>CM061044.1:48342519-48942519 GCA_030762985.1 Adelphocoris suturalis
CCCTAGTTTTCCGATCTCGCTCAAATTTGAATGATAGTTGGGGGATGAAAATTTGATCATCTTATATAAATTTCAACTTCATTGTATCATCAATAACTACTGCGCATGCGCTTTTGTGAAATCCATGTAACGACCTTGATTTTCACTGTTTTTATCCGATTTCGATGAAATAGTCAGAGATTAGGGTTAGGTTGAAGATGGTCCCCTATTAGTTTCATTGTTGCCAAATCGATACTTCATGCTGCGCATACGTAAACGTAATTCCATCATGTTCTATCTTTTTACTCTCTAGTCATTCGAGTTCGCTTATATTTGGATCCGCTTATATCGAGGAAGCTCCACCCAACTTGGCAGACGTTTTTTCCTTTCATTTTTGGCGTGGGTGTTCTCCCATGTTGCCAAGCTCGCAATATATACAGGGTGGTCCCAAACGTAAAGGACTTAGTTTGAGGTCTTATGGGATTTTTCACGCTAATCACGAATATACCTCATATTAAGGGTGGGTCTCTGAATAAAACTTTACCACTTTTTTCGCAAAACCCACTTTTTTCAAGGTTTTTTTTAGTGTTTTTGAGCAAAAAACACGGAAATTATCGAGAAAATTGAAAAACACCTAAAAATCAACGTTGTAGGAAATTAAATTCTGCGTCTAATGAAACCAACGCCAGCTCATAAAATTGTATCTACGATCTTTTTTTTAGAAGTTTTAGGATTTTAGAAGTTTTGATCTGTTGATAAACTGGTTGATGGGAGCAGGAAAATAGGCAGGTAGTATGAACTTAAAATAAATGTTTAAATTATTTTATTGATTTAAATGTTTCGATGATTGGTTGTTTTTATGATTTAGATGTTTTTATTGAATGTTCCTGCTTTATTTCATTACTGATTATAACTGGTCTTTGAAACTCTTCGAATCAACTTTCATACTACCTGCTACCTTCCTGCTCCTATCAAGCAGTTTATCAACAGATCAAACTTCTAAAATTCGCCAAAAATCGCAGATGGAATTTTAAGAGCTGGCATTGGTTTCATTCGAATCGGAATTTGATTTCCTACAACGTTTATATTGAAGTACTTTTCGATTTTCTGGATAATTTCCGTGTTTTTTCCCACAACCCACATTTTACGTAAAGGAAAGTCAAATGTCTCTTCAAATGTCTTTTCGACATATCCTAAACATTTCACTAACCCCATGAAGACTGCCTTGTCCTGTGTCTTCAATAAAGATGCAGAAGATGTATCTGGGTCTTGTAAAAAGGGGGGAAACGTTCTGGTAATGGTGTATTTTCCGCATTCCATCAAGAGATGTTCCACATCTGTCGGAGCCCTCGAGGCAGTGGATGCCGTTTAATATTTGTTATGGGTGTTTGTGGCGGACGGCACGATTTTGCATGGGGTGCGTGCCAAAGGAAGACCAGGAGATTCAGCGGGAGGAATTACTTGCATATAGATGCCTGGAAGAATTCCTGCCCGCCGTTTTCGGATCTGAGTCTGCTCCTTGGCACAGCCGTCACCCATGTACGTTGTAGCCACACACTTATTTGTAATGGTCTTATTCCTTTGGTATGTTTTTCTTTTGAAGCACGGATGAATGTCCCAATGATTGATTTTGAGTCTTTCATTCGCTTCATGCATAAAAGCCGAACAACTGGATCCTTAAATCTTTTCTGTTACAATAATTTTAGTTGCCGAAAACTGTATTTCAATTATGTGCGATTTTCCTTCAAATTAGATTATTAATTATTTTCTGCAATTAAAAGCACAGCCATATATTAGCCTAGCTTATAGACAATTGATGATTAAATGTATTTTATTAAGGAACGAAACCTTTAAGGGGCTCCAAATAAGCAGGGCAATGGTACTTGTTTAAATTTTCAAGGGTAAAAGTTTTGGGTATATTGCCCATTTTGCCTATGGAAGGGGTAGGGGCGCCAGAGCAGTTCCTCCTTCAAAGGGGAGATGCGATTAACCTGCTTCACCCAGAGGATATCCTGAAAGTTGAATAAGCCCCAGGGATATCCCCAGCTGTTGCGTTTTCAAGAATCGAGAAGGAGGAACTACTCATATCCACCACACAGCCAATGATTTTATATCCAATTCAACCCTCATTAACTCATCATCAAACTGCCAAAGGCGTTTGGGTTCTTGCGAATCACTTACTTTAAAAACTAAGTATTTTAAGACGAAGATAAATTATATAAATTTAGAAGCTCTGAGTGATTATTCAACTATAATTATAATACTAACCGAAGCTATCAGTAGTCTACAAGCTTCAGTAGCAATTCCGTAAATATTGGCAAAGTTGTTTCAGGTTCGTACTCAACTTGGGGAAATGAGTTCAACTTTCCCAAGGACTTGCCGTAATTATTATTCCTCTTGGTAGGTATATTGAGCAACTTCTCCGGGCTCAGATGGGAGAAACTAAAGGACGGCATCGAAGGGAGCGCGATGACTGGCGGACGGCGAAGCTCAGAATCTCGCAGCTATCTGGGAGATATCAAAGCTTTAATCTCAGTTACAGACCCCGCGACTGGTTCGAGGATTAGGTGCTTTAGTCAGGACGATTTGGTATTTCTCAGTGGATTGTATACCTTCCGTTGTGTTACGCTAGTGTTACGCTTGAGGTGATCTGAAAATCTGGAAACAAGTAAGCCAACCGCGTCAGCGACGCACAGTGCTTCGATCCTGATGGCTTTGGTGGGGGAAAAAAGTCCAAAACCACGAGAATAAATAGTAATGCGTAACGCGGTTTTATCACCCTATTGAATAATGGAAACTAATGTAAATAAGATAACTACATAAAAACTAACCATTTTGAGGCGTACCTAATAGTTTCATTGATGAAATTAGCTAAAAATGCCAAGGACATGGCACAGAAGCTTCTTCGTGGCATCAATGTGACTTCAACAAGAAAATTACGTTCACGCATGCGCTGAGCGTACCGCTGATTCAATCATGATGAATGTCGTAAGGGAACCCAAGGGACCTTCCTCGCATCATCCCTGAAAAGCTGACCAAAATCTCTGCAACATTCACAGACTTATGAGTGTAACACGTTCGCGCATGCCCAGAGCGTACCGCCCATTCAATCATGATGAAACAAATAGGGGAGTATAGGGGACTAATAGGGGACTCACATTATTCCTGAAAATGTCATCAAAATCCAATCGAAATTGTGGAAGTTATGGCTGTGGCAAGGAAATGTGGACAGACAGACGGAGGGACAGTCAGACACGGAACCAAATTTGTTCAAGAGGCCATCAAACGCAAAACGCTAGTGGAAATTTTGATTTTGGAGACAATATGTCAGTATTTCAGGTGAGGATGCACGAGACTCTAGGATGCTTGATTTGATGTCCAATGATTTTCTTTCCAGTTCGATTAAAGAAACTGTCTTTTTGCTTCCTACTTATCATGCTTTAATCGACAAAATTTAGATAAATTAATTTGACATATCGGATTTTTTACATTCGGATTTTTTTATCCGTATTTACAATAGACCACCACGTTAGCAAATAGTAGAAAATATCAGTTTAGACCTGAATTTTCTGGCAAGACATAACCTTAAGAGCTCACAAGAACGATTTAAGTTGGTTATAGGCAACGTCACCGTGCCTGCTGAAAGAACCAAAAAATCAGGCATATTTACATCGCCAATCGACTCGAGTAATAACGATAAAGACGCATTGACTGACGAATCGACGAAACTGCACACACGTGGAAGGTAAAGTAGCTACGACCTCTTCATTCTGTTTAAATGAATAGGAATCACCGATGAATGACACCTTTTTCTTCGAGAAATTTATTAATTTATCAACATATTATATGTCATTTATATGATTGACATGTCGATTGACATACTACCCCCATAGATTCTGAGACAAATCCTAGAGTTTAACGCTTTCTCTCTCTCTCTCTCTCTCTCTCTCTCTCTCTCTCTCTCTCTCTCTCTCTCTCTCTATATATATATATATATATATATATATATATATATATATATATATATATATATATATAATTATAATATATAATTATATATAATTATGGGGTAAACTCTAGGATCTATATATATAATGATATATATATGTCCTTCCGGGACAATAACTCTCCTTAGGGTTGAGATAAAAATGTCGTTCTTGCACCAAAAAAGCAAGCTTTTCAAACGAAGAGATGAATTTGTTGGTCAGCATTTTTGAACACATTAAATTGGTCAAATTTCCAAAATGTGCTGAAAAAAATCAATAAAAATGGCTAAAAACTGCTAAAATTGTTAAATTTATATTTTTTGGCAGAATTGTAGCCCTAAAAAGTTTATTAACAATAAAAGGGAACATAAAAAAATTTATGGGAAAATTTTTGTTGAACAATACACTTTAATTTCATTAATATTTGCCGAAAAATAAATAAAATATGCACAATAAAGCTAAAAATCCAAAATCATTTTTGAATTGCCGAATTTTATTTAGGACGAGTTTTTGCTATGGAATCGGCTGTTAACTATGCTTGCTTAGATGAAGGCCTGAATTTTTAAAACAATTTAACATAATATAGCACGATAGTTGACGAAAAATCGTTCATGCGATCATGCTGCATGACTGGAACTTCTTTTATTGAAGAAATCGAATGTAGTAGGTATGTTTACATGAATTTTACAATTTAAATATTTAACTTTTATTGCTATATATAAATAGACGTGTCAGAACAGTTATAATACATACAGAAGAGTGTCAGATTACATATAGAAGGTTCCTATAGAAGTGTCTTTAATGTGATCCTTGGGCTTGTATGGTTGCATGTAGCATTTTGAAATCTATCGGCACTTATGACAAATACACTCTCAAGTCTGGATTCGCATCAAGCTTGTTACGGTATCTGTTTTTCATAAAGGTGTATGAAGGAAAAGCTCTTTCTACAAACTCTGTATTTGTAAAAGGCTTTAAAACTTGAAGTGTTTTATTTGAGAGAGGCTCGCCATTCCATATTTTAATCACGGATGCACATATATGAGGTCCTGCTGTACGGACAGCCCGACGCGACGTAGATCCTAGTTACCTCTGCATAATGAGTTTTTTCAAATTATATCCACCATTATGCTTTTTTCAACTGACAACGTAAGAGAATCCTAACTATTTCAACACTGACAATAAGATTATTCAGATCTTTAATGGGATATCTTTTGATATTATAATTCAAATTAAAATCCATGGCTGTTGAGTGATCAATTTGATTTTTAACAACTGACAATAAATTATAATTATGATTTGGCTATGAATTTTAAACTCCTTCTACATGCTGTAATATGCTTCTATATGTGCCTAATTATGCTAAGTTGAATCGATTCTTTTTTTTTAAAATAGCACCGCATTGGAAACTGTCAAAATTATAATTCTTACTCGTACAAGGATTTCACATTTATGTATGCACTAAAGCTACAATTATTGATTCAGCTTAGATGAAATTGATAAAGATTCATCCAGCCAAATACACACAATCTCTGAAATTTCATCGAAATGGGCCGATGATCCATTATAGTTTTTTCCTTTACTAGAATTAAGTAGTAGTACCAAAGTTTTTTTTTTAGAATGCTCTACAGGTTGAATGTTGATTTTAGGAGAAAATAAAATATTTTGAACTTCGATTTTTTTTCCTTCTTATTTATCTTTCCTTCCGAAATTTATCTCAATGCTTCTGCGACTAAACACGGCTTTGAGTTTCACGAAGTCGTCTAAGTTTTAAGATATTTATTCCTAGCAACATTTTTTGGTTCTTTTGTTAGGTATTAAAATAACCAACGATGCACCAAAAGAAAATACGATTGTTGACAGTAGAAATAAATGGCCCATCTTACTTATCTTGAGGATTAGTGAGGAGGAATCGTCAAATTTTAACAGCACTTCATCCTAATTTTATTAGACACAATAATCCAACTCATGCTTCACTTGGAACACCCGTAGCAACCCGTCAAGGGTTCTCCACTTGTCACGAATTCCGCCCGCTAACAAACAGCCTGTTAGCAACCATAATAACCAAAGTTCGGAAACCAAACAAATGTTGAGAAGGGTATTTATGAAGTAAAAAAATGTTTTGAATGTTCAGACCTAGCCTATGTTGTGCGCCGGAACTCGCTGATAATTTTACGACCGCTTCCATCAAAATCGGTCCAGCCGCTTAGCCGTCTATTAGAAACATAGAAACATAGATAGAAACAAATTTTGAGTTTTATAAATACCTAAAGATTGTAATGCCACATAGTCAAACACAATTCTATTGCAGGTGTGAGAGATTTGTATGAAGGACTGCTGAAGGCCTCCCGCCCAGACTGGGAACATCGTCTGGCGAGAAAGGACAACAGAAATCCACAATTCAGGCTCAGGTTCGGTCGCAGAAGTGCTCCGTCGATTCCCGTAAGTATGACACGGACCAAAAATACCACCTTATTAACTTAGATACAAAAACTACACAGCATAACAACATAAAAACTTTAGCAGCAAAAAAAGTGCCTATATAGTGCCCTTTTCACCCCTGTGCCTAGGATGTTAGAATAGGTAAATGACCCTACTATTTCAGAGTAGTGAAAAAATTTGATCCGTAATTGTTCCAAATCGTACCGTAAGGTGGTCACTTGGAACAGCAGGGTAACTAGGAAGAAAAGCAGTTCGAATATTCCCCAACAGATTGTAGGCCTCTCGTTGCAGTTTTTTCGTTCCATTAGTGATGTTTACTATACCACTCAACAATTATAATTATACCCGGGGTGCAAAAATCATGTGTAAGTGGATTAATCTCTTCTACCCATGATACTCATTAAAAATAAAAAATAAAAATAAAAAAATACGGATTTTATTAATTAGGAAGAGCGTGACAACTGTTCAAAGTTGAAAAGTGCTCCAAGGTACAGTTTTCAAGAAAGGTTGTAGGCATCAGGTTGTTAAAGAAGCGTCTGTCCCGTTGATAGGATATGGATCAATTAATAAACGTGAATGCCTTGGAAGGAAGTTTTTGGTTATTGGTTGTCGTTGTAAGGGCTAATAATAGAATAACCTTGGCTTCAACGACTATCCTTCAGAGCACTGGCGACGTGACCTGATGGAGAAGCTCCCTGTTGGTGCTGAGATGTGGAATCTTGTGTGAGACAGGAAATCTTGTGGATAGAACTCAAAGCTCTGGCGTCGTGATCTGATTGAGAAGCTCCCTGTTGGTAGTGAGATGTGGAATCTTGTGCGAGACAGGAGACAGGGTCTGGTCTCACAACCCCGACAATAATTTTCTGGCAGATACCTGGACTGCTGATGGAATACTGTTGCAATCCCCCCACATGCAGTCCACTCGTTCAAGGCTAGGGTTTCAGGTTAATCAAGGTTCTTCTTGGTCCTACGTTTTGGCAGTTGAAAAGTTAATGTGGTGTGCGAGAGAGGTCTGCCATATATATAGTGTTAACAATTTCCTCGCTCAGGGAGATTTGAAGGAGGATCAAAAGCACCCCAAGAAACTGATTAGTATAGGAAAATATCTAGAAAATAGGATAAATCGCCTGCAACTCCCATTGTCAAAATATGAAGATAACTATGGGATGCCTTTTACCTCAACTTCATTACATGACTGTACTGGGGAGATGCTCAGTAAAAAATTTTTTGTGACATGCATGATTGGAGGTGGAAAAAAAGATCTAGTAGGTACTTTTAGGGCTTGTTCCACCAAGAAGGATTATTAACTAATCCAGAGTTAATCCAGTTTTGCCGTTTTTGAGGTATAACTCCTGACTCTGGATTAACTCCCTATGGTGGACCGCGCTCTTAAAGGATCAGCCTTTGTGATTATCAAAAATCAGCTTCAGCGTGAAACTCGAATCTTGCAGTAGAGCATACTCCATATTGTCATCATGGTGTTAAGCTGTATGATGGTATAATATTATGTCTGTCTAGCATCCAAACTGATGTTTAGTATTCGACCCTCCTTTCACTCCTCATTTTGGCCTAACTCTTTGGCCCTACAGTTTCGAGGAAGGCAGCAAAGCGAGTTTCATTCGTAAATTGACCGGGTAGTACGTCTTTATACAACATTCTCTCGACGCATAACTAAGTTGTTGAGTTTGGGTTGAGAAGGGAAACTTTACTTGGACTTTGTTTCATGAAGGATCCGTATCAGGGCTTCTTGGTCCACCATACCATACAGTACGCTCGTTGATGAATCCCCGATCCTCTTACACACTTTTAACCTACATTGACTATAATTAACGTAATACTCCGATCAGGAGAATTCTTGTTTGTTGTGTAAGGGCTGAAGCGTAAAAATCTTCAACTGTGGCGCTACTATAGACTTTCCTAGTTCTTCTGAGGAATCACATGAGCGATGAAGTTATAATTAAATGTTGACTGCCCCAGTACATCTCTCTATTGATTCTGGGAGCTTTGATTCGGGAAAGTTCCACGTTCATCCGTTGATGGGTGTCATACTCATGCTTGCCACTCCTCCTTGAAATCGAATTTGTAATCTTATGCATATGGAACCAGGTAAACAATGTGTAGAGGTTTTGTATTATGAGGAAGCCGAGATCACCAAATGCAAACCTCCCATGTAATTACTTTATGCGCTGCTCCAAGTCGATTCTGACTACTGAAGAGCTTTCTTTCAAACGGGCTTATATCGGTTTAAATTTTTTTTATGGGGAACGAGAAAAACAATTAAGACCCGAAGCAAATCTTCCCTGGTTCCTAAATTTTCCTAATAATTTGTAGATAGGACCGACGATTACACCATAAAATTTAGAGAATATTTATACGTTTTAGAAAAGATACGACTGCCATTTTAAATATGTCAAAAATGCATTTGACAAGAAAAAAAAGCGTTATTTGTCGCAGTGCTCATCTTCCTCATGCCTTTCAGAAATGTCGTGGTCAAGTATGGGTAAGTGATGGCGACGCCACCTGTTGTGGGAGTCTTGTACTGCTGTTAACTCTAGAGCCTTGTTAGTGTTTCCCTCTATTGGTTGGATAATGAATCACATTCCAATTAGAAGCGGTACATATTAGTTTAGATATAAGCCCTTACGATGTGAAATGATACACTATCATACCAGTAATTGATGGATAAGAGCCACTTTGATAAAAAAAAGTTTATTGAATATAACGGGATGGATTTAAGCCGTTTCGGTGGTAAACCGATTTTGTGGGAGCTTTAACAGGAGGATACAAACCATGTCGGACGGAAAGCTACTTGTGAGGTGATAGGGATCATCCCACAGATTCAGAATTCGTATAGAAAAACAAAAGGTGTAAAAAATGGATATAAGTCCGTTTAAAAGAAAGCTCCTAAACATTGCTTTGGAGTATAAATACAATTTTTGTATGAAGAGATCACCTCTATAAAATTATGCCGTACGACATCACAGACCCGAAAATCTACGATAAGCTGCTTTATGAACGATTCAAGTCTCTTGAAACAGTTTTGAAAGTCTCAACGAATGAAGCGTTTTTGATGACGTAGGTACTGAAAAAAATTAGTACCTCTAGGAGAAGTACCTAACTTTGCTATGGATATAGAATCCGAGAAATACCGTGTCAACGACAATAAATAAATTAAGAATAAAAAACACGAGATACGAAAGAGCACTGAAAACCCTATAATATTTTACACACAAAACTAAGACAATAAACATTTCCTCAAAGTAAACAAGAATCCATTATAACATTTGAGTAACGATAATAATAACTGTCTGACCCAGAACATACCGATTCTCACCAATATCAATTATCAGTGTTTGATTATATATTACCGAGTGCTGTATTTTGCCAAGATTGATTTAAGCCCATTTGCATTGAACCACTCTTCAGCAAACCCGACCTATAGCAGAGAGGGGGAAGAAATTAAATTGATATCAGACACCCGAGAGAAAGAGCGTTTTGCCTGAACAAATAAAACAGCTATAACCCCCATACGGTTGCCTACGATGTTTCATGAATATTATGAATACCTAAATAGTGCTCTACAAATCACCATATTTAACTAGTTCAACAGTTGAAACAGAACCACTTAAAGGAACACGATGCTTTCTACCAGAGCTGCTATCATCCTGCTCGTAAAACATGATATTCTTCTCGCTGTCTCTCCATGGCGTCACCCGTCAAATTTATTTTGTCCAAGTGAAACCGGAATGACTAGTGAATCACGAAGTTTGAGGTAATGTACAAATTTTCTCTACCAAACTCGATTTTTGATGATTTGACAACGACTGACGTATTTTCGTCAAGGACAACTTTTAAAGGTGTATAGTGGTTTCAGTCGATTCTAAGTAGCAGAAACAACAATTGAATACGATACCGAACTCAATTTTCGGTTGATTTGACGACGAGATATTGTCGTCGTATCGTCACCAAAAATTTTACAGCAGATTCCTGATGTCTTAAGAGTCTCACCACCAAATTTCAAGTTGATAGATCTGAAATTGCAGCCTGTAGCGTGGAACTCACAAGCACACACGCATGCACGCTGATAAATGCAAGCCGAGTCAGAATAGAGACATTGATTGTCAGTTATATACTTATATACCCATCCACAAATAGCGAGTAATGCCACCCTTCATTTCCCTTCAATTCCAATAAATTTATATGTGTGTGGTAAAACTTTTTTGTTGGAAATTATGACGCTTAACGCCAGAAAACCTGGAGATTTAAAGTTGTCTGTAGCATCCACCCACCAACTTATATCTCTTGTATTACGGAAATGGCAATACGAGTTCATCGGCGGAAAATCTGTCTCACGTATGCGCTCCAGTGAATGCTAGATCTTCATTACCATAAATTACGACATGATTATGTCATTTTATTAACGTTCCTTCGTTTCTATAATGAAGACCGTACAGATAATAAGGGAATGTCACTATTTTTCAAAATTTAGATGTTGGCATAAACTTCTTTATCCGCATTAGATAGAGGAAGCATTGTTTTTGAAGCTGCTGCCATAAGGCTTGAGGAAAATCAGCAGAAGACCAAGTACATACGAACAAACGCATCCCGATCGAGTGAGTGACGAAACGTGTGTAATTTCTTATTCCGTTCTGCTAAGTGTCGCGATTTGGGTCAAACAGAATGAAAAATGCACCCGGAAATAGAAATCGAACTTGTAGCATTCGTGAACGACGATTTAATCAACGTTCGGTATCGGATTTATACCTTGAAAGGAATTCGAAATGAAATTCACGATTTCAAGGAGTAGGTTCCACATTCACCCAGCCTTCCTCTCTTCGATCCATTTTCTGGGCTTGTTCTCTTCTTCTGTTATTCTTTTTTTTCCAATTCCATCGAGACCTCATTTTTATTTCCGTCAATCGACACGTCAGTGATGGCGTTTAACCGCTATCGGCCGTGTTGTATACATGACTAAATAAATTGTATTGTTATTTATATACCTATTAGAATTTATACTTACACAACTAATCCTATTAACTGAACTAATTATTAAGCACTAATATTAATATTGATTATCTCTATTATTTCTGTAGCTGTATTATATATAGTAGGCTGTGAACTGATTACGTCAGACATCAGAAATATAGTCTTTAGTCAGAGTCATATCGTCTTAATTGTTTATTCATCTATACCTTATAATGCATCTTAAAACATGGTGTCAGAAGTTTTTTCTAGTAAGTCGGAATTGGTAGTTCGGTAGTCTCAAGTTGGTCTATAAATATTGTTTCGTTTTGAACTTCAATAAAGCTTCACATGGACAAAAGGAAATACGAGCTCCAGTCGCCACTGTTTCGTCAGCAAGACCAACAGAAAACGTGAGTCGTGTTACAAATCAAGTACTTACCTATAACAGATATTGAGGGTTGATGTATGAGAGAAACATTTTCATTTTTTGATGAACCCGATTCGGGAATAGATTTATCGTCTCTATTTGGACAGATGGCAGAAGGAGGTGAGGAAACGAAAAAAAATCTAAAGATGGCTACCTTACAACCAAATATTGGCCCATTAGAGATTCAAGGAGGCACGTCAAATCAGGCACACCTTTGGTCCAAGTGGTATAAACAATTCAAGCTTTACTTAATTGCAGCAGAATGGGAGGAGGAAAGTGATCGCCGAAAAGAAGCTTTGTTGTTATCGTTAATAGGTCAAGAGGCAATGATTATCTTCAACTCATTTAACGTCAATGAAGAAACAGTCAAATATGATGATCTTGTAAAACTGTTTGAAACACATTTTACTCCAAAGAAAAACCTATCTGTTGAGCGACACAAGTTTCTCAGTCGCCGTCAAATGGCCGATGAGACATTCGACGATTACGTCACAGGCCTTAAAAACCTAAGCCTCAGTTGCGAAGTGAGCAAATTACGAGAAGACCTAGTTAAAGATGTGTTAATCGTAGGTCTGAGCAATTCCTATCGTATTGTCAAGGAACGTTTATTGCAAGAAAGTGACCTTAAATTGGAAAAGGCAATCACAATTTGTAAAACCTATGAACTGTCACAGAACCAAGTCAAATCAATCCAAAACATTGAGGATAACAATCAGAGCTCAAACGTCAACATTGTCAAGAAAATAAAATACGGCAACAACCAACGCCAGTCTCCAAAACATTACAATGATTCGAGGAGGCGAAGTCGATCACCTTCCCTGCCGTCAACATCAACAAACCGGCAGCCAACTATCGGAAAACAGAACAGTTCACGGTCAAGTTCACGAGAGTCGCGATATCACAACTCCGGAACCAGTCATCAGCCAGCATGTCCGAGATGTGGTCAACATCACCGTCACAAATGTCGAGCCGAGGGAGTCCAGTGTTTGAAATGCTCAAAATTTAATCACTTCGCAAGGATGTGCAAAACCAGCACGTCGGTAAGAGCAGTATCTACATCCTACAACACGGATCAAGGTCAGATTAATGATAACAGTGAATGTGAATATTTTGTAGGAAAAGTAGCATGTAACGAAAACAATTTGAATGATGATGATGTATGGTTCATAGATATCGAGGTAAATGGTCACGTAATTGAATGTCAATTAGATACAGGCTCCCAAACGAATTGCATGTCTTTGGATCAATATAAACAATTAAATTTAGGAGAGGGGAATATCAAGCCATCGGCTGCAAAACTAACGTCATTTGGTGGGAACATACTTCCGAATTTAGGGTATAGCATTTTGAAATGTATCGTCAACAGTAAACAAGTACAGTTACTGTTCAATATAATAGGAACTCCGTGTACCACTCTTCTAGGACTACCAGCATGTCGAAGTTTAGGCCTGGTTAAACGGGTAATGAAAGTAGAACAAGTTGAAATCTATAATAATATATTTATTAGATTTAAAGATCTTTTTGGAGGTATAGGTTGCTTGTCACAGCCGTGTAAGTTGGTATTAAAGTCGGGTACTAAGCCAGTAATAGATCCGCCCAGAAAACTACCATTTAAATTACATAATAAGGTGAAGGATGAATTAGGTCGCATGGAGATGGATGGAGTAATTGAAAAAGTCAATGAACCATCTGAATGGGTAAATTCAATGGTAGTCACCGTTAAGAAAAATGGTTCTTTACGAATTTGTTTGGACCCCAGAAACCTAAATAACAATTTAATGCGCTCACATTACCAACTTCCAACATTGTCTGAACTTAGGTCAGAGATAAAGGGCTCAGTCATATTTTCCACTTTAGATGCTAACTCTGGTTTTTGGCTCATTCCAGTAGATACCGAGAGTTCAAAATTACTTTGTTTCAATACTCCCTTTGGACGATATAGATTCAAACGTCTCCCTTATGGACTTTCCCCCGCCCCAGAAATATTTCATAGAGTCATGGTAGAATCATTTGGGGATATATCAGGAGTAAGAATATTTTTGGATGATTTATTAGTTCACGGCAAAACAAAGAAAGAGCACGATGCAACACTAGAGGCAGTTTTAAACAGAGCAGTAAAATTAAACATTAAATTTAATAAGTCAAAATGTAGTTTCGGCACCCAAGAAGTAAAGTACATGGGGCAAATTTTTTCAAAAGATGGAATACGTCCTGATAACTCGAGGGTCAAAGCAATATGCGAAATGCCTGTTCCCTACGGATAAGAAGGCTCTACGGAGATTTTTGGGAATGATAAACTACCTGGCAAGCTTTATACCAAACTTAGCTGAAGAAACATTAATTATTCGAGATTTAATTAAACAAAAAACTGCATGGCAATGGTCGTCAAATCATCAAAAAGTATTTGAACGTCTAAGAAAGTTAATCACAAAAGCACCAGTTCTGTCACATTTTGATTTTAAAGCACCAATAGTAGTAACAGTCGATTCGTCACAAAAAGCAGTTGGAGCTTCACTTATGCAAAATAACAAACCAATAGCATTTGCATCAAAAACATTAAATAATACACAACAAGGATATGCACAAATTGAAAAGGAAATGTATGCTGTAGTATATGGCTGTACAAAATTTCGGCAGAATATTTATGGTCAAAAAATAGTAGTAGAGACAGATCATTCTCCTTTAGTTACTATTTGCAGGAAAGCATTGTCGGATGTACCACTTAGGCTCCAAAGAATGCTTCTCCAACTACAACTTTATGATATATCTGTTGTACATAGGCCCGGAAAGTATATGTATGTTGCAGACACTTTATCAAGAGCTGCATTAAATGAAGTAGACGATTACTTGGATGATGATGTGTCAGTTCATGAAAATTTAATAACAAACAATTTATCTGTATGACCTGATAAATCTGAGATAACATTATATGAATATTGTATGAATATGAACATTATATGAATATCCAAGTAGACGATTACTTGGATGATGATGTGTCAGTTCATGAAAATTTAATAACAAACAATTTATCTGTATCACCTGATAAATCTGAGATAACATTATATGAATATTGTCACCTAGGTTGGCCGAGTTCAAAAAGTCGCTTAACAAATGGTACAGAACATTTTTGGAGCTTTAAAGAAGAAATCAATGTTATAGATGGT
The DNA here is from genome assembly GCA_030762985.1 of Adelphocoris suturalis. Lineage (NCBI taxonomy): Eukaryota > Metazoa > Arthropoda > Insecta > Hemiptera > Miridae > Adelphocoris > Adelphocoris suturalis. Next base: position 48,357,480 of record CM061044.1, read on the forward strand.
TTAGTATACAGGAACACAAGTGTAATAATACCAACAAAACTGAAAACTGAAATACTCAAGAATATTCATGCATCACATATGAGTATAGAACGAACCATATCAATGGTACGGGGTGTGTTGTACTGGCCACATACGTCAATGGAAATCAAACACATGATAGAATCATGTGGAACTTGTATTAGGAATAAGGCTCAAAACACGAAAGAACCATTAAAATCACATGAAATACCTACCCTACCCTGGCAAAAAGTTGCTGCGGATTTTTTGACTTTTGACCAAAAGAAATACTTAGTCATAGTAGATTATTTTTCAAAATTCATTGATTTAGTCCAAATTTCAAGTAACAATGCAACTACTACCATTTCACATTTCAAGGCAATGTTCAGTAGGTAGAGCAATACCAGTAGAGTTAGTAACTGATGGTGGACCCCCATACTCTTCCTACGAATTTAAAAAGTTTACTGAGTCTTGGGGCATAAAACATACCAAAGTAGCACATATCTACCGAGATCAAATGGCATGGCGGAAAGTGCTGTAAAAATTGTTAAAAATTTACTCACAAAATGTAAACGTGATGTTTTTCTAGCATTGCTTCATTATATAAACACTCCCAAAAATAACATGCCGTCACCTGCTCAACTTTTAATGTCCCGCCGACTCAACTGCACAATGCCAATCAATAAAAAATTACTTGCGCCAAAAATTGAACATTTGAATCGCCAATTAAAGGTAGCATTTGATAATCAACAAAAATCTAAAAAGTGTTATGATAGAGGAAGTCGTGAATTAACGATTCTAAAACCAGGTGATCAAATTCATTTCAAACATACTCCTCTAGGTCATTGGATACCAGGTACGGTGATGAAGTTAGCTGGACCTCGATCTTATATAATTAGGGACCTTGAAGGGGTAGAATATCGCCGAAATAGGATTCACCTTTTAGAAAAACCATGGCCAATATTGAAAGATAATAAAGATTCAAACATAAAACATTTTGGGATGCCAGATTACATTGAAAAAAACACCACCAACTACGGAAACTCTAGATTTAGACTTATCCGATCAGGAGACTGATCCATCGGTAAGCGAGAGTAAGAGTAATGTAGATATCTATACTTATTTATAAGAATGAAACTCCGTCTGAGGTCTGTTTGTCTGTCCATGCTATGCACGGCCAAACGGCTGAGTGGGGGGAGTCTACGAGTGGGGGAGTCTTCTTGGAATTTTCCAAAAGTGGGAGCGAGCGAATTTAAAATTGTCTAATCCCAGCCGAACCATGGGCCGTAGGGCGGGAGGGGGGTCGAAGTAAGAATTAATGTGCGCTTTTTGGACTTCCCCGCTTCCGCGTTTAATGTGAGAAATTAATTGTGCCCCGGACGCGAGAAGGCTCTACGAAGACGTCAAGGGGTTCGATGTCACAATGTTGCGAGGCGAGCAGGTATACATAGGTACCTACCTTGCGAGCGAAGCGAGAGCCATTTCAATAGAATAAATACGGACTTTGTCCTACACATATACAGGTATACCTTGCGAGCGAAGCGAGCAACATCCCCTAATAAACTTTTCGTGGTTCCACGTAGTTTTATAAGATTTAATTTGTTTGTAAGAATTTCCAACAGAAAAAAACGTCTGCCAAGTTGGGTGGGCAGTATAACTTCCTCAAGCGAGCGTAGCGAGCAGCATCCCCTACAGAAGTTAAACCTACCCTTAGGGATCTACCGTTTGCGAGCAAAGCGAGTAAAATTCCCTACATGCCACATTTTGCGAGCGAAGCGAGCAATTTAATGGGGGGTCCGGGGGCAGTATAACTCCCTCAAGTGAGCGAAGCGAGCAGCATCCCCTACAGAGGTTAAACCTACCCTTAGAGATCTACCGTTTGCGAGCGAAGCGAGCAGCATCCCCTACAGAAGTTAAACCTACCCTTAGAGATCTACCGTTTGCGAGCGAACCGAGCAACATCCCCTAAATGCCATACTTTGCGAGCGAAGCGAGCAATATTCCCTACACGCCACACGTTGCGAGCGAAGTGAGCAACTTAATGGGGGGTCCGGGGGGCTTGCCCCCCGGCTGGACGTGGAGGCGAGCGTAGCGAGCCGGAGCGGCTAGTTACTAATATGTCAAACGATAATCGAACCAAGAGCAACCGGGAGCAGCCGAGGTCGAGTTTTGAAAAAGACTAAACGGATCACATTTTCTGAATTTAAAAAACAATAAAAAAAAAAAAAAAAAAAATTTATATAAAATAAATAAATGTTGAATACCTATGTGAATATAAATACATTAAAATTTGAATACTTTAGAATAATTAACGGTTCATATTTTGGGATTAATTATTAAAAAAAAAAAAAAAAAAAGAGCATGTTGTATACATGAATAAATAAATTGTATTATGTTATTTATATACCTATTAGAATTTATACTTACACAACTAATCCTATTAACTGAACTAATTATTAAGTACTAATTAATATACTAATTAATATTGATTATCTATTATTTATGTAGCTGTATTATATATAGTAGGCTGTGAACTGATTACGTCAGACATCAAAAATATAGTCTTCAGTCAGAGTCATATCGTCTTAATTGTTTATTCATCTATACCTTATAATGCATCTTAAAACAGGCCGAGGGTGTAGGTAACAATTTATATTACGCTCAGTTCACGAGAAGAGTGATGATGATCAACCCACAAAACATAATCCACTACCAATGTCGGTATCAACTATATTATTATTATTATTATAGCGGATTACCCGTCGCGTTGCAGCCGAACAAAACTAATTGCCAACTAAAATCCAACTAATTTTTACTGTAGTACCTACCTATTATAATTTGCCCTCACATTGGTGAGATCGGTACGGGTTCACTTCATATCCAGGTTGTTGCCATACATTTTTGCTCAAATTAGTTGCTATATTAACGCGCACCACTTTTACCTCGGTTTATCGCTATGCGTTTTTACCCTTTGAAGGTTCCTTTGGAAGATTCCGATTGCACATGAGCTTCCCAAGAGTGCAAAGAATGAGTTGTTATTTTATATTGAAATGGATTCCCACAACTTCAATTCAGCTACGTCAGCTGATCTGGTTGGAACCCCCCATTGCATTCGTCTATTAGTCCTAGAGACACTCCCTGCCAAATTGTAAATTCCTAGGGTGAATAGGAGAGAATTTAGCCAAGTCAGCTGTTCTGGTTGGAACCCGTCATTGCATCCGTCTCTCAATGTCCTAGAGCAGGGGTGCTCAAACTTGAACTGCTGGCGAGCTACCTCAATATTTTTAGACTACTTACGATCGACTCTGAGAGGCTGCAAGTATGTGTGATGCAGGGTTGTCGTACATACACGATACACCCTACCTACCTAGGTAGGGTGTACCGTAGCATATATAGATATTAGCTTTCCGCACAATTTACATTATTAACATGTATCATGTTTTAGCCCTGGGGTCCTAGCAATTTTTGCGAGTCAATTTTTTTCCGCGCACGAAACATTATAGTGTTACAGTGATTTCCGCCTACAACCGAGTCGTTGCTAGGGAAATGGTACTTCGTCGTTTTTCATCCCACAAAATTCGTTGACCATTCGTTCGAAAGCTCTCGATTTATCCAAAAATATTATGTTAACTACGGCGAAGTGCGTGTCCAACAAACTGAGTTATGAGCATGGTTATATAAATAATTGTTTACACACAGGTGATCATTCTCAATAATTGATATTGTGAACATGATTGCAACCGCTTGTTAATTTCTGATGTTTTCATAGAATTTCGAATCAATATCGAGGAGAAAACATGATACATGGTTGAAATTTTTGGTTCTAGAACAGAAATAAGTTTTTATCTTGAGACCTTCTGCCTCCCATCATGTATAAAGAATGTCCTTTAATTTGCAACATCTTCTCGATTGCGGACAGTGTTTTTAGTCAAGGTTTGGGTTAGGTTTACTTAAGTTCTTCTCTACAATATCAATGAAAAAACTCCTAGTTATTCAAAATTGCGAGTTTATTCGTTGTTACAAAACAAAAGAGTTACATATGGTGTTAAACTCAACTAAGGAGTGACTTTGGATGTTGAAGCGTGGCACTGCATGTCCTCAGCATACTTTTCATAAGATGGTGCGTAACCATTGAGTGCCAATCGCAAGCATGATGACATATGATCGTCAGTTAGTCGATTGCGATATTTTGACTTAATTATCTTCATTTCAGAAAATGCAGACTCGCACAAGTAAGTTGACCCAAACATTGCCGTCAGTTGAAGGGCGGTTTGCCTTGATTCGGATATTTATCTTCAGATATAAAACACCAGAAATTTGTATCAGATGCTGTAGCTTTGAGATGTATATGGGTGATTCTCACAGAAAAGGTCAGTTTTGAGTTTGACTTTTGAAAAAAGAAAAAGTTATCGAATCGAGCTGAAAAAAATCACAGATGCTCTCTATATCGTATGTATCGAAATTCGAAGCAAATCCAAACAGTAGCGCTTTTATTAATTCAGAAAAAAATATTTAAAAATTTAGGCGGACAGGTCGATGACACTAGGACAGGGCGATGATGCGACCCTTTGATTCTCACCATTTGCATCACCACCCTGTCCTGGGATCATAAAAGGAAAATTTTCTATAACTGCCAAGAAACGTTAACCCTCAACATTTCAAGTCAAAAGACCGAAAAACGTGACCACTGTAGGGCGAATCCAACAAACGAAGAATGACAGAAATTCTCGAATAAGTCCTAGTAGACCTTCACAACGTTCGGCTAAGTAGATATGTGTTTTGAATGGTCAATACGAGAATATTGGATTACTAAATGCGAGAATACGGGAATACTAGAAAATCCAAAAAACATAATAGATTTGCCTTTTTCCTCATCGTCCTGCCCTCGAATTTTCAGGAGAGGACAGGTTGATGATGGACAGGTCGATGATGATTCTTCAGTTTTTCTCAAATGTTTCACCTTGTGGCAAGCTTTTTCCCAAATTCGGCATATAACATGAAACTAGACCGTTCGGTGCACAATAAAAATTCCATAAGAAAAAATTGAGTTCAAGTACTCACTTAGAAAAAGTGGACAGGTTTCTGACGATTGTGATTGACCAACCCACGGTCCAGCACACATCTGCTCCCGCTGACGACCACGAGTCGACTGAATTAAAACGAATGGCGGTTTTTCTGGTAACTGAGAAGGGCGCGAAAAAAAAAGCGGCAAAAAAACCCGCTAAAATACAATTGTGACCGCAAAAATTCGAAAACCAATATTGGACAGGTCGATGACGGCGATGCTCCGGACACACATATTTCCATCCAAATACACTTTTCTAGCGGTTCTACATTAATTTTATCGATCAGAAACGCATCTCAGAAATCATACTGATGTAGAAAAATTGAATAAAATCCAAACTCAAAAGCGGAAAGACCATTAATTAAAGCTTGAAGTTGGGAAGGTCGCATTGGGACAGGACAGGTCGATGACGATTTGACTATATTTAGTTAATTTTCTATTTGAAGGAATAAACATAACCTAAAAATGGAAAAAAGGGTTCTATATAAAAACCTATACTACAATTTAAGACCTTCGCCAGCTCCCAAATCCTTATTGGGTCGCCGCAACTGGTCCGGACATCACTTCTGCCCCTTTCTGTGAGAATCACCCATATCTGATATAATCTGCACCAACTCATTTTCAACAGAACATGAGTTCATATTAAACTAACTTGCTACTTCAGTAGCTAATTCCTCAATGTTTTTACATGAAAAAGGATAACTCATAAATGATGCTATATTTGCCAATTTACTGCAATCATAAAAACGCATTTCGAATTGTCCCAAAATATTTGATAATTCAGCCTCATACGTATCATAATTCAACTGAGGAATCCTTGCTTTCAAAGACGGAAAATGTTTCAGATCCTTTCTTTTCAGTTGATCTATCATAAGTTGCAATTTACTTTTGAATGCGTTTACTGCGCTAATCATCTCAATAATAGTTTTTCCTTTACCTTGAAGCTCCAAGTTAATGGTGTTTAAGTGCATTGTGATGTCAGTCAAAAATGCCAAATCAGTCAGCCATTTTTCGTTTTTCAACATCTCAGTGTCATCACCTCCTCACCTAGTCTAGAAACAACGCGGCTTTTCTTTGACAAGTACCGCGCGTTCCTTTGATAAAGCCGCAAGCAGTGTTATTACGTAATAAATTTTTGTGGTTTAGTTACCTACTTATTAAAAAATTTTTTCTTCTCGAGATCTACTCAAAAAGCACTCGCGATCGACTGGTCGATCGCGATCGACCGTTTGAGCACCCCTGTCCTAGAGAGACTGCCTGATAAGTAATTTTCTATAGATCGGTGATCGGCTGTGAAGCAAGGGTGTACGCAGGGGAGGGGAAACTGGGGCGGTTGCCCCAGTAGACTACCTACTCCGCAATTATCTCGTCACACAAATTAATACGCATATCTGTAAAGTATCCCTGTACATCCCATGTTAAGAGGCCCTATGGTCTATACGTTTACCATCGTACAACTGTACATCCCATATTTGGATTCACTACTAATTTCATTACAAGACCGATTTTCGGATGATAATGTAACAGCTTTAGGGGGATTGGTACTTCATCCATCGAAGATGTTGGAAATGTCAAAGGTAGAACTCAAACAGCGACTGAACCACTTTTGTAAGTCTTATGGTTTGGATACCCTCATTGAAACTGAGGCTGAGCTGTGGCATATATTTTGGATGAAAAAGGGTCTTACTACAGAAAAAATGAATGAATTGGATTTGATCGATGTACTGCAAGAGACCAAGGGGTTTTACCCCCAAGTGAAATCGGCGTTAAACTTTCTTCTCGCACAGCCGTGCAAACGTGTACAATTGAAAGGTCATTCAGCACGTTGAGAAGGGTTAAAACATGGTTGAGGTCAATCATGTCAGGAGCCCGTCTCAACGGACTATGCCTATTGAATGTACACAGAAAGTTGGTCCTCGAGAAGAAAAATCGTTGATGAAGTGTTGAAACTTTTTTGTGAAAACCCCAGGCGTTTGATGTTGCAGTAATAATAATTTTCAAGTTGTTCTCAATTCATTACATTTTATATAAATTATAACTTTGCATTTACCCTCATTTTGTTCATGATTGTTTTTGCCAACATCGGTCTTGTAAAATTACCGTTGGCCCCAGTAGAGCAAAAAGCCTGCGTACGCCCTTGCTGTGAAGGGAATGCCGAAATAATAAACCGTTGTGTAATTATTTATAGTGTTTTAAATACGTGGTCGGCCGCTTTCTTCAATTTATCCTTACTGGCAAAATCAATAAAATGAGTGTAGTTGTGTAAGTTGTCATCCTCTTGTGATAAGAAGTGAACTGCATTGTTCCTGTAGCTTCCCTTCACCAAAACCCTTTGAAGTTGTGTATCCAGGAATATACACGTATGGGTCAGTGTTTCCCAAACTCATTGACTCCATGGACGTTAAGGCCAAGTCCCGCGAGGGCGGCAAATTCGTGCGTGCGATGCGCGGAGGTGGGGGGGGGGGGGGTGGCCGGCAATCCATGCGATCAAAATGTACAGCGTGGGATCGTCCGGACGCACCCGGTGACCGTTCAGCTCGGTTGGTTGGTTTGATTTTCACCGTCCGGCGGGCTCACGAATTACGCGATTGTATATTATTTGTCACCAACATTTTTATCACAGAATGTGTTTTAGCCTTGGTATCTCCAACCGAAAACGAAACGTTTTGTGTTATCGAAAATGGGTTGCGTTTTTTTGTAACGACGGGAGTCTGTTGTAAAATATGCATTTTTCGTGTGAGGGCTCAATTGAAAGCATATGACAAGGAGGTTTCAAATAACAACTTGACATACACGTTTGAGATACACTCAAAATCTGAGTCGTTCTTATATGCGGGTTTCTCGGGTTTATGTGAAACGCGTGTGGTAAAACACATTCTGTATTTCGAAAATTTCTTTCGAAGTATGTAAATAGAGGTAACCGGGGGTCCAGGGGGCTTGCCCCCCTGACGAGGAGCGGAGCCCCGAGTTTCTTTCTTTTTGTGCTTGATTACTCTAATTTTGTAATAATATGGAAGTGATAATTGAAGGATAACAAAAAATAAGATATCTATTTAAATACGATACCTATTAAGGAAAGACATATCCATGACCCCTTATTTTTGTCATATGAATGTTCAAAAGTACCAAATAATACATTTTTGAGAACTGAAATGGGGACATTTGAAGGCTCCATCAATTGATAACATTATTAATTCTAATCTTCAATTTACTCGAACTTTTTAATTCGTCCGAGATTTAGGAAACTAAGCTTTGGTAATCGGAATTTTGTTTTTGCAAAAAATTCAATCAACATTGGTTGTTGGTACAAGAAAATCCTTTTGAGTCTGAAGGAATCAAAATTATCGAAAACTTTCTTCATTGAAATTTGTTTTGAGGCATTCTGAAACGAATCCTTGTGTGTAACGCTTTTTGTAACGCTTAACAGTTACAGCACCTTTTGAGGACAAAATGACAAAAATAATTTAACATAATAATACTGCACCTCAATAAAAACCAATACGATAAATAATGGAAGACAATTAAAAAGTTATTCACAACTCAGAAATTATCATTAAGTCTACAAAACCTTACTGATTATAAATTTGCGGTAGAATTTTAGAGCTCATCAAAATTAAATTTAACATTTAACTTGATTTGTTGTTTGATCTTTCAGTAAATAAGCTTTAATGTGATCTTTGAAACTATTCAAGTTTGTACTCATTTCATGTATTGAGGGAGTAAGTTAAACAGTTGCACTGCCTGATATTTATAGGATCTTTGCCCCGCCGTAGCGAATCTAAAAGTGAGCCTCAAAATATGCTTCCCCATGGTACGAGTCGCTTTATCCGTCAACTCCAAAGATCTTCAAAGTCGTACGTCAGTGAAATTTTCTAACAGATTTTTTGAACAGCGAGCCCTTGGAATTCTCGAAACAGATCAATTTTTGAATATCCAACGTCTCCCTTTTCTTAATAATATCTTCGTTATACTCTTTTGAATAATGAATAACAATTGAAGGGCTGTAGTGTGGGTGTAACCCCATGCCACTATGCCATGAGAAATGAGGGTCTGAACTAGTGCATAATAGACAATTTTTAGGTTATCTAGTGATCCTTCCTTTTGAGTCCTAAGCACTAAATCTTGACAGAATATGGGAGAACAGGAGATAATTTTGGTCACTCAGCTGATTAGGAAAGAGCCGATAATTTCAATCAAATTTCAACTTCCAAGTTTCTTTCCAGTCTAATAGTGGTTGCAAGCATGTTTGCAAAATTAACTGAGAAGGATCACCTGCATGTAAACAATTATTCAGAAAACCACGCTCATACCTCAGATTGTTGGCCACGCACTGAGCAGTGGTTAACATAATACGGTTAAGTAAATCGAGAGCTTCCCAACGACTGGCGGACGATTTTTGTACGATGATAAATGCCTAAGATACAGTTCCGTAGCAACGATTTGTTAGTAAGCGATAATCATCAGAAAATAGGAGCGTATTACACTAAATCTCACGTAAACTGTCTAATTTTTGGCCGGGTTATGATGGCAAAAACATGTTCCATGTTAAAAATGCTGTAATGGCCCAGACGTAAGGTCTGACGCTAATGGTGAAAGTTATCCTTACTGTTGACCCCAGTTTGGGAAATGATGAATTTACGACTTTACGAATTTACGATTCAACGTTCATAACAAGTTTGTTTCTACCTTGAAATGTTTCTAGATGTTGATACTCAGCACAGCCAAGTTCAAGGCAAACGGAAAACTCGAGAGAGAATTAGCGGTTCCCGAAAGCACTGAGAAAATAGACGATAACGTGCTTCCGGAATGAGCGGGCGGAAACGTAGTTGTTATTATTTTCTCTCTAACTCCATCAGTCACATTCAGTTCAAATATTTATGCATCCGACGAAAGGATATTTCCTTCATTCTCAAAGCAGGTTCTCCATTTTCATTTACCAGAAAACCAGTTACAACGAACTCATTACTATTAATCGACTCTACAAAATACATGTTATATTAGGCGTTACGGGTTTGGGCACAGAGCAAGTGAACGGCCTTTGAAATAGCAACTGGTTAGGGCTTGTCAATACTGCCTGATTTGGGACCGATACCGGTCAGCTAAATCACACGTACAAACTCACGGACTTTTTATTCAATAGTTACCCTTCCCTTACAAACCCCTACCACCACATGGTCGTAGTCGCTCGAATCTAGGAAAGGAACTTCAGCAGGACAAATGTAATCCGAATAAAGACCTCCTTAAGATTGAGATAAGAAATCCGTTTTTTGCTATGAACCAAGTTTCAATTATTGAGAACTAGCCGCTCCGGCTCGCTTCGCTCGCCTCCACGTCCAGCCGGGAGGCGAGCGCCCCGGACCCCCCATTAAGTTCCTCGCTTCGCTCGCAAGGGGTGGCTGTGTACATGCGATGGTCTTTTACCCCCCATTCAGGTATATTACAATTGAAACATGTAGCGGATGTTTCTCGCTTCGCTCGCAAACGGTAGATCCCTAAGGGTAGGTTTAACGTGTTTAGGGGATGTTCTTATTTATGGTAGCAGGAATTGAAACCCCCTAGTCGTGGACTTTCGTTTGAGCCCACACACGGATTCTCCAGTTTTTCAACCACCAACCCCTCACAACCACCCCTTACTGAGCAGGGGTTGCGCAATTTCGATGTGGCTTATATTTTGTGCCGGAAGTGGCTGGCCATATTAAAAAAATAATCGGACAATCCGTTCAAAAGTTATGGAGGTACCCACATACAGACAATTTACTTTATTAATATAAAGATGATCACCTGTGTGTAAACAATTATTCATATAATCATGCTCATAACTCAGCTTTTTAGCCAGGCACTTCGCAGTAGTTAACATAATATGGTTGGATAAATCGAGAGCTTTCGAATGAATGGTCTACGAATTTCGAGGGATGAAAAATGATGGAAGTACCATTTCCCTAGCAACGACTCGGTTGTAAGCGGAAATCATGAGTAAATTGTTGCAACACATTTTCGTTACTCGAAAACGCAACCCATTTTCGTTAACACAAAATGTTTCGTTTTCGATTAGAGTTGCCAAGGCTAAAACACATTCTGTGTTTAAATATAAAACGTCTGTCAAGTTAGTTGGGCAGTTAGCTGCCCACATATTAACATGGACGAATAATTATAATTAGTTGAGGATCAAAGTACGAGCCGAAATGATTGAATTGCAAAATATAACAGTATCTAATTCATGTGTATACCTACATGCTAGAATGCGAATTAGAGCTGTAGTTCATTTTCGCATGTGCGGAAATCGGTTCATTATTCTCGGAGTGTCATGTATTCATTAGTACCTATGTAGGTATTACCTAATGAGACCAAAAATAATGGAGTGAAATGCTTTCGAATACAGAATTGAACATTTTTATACGGCCGTTACTGACTTGAGGAAATTAATTATGATCTTGTAATGATCCTGTTTTCACAAAGGAATTTCGTTAGCTTTGTAGCTTTTACAAAAATAGTACAAATGTTGGAAAAGTACGAGTATTTAGTGTGGGTATGTTCTTTTCTTGCTTGAACGGTGTACCCCAATTAACCTTTTTTCAACTACCAACTCCAGATATTCGGCCTGCGTTTCATGTTTATGAGGAAAACACCGTCTCCCTAACTGCGGATCCAATTAGCGAAAAGCCACTTTCTCGATTATTGTTTCGGAAATATAAAGACGTTTTCCACGTCGACCATTAGAGAACACAATGAATTCCGGGAGACCCTCAGTTGCCGCAAATTGGCAATCTTCGACAAAAGCTAATGGAGAGTTACAACGCACGACCACACATTTTGTGAGTTCCTTGAAACTTACCTGAGGAAATTTATGAGATTGAGACGTTAAGTAGGTACATCGAATAATAATGTCCTTCAATTCCTCAAACCCTACTTACAAACCTAGTTCAGTAATAACTTGGAATCGGAATAAAATTATAAAGTACTCCAGTCATGCAGCTTGATCATATGAGCGAGTTTCTGTAAATTATCGTATCAAATTTATGTCATTATATTGAAATTTGAGGATTTTTGGTGCAAAGAAACTGTTATCAACTATAAAATGTATGGAAAAAAAGCCCCCTGGACACCCGGTTACCTCTATTTACATACTTCGAATGAAATTATTGATACATAGAATGTGTTTTAGCTCACGCGTTTCACATAAACCCGTGAAACCCGCATAGAATGAACATTTTGCAGTGTATCTTTCATCACTACTATGTCAAGTTGTTTTATTTATTTATCACCATCGCAACGACTCACCACCAGCTCAATGAAATAAGAAATTAACAAGCGGTTGCAATCATGTTCACAATATCAATTTTAGGTATTGAGAAGGATCACCTTATTCAAATAACCATGCTCATAACTCAGCTTGTAGGCCACGCACTTCGTAGTAGTTAACATAACATGGTTGGATAAATCGAGAGCTTTCGAACGAATGGTCAACGAATTTTGTGGGATGATAAATGACGAAGTACCGTTTTCCTAGCAACGACTCGGTTGTGAGCGGAAATCATCAGAAATTGTTGCAACACATTTCGTTACACATAAACGCTTCGTTTTCGGTTGGAGATGCCAAGGTTAAAACACATTCTGTGTTAAAACTTGTACTGAATTATAATTTGCTGGTCAAACAACATTTTGGTGTTTAAGCTTTGTTTTACGGCTTTTATAGATTTTTTTAGCGCATATTAATGAGATTATTACGATTTTCTGCATAATAGTGGTCATACATTTTGACATGTTTTGGTTCATAGCAAACTTTCGCTATGAGCGCTAAGTTTTTTTCTTTTTTGTGCTTGTATACTCATTCTATAATAATATGGGAGTGATAATTGAAGGATAACAAAAAAATAAGATATCTATTAAAATATGATATCTATTAAGGAAGGAAAGACATGTCCATGACTTTTTTTTTGTCATATGAATATTCCAAGTAATACAAAATTTGATTTTCAAAAAACTCATAACTTTAGATTCAATTATTAACAACAACAAAAAGAAAACTATAAGTAAGTAGATATTTTACATTTTTGAATATTAATCTCTCTGAAGAAGCCCCAGTTCCTAGGGAGAAACGTTGGAGTTTAATTAAAAAACCAATTTAAGGACAGAAGACCTTTTTTATAAATCCCGTTTTATATATATATATATATATATATATATATATATATATATATATATATATATATATATATATCATTCTAAATGATAACACTCCTTAGAATTGAGATAAAAATTCCATTATTGCCATGCTTTCCAAACTAAAGCATGAGTTTGTTGGCCAGCACCTTTTGAGCACATTAAATTGGTCACATTTCGAAAAATATGCTAAAAAAAATCATTAAAAATGGCTAAAAACCGCTAAAAATCGTTAAATTATATTTTTTTAGTAGAATATTGCTCATATAATGTTCATTAACTATAAAATAGAACATTAAAAAATTGATGTACAAAAGCATGCTGAAAAATATACTTACTGAAATTTCATTAAAATTTGCTAAAAAATCGATAATAACTGCAAAAGAGCTAAAAATCCGAAACCTCTATTTGAATAGCAGATTATTATTTAGAATACGTTTTTCGCCATAAAAATAATAGTTGACAATTTCCTTGTACTTCTAAAAGCTTACATTTCAAAATAATTTAAGATTACGATAAATAATTTACGAAAATTTGCTTATACGGTCATGCTGCATGACTGAAAATTTTTTTCATGGTGGATTACAAAGCAGTATACCACGGTGGAAGGTCACTCAAACTCCAATCTATTTTTCATCCAGCGGGTAATATTTAACCCTTCCACAGTTTCTGTGGGTAAGGCTTACCTACCGTTGACGTTTGAAAAGGGCTGAGGAATGCAAGTTCGGAATTTTTTACTCGACTCAATGATTTTCTCATCGGTCTTTTCTTGGCGAGACCAACATTTCGAGAGGAGTGGAGAGCGGAGAAAATCCAAGATGATTGGAGTTGTCAAAAGTTAGAAGTCCTGCCTCATCAATACCGCAACCCCTCCCACCGCTCTTCTCGAACCCGTAGTATTTGTTTTGCGACACAAAAGACAATGTCCTTCGAAAACCGTCTCCGTATTGTTTGAATTGAGGATTTTCTTAGAGGTACACAGTGAACCGCAGTGCTTTCCTGGAAGTTGGTCTAAAGAGACATTTTGAAACAAAGTTATAACTAAACGGAATTCAACTAATTGGTCTGAACACTGTTTTTGGAAATCCACCAAAACCCAACTTACAGTCTTGACCGAGTTCTGGCGGGTCCCGAGAAACTCATCAAAACGAAACTCATCAAAAATCCGAACTTGAAACTTTTTGATGAGATGACTAGTTGAAACTGAATGGATGAGAAATTCGTCGAACATAAGAAATCAAACAGGATCTGAATTGGGAAGATGAAAATGAATTTTGATGAGTTTCCTGATACCTGTGGAAACTGATCAAAAACTTGTAACGTGAAAATCACCAAAAGGAATGTTATCGAACCAACCCTTCGAAGGGCCTCTATTACCTGTACTGTACCAGAACATGCGCTACTAAGGCCTCACTTCAAAAATGAGCGATGCTAGTAGGTCCAGAATCGCCGATCTTCCCACAAGAAATGCAGTGCCAGATTGAGATACCGACCAGGGAAAATTTGAGAAAATCTCAAGCCTCGTATTTGCGTTGGAATACACATTTGGATTGTGTTCACTCAAAGCTTTCAACAAATCTTTTTCTAATAAGACGGGTTGCATCAAATGTTTCTCAATGTGGACTCATCCAAGCATATGGTTTGTTCTGTTCAGCAATGTCGTATGGGATTCTTCTTTGGGGTGGGGCCTCAAGTGTTTAAAACATAGTTTAAATTTTCAACGCGTACTGAGAAAAAGAATAAAACTCATTGACTCGCTCTCTAGTCATTGTGTTGATCGTATGCTGCACCGAAGTGTACTAAAACCACATCCAAATCAGATCATATAGCCTCTCATACTACTAGTTCAGTTCAGTTCAGTCTTTATTTCATACTTTGCATACAATTTGTAGGTACATAGCAATCGTCATTACATAATTTTTATAGAATTTAATAATAACATAGCTCGAACTCATCAGCATTATAATCAAGGAGTTGTGGGGGCATGCGGTAATCCCCACGCCGGCCGGGCGCATCCCGACCGGCCCCAGGCCCACCCACCATGGTGGCTTCCCGGACCAGGCAACTGATGATGGAAACCGCCAGCGGGAGCAGAAGCTCTCTCCACCACCAGACGCCCCATCAAAATGCAACGTAAACATGCTCACTGTGCTCCACACAATGCAGCGCATTCACCGAAACAAATCAGCGCCAATGGGGGGCCGCCGCCCAGGACCAGCCAAGCAACCGGACCAACAAGAGGAAAGACACACGCACACACAACAGTCACACCCTAATAATTTACATTCACGCTCCAGATACATAACTATAATAAGAAATAACGATATCATATAGCAACTGACAACAAAACAACGAAGAAAAATAAACATTTTGATAGGTCGATAACAAGATAATTTTAAAAACACCTAAAATATCAAAGACCAACAACTACTAAGTACTACAGATCAAGCGAGAGTTCTTTACATGATATCCTCCGCTTGAGTCACAATAAGTTCAGAACAAAACAATATATGTACAAATCCACCTGAGTCTGCAATATCACCAAAGTTCTTTGGTCAGCACTTCAAATACGCTAAAATCATATTTCATAAATTCGTCATAGGTGTAAAACGCATTTTTCTTCAAAAATGTATCAATACAGCTAATGAAACGTTTGAATGGCAGTTTTCGAAGAGCAGTGGCTAATTTATTCAAAAAGGTAATTGCCCAATGACTATAAGAATGCTCAGACCTTTTTAACCTGTTAAAACCTACAATATAATTTTCACCACCCCTTGTAAAATGGTCGTGGGAGTCACTAAACTTTATCCAGTCTTTCTGATTGATATGAGCATACTTAAGGCACGCTTTTATGTATACTAGGAACTAGTGAGTAGTTGAACCCTAAGGAACCAGTACGCCATCCCAAAGATGGTATCAACGTCGGTACTATAGAACGTAAGGGATTTGGCCTGATATTCATGGTGGCTTCGAATTGTAATAATAGCAGGTATAGTTGAGGGTTGACACGAAGGTGGCAAGTTTCCCATCAAAGTATTTCGATGTATACCGACTGCTCTTACTTTTGGAGGGTGTCCTGAAGCTAGTTTTCCAGTTTCTCACCTTTAATTTTTCGTTTTCTATTAACCTCCTATCTCCCGATCAATTTCGCCAGTTTTCCAGCTCGGAATAATTTTTCAAGTCCCCGGTTTCCAACCTACTAATTTTATAACTATCCAACATTCTAAATCATCATTTCTTGAAGCATAGGTAAGCAAAATTATTGTGAGTGTTTC
This sequence comes from Adelphocoris suturalis, assembly GCA_030762985.1. Lineage (NCBI taxonomy): Eukaryota > Metazoa > Arthropoda > Insecta > Hemiptera > Miridae > Adelphocoris > Adelphocoris suturalis. The sequence continues at coordinate 48,373,977 of CM061044.1, forward strand.
AAGCAACTTATACTTCCTCGGTCGTTTGGAGGTCCATTATTGGAAATAATCAAACCAAATCGATTTTGATGTGATTTTTAACATGGAACACATTTTCGCCGTCACAACCGGGCCAAAAATGAGATAAAATTACCGTTACGTGACATTTAGTGCGTTACGCTCCTATTTCTGATGATTATCGCTTACAACCAAATCGTTGCTACGGAACTGTATCTTAGGCATTTATCATCGTACAAAAATCGTTTGCCAGTCGTTGGAAAGTTCTCGATTTATCTAACCGTATTATGTTAACAACTGCGCAGTGCGTGGCTAGCAATCTGAAGTATGAGCGTGGTTATCTGATTAATTGTTTGCATACAGGTGATCCTTCGCAGTTAATTTTGTTAACATGATTGAACCACTACCTATTAGACTGGAGAGAAACTTCGAAGTTCAAATTTGAAAGGGAGACTCAGGGACATTAAGAGACGATTGAAATGATGGGCTTTTCCCAGCTGAGTGACCTAAATTCTCTCCTGTTCTCCCAAGGAACATGTTCCATGATCTGTCAAAATTTAGTGCTTAGGACTAAATTCGTAGTATATATATATATATATATATATATATATATATATATATATATATATATATATATATATATATATATATATATATATATAGTATTTCTACGAACATACGCTACATTAATTGGTGTGATGTAAGTATATACTCAACTAATAAAAAAAAATGGCGTGTTTATGTTACAGGAAGATCACCGCATACCCCTCGCAGAACCCTCGAGAGTTGACTACTTCGAAAAATAATAACCAAGGAGCCAACGCTTCATGATGATAGCGTGCGATTCTGTAGGGATAGAAACATCCACCAAGTTCAATGTCCTTCTTCATCTGTTATTTAGTCCGTTGAAAAACCCTTACGATAATACATTTTGAATGGTTATTTTCCTATTTGAAGATAAATTAAAATATACCTAAATAGATGTTGTTATAGTTTAGCTTTCCCCTCAGAATTATTGAATTATTGTAAAGATGAGCCGTAGGTACCGATTCATTTTGGCCCGCCTTCATTTCGGTCTTTGGTAGCTAAATAGAGATAAACAATTATTTAATGTAACATTTCATGTGATATTTGATTATATGTTGCTTCCCTCCTGAAAACCGCAAGGACTTGAAAATAAAACCTATACAATTCAAAAACAAATTATCAACTCCCGTTTGTAACTCCAGTCATTCTTGTTGTGTTTGTGAAAATGTGAAATGTATTCATTAGCAATGTAAGACATCATATATTTGAAGATTTTTGTGATGTTCCAAATTGAATTAACTAAAAATTTGAATTAGTTTTAAAAGAAAGCCCTTCGTTTCTTATCCCCGACTACACTACATGAGTTCAGTATTACAAAGATGTTGGATCTACCCAGCGCTCTAGGAGACGAAATTCCTTTTGTGATTGATTAGACTTGAGTGCTACTAATTCATATAGTAAACGCAATTGACGGTTATGCAATATGCATATTCATGAATGACTGAATTGATAGATTGATTAGATATCGTCAGTATGTACAGCATAACTTGTTGTTGTAGGAACTACATCAGAACTGCCAAAGATTCCTGAACATTGTCAACGTACAAATATTAGAAACAGTCATTTTTTCTCACTGCACGAATGAATTCAGTTTTGAAAAGCTCTTACTTAGTCATTTTCACGGTAGTTAATCTTCGAAATATAGAAAAATAGTTCAAGATTCCAACTTGAACAACCGCAGTAGAAGAAAGGGTGTTGGTAAACACTGCTAATTATCCCCATGATGAAAACGGTGGTAAAAAACATATTGGTAAGTAATGCATGCATTACAGGGACGTCCCTAACCCCCCCCCCCCCACCCACAATGAACCCTCTCCACCGTCAGTAAATTTGAAACTTCCAAGGACCGAACGGAAATCAGATGAATATAGTGAAAATATCACGATTTATCACAATTACCCCCTCCATCACCCCCTTCCATCATGAAATTTTAAGCTCCTGGCATATTTCCTAAAAAGAGAACAAATTAATAAATGAACAAAAAAATTACCACGAAGTGACGAGAATAGTTAAAACATCAAGATTTATCGCTATTACCCCCTCCATTCACTCCCTTCCGTCATGAAATTCTGAACTCCTGACATATTTTCACAAACTAGATCTAATGGATAATTGAACAAAAAAAGAATAGTAAAAATCGGACGAAAATAGTTAAAACATCATGATTTATCAGTATTACCCCCTCCATTCACCCTCTCCCATGATGAAATTTGAAACTCCTGGCATATGTTCCAAAAATAGATGAAATTCTTGATGGAAGTAAATAAGAATCACGAGAATCTGCAATCACCCCCACCACCACGACATCAAATCCGAAATTTTCAAGGTTTGTTGCACAAATAGACTAAAGTTGGAATCGAACAATGTGAGAATCACGAAAATCGCTTGAGAATTGTCGCCAGGGCAGCGTCGACAAAATTTGTCTCACACACTCACACACAGACATACATCTATCGTTTTTTCACGGATTCGGTCTTAGAATGGTGCGAAACGGATTATTATGTGGTTGTTTTTTTCTTATGCTTGGGTTGTCCCCCACCAGCCTGGATCAATTCCAATAGGTCTTCCCTCTTAAATAAGAAGCCTTTCCTGTATGATCTAGCTTCTGAGGGGCGTCCTAAAAGCGGTCCTTCGTACGAAGAAGGTAAAGCCTTAATCACTTTCACCAGAAAACTTGCAAGTGCAAATGGATTTTACGATTTTTGTTATCGAATTACAAAGAACGCACAGTGGGCCAAAATCTTAAGGCGAGCTTAGCCTGCAGAAATCAAGTTTTTGTAATAATGACAAGGACAATATCATCATAAATATTCTCTTCTCAGGTTCTCTGATTCTGATTCAATCTTAAATTGATAACCGTGCAGCATGGCAAAGGAGGTTGGTAATTAAAGCTCCAGGTTATATTAGGAATAACTTTGTATGTACCTATGTACAGGGATACTGTTTGTTTGTGCCCGAAAACCGTTTATAAATGTGCGGAGGTGGGTTGGCCTAATCATTGACGTTGCCTTCGATTGAAACAAAAAATTCATCAATATTGCCATAACATGAATTATAACAAGAAGGTAGGGCAAGCGTCAAGCAGATTTACATTATTCATAGCATATTAACTGAAATTTTTGAGTTAAAAAAATTCAGCTGTGCTGTACAACTCCGTGTTGATCAGGCAAGTTTCCAAGGAACAACGAAAATACTGTATCAGAGGGTAATACGTACCTTTTTTCTTCTTTTTTTTAGGGACAGGAAGCAAAGAATGTCCGGATTAAGCGGCGAGCTCATTTTTATTTTATTTATTTTCAAATCTATTTATTATTATACTATTTTTTTAAGTGGCGTGCTTGTAATCAACGAGGACATCTCAAAACATTTTCTGTGCTTCTTGTGGAACACCAAGATCAAGGTTCCAGGCATAATTCCTGGAAGTTTGGTCATAAGTCCTGCAGATCCTGCAGTACAGACTTTGAAGTCTACGTTCGTAGTTTAAGCGTACCGAGGAACAGAGCTTAAGCGTTCAACAAGATCAACCAAATGCTTTCGAAAGTTGAGTTGGGAGACAAATATGAAGCCGAAAATTTGGACGAGTGCAACCTCGATTACGCAGCTTCCCAGAGCCGGAGGAGTGCTGTAATGGTAATAGAGAAACGGTAAGGTAGGGTAACGTCATTGACCACAGGCGCTGCGCGCTTGCTTGGATTTGTTTCAACAAATCCTCACTGACATCGGCAACTTCTGAAAACACGGTACCTAATTCTTTGTTTTTTAATATTATAATTTCTTCCCACAGCTTGAAATTGTCACCAATTCTACGTAAATATGTAATCTAATAAGAAGGAATGCCTAGAAACATCGAGCGGGCGTGTTGAAGACAAATTTACTGGGGGGGGGGGGGGGTTATAACGGAAAAGCACGACATTTGCTAATAATGTGCAGCAAGTGAAGCATCTACCTTTATCTCCTGCGTCACTCAGAAATACTGAGGACGCCGTGAAAGATGCGGAAGTGCAGAAAAATACCTACTTAACTCCCCAAGATGGATCCCATGGCTTGGACATTTTTCAAAATAGACTGAATGGTTGCAAGCAAAATTGGCTAAGTGTGTCTAGTTTAGCATACTGGAAACTCGTGCTAATTGAGTCTAGCGAGTTGTAACTGCGAATCGAGATAGAATTTGTTCGTGTTGAAAGATGAACTGATAAAACCTCTACAGGACTTACGAAGTAGGACTGTAGCTCGGCAACTTCAATCAATTTGCATGAAATCGTGCTCATAGCTTGATCAATCTATCACTTTCATAATCAAACAGTAAAAGCTTTTTTAAACGAAATCTTGTAGGTACTATATTCTTAAGATTTTGTGAAAAGCAGCTCTTAAGCTGCGTTTACACTAGCGAAACTTTCACGCGAAAGGCCCAAATATGGCATACAAACTAATTTATTGTTGGTTACCAAGGAAAACGAAAAATCACAAGGTAAAACAAGATTCTAATAAAAAAATAAAAAAACGTCAAGTAGGTATAAATAATTGAATTTTAGGGTCCAAAAATCAATGAAATGTTAATATAACGATTGCAGTGGAAAACAAACTAAAGAAAAACTTGGTTCGGACATTGGTATTATTATAATATAGGTAATAAAAATGTTCTAGTCGAGCAAAAAAAAGTCAGAAGTTTGACCCAGTAGTTCTGGGCACGGTAGATAATGGGTTCTTGGGTGTCATAACCATAACCACCACGTAGCTGATGACCATATGTCTGAAAGAGAGAGCATAAAACCACGTCTTCTGCAAAGTCCTCTTAGCAAGTAAAGCAATACTATATTTGGGTGATGATTTGACCTTGGGATCTGGGTTTTGTAAACAACTGGGTCCGGGGGAGGCTCACAAGCCCGGCTGGGTTTAGGGGTTTGAGTATTCTTCAGTTATCCTGTATTCTTCTGTTTTTCTTCCGTTTATTTGTGAGAGACCAACTTTAAACCCTCTGCTCCAGCTTGGGCAAACAAATTCCAAGTCCCCTGCAATTTAGTGCCTTCCTGCACAGGTCAAACTAGGATTCCCGCTGTTTGTACATTAACACACACAAAATAACATCGTGTAACAAAGTTGGAATACAATCTTAACAATATTCTGTATCTACAGTTTTTAAGTTTTCAGAATCATCAAATATTTTTAAACTATACCAAATATTACGCACAGAAGAAGCTTCTGAATTTACCTCAAAAATATTATTAGCCAGGCATTGTCGTATTCAAGTGGCGACCGGAGACAAACCGGAGCCTTTGGTCTCTGACCATTGCTTGCTCAGACGTCCTGTATAAATGGAGAATCAGATGCACACATGTACTTATTTTCACAACCCGTCTTATTACACTTTTCGACAGCAAGGCCATATTAGGACACTGGCCATAATTGGGTCTCTCATACAAGTAGGGCACAACAGAATGGTTTTAACCTAAATCAAAATTTTGAATTAAGGGAGAGCTCAAAGTGGAAATTCCATAAACAGCAAAAGTGATTCAACCAAATACCACAACCTTCATCAACCTGCTACTGCGATTGCCTCTGCCACGGACAACGATTTACATAAACTTTGGTACCTACCTACCAGAACTATGTAATTCAAAACTATTGAACAGACATTTTAATTAATTTTCGAATGCATTCCAAAGGAGGTAGAACACGAATTCATTGTTTATAGTAATTTATTGTTATTGTACATGCGTGTCTATCATAAGATTTGATCGCTGCTGGTTCTATTTGATTCAGACATGCTGTATGTGCTTCAGCAGTAATGAAAGACTGATTTTATTTGAAAATTTAGAATTTCGGAAAGTTTCGACACTCGTAACCGTACAACAGAAGAAAAAATAATGAAGCAGTAATAGTAATTAAATTTAAAAATGAGGGATAAATAGGTATAGGTACTTTTAAATATATAAATCTAATCCTTTTGAGATGTTCTAACAGTAATATACTTGTCTTCAGTATCGGCATCCCATGACTTGGGTAACCTTGGGAAACCCATCAATTTTCATAAGGGACCAGGACCCGCTTAATGCGTGGAGCAAAGTAAAAAACGTCTGCAAAGTTGGGTGTGGCTATAAACCCATATTCTCGTGACTTCATGACTGGAGTAGGTTAGGGTCTCAGCCAAAGTTGGCCATGACTGCGCTACGTCAGTGAATTGAAACTCAACCAACCTATTTTTCGCATGAAGTTTGCCGTCTCACGTCAACCTAATTCGTGGTTATAAACCCATTTTTCAACAGTTATGTTTGGCAAAAGTAATATTGTAGCAAGACAAAGTTTCAATTCAAATAAATAGTTACAATAATCGTGCCTGCCAGCGCGATTATTGGTTGTAGGTTGTAGCCAACAATACTGATCTAACGGCGAACGAGTTTTTATTTGAACTAGATAGGTACCTAGGTAGGCACTAACTACTGTAGAGTTAATCAGTGTTCGAAAACTTAAGAACATCATTCGTTTAGGCTAGAGAATAAAGAAAGAAGGTAGGTACCTACCCACATGGCCGTTGCTCAGGTAGCTTCATCAGCGTTTTATTGTAAGTTCGTAGTACTATGCTTAACTGAGGTAGCTTTACTTGTTATATTGAATGAATAAAAGGATAGATTTGATACATAGTTTATCAAAGTAAACAAGGCTACATCAAGATACGAAACTACTTAGGTAGGTACGTAGGTACATTCTACCAGATTCTGTTGGTTAAAACTGCCTACACAAAGTAGTATTGCTATGCCGACGAATACAACTGCTAATTATCAAGTTTGTCTAACATCGAATCAGGAAATATGCAACATGAATTAGAAACCAGCTGTAAGGGAAAAAACCTTGAAATGCATTCATTTCATAAAGACGGCATGTGCAGTTATTTCGTGACTTTGCATTTACACAAATTTTAGGGACAAAAAAGTTAATTATATACCTACCTACTTTCGTTTTTGTCTATAAATTACATGCACAAATAATAATATACGGAAAGTACGGAGGTATACCTTCCCTCTAGGTTGGTAGAATACCTTTCCACATGACTGTGATAGGTACTTACCTGATATTCCCGGCTAGCAGAGCTGTCATGGCACGTCCTTTCACATGACTACTTTGACAGTACTCTAAAGATTTTTAGCTTCTTATTAGGTAGATTCAAAGAACATTTCTGAAAATTAGATAGTTACTTAGTCCACAACATCTTCGTAGCTGATGTCTGGAACATCAACACTTGTAACATGTCAACTCCCCAACACACATTTCATTTGGATCTCGACTGCACTACACAGATTAGTTCGTAGCGTTTGAGGTCATCACCTGGTAATAACTTGATGTAATTTGCATAAAATGTATCACCTTGCATATTAAATTTTGACTAGGAACTAGGTAAGACTATGTTACCCAGTATATCCACCCTTGTCTACAAATGGCGCCGTTTCGTATTCCTCAGCTTAAAAGAGGAAATCAAGAAGTAGCGTGAAACGTCATAATTGGTCAATTAAGAAACGAAAAAATGAATGTAATTTACGTTTGCGCAAGAGCAGAATGAATTGATGAGTTGAAAACAATAAAATAGGTACGGGACCATCTACAAGCTAAACCGCGCATTCACTGATGATTTCATCAAAATCGGCTGAAAACTGTGGAAATTAAGGTCGTTGCAATTATTTCACATTGGCGGATGCGCAGTAGCTATTATTGTTAAATCTATGCAATTTTATTAATGTTAAATTAATTGATCCAAAATAATCATGTTCCAGAAAATTTCATCCAAATCGGATGAAAACAGTGGAAAATAAGCTATTGACAGGCATTTTTGGAATATCGAATATTAATCTGTACTTGCGTTAACATCGAATACCAATCTGTAATAGAAATCCAAGTACCTTCAAAATTGTTAGAGATGGTTAAAGATGACTTGAGAAGAATAGCTAGGATTAGCTGTATGTCTCAGAATATCGTGCTGTATGGCTAGGTCGTGCGCATTTGAATGGAAGTGTAGAGCCCACAGAAGCCGCTGCTTAGCATCATGCATGCGCAATTGACACACTCGTACCTACAGAAGCGCATGCCGGGTTGTCTCTTCTTATGGATCTCATGGAGTTCAGAGGGAGGCTTGCAGTTCCATCACTCCCCTCCAAGCTTCCATCCAGGCACAACTCTGGATTAAGCACGACTCCGGATTTTGTTGTTAAAGATTGATGGAATGAATGAGAAGAAAACTTCTCATTCAATCCGATCTGCAACAATACAATTCACACACACAATTCTGATTAGTGCAGAAATAACATCAAATTCCTAAATTTGATAAATTTAGATTTGTTCAGTGACTTCGTCGGTGTATTTGCAATTTGATCATCAGTAGATATCCACCGGATTATAATATTTCCTTTGCAGTGCTCCTATCATACGTAAAGATAAGATAGCCTAACCAAATGTTTCAGAGTAGACAAATCATCTACTTCCGCTAAGCGGATTGCCGGTTTAGAATCCTCGAGGATTGTCAGAATTATTTTGATCCCTGCTATCTCTGAACACATTGTACGTATTGAGGCTAGTTCTCTGCACGCCGTACTCATTGCAACGAATTCGCTCTCTGCTGAGGAGAGAGCTATATGATTTTGAAGCTTAGTTCTCCAAACTACCGGATTACCAAAAAGGTAAATGATGGATCCAGTCGCGGAAAATCCCCTTTCAGCCGAGAGTCCTAGGGATGCATCCACATAACAATCTATTCCATCCCCCTTATCGGAGAACATAAGTCCAAAATCTTTCGTACCTACCTCTTAAATATCTCATTATCCATATTACTGCTCGCCAGTCCTCCATCGTAAAATTTGACTGTCGTCTTCTTTCATTGTCTCAATGCGGAGTGTAGATTTCGGTGGACACTTCTTTTTTTTTTTTTCAGCAGTCCTTTCTCTAGATCTTGGAAATGATCCAAAGTATACGTCTTTACTCTACATTATATACTAACATATAATGGTGGGACGTTGGAGTGCACGAAAACAAGTGCTTGTTTGCTAAAGTTCCACTAACAACTCTATTTTCATGGACAGATCTTCGTGTACATATCCATACATGGTTACTGCCCCGGTACCTACATGGGTGCGCCGAACATGTCCTCGAGTGTTTCCACTGCCATCTGAACTGAACAGCCATGGAGGTGATCTTGCTCAGCACTTGCTCTGAAATGAACCTGCTCCGGAGCCTTACACCGATCGACTGATGTCATATATAGTGATACCATCCACAGTATCTAACTACTCCAAATTACCCTTTAGTCCATAAGCATGCGGCCTTATATATTATGATCAAAGAGTACTATCTATTTCAATGAGTGAACAAAATTTATGATAAGAAAAATGGTTTAAGGTTCTTAGGAAAAAGAATAGGGATAAAGTTTCCAATCTGGCTAGGGAAGATGTAACTTTAGAAGAAAAGCAATGGATAAGTATACCTACTTACCTTATTATGGGAAAATTTCTGATAAAATTGGCAAAATTTTATCATTGAGAGGTTACAAAGTGGGTTTTAAAACTAGAAATACTCTTAGAGCATTACTAGGATCCTTCAAGGACAAAATCAATGTTCAAAATAAAAGTGGGGTTTATAAACACTAAAAACAAAAACAAAAAAAAATGTTCTTGTGGCGGGAGAAAAAATCGCAAAAACGAATTATGAACTTCGAATTCAAGACACCTGATGATTGATAATAGATGGTTACTGGATTTGGTACAAATGGTCGGAAAACAGGGAAAAATGCCTCCACACGCTCCTCCGTGGAGGTTGAAAGAGCTCCTTCCTAGGAAGGTAGGACGGGCTGGACCTTCCTTAAGGCCGCTACACACATTTCTTCCCTTTCTTCCTCCCTCCGCCAAGAGGATGGTTCCTACAGGCACTTCTTCCTTTTTCCTCCTACTGCTAAGCTTTTTGTCCCTCCCACACTTTTCCTTCCTACCCATGGTAATTCTGTGTGACCCATCGCAGGGGAATTTCCCTTTTTTTTAGGGGAAATTTCCCTTTTTTTCTTCTTTCCTTGTTTATCTAGTGTTCACGCCTTTGATCCCACAAGTGAAGTAACTGCTTTTAACAAGTCAATAATTTGACTTAACACTCATTTTTCATTGGACATTTCAAAACATTGCGAATTGACGGGAGAAAAAATCACAAAAACGAATGATGAACTTCGAACTCAAGACACCTGATGATTGATAACACATGATAACAGGAGTTGGTACAAATGGGAAAAAAAAACAGGAAACCTAGGAAGGAAGGAAAGAAAAAAAAGTCCAGTCATGCAGCATGACCTCATGAGCGAATTTTTGAAGAAATCTGACATTTCGAGCAGAGCGAGGCCTTGGGTAATAATTTCATGGCTGATATTTTCTAAGCCACAGTCAGTATTAAAGCTACATCAAGTCCTAAAACAGTTGAGCGTAAAACATTAAAGAGAGCGACCGAGAGAATCGGAGGACGGAATATTTCACAGAGTAAACTCATCAGTTGTGATTACATTTTTTTTAAACAAGCACCTACTACCTACGTTTTAAACAGCATGGTTCTAGGATTGGTTATATAGGGATACTTCCATAAGAGTAGTTCAATCTGGATTTGGACAATGTTTCATGCAAATATTACCGATTTTTACAACTAGCGAACGGCGTTATTTCAATTTTTGACTGATTTTAAACCTAGAAATTTTTGAAAACTTGATACATATTCTTATAGGAAATTTAACGCTGATTCCGAATATACCACATGTTAGTATGCTGAAAAAATTATTTCGCACAACAAATGCAAAAAACAGGCTATTTTGCAATTTTTGACTACATTTTTGAAAATTTCAACCTGAAGATGTAATCCGATCATGCTGGTTAACGAACTTGAACTTTCGTTTTGTGTCCTGAACATTTTAAAGTTTGTTTGAAGTTTCTAGCACAATTCTATGGACAGTTATCGTCTGGAATGTCACATATATACATATATATTCTTTTTTTTTCAAAACTCCCCTCAAAGGCGGAGGGGGCACACCATTAAATTGAATAATAAACAAATAAAATTAAAAAGTGGGGAGGACGCCCAGGTTTACCCGACGCCGGCTCTAGGGATAAGGATAAGGGAAGTTGCTTCGTTCCTTTTACAATGCTGAAACTGAAATTTTATCTGTTTCTTATTAATAATTCTCGGGGTATACCTACTGTACTGTGAAATTTGATACGGTAAATGAGACCCTAATCCTAGATTTAGGGTATTTTGGTAAAAAAGATACCTACTACCTAGCATAGCTAGGGACGTTGCGATACTTCCGATATATCGTGGTATCGATACTTCTCTTCCGATACCACCGATATTTGTATTGATACTTTGCATCCGATATTATCGTGGTATCGATACTTTCTCCCGATATTATCGGAAGTATCGATACTTGGTGACCAATACCACCGATATTTTCCATGATTTTTTTTCTTTTTTCAATCTAATTTTCCCACCTAAAACCCAGGAGACGACCAGCCAGCCCCAGGCCTGAGGGTATTGTAATGATTTCAATTTGTTGAGAACTTTGAGAATATTGCCTTGCAATTAAATTTTTTTAGATTCAAATCCATTCATATTGGATTGCAATAGTTAATATAGGCTCAATCTGAACTTGTCAAACTAAAGTCATAGTAGTTTCTAATAGTGTTTTTTTTTAATTTCCACCAAAATACCTACGTCTTCTCAAATCAACAAATATGATTTATTTATCATTTCGTGGTATTTCATAGTAAACTATAATCTCTTATAAATTTCGAATGTTCTGTAGATAAATCACTTTTAGTAAAACATTCTTATAATTTTCTCCAGATTCTATTATCTACCAATCAAATTTAGTTAAATTTAATCTTAAAAGGGGGCATAGCCACTCCACCACCTGCCCTTTGCTATAGAGGCAGGAAACTACTCAGTGATAAAGCTACTCAGTTTAATTATAATTCAAAAGGGAACCATATTTCACCAATTCAGACTCAGTACCACCTTTTCATCATTGAAATTTCTTCATAAATGTTTATTTTAAAATGAATTCATGTCCCTGTTAAATTTGAAAGTTTTGACCTGCCTTATTCATCTTAAGTTCATCGAACCATTGAGTTACTCACATGAAGATTAATATCCTTTTAATGTAAGATGTATTTTATGATTCCATTTATTTTAATGATTATAATTTCTCTGAAAACCATAACATGTTGCGAAGTGAAATAGGCAAGTCAATAACCTTCAATGGCCTAGCTAATTCTCATATAAAATATGAAACTTTGTCCTCATTCAAAATCTTGTGTTACCTACCTTTTGTAATACTCTTTAATTTAATCAATTTTTTTCCTTTAAAAAAAAAAAAAAATTCTTTAAAATATTGTTTCAAGCAAAATTTAACACCTCACTGGAGAACCCACCTTAAAATATTTTCTGTGAAAGGAAACTGCTCTGAAAACCCCTAAATGAATTCCTAACGTTCACCTACGTAATAACAACAAAATTTGATTAAATATTAGTGAAACTATTTAGTGCTAGTCATGAGTAAGTGGATAGATAGTCATGGAAATATTGAGAATAAATTGAAGATGTGAAACCGAAAACTATGGTTCAAATTGAAATATTCAACTTAGTAAATTGAGTATTTGAATAAATAAGTTAGCTTTCCTATTTTCAACAAAAAGAGAGATTGGAATCAACGATGGGACAAGTTTGAGAATTCAAAATTGGAAATCTACTTGGTGATATATATCTATTAATTTAAAACATTGATTAAGAATCCTATCATCAGTTCCTTTCAACAGAGTTCTGGATGCATCCTCCGAAGCCTACCTATTACGTGAGGTGTGAGAAAATTCCAATAAAAAAACTATTAACTAAATGGCATTCCCCCCACCTGTTTTTTACATGTAAAAAAAAGTATCGAAGTATCGATACTTTTCAGCCGATATTGGAGAAGGAGAAGTATCGATACTTTTCTTTCGATAATATCGGGTATCGATACTGCTAGAAATATATCGGATCGTATCGAGTTCGAGTATCGATACTTAGGTGGTATCGCAACGTCCCTAAGCATAGCATGCTTCAAGGCCAGATGAAATCCAATCCCAGCAGAAATTAGTTCACATCTTGGCTCGTGAAGCGTCCAAAAAGTAATGATTTTGAATCATCTATTGAACGTCAACCTTGTTTATTTTACTTACATGTTTAATTAGGAGGAGCAAACTCCTGTCGCGGGAATAGCCGGCGTCCCATCAAGTAGTTCTCGTTACAGCGCATTCTTTGTTTTGCTCCGGAGAACCTCCTCAGCTACGGAGAACCTCCACCAATGCTAATATTTAAAGTACCGTCATTACCAGGCATTAATTGGGGGGAGTTCGGCCGGACGGAGATAGTAGGTGGGTAGGAACGCTGTAGGAGGTAGTTGCAAAAACTCTCGACAGAACGCGCTGGCGGCGTCACTGGCATCCCATTTCCAGACACTCCTGTCCTCGTACTCACGGTGGCCGCATTCTCCGTCACGATGCGGTCGCCAAGCAGATAGCAGGCGCTTTGTCATCTAGTGGTTGGGATGTTGAAAGAGAGAGACTATATCATATAAACTGATGAGAAAACGTGCCTAACACGTGTTTTCATCATTTACTATTCTACCAATTTGGATAGATTGATTGATCAAGAGACGGTCCGAAAAATCGCTTCGTTTTGAGAAATTTCAATGAAAAAATCCTACCCCAAAAATCCTTACGCCGCCGTGGGATAAATCCCGCTATCTGGCAAATTGCTTGGTCCACGACAGCCGAGGAGCGGCATTGAGACTCTCCTGTACGAGGACACTGCTGCACCACATGATAGAGATTCTCATACATACATTTAAAAATGCGTTAAACTTCAGAATATGATTCAGAATAACCTGAAACGGATTTCTGCATAAAATTTTTTCAAAAATTCGCATTCTACAAATTTTGAGGCGAGAGCAATAGCTTAATTTTCTTCAAAAATTCGCTAAAATGCCTCCATGAAGGTTGAAAAAGTGGGGGAAGCTCCTTCCTAGGAAGGTAGGACGGGCTGGACCTTCCTTCCAATCCTTCCCTCCTACATAGGAGCTTCCTACTTTCCTCCCTCCATCGCTACACACGTTCCTTCACAACCTCCTTCGTGGGCGTAACTCCTTCTATAGGAGGTAGGAGAGGAACGTGTGCAGCGCGCTTAAATATAGAGTGATTTTAGCTAAAACTCCTTTTCCCATCTCTTCCCAAGTTGTCACCCTTCAATTTAAAAATAGAAGGGGATGTTTTTAAAGGTTTCTTCACCATTAATTTGGATTTGAAAAAAAGAAAAAGAAATGACCCAAGGTGCATGATCTTACCCTACCTCCCGCCCTACCTCTCCCTTCACCTGTGACTTTTAACAACACTGTAGTCCACCACAAGTACTTAACTTGTCACAGACTTTAAAAGCTGTGTCTAGTCTAACGTGTGTTCAGTACTTAGTTATTGTTTGTCACTGATGATGGCCTAATCGTCAAAATTGATTTAATATTGAAACTGTATTTTTCGTGGAAATAGACTTTTTTCACTAACTTCCGTTTTGAGGAAAATTGTTTTGGCACAATTGAAGTAAGGTTATCAGTTATTTGATGACATGATCCAACGGCTGTCGCTGCTGATAAGCCCAACTATTGCGCATGCGTATCAGCGATGATTGTTGAAGATGTTTACGTCTTTCTGTGTTCTTACGTGTCATATTTAAACAACTCTCCGTGCTCGTCGGCTTATTTCACTTCATTCATAGTAGTTGATAAAACGGTAATAGTAGACAAGCGTTACTATCGGAGCATTATATCGTATTTTTATAATTTAATTTTGCCCTTGGATTCGCTTACCATATCTGAGTTTAGTAGTTAGGCCCCCTAACATCATTTTATCCAGTCGGTCCGTTCCGGGTATCCGGCGAAAGTTTTTCCGTTTCTTGTAGGTACCTCGATCCTCCTTCTTCAAAATTGGATCAACTCTTTCCACGGTGGAGTGGAATAGAAGATGTTTCGCAGAGTGGCCTTAGTACTGACATACGCACTGGTAAGATTATTACCTAATAAATGTATCCAGCTCAATTAATTTAATTACAAAAGCTGTACAGAACATAATTGGAGGATTTTTGGTTACTTGCATTATGAACCCACCATAGAATCATTATTATAAGCATTCCTAATACTGCAAGGTAAGAAACGAAGATTGAAGCATGAAGTGTTAGTGGGATTTTGATGTTGAGCAATGTGTATTAATTTATCTAGGCACCTGCCTACGTATTTAAAAAAACACCGATTCTAGACCATTAGGCAGTAATCAATAAACTATTGTGGTGGCATGGGTTCGTTAAAACAATCATTTGATCGTTCTTCAGGTTTGTTCAGACAGACCATTCTGAACAGTGGCTGTTTTAGTTATTAATTTCTTATTTTAATCCCATCTATCCATATTATATTCCCAGGTGTTGTTCAGTCTGGTTGAAACCAAACTAAATGTCAAGAGCAACGTCGTTCTCGAAGTGTCAGACACTAAGGAGTGGAAGAAGATTCTCAGAACAAAAACGAATGTATTGGCACTTTTCGTGACCCAACCTAAACAATCGAATAACATCATCAAAACGTTCAGTGAAGCTGCCGACCAAGTCAAGGGTCATGGAACTATGGTTGCTGTCGAATGTGTAGGGTGAGTTGATATTGTGTGTTTCTGTAGTAGAAGATTAACCATTTACATAGAATAGTTGGTATGGTATGTTTTACGAACGTATATTTTGATGTGAAGTTTTTTCCCAAAAGTATATATCAGTAACTATGAAGTAACGCAACATGATTTCTATGAAAACTAAATATTAATTGGAACAGATCCTAATTTACAAAGATATAATAATTCTCTCCCTCTTAATCGAAAGTTGCCACAGAGAACTTGAAGAATTGGAACTAAAACTTGAAGGAAAATGGTTTAGAGAAAAACTCAGGAGTTTGTGATCAGACGTAGTCCTCTAAGTATCTTGGCCTTCGTCTTGTGCGACTCGAGCGTCATGGTGGAGGTCGAGGTGGAGGGTTTGTGTGCAGCGGCAAAGATTCCGGAGTCGGAGAGTCTGAATTCCGTAGAGATGGCTCCGGAGTTGGTGGCCGGGATGTTTCCCTGGTTCCGACTACTTCCCCAGCCATTGTCGGAGATATAACTGCAGATGGCGTTGGAAGAAGGGACGGAACACCATAGACTGGTTTCGTTGAATCTGATGAGGGCAGTACTCGTGTGTCTACTATAGGTGGAAATTGAACCTGTTTCTCTTTTGCGAGGTTGGATCTCAACTGATCAGCGTGCCTTTTCAATGTACGACCAGAGTCCAATCTAACTTCATAATGAAGATGACCCAACTTGTTTAGAATTACCCCAAAATGCCATACCTCTTTGTTGTTCATATATAAGCGAACTATAACTCTCTCCCCCTTCTGGGATGAACTGTCTGGTATTGAGCTGATGATGGATGGCTTCATGCTTTTCCTATTGCTTAGAATGGCATCTAGGCGTATTCGCAAACGTCGATGGTTACTTATCCGCAGGTGACTTACCGCATGCCAATGGTGTGGCTCAGTACCGAAACAAGATATTTCGAACCTTCATTGACAGCGGGGTAGGGTCATTTATTGTAGCCCTTAAACGTTGTTTTAAAGTTTGAACATTTCTCTCTGCCAAACCATTAGTGGATGGGTGGCCTGGAGCGATGAATTTCAGAAAAATTCCCCGCTCCTTACAATATTTCTTGAATACATCGCTGGTAAAAACCTTTGCATTACCATTACGTTTGGGGTAATCAATATTGGCAATGGGGCACCTATTCTAAAACGTTGGAAAATCGGAGTTTTCCTTTATTTATCAATTATTCATTATATTCAATCATTAAGATCGTGTTGAAAATATGAAACCGACCATGATGAAACTTTGGTTCTTGGCCTTCTAAATTATCGTTAGCCGTGGGTCGACTGTGGTTCAAACTCAATGATTTTTGCATTCACAACGAATGGTCTGATCAGGCTTTCAATGTGATTGATTTCGGTATTCATTCCCACCTTGTGAAATAAAACGTTAAAATAAAATAGTGGAATCCTTATATTCCTTGAATAAATCGATAAACAAGACCGATTTCTTCATTATGTCATCACTTTTAGTTCATCATGTTTGTTATGTTGATTAAATCTTCAAATTTGACTACCCTACAAAAATAATAGGTGGGTACGAAGAACATCCATTATTTAGTACATTTGTCTTCTAGGATTTCTTCTATCAGATTCAGTTATCATGAAAAATACAAATATTCTATTTACACTGCTGTTTTGATTATTATCAAGCTAAAGAGAAAATTCCATGTTGAAGGTATTAAAAAGACGAGGTTATAGGACTTGAAAATTATCTATCTGAAGAATTCCTCTTTTGTTCCTTACTAAATCCATCTGAATGAAATAAGATAATTAGGTTACCTACTAAACTTTCATGGAAACCCTTTTCTATTTTAAAATGACATTCGCTTCTTAATTTTTGCAGAGCCACGAATAAGTTATGCAAACAATTGAAAGCTACTGCAGAACCTTACACGATTCGTCATTACAAAGATGGTGAATTCCATAAAGTCTATGACCGGAAAGAAGCTGTTGGAAGTATTGTAAATTTCATGCGGGATCCAACTGGTGATGTTCCATGGGATGAAGATGAAAGCATAGGTGATGTGGTTCACCTACCAGATGTGTTGGTATGTAATTTCTACAACACATTATTAATTTAATCAAAAAGCATTTTTCAAATTGAATTAACCTCATAGTAAATGGTTTGTTCCGTAACCTTTATAGAAATGGCTATGCGATAAGTAATCTGATCTGATAGCTTGAAAACTAGATAGTATTTGTGTGATCTGCTGTAATATCATCTTGTATGAGGCTGTAAAAATGAGAACATCTGCTCTTTAATAGATGTTTATTCGATGAAATATTTTCAACCAAATTATAGGCGTTGGTCAAGCTTTTGAAGAAAGAAGTCAAACCTGTGATGATAATGTTCTATGCTCCTTGGTGTGGTTTCTGCAAAAAGCTGAAGCCTGATTACTCTGCAGCAGCCAGTGAACTGAAAGATGTCGCTGTCCTGGCTGCAATTGATGTTAACAGACCAGAGAACAATGCTGTGAGGAGCACATTCAATATTACCGGATTCCCAACGTTACTTTATTTCAAGTAAGGAGGATTTATTATATTACATGTAGTAGTACTGCTAGTTTTAGGGTTAGGATTAATCAGCCTCAATGTAGACCAGAAGATGACATATTAAATTGTAAAAGTTCAAACTACTCTTTAGTTTTGCAGGAACAGAGGAAGTGAACTGCGTCATCAGAGAATGGATATTTTAGCATTCAGTATTAAGTAGGTATTCTTGTTTCGATAGTGCTGTATAAGCTTAAGAACTCTAGTCAGTACGTTTTCTTGTAACTTTGCATCAGAGTGCTTTGGATTGAGTCATCTTCTGAACCATTCAGCTCCTGGGCAAATTAAATCTTCTTAGCCTGGGACAGTTGCCGTCCCTTAATCTAGGGTTGTCCAGAGACGTGACAATGAATGGGCAAAACCGCCTCGTGGTTGGATGGATAGAGGAGTATTTGGAATATTCTTAGATGGATGGTAGGATTGATAGTTAAATGGACAATGCAACATGATTTGTTCCCCCGATTTGTCTTTCTCTTTTTCATTGAAAGTACCCTCAAAACGGAGCGCAGAACACATTTTACCTCATTTCCAAATGCTGTGTTTATTTTACAAACACCTGTTGAAAGTGTTAAGTAAGCAATGGATCTCAATACCATATGGATCTGATTGTACATCGGCGCTGCGAAGGGTGGAATCACCAAATTCCAAACCCGATGTTTGCGCTCCTGTTACTACTTATTTATTTATTTATTTACAAAACGGGCATGAAATGAAATTAGGTGAATGCCTTACGAAAGGATTTTAAATTCCATTTATGATGATGATTATGGACAACTGAAGGCCGGGACACATATCCGCGCCGTGTCCGCACCGCACCCCCTCTGCAACACGTCCGAGTGTTGGAGACGGAGGTGGGAGGCCACACGGTTCCGAGTGTTGGCCGTGCATACAGAGGTGGGAGGCCATTGTTCCGAGTGTTGGCTGTGCATACGGAGGTCACAAACCGGTATCACAACGGTATCACAATTCGGTTTGCACTCTAAGACGCTGGTCGTGTTGTGACATTTTCCAAATAGTGAGTTGGGAATGTTCTTCACTCGCACTGGAGGAAGAACATTTAGATTGGAAACAAAATCGTGGGTCCAAAAAAGAATGTGGGTTCACAATACATTGAAGGAAAGAAGTGTCGAAGGGGAATTAGTCTCGCTGCTACCTCATCTGAAGTGCGATGAGACGTAGTTTTATGAATCTCTTCAATTAATAGTTCCGGATCCGATAGAAATGCGATAGAAATCTGAGAGACCGTGGTGCAAAATTACTAAAAGTACAAGGACAATTATTGTAAAAGCTCGGGTAGTAACAGATAGGTACTGCCATGCCAAGCACTGGCTATGGATTTAGGTTTAGAGCACAGATTCATGGCTCAAGTTTGCCTCACCCACCCACATGTCCACAGATCGTGACGTAATGTACGTTCAACTTTATATGAGATTGTATAATAACTACTGCGTTACTACGATCGAACGTATTCTAAGCTCTGTTATGTGAAATTTTAAGAAAAAATATAAAGAAAGAAAATCATGGTGCTTTCTGTCTCCTGTCACTTGGTTCACCTTCACTGGGGCTTGAGACAGATTTCTGTTGGCCAGGCCATATATTTCCTCCTTTAAATCATCTCTGATATGCTCATTCACCCTTGAAACCATTCTGTAACATGTTTTTCGCCGTGATACGATTTCCATCAATTTACCACCCAGTTCATCAAAGCAATTTTGTATCTTATTTTACATGAATATCAAGACATGGTTTTTTTAAATCGATTGAATTTTATTCATTCACCTTCTACTTCACAGGCACGGCATAGTTCAGTACACATATGAAGGAAACAATAAGAAAGAAGATATCGTGCGATTTATGAAGGATCCGTCTTCTAAACCTCCCAAAGAAGAAGATTGGGCTGATGCAGAAAACGACGTTATTCACCTCACATCTGAAAATTTTAATGAAACTCTCAAGGTACCGTTCATTGCGTACTACTCCAGAGATATTTTGTCATGTTTTAACTTTGTTGTTTTATAATGTATTTCGTTTTTGCAATTTTACAGGATTTCAATTCGGTGATAGTCATGTTTTACGCACCTTGGTGTGGGCATTGTAAGATGCTCAAACCAAAATATGAGAAGGCTGCAACAGAGCTCATCAACCAAAAGGTACCTTTACAGTATTTTATTATGGTTTAGTTTTCTTGTTGATGGTATGAGTAGGTACTTGATGAACTTCAGTATCTTGATGATCTTCCTTGAGTAGGTACGGGCTCTTGTTTAGTTTGCGTTGTTTATGTTTAGAAAAATTATTCTAGTTATAGAATCATAATCGTTGTTATTAGCTTGCGGTAATTTTACGTTTAAATTTTAGGTTAACTGTTACTTCTGAGGAAAACAGAACTACATAATTCAAGGAGATCTCAAAAGTTAATATGTGGTCTCAGAATCGAATTTTAAGAGGGACATGTATCATCCCTTGCTGGTCAAAAACTGACAAGGTTAATGTTTTTGGACGGGGGAGGGGGATCATTCTGATATTTACTTGATGAGGCGTAACGGCGCCACGGATAAACACAAAATTCTACTTTGCAACTATGTATACTTAGCAACTGTAGGTTTGTTCGAGCTGTCCACTGAACTTGCTTAGAGCTCCCCGCGCAAGCGCATTTAGCAAGATGGCTGTTCGAGCTGGCCAAATGGCTGCTTTGTGGCAGCTGTGCCATCATTCGAGCTGGCCCACTGAGCTTGCTCTGAACTGCTCCCAACTTGCTCAGCCTGCTCCGGCCGATGAGGAAGAGCATCGTGCTCCGTGCATGCGATCTAATTAGTGTAGGATAACCTGGTTTATCCTTCCTGAAACCTCCATAACCTGATCAAGGTTCGTTAACAAAGGACTCATATTTTTTTCACCTGTTTCTGTATTAAACCAGCGGTTTTTTCCCCGTTTTCTGCCAGAATTTAACTATATTGTTGTACATATTTGATATTATTGATGATGGACCAGGAAATAGGTAGGGGAACGGCGATTTGTATCATAGCATTTCTAACCTACTTCTACCCGCATTTTCCTATCTATATGACAGTTCTCAGACAAGTAATTTCCAGAAACTCGGAAATTGAAATGCAAGAATCACGCTAAATACCATGGATACTCTCCATATCCATGCTGATCTGCTCCAGTGCGTTCGTGCTGCGACCATGCTCATTGCAGCCCTCTCCCTGCTCCCTGCAAATCAGCTGACTGCCCAGTTTGCACGGAGTAGCTCTGGAAATGGACAGCTCGAACAAATCTTGTGTTTCTGAAAATTATTAAAGTGGTGCCCACGTACCTTACAAATTAAATTCTCAGGTGTTTCAATACTACTTCATAACTATATCAGGCAACTAGGTAGGTATATTAAACTGAGCAACGGTGTGGTGTCATCGGTGTTGTTGAAGCAGTAGCTTTAAAAAATCCTTAATTCATCCCATGATGTGGCGAAACGAATTTCTTGTGATTTGTTTTCCCCAATGATTGAATTCATTACGATAGCTTCCTGTCAACACGGAGAATATTAGCAAATACCATTTTCACGTCTCCATACTCGAATAAGTCTGGATTTTGAGTGCTAAAGAAAAACATTTAGAAATTAGAAATTAAAACTGGAAGTAATTAACATTTCAATTCAAACTGGAATGTTATGGGGATTGATTCAGTATGAATCGGAATTTAGTATGAAAAGAAAATCATATCTATCAAACTCTGGTTTGAAATCTTCAAGGTTTACGATTGGTCTTAAACTGTACCAATTGCTTTTCAATATATTGAGAAGACCCATGCTGTCCATTGTCATAAAAAGTCTATAAAAAGATGAGAATCTGACTGCTCAGAACATTGTAACCTTTTTTTTATCATAACTGCTCTCATATAATAATGTTTCTCTCGATTTTTTAAAGGTTTGACCTAATTTTTGTGGAAAATTGAATATTTAAGATTAAATGAAGCAGGTTTTGGTTAGAATTTATTAGTGTTGAAAATAATTATTTCCGTGCATTTTCTTATCAATGATGCTGTTTGATTCACGCATCAATATTTACAGTTTAATATCATCAAAATCAGTCCACACTTTTAAAAAAGCTAATGGAGTGGTTTCGGGTTTTTATTCGACTAGCCTTTGCAATAAAACATGTATAAAGTTCATCTTTGCTTTATAAGCAGTCAGTGACGAAGAATTGAGATGAATATAATAGTTTTGTTTTGTGATCTCTATGTTTCAATTTACAGATAAATGGCGTTTTGGCTGCTGTTGATGTTACCAAGTACCCAGACGTTGGGAAGCTTTTCGATGTCAAGGGTTACCCCACGCTGAAGTATTTCAAAAAAGGCGAATTCTTGTGGGACGTGGCCACTTTGAGAGAAGCTGACGCTTTGGTTTCGTTCATGAAAAATCCTTCAAAGCCAGCACCTCCTCCCCCACCAGAGCCTGAATGGGAAACTGAACCTTCTGAAGTAATACATTTGTCTTTGGACACATTCAAATCCACGCTTAAGAAAAAGAAGCATGCCTTGGTCATGTTCTATGCTCCTTGTAAGTTTTATTCTTCTGTTCCATTGCCCTTACTCGTGTAAATGTCTGTAATTTACTTAGTAAGAAATTGATTTCAACTTTGTGAGTGAAACAAACCTTCCAACTCAAAGGCCAGTAAGGCATCTGATTGTAGTGATGAAAACCTAGTGGTCAATCCTCAAAGGTGTAATTGTGTTAAATCTTGTAATATGTATTCCAATAGTTAATAGTTCTGATAGTGACATTGGAAGGAATTCTTCTAGTAATTGGGCTGACCAGCAGGCGAATAACCTAGTCCCTTACAATCATTGCATAATCAAGTCTTGTCTCTTTAATGAGATTAACTTCACCCAGCAGAGCTCCATGTATTAAAATTTTGTAATTTACATTGGTTCAGGGATCATCACGGATTTTATCGCTAGGGACTAAGAGGTGGAAGATTTCTACTTTTTTGGAGATAGGGTTAGTTCCTGGGGAGCTCAATGTGTGCGAATAAACAGTAGAGTCAGTTTGTAAAATATCAATAGCATCATTGGAATTCTCCAATACTATTATACGTTGTATCTATGTGGACTCCTCCTAGACCTCCGAGACCTCGGTACTGAGTGTCCTCTCCGCAGACTTATGAATGGGCGTAATGAAGGACACCTTCCATCGGTCCGGAAACGTCCCTGTAGCCAGTGATGCATTGAATATTGTTGCCAGAGGTGGAGCTAGAGCATCTACACATTCCTTAAGCAACACAGAAGGCACTCCAACAGGCCCAACTCCCTTTGTGGCATCTAGTGTCCTCAGCTTGTTTATTACTTTCAGAAAAGCTGATCACTTCTATTGAAACAGCGTTTGAAGGTGGGTACATTGGCATGTCATTTGAAGCGGGCTCAAACTCAGATGAAAAGTAGTTGGCAAGCATGTTGAATCCCCAGGGGGGTATCGGCTATTTCATTTCCCAGATACATGATAGGAGGCAGCTTTGTTGTTGTCTTCAAATTAATGTAGTTGAAGAAGGGCTTCAAGTTGGATGGATTGGAGGTGATTCCATCTTCCACTCTTCTCAGAAAGGCAACATGGTCCAACCAAGCTCGCCTTTTGCATTCTCTTTTCAAGTCAGAAAAAGCATCGTAATCTCAGTCCAAACTGGTGTTTCCATCTCGAGTGTGCAAAATTCTTAAGCTCGTTGAGCATTATGTTCCTTAGAAAATAATTTGGGGTATGGGTGAACAAGTGGCCTGGTCATGGCTACATAGTTTTCGATAGCAGAAGAGAGCCACGAGAAGAGGCAATGTGCTGCATGGTGACCAATAATACGAAGGCAGGTACTGGTTCATGGCAAGATAGTCACCCCTTTTAAAGTTAAAGAGGAAGCGCTCGGGAATATGGATGGAGGGGTCAATGACATTGCGAGAAAAAACTAATTCAAATGGAGGGTGGGCAACATCGGGGACAGCAGCACAAAGGTATTGCATGTTCTGATTCTGGATAAGACTGTTGGTCTAATGGGTGGCATGATTGTGCGTTTTCAATAAATCCTCAACACTGTTATCAAATAAGTAGAGGACTCACATTGATCTGATGGTAAGCTACGACCTACATGCAATTTTGAATGAAAACTTGAACACTTTACTGGGTGGTCATCCTTCGTGGTAGTATATTTTTCTGTCAAATATCAACTTAGTATGATTTTCTTCATTTTGTCTCCCGCATTGGATTCACTGAACCGATGATTTAATGCATGACGTCGAAACCATTCAACTTTGCAATTCACAAGTAACTACATTGACCACTGAAAACGGAATTTTATGAAAAAAACGTTGTCTATTTCCACGAAAAAAAAAATAAATAAATAAAGAGTTACAATGTTTTTAGTTTAGTTTTTTTCACCTCTGATATTCATTCTGTTTTAAGTTCCATATAGCACTTTACAAACCTGTACAATCAGTATGATTCTCTAAGGTAGGATGTGTACCGTCAGTAACTGCTGTAGACTGTGGTTCTGATGCCTTGCTACCTAGTGTAACTATGAGATCTCTTTCAGGGTGTGGACATTGTAAGAGAGCAAAACCAGAATTCACTGCTGCTGCTGACTTCTTTGTTGATAGCTCCAAGGTGGCACTGGCTGCGTTGGACTGCACTAAACATAATTCCATTTGCAAAGCAGTCGGCGTTGAAGGTTACCCAACCTTCAAATACTTTAGTTACTACGACAGAGACATGGCAGACTACAATGGGGGAAGACAGGTAAGGAAACCCACTGTTTTTCCGGTCCGTTTCTCTCAAATCAACTATTACAGCAGCCATATTGAATACTAGCTTAACAAAATAAAAAATAATAATAAGAGCACAGTTTTATGGTTCTTGTGTTAATATTTTGGATAAGAAAAATGCTATTGTGTGATGCCACTAATGGCCCTTCTGGTTGAGGTGCGGCTTAAACCATTTAAAAAAAGCTATTGTTACGTCTGGAATGTGGGAGGGCTTTGACGTGCTGCCCGACTAATAGAAAGCCTTAAGTATACAAAAGTGTTCAATCGACCAAAAGTTCATCCAAATATAAACGAGTATTTATGATCTAATTATTTCTTCATCTACTGTTTATTTCATCTGGTTCAAATCACTCTTGGTAAATGACTAATTTATTTTGTTATAATAGCTAACTATTGCACTTATGTGTGTAATGTGTTTACTAAACGTAATTTCTGTTCGATTTTCTCATTCCAGAAATCGGACTTCATAAATTTCCTCTCAGGTTTAGAAAACGCTTCTTCCAAAACTGACAACTCCATTTCTGGTTCTGATAAGAACAGTGCAGGCTCCAAAGTGTCTTCGGATGACAAGAAACTGAAAAATATTATAAACTTGAACGACGTTGATTTCCCAGCCAATATGGAAAAGAACGGCCTTATGATGGTTTTGTTTCATGATGGTAAGATTAATTTCTTCTCTTGTCACATATTGGATCAACGTGACTTTTCAGTGTTCATGTAGTTCAATTTTTCTTAAATCTAAATAAACTTTTTATTAGACGTTTTAAATATAATATATTAATATATTCAGTAATGGTAGGAGAAGCCTCTGTTGGTTGGGCGTAATAAGGCCATTTTATCTTTAATGTCTATCTTTGACTCATCCTCCTGTGCCAAAGTGTTTTTAGGGTTCCATGGGGACAGCCCTGATTACTGGAAACTCAATCATTACTTGCAAAAACCTGACTATGTGGGATTAACCCCAACACAGAACCCACTCAGTGGTTGAACGGCGCTTGAACATTTCCTGCTGCTTGGTCATCTTTAGGTGCTTCTTGTTAGTAGCTCACTGAGAGTTTGATTACCAACCCAGTGTGTAGTACTAAGCGCAGTGCTGGATTTGTTATGCAAATGTCAGAAAAATCCTCACCACCGTGGTCACATAACCTTCAGAAATGTATGTCCTAACCTCTGTCAGCGAACTGCAGAAGCTTCAAATGATTGGTCTTTGAAAGTTATAAAATCCAAGCACAGTCATATCTGTCTGGGTCATGACCATGTTACATCTTATTTGTGTTAATAGTTTCACTACAGCCGAAGATCATCGAAATCTCGTATCATGATTGAGGCACCTGATCACTAAGTGCATTGTTGGTATCTAATCTATGGCAACTTTCTAGCAAAAATCAATCGCTTCAACTGTCTTTTGTGAAAGAGTTCTTTAAACGAATATTTTGATTTTGTTTACTTGTGAAACACAGCATATGCTGACTTATAAATATACTGTAAATTAGTCATACCTACCTCAATCCTAAAACTAATTATTCTTAAGCAAGCGACATTTTTTTTGTTTTAGATACTCCTCAAAGCACCACTGCCAAAACTGAGTTTATGATAGCAGCAGGTTCTGCCAAGAATGTCGCCATGGGCATCGTCAATTCCTCTTTTAATAAGAAAATCACCAAAACGTTCGACATCACCAGGTTTCCATCCATTAAACTTTTCAAACGCGCAAAAGTAGTAGCTGATTACACTGGTTCCATGACTTCGGGGAAAATACTGAATTTTGCCAAGTCTTATGTTCCTAAAAAAGACGAACTGTGAAGAGTGGTAGATCTTAACTAGTGATCTGCGTTATGATGCATTTTCAAAGTAACTGATTGTGATAACAGGGTTTCTGTTTCGTTTTTAAGATTTTTCTATTTAATTGAGTACTGAGTAAACTTTTAGGCCTAGAATAACAATTTTTGACGCATTTGAGAAATCATTGTGCATTTAACTGTTCTGTAGGGAGTTGAATTTCATTAGTAATATCAGCGATTTTTCGGAAGCATTGCTTCAAAGTTTTTTTTCGATTAATTGGAACGTTTTAATCGTATGAATTTTTCCTTATACAAATTGAACTAGGTACCGAAAATTACTCCAACTGTTATCTGTCTATCCTAAATATTTGGATGGTATCCTTTATCTATTAGACGCCATGTTCTTGGGGTGAATTTAGTCGGTAGTTTTCTTGAGGAAATAGTAAATATGTAGTGATTTATTTAGGGTGGAATTCACTGACTCACTGACAAAGACTGAGTGTACGTGTTCACTCACACTTACCTAAATGGAGGGTCTTCCTCCAATCACCAGTACAAAGTCATAGTTGAGTGAGGTGGTTCTCACTCAGCAATTAGGGGTACAGTGCACTCAGGGGGGGGGGGGGGGGGGGGGGCACTCAATGCTTTTTCAACCCAAGTTGGCAGCTCTGACAGTGTTGGAGGGGAAGTTTCCCTGATTTGAAGGGAAAAGGACGGGAAAATTCCCTCTTGCATTCCACACTGTTCAATAACAGTTCTCAAAGGTTACTCTTTTTTTTTGTGTTTTGGCTTTTTATGCCGTTATCTTTGTTCCTTGGGAAGACTGGACCTAGGCCTTATCAAACGAAGGTGAAAGACATTGGGCCTCCCACCTGGATCGGGCTCCCAACATTGAATTGAATCCTTGTTGCTTGTTGGTTGAAGTGCTGGTAATTTTTGTTTGTATGTAGGGTTTTGACGGAAAAGAAGTGAGGAAATGAGAAAAAAATGATTCGCAAGTTAGTTTTGAAGAAGAGATGTAGTTAAAAATAATAAGTTATAGGTATAATGAGACTGCTGGACAAAATGAAGACGTGAGGTTTTGGGAGGGCTTCAAGCAATCACATTTTCCTGGAATTGTCATTGATTGTACTATCCTGATGAATGGATGGTAGGTACTTACCACCAACTCATTCCACAAACCAAGATGAATCGGAAAATCGTGCACTACACATTTGGTATTTAGAAATTGCATAAAATCAAAGATCGACTAGCACTTTCAGCTATGGTGGTTATAAATACTCTACATTCATTTTAGGCTCCTTCTACTTGAAAAAGCGGCGTTCAACCCAACGCTGAGAGAAAGGTTGACGCGCTCTCGCAGAAAAGACGGATACTGTCACAAAATGACGGGTGACGGGTAATGTCGGTATGGGTTCCGATCCAGGAAAGGTCATCTGGGAAACCACAAATCTGAATAGCTTCCATCGTAAAGGTACCATTGAGATAGTTTTACTGACGGAGTACTTATGCTTCTTGATAACTAGCTGAATTAGCGATTGGTGATAAAATGCGGAAATAAAACAGGATTGGATCGTCAGGAATTGTCATCTAAAACATTCATTGAATGAATCTTCAGGAATTGTCATTTGAAACATCCATTGGGCTACTAACCCCCCATCAAAGATTGGAACAATCGGGAAGCGTTACTTACTCAACTTTGGAGACTTACTACGTAGTAAAAAGATATAAGTAATATGGACTTTGCATAGTGGGAACTTATGCCCTGGAATATGAAAATGGGAACGTTTACCCATAGAAATATCTAGTGATGATTATACTAGAAGTAAGATGAAAACAGAGGCGCCTAAATCATCATCAATTAGATGAATAATTGAAGAGTGGAAAAGGGGAAAAATTAATACCTAATTAGTAAGTCCTAATTGACCGATGAAATTATTTATATGAAAAGGGATAAATAGCATTCCTTCTGGAATCCTTGGGCACAATGTTTCTTCTGAAGCATTTAGCCCTAAAAAATAATGGTTCGGATTACTAGGCAATGACCGTTGAGCAATTCTATCCTAATCCTCCTAATAATTCCTAATCCTAATTCTCCTGCTACCATGTAACAGATTAAGGGTACCTGAAGCTGTGCGTCCACAGCCGAAATCCGCACAATAAGTAACAGAGGAGAGGTGTGACAGCCCCTTTCCCCTGCTAGCGCATAGATGTGCCTGCTGTGTTCAGGGAATATCCTTCCCGATCGAATGGGCGAGGCTATCCCCAATTGCGGCAGCTAAAAAATGCGTTCAACTCTCCTTTTTTTTAAATCTCGAACACTTGGAAAGACCAGCGATATCATGCTCCAACTGGAGCCAAAAGAGAACGAATCACACTTCTATCAGCTCTAATCCGAGAACGGAATAAGATATCTCGATTCTGGCTTCACTATTGTGTTCATCGAGTAGTCAGTCACTCAGTAAAAATTCAGATTCGTTGGACGTATAGATTAGTATCAGGGTGGTGGAACGATAACAGTGAAATACGATGCAAAATTTTCTATATTGAATGGGTTCGAACCCATGATCTCCTGCACCGTTGGCGGATACACTAGCCATTCGGCTACAGGGACCTTCAATGCATATACCACGTTGGGTGCCCGTGACGCAAACGTGTGCGTCATGAGCGGTCTGGCCAACAGTGCCTGGCCAAGTCAGGCAAATATTCTTCGTATTTCTATGAAAATTTTCAACGAAAGGCATGGCAGGTAGGTTTTTTTTATCGAATGCATCGTGGTTGGGACAATCTCTGGTACGGAGAAGTATCGAAGGGTTCAAAGTTCATTCGTTTCTAGCCCATGACGCACTGTGTGAGTCACAATGTCCTGTTGAGGTCAGAAACCAGTGGGCAACTTCAGTAATCCCACGACTGGGCATGGGCATCCAGCGTGATACTCAATTACTGTACTTAGCTGCTGAGTTAGAGATGAAATGGCTAGTTGCGCTGCGTCCAGACACTCCTGCGAATAATCTGTTTATTTTTATATGCAAAAATATCTCAACCGAAAGCAACGTAAACAAGACAATTGATGAATAATTATAAATTGGAGTCACACAACACTTTCAGCTTTAATGAATTTGGTTTCTGCATACCATCCTTTCAGGTTGATTGAAATCGTCCTTAGAAATATAGGTAGGTACCTACGTCAATTTGTTAGTTTACAACACACAATCTGTTCTCTTGTTTGATTGAAATCAAGTACCTAATGTATTTTAAGCATTCCAATTTGCATCCAGTATTTTGTTGATTAATTTGGTGTTGGATTAATTTACTTGTGGCCAAGGGAAAACCATTCTGTTATTGGATCTGATAAAAGCTACGTTGGTTTTCCCCCCACAACCATACTATTTTTATATTTGAAGACTTAAGTTTAATTGTTATTACAATCTCACGCTTGTTAATATGTATAATTCAGTTTATATTTGTATCTATACGGGTGATGACGACTTCTGATAGTTCGATTCAAGAAGATTTATAGTTGAAAATTGTATTAGAAATTTTTCATGGTAGTGTAGTCGAATAGGCAGACAATTGGATAGGTGTGGGTTTAGTGTTGTATAGGCTCGTGATTGGCCAAGGTTGTGTTCTTCACATTCAGTGCTACCAACCAAACAGTCCATCACTTTATCTTGCCCACTAGCCACTACCTCTCCCCCTCCCCTGAAATGAGTCTGCTATTTTCGTTTATAACACTGAAAGCGTTGAAATTTGTAGCAAGTGTTGTTGGCTCTTTCATTTCATGCAATATATGTTCTAAAATTTATTTTCGGATGCCATACTTCAGTGACAATAGAATTGATTTTTAAAAAAATTAATTAGGTACCTATAATCAATATTATATTGAAATTTGATGTATTGTTTGGTCTTTAATACACATGAACGGCTTATGCAAAAACTGGCCTAAGTGCTTGAATTGCGAGAAATTAGCAGTTCAAACTAACGCATCAGTTTGGTTTCAATTAGGGCTTGAAGAATTGTTAGTTTTTTTGCATGCTCATTTTAAGGATTTGTACGAACTAAGGGTGTTATTGTTTACACCGTTATATTGAGCTTTTCCATTCTACATAAATTGGCGCAGAGAAGTACCACTGCGGATCCGATCCTTGTACCATTACACCCGGAATGGTCCACCCCTAGTCTGTATGGTCGCAAGCTGGCATCTCAAAAATACATAACATCTAGTAGTCAATCCCTTGGTAAAATTTCAGACTAGTTGGACACAGATCAGAATGAGTTTTAAAACTCAATCAGGTGCATACATACAAATAAGAAACAGCTCGAGAATTTCACTGTATCCTGTAAGTACGAGTTACCTTTTTTACGTTTGGTTATCAACAAATTGTAAAATTTTCTGCTTATACATGATTGTAAACTGTATTTTATCATAATTACGGGGTTGATTACATTTTTAATATCGCTGGGGCGTGAATTCTTCTTTTGGATCTGGGTGAATTATTTTACCCAAGCTCATCCCCAAGTTTAGAACACAAAATTTCATCTCCATCTCCAAGAGACCAAGCAAAATTGTTACTCAACATCCTCCAATATGTTAGGGATTCTTATCAGCTGGCATTGTTTAATGGTAAAGTTAATTCCAAATGCCCCCTTCAATATTTTTTTAAAACATAATTAAAACTATATTTTCTGTCTCACCATTCATATCTAAAACTTATTTCTGTCAAACTCATTCTCATTATATTGGTTTCTAGTTCGCATTCATGTTTCTGAAGAATTTGAAGTTTTTCTGTTCTATTTGGATAAGGTTTTTACGCAATCAGAACCAAAACTGGTGGTTTTGGTATATAAAACTAACATCACAAGCTTGTTATTATCATTATTCTTTCTTATTTTAATAACCTCAAGCTTAATTTTCTGGGGTTTTACCCAATGAACCCTTTACTTATTGTTTTAAACCCGTTAATGAGTGGTTCATTGCACATTTATACATTTTCGTCAGTAAAGCTTAGTTTTTTTATTATCATGTGTTGCTTACAATTTGTAATGCATACATTTGTTCAGTTCTTCCACTATTTTCCGCAATCTCGACGAATGTTCTCTACTGAATAGTACCTACTGATTTAGTTTTTTTTTTTAATAATGTGATAGTAATCTTATTCCTTGTTGACACTGCTGGTACCTCATTTTTAAACAGACTAGTTCAATTCGTTCGCATGAAATGAATCCGCCACGTTGTGCAATGTCAGTTAATTTGTTGAGATGTTTATATGGCTCTGAATCGAGCCTCTGTCTGATTACATATTGTTTTCTACTATTAAATCTTGAAAATTGTGCCTTATAATTAATACGAAATTCAAAAACTAATATTGTAGCTTTCTGTTTGACCCCTTCACCCCAATTTGTGTTAATGGGCGATTTTTACTCGTAAAACACGTGATTACATACAGCAAGTAGGTTTTCCGAGTAGTAGGTTGAATGAAAGAAGACGGGATCCTTGCAATAGAAATCCACTGTAGTCGTCTCTCCTCGTCTCTTGTCACTGCGATGAAAAACTCATCACAAGGTTCTTTCTGTTCACATCCTCAGATGAATTATTATCATAATATTTTTTTAATTTTATTGAATGTCATTAATGATCAATTTTGAATATATTTAATGATTTACTTCACATTAACATACTCATTTCATCCAAAACACCACGAAAACGGAATGATTGTTGACACAAAGCTAGGAACACAAGAACGACGTCAAAATCTGATGCTAGTGATAGGACAGAATTCACTTCACAGAATAAAATAACCTATTATTTAAAAGTGGCAGTATTCCAAATCACTAGCTACCTGAGAAACTCTGCTACTCGCTCAAAAGAGTGATTTTGATAGCAGCGTAGAGGTAGCGGTAGCGTCTAATGTGAGAGATGGGGATGGGAACTTTTCGATGGATAATAGAGAGATCCTAAAGGCCGTATCACACTTGCATTTTTTCCGCGTTTTTTTTTTTTTTTTTTTTTTTTTTTTTTTTTCTTCGCATTTTAAACGCTGAAACGTGAAGAAGGCAATGTGCGTTTTATCAAGGTCAGCAGTGAATGTTGAATAGGAATAACTGCAAAAACAGCGCATTCTGGCGGAATGCAATTTTATTAAGCCTGTCAGGTTAGGGCTTGAAATATTGAAGTAACGTTTGACGTGCCTAGTGTTTTCAAATAGTGTCTTGACAACTCTTGTTCTTCCAAAGTTATTATACTATGAAGACGCACAATAATAATAAAAATAATGTAATAAGAAAAAAACTGTTCCCGCTAGGGACATGATCAAGAACGAAAAATGATTGTTCTATTTTAAATTATATTTATATAAGAAGACAGGTATGTAATTTGAACTCAACAGAGAAGCAAGAGTGCACGGCAATGATACTCATCCTCAAACAACAAACTCCACTTCTACAGTTCATTCACCTGATTCGGCATTTGTTTAGTGCAGTCTCTTTACTGACCGGAGGGGTGCTGTTACCTATTTAACGTCATGCGGGGTGAGGCATTGGCGCGCGACCAAACAAAAACGTAATAAAAATAGAAGTTCGGCACTGAAATAAGAATAATAAGAAAAGAAGTTCGGCACTAAGAAAATAAGAAAACTTCGGCAAGGAACTAGGAACAATATTTTTAGCACAGGAGAACCGGAACTGGATTGAAAACGGGAAGGTACAACGTGTACAACCAGTGAAACGTTACCTCCCCAAGGGTTATGTTTAGCATTTTTCTTGCGTCAAGGTAAAAATTAGAACGTGTTCTAATTTTCCCAAGTGAGTTTAAAAACGCTCCGCCAGGATGCGCAATGGTCGAAAAAACTGACCTTGGAAAAAAGCATTTCTTCTTCTTCACGTTTAGGCATTAAAAACGCAGAAAAAATGCGGAAAAAATGCTAGTGTGATACGGCCTTAAAGCGATAGGGAGATAGAGATGAGGCGCCTTATCGTGAACAGGAAACACTGCTGCGCATGTGTGGGCAGATGAGGGACCTCATCTCCAATAAGACGAATTTATTTCACCTAAACATGAGACACTTTATCTCGAATCAACCTATCTCATCTCTTCCTCCCTAACACAAAGTAACCTTACACACCGATAAGAGTGATATTAATTTCTTGTTGGTATTCATGATTCATGAAAATTACATTAATTTACTTTCCATAAATTTTTCAAATCTACCATTGCGAAACATTTTCGAGAATAAGAAAAGAACTAGGAAACTTAGAAATGCTGGAAACTGAACACACGGGATAGGCGGGAAAATCCCCATGGTGGTTCAGCATTACTTGAAGATAAGTAGCGTCACTCTAAGATGAAATGCTAATTCGACCCTGTTGACTTTATCAGGTTACCATCCGCTGTGGCAGATGATAAAATCCCCAAGCATCTTATCTCAATTGACTTATCGTTTATGAACTCTCTATTAACATCAACCTGAATCACTCTATTCCATTCACAGTCTAGTATTAGCTGTTTTTGTACCTATTCACGTTCACAGTATGTTAACCGATCCTATCAGTCGCTCCCCGTCTTTAACGTCCCCTCTCACCCAGGGCCTTTGCCTTCCCACACTGTTTATCATTCTGTTTTAACCGTTATAGCAATTTTTTTTTACTTTTCTATGAACCATTATTGTTACCCTAGAGAGGTACTCATACGTTTTTATTTTTTCAACAGAATTTTAGACAAAAGAAGTTAATCAATAATGAACTACTGAAACATTCTTTTTCACTACATAATGTTAAAAAATGTACATAAATTTCATTAATACTTGCTGAAAAAATGATGAAAACTACAAAACAAGCTAAAAATTCAAAAAAACAATTTTTAACTCCAAAAATATTAGAACAAGCTTTTTTTTTTTAAATTTAAAATTTGTAGTTGGTAGTTAACAATTCCTTAACACACAAAGTGTTCACATTTCAAAACAATGAACTTAACATAATTAAATGTGATAATTTACAAACATTTTCTCATACAACTATATACATATAGGTATATGTTTTTTTTTTTTTTAATTTTCCTCAGCAGTCAGTACACCCTGAGCTGAGGGCCTTTATTCAACATGCTCCCATTTCCATGACTACATGTTTTTAACAGTGCAAACATTCATTTCAACATTGATCATTACATGAAAAATTCAATATTATGTATCTACATTTCAATCTTATAACCATATTAGATTTTCGCCATTCACATTTTATCAAAATCCATACTGTTTATAAAAGTTGTGAAAGGTTCGAGAAACTTATTCACTAAAACTGTCACATCAGTCGGCCACGTTTCACCACTTAACACCACTTTTCGTATGAGTCTACTTCGCTCTGGTTCAAATCAGTCGGCCACGTTTCACCACTTAACACCACTTTTCGTATGAGTCTACTTCGCTCTGGTTCAAATATTGGGCAGTCCTCCAAAAGATGTTTCCATGTCTGCTCTATCAATCCGTCACATTTGCAAAATGGGTTGTCAGCCTGGTTGAATCGGAAGAGAGAAGTGGCATTCCTGCCATGGCCGGTAAAAGCCTGAGTTACTTTATAGGTCAGTGACAAATCAGTATTCAGTCGTGAATATATACTGGGGAAAAACTGCCATGTGTGCCTTCCTCTCTCGCTAGACTGCCATTCCTCTTCCCATTGTCTAAAAGAAACATCCAAACTCATTTTATTCACAAATGTCTTTGGCACTAAGTAAAACATTACGCTCCCCTCAGGTTCCTGGGCAGCTTCTTTGGCCAAACGGTCTGCCTGTTCATTGCCTAATGTGCCCTCATGTGCGCGAACCCACTGTAGAGCGAGCTCCCAGTGCTAGCTGTGCACATATGCACATGTGGATGTATGTGCATATGCACATATATGTCATACCTACATGTGTGTATGTCTCATTCCAGACGATAATCCTCCTTAGGATTGAGTTAAAAATGCATTCTGAAGCCAAAAATTTCCAGTCATGCAGCAAGTTCGTGTGATCGAATTTTTGTGAGTAATCGTGTGTATCGAGTTATGTCTCTTTGATTCTTTCAGTTTTCCTGGAGCATATATCCATCTTCTACTCCCCGAATTTGAACGAAATCGGACCGATATATGATAAGAAATCGACGTTGTAATAAATGAAAGTGTGCGCATGCGCACAGACCACTATTTATGTGACGGCAATGAAAGTTATAGGTGACCGTCTAGAAGCTATCCCGCACAATCTCTGAAAATTTCATCAAAATCGTTCCAATAGACTCGGAGTTTTGCCTGTGTCAATCGGTGTTAGTTTCGCGCATGCACAATGGTTATTACTCTACCAATCGCGATATAATGTATTGGCGTTTCTCTAGAACGCATACCCAATACCTTCCGAGTTTGAACGAAATCGGACAAACAGATGATGAGAAATCGACGGCATTGAAAATAATATGGGACCGTCTAGGAGCTAACCCGCAAAATCCCTGCAAATTTCATCGGAATCGGACTGAAACTTGGTATAGTTTTGGGCGTG
Organism: Adelphocoris suturalis; assembly: GCA_030762985.1. Lineage (NCBI taxonomy): Eukaryota > Metazoa > Arthropoda > Insecta > Hemiptera > Miridae > Adelphocoris > Adelphocoris suturalis. The sequence goes on from CM061044.1 coordinate 48,410,443, forward strand.
ACAGGGATTTACCACCGACAGACACGGAACCAAAATTGATCAGCAAGCTGTGAAACGCGAAAAGCAAGTGGAAATTTTGGTTCTGGGTGACAAATATTTTTTCGACTTCAATCACGAACACAAAGCTGACCTACCTTCGGTAGTGAGTAAGCATAAGGTGGGATTCAACCAAACCCAATCAGGATTTACAAAAAAGTTGCACTTGGACATGCAGGGAACTGGCCTAACTGGCTTCGGGGTCTGATTTAGTTTATTAGTGTCAGATTTAGCATTCCAGCTGATTACATAATGGGTAGAAAGTCTTGATTTCAAGTCTGCGAGTCAAGTTGTAAATTGATACTCTACTGAAACGTATTTGGGAGGTAGGTACTTGAGGTTACTATTACTACCAGGAGTGATCCCTGAGGTATCGGATGACGACAGATAAGTAGGTAGGTAAACGTGACATTTGGGAGAACAAAAGTGAATCGCCCGTATACGATATAGGTATCCACTTTCTCATTGATCTATAGGTCTTATATCCAGCTTTGAGGGAGGTTGCTCATTTTGAAAAGTTTGGCCAATTTCTGTCCAATTTATTATAGTGGATGTCCCAGCTCCACCGGACAACCTACGCATGCAGCAAATAGATTCTCTTTCTAGTCAATTTATAAATCGAAGAAGGTAGCTCTCGAATTTTAATTGAGCTCTTGAAATTTTGTTTGGGGGCACCCGGTGTATTGAATTTTTATTCAATATACTGGGCGCCCCCGAACAAAATTTCAATTTTAAGGGATTTTCATAAACGATTGAATTATTTTAGAGGCTTTAAATTCTTAAAAATGATTACAACAAAATCCACTTTGGAGCATTCTTAAATTATTCTTAGACTTTAACAAGCAAGCACGTGCGTGTCATTCCAGACGATATCTCTTTCCTAATAGGTATTTAAAAAGTCCGTTCTTGTGAACGGAACCACAGTGAAAGAGTTGTCATCTACAGAGGAGGAAATTTATTTTATCTCGCTAATTTTCAGTTGGTAGGTACCTACCTACTTAGATCCTACTATTGCACTTAGGTACATAGGTATCAGCTCTTGCTAGATACAGAAGGACTAGTAAAGTGTAGGTATTTTATTTAATTTAATAAATTTCTCCTCGGTAGGCGTCGACGTCAATAAACCGTTAGTAATATTTTGCAGCGTTTTATGCTCGATTTGAAGTGTTTCAAGAGCTAAACTTGTAAAACTCTGTTACTTATACGAATTGCATTCAAACCTGAATTGTCTATTGCGTTTATAGCTGAAAATCGAAAGAGGAAACCAAGTACGAGTCGAAATGGTTGCCAAGTCGGCGTTGTAAATAATTAATGTTTGCGCATGAGCAAAAACTACTATTAATCTATGACTCTAGGACCCAAATGAAATGAATCAAATTTATGGGGGGAACGTCAAGGAGTCCGCACAATCCTTGAAAATTTCATAAAAGTCGGTTCATTATACTCGGAGTTATGTTTGTTGATTGGTATTAGTTTCGTGCATGCGCAATGGTTATTGTGTACTCTACCATTGCGATATAATTTATAGGGCATTTTCCTAGACCATAGGTATATACCTACCGAGTTTGAACAAAATCGGACCGATGAGAAATCGACTTATAATAAATTCACGTTTGCGTATGCGCACAGGCTACTGTTGATTCAACGGCATTGAAAGTTATCGGGGACCATCTAGGGGCTAACCCTCACAATCCCTGAAAATTTCATTAAAATCTGACTGAAACTTGGTATAGTTTTGGGCGTGAGAAGGATTTAGGTACCTACCACAGACAGACACGGAACCAAAATTGATCAGCAACCTCTGAAACGCAAAAAGCAAGTGGACATTTTGATTTTGGAGGAAAAAAATGTATTCAACTTCAATCACGAACACAAAGCTTCCCTACATTCGGTAGTGAGGAAGTAAAAGGAGGAAAAGGAGGTGCCTACTACCTTGAGCGACAAAATTATAAATAATTATTGATGAGTGAAAATACCTATAGGCATTTTAAATTGTAATGGACGAGACGAGTCCAAGCATCCTAACGCGCTCGTTGGTTTCAACATCTACTTATAAACACATATTCATCATCATATTTTGGGCCAAGGTGGTTATATAAGTTAACGAGATGATATGCATTTGGGAAGCGAGTGTTTACAGGCAATCTGACGTGCATTATCTCGCTATTCAGAACAATTATCAGGTCCCATTATCCGCTCCTTAGCACGCGAGAGGAGATTGGATATGCACATCACGTATCCCACTTCATAATCTCATTGATGTACAGGAGTTTGTACAGGGTTGCGAATATTGGATTAAGCAGTATATTGGATTAATCCACTAGTCCGCCGCACAGTGGAGCACAAAAAAAATCTAGCGATCCAAAAATGAAGTTCAGGATATTTATGGGAAAAGTGTTTGTTCCAACAGATTCAACATAGGTGAGAGAGATATCAAATGAATTATCTGGGGCAATATCAGTAAAGTTCATGACAAACTAGAAACGGAAAGTTTTTATCCTATAACGAGTAGGCACTAGCGTTGCGTCAGTAGTGCAAGTTTTTCTTCATGAGAGAAATTGCTTAGTGGAGATTATTAGTTTTTGTTGGTCTAAAGTTTTATACTCAACAACGGCTTGTAATCAAGCAGGGACTACGTTTTCTTTTCCATTCCAGACCACTTGTGACAGAATGACTTTCATTCAAACAGTTGAGTATTTCACTTGAACTGCTATAGGTGAACCCCTCTAAGTTTTAGTCCACATCTTTTTTTCGCACAAGAAGAAGCAACTTGACTTAATTCTATAATGTCAGTGTTTAATTCTGAGTACCTAGTACATATGTATTCAACAACATCTAAGTAAAAAAAGTAATAACACTATAATAACATTCCTGTTTACTGGGAAAATTCCATGGTTATTTTTTATTTGCTCAACAGAAAGATCTGAGCGTGAGCTTTCCAAAAAAAAAAGCTATATGATGGGTATCTGACCAGTGAAACGGCTCTTGAAATTCATTTGCATGATGACGTAACGTCCCTCACCTTCCTGGAGGGAACGCTGAGCTTCTTTGCACTACTAGGTCACGCGTGATCTCCCTACCTTTTTATTGACCATAAACGGTCTTATGAGCTGAAAATTGCTATGGTTTTCCAGTGCGGTGCAACCGAATCTCAGGATAAAATAGTGAAATTCTAACAGTTGAAAGTTCCCGATTGTAGCAATACAAATTGTGTTAAGCGTCGTGTGTTTGTAGTGTCGAATCAGCAGGGTAGTTGTCGCCATTTTGAAAATTCCAACGACTACAAAATATTCAAATTTTTCAAATTTAATTCATCAAAAGCAAATATAGTCTGAAGATTACAACGTTCACCTTATTTAGCGAATAGGTACCTAGGTGGTTCCTACCTAACTGTTATTTTACGAGTGCTAAAAACTTCTAAATACGATTACTCTCTCATGAATTGGTCAATTCAAGAATTTCTTTACCAGTTTTCTATGGAACAAAAATCGTTTTGAAATTTATTTATTGGAGAAACGTTGTATTTATTGTTGATAAGTTGTAGTTGCATTTGTTACATTATCTTCAAGATAGAGCTGAAAAATCCGTTCTTTCGCCAAAAATCAAGCATTCCAAAAGAAAGGATGGAGTTCGTAGGCCAGTTTTATGAGCACAATACATTGCTCATATTTCACAAAATATTTAAAGATGGCAAACACCGTTACTCAAGTTTTTTTTTTTTTAATTTAAGCAGAATATTGAAAAAAGGATAAACAATGAATTGGATCATTCAGAAAATCGTACTGAAAAGGTAGATAAATTTCATAAAATGTGCTACAAAATGGTAAAAACTAAGAAAAAATTATTTAGACAAATTTGTTTACCATAATTTGATAGATAAAAGTATCTGTGCGCAGAATTCCAATTTCGAAACGATTCCACATAAATATTAGGTGAAAAGTACGGAAATTCGCTTATATGATCATGCTGAATTACTGGAACTTTTAAAATAATGACGATAAAAAAATACTACAATAATAATAAAATAAATAAAAATATCTATTTCCTTTGTGGTTTTGAGGTATTTCGCAATTTTTGAGCATCGGTTTATAATACATAGGCCAAAACGTCATTCTTAATCACGAATTATTCATTTAGTATGTACCTAACAAATATTGGCTTTTCATCATGTTATGGTTCGGCCTACCAATGTAAGATGAACGAAAATTGAAATTGAAGGCTCGACTTAAAATGATAAAGAGAAACAGTCCACATTTTAAATTTTAACAGTGGTTCAATTTTAAACAAAAAAGGTTGTTTATTTAATAAGGAAACGGAAATATACAAAGTGCATAGTAGAGTACCTACCGACCTGTTAGACTGATTAGAAAATTCATGAATTCACATAAATCGTAAAAGTTGCAAAGTGCTCCAAAAGGATACAGAGAATCATACCACTGTAAACCCAAAATTGGTTTAATTTTAAACAGAAAAAGATTGTTTATTTATAAGGTTTCAAGGTTTGGTAGGTATCTATCAATTAATTGAAGGGAACATAAAATAGATGAATTAATGGAGGAACCTACTGATTAGATTAGACAAATCAAAATTCAAGTAACTCAATAAAGCTTAATTCAAATCTTCAAATATTCCCAGTAAAAAATGGTTGAGTATTCGATATGCTGCTGGAAATGGGCTCATCATGATTGAACTCCAGACGTGCTATTTTCCTCAACAGCTCGATCTTCTTTTTAGTCAACACCAAGATCAAGCTCTCTTTCCTCTTGATCCTCAAATTCAGTTCCTCCAAGGTTTCAACTTCTATACCTAGAACAAAATAGTACCTTCCTTTAAATTCAATAGTGGCTGGAGGTGTATGAAACGTGTGAGATGAAAAGTATTTAAATTGGTAGCTATTAGCTAAATGTATTGTGATGATGGGGACACTATGGCATAGAACTGTAATAGCAAGTAAAATTTTATTTTGAAACAAGAGAGTAGATTGAAGATGCGATGTTTTGGAATGAACGGGTCCAGGGAAGTCTGGGATACTATAAACTCCTTTTAAAAAGTATCCACCTCTCCCAAGCTTGGTTCCACCACCGAGCAAGGAATTAGTGATGTGACGAGTCGGGTACTTTCCTGACTCGACTCGCAAACTGCCACGAACTCGAGTTACTAGTCTAGTCTGACTCAACTCGAAACTCGATCCCTAATGTAGCTACCTAATGCGGGTCGGCGGCGACTCGGAGTCGACCAATAGGGTTATAGTTCCGCGAGTCGGTGGACTCGGTACCGGCCAATAGCGTGTCAGCTTTACGAGTCGAGTCGACTCGACTCGCAACGTTCCGAGTCCCGAGTTCGTGTAGGTTCGGTACTCTCCGTACGAGTTCGTGACTTGAGTTAGACTTATAGTTTTGCCTTTGCAGACACACAAACACACACAAAACAACTGATCCACCTTCTCCGAACCTCCACTAGGGCGAACTGGCGTCGTTTCATCACTCATTCCCACGCCAAAAGTGCAATACTTTGCTTCTACACTCTGGGTCAATTAAAGAATGTAAGCAAACAACTGATACCACCTTCTCCAAACCTCCACTAGGGCGAACTAGCGTCGTTTCTAGATACTAAATTATAATAAAACAATACCTGAATAAATAAAACAGTATTATTCGAATACGAATATAACATTTTATGAATAATACTGCATCATGCACAATAATGCCATTTATATTTTTAAGAAGTTAAGTATATAATAGTAATAATATTAGTGTGACATATTTTTATAGAGAAATAGTCAATTTTAAACCATTATAATCATCTATGTTTACTGCTACAAGCGTATTTGGTAAGATACATAATTTTATAAATATAAAAAAGTTCATACTATTTTAATTTGCATGTCTGTACCATATTTCTGAACACTTCTAAAGATATACCACTGAATTTTTATCCTTTTATTTATTTATTTATTTTTATCCTATTAGTATATCCGTTAAAGTTACATTTATTTACTTAAATCTCTTTGTGGGACCTTATTTGAAACACCCGGTGAATTATACAATTTGAACTGATACAGATCCCGCCAGACTCGCACTTGGCCAATACGGTTTTAGTTTTACGAGTCAACTCAACTCGCTTTCAGCCAATAGCGTTGAATCTTTGCGAGTCGACTCGGGAAACTGCAACGCTATTGGTCGACTCGGTCTACTCTAACCGAGTCGACTCGAGTTTAGCGACTGCGAGTTTTCAATCGAGTCGAGTCGAGTCCGCCGAGTCGTGAGTAGGGAGTAGTACTCGAGTACTCTTCTCCACTCTCCAGTCCATAGGTCCATTACTCGTAAATAGGATAAATTCGCTAAAAACTGTTCCAGCTGTACTGATTTCTATTGTGTTCGGCAATTTAATCTCTATAAGAGTTCGTGTTTACTTCATCTTAGTCGCTTTGTTTCGGATATCAAAACAATAAAAGAGTCTTTTGTACTCGAGTTACGACCGATTTGACTCGAGTCTGCTCCTGACTCGAGTCAACTCGACTCGTCACATCACTACAAGGAATCAGACATAGAAGAAAGTTGAAGGAGGACAAGGCGGAAAGAGTTTTGCACAGACCCTAGCGCTCCCCATGGCGAGCAGTGCGAGAGGAAAGCTCTACTTCTCTTGAATCCTGCTAGAAGGCACTGGACGGTCATTTGCCGGTGGCGGTTCTCTTACTGCCTATTTTTGTATTTTTACAAAAGCTATTTTCATTGCTACACTACAATCCTAGAACCTTCAACATGGAAAGTTGGGTTCTAGTTGTTTACCTACTGTAGTATACACCCGGATCTGTGGAATCATGTCACTCTTATCTGGCCTGGGGGTGTTCCCCCCCCCCCCCCCCCTCTGACCAGGCCAGCACCTATAAAATAGCCAAGAGGCTTTATCTGACCTGGAGGGGGGAGGGGGGGGGGTGTACACTACACCTCCCTATTCGATTATGAAATGAAGCGAACCACCACTTACCATTGTTCAAGATTCATGATGCTGAGTTGTATTAGCAATGAAAATTACTTGTGAAATAGAGGATGGGGATCACCCAGAACTTCTTTAGTGTAGAAATCGTTTTGGTTTTGTTGGACGTGGTGTAAGATTCTTTTCACCAAATGATACTTTGCAAACATTCGATGAATTAAGTTTTACCACAGAAATTGGTTGTCATGAATTTGGGGAGTTACGCTTGGAACTCGTTATAATTTATGGGAAAAACCCAGCGAAATTGGTCCAGCGTATGTATTGGTGTATACATGTCGCAGGCACTTCATGAAGTGTCAAGGCAGTTACCGAAGTTGTATCATCGATAGAACTGTACCTACACATCATTCTGATCTATTTTTCCAACTAATCTGTATTTTACTGAAAGGATTGGTTTAGGGTATTTTTATTTTATTTTTGAGATAAGGGGTTGCGAGCATCCAGGCCACCAAACTATACACATGATTTACTTTTCAACTTCGCTATCTGCCTAGGTACTTCGTGAAGTACACATAACACACTCACATTAATTTGTATATACCTACCTATAATATAGTACCAAGCTAACTTTATTTAAAAACTACTACAACGTGCAGCAGTAAGCAGATAATACTCACTGCTTTCCTCTTCGTATGAACCCTCGTCAGATTCTAATGCAACGATCTGCTGGTCTGCAGCGGTGGGTAGACGTATCTCGCTCTTTCCTCTTCAAAAGAATTCTCTTCCGATTCTGGAGGTGACGAATCATATTCCTCGTCTAGTACTTCATCTTCACCGTGAGCTGGATTGTCGTTGTCACTCAAATCGCCTCCTGGAATGTTACTAAAATCATGAGCTGAATTTCCACAGGTCATGGTCAAGTTTCCTAGATCGTGGGATAAAGTCGTGAAGACAAATCGACCTGGAGGATAATGCTCGCGAAATATAAGAATATACTTAATATATTCCCGAATCAAACTGTTCTGAGTTGACTGTCAAAAATGTTATCCAAGCACTCCTTCCTAATACACCGAACAATACTCAGCAATAAATGAATCTATAAAAAACAATATATTGGAGATTCTAAGTATAAATGTGCATAAGATGATAAATGTTTTGTATTCTGTTATGACATTGACAAGAGACAATCAACAAGAACTTCTTCTTCTTCTTTCTCTTTTATGGACTGTGAGTCTTCGAGTGTCAACAGTGGGTCATTCGACGAAGTTACCAGGGAACGGAGCTGTAATTTCTGGTTCTAGAGGGCGATGGTGTTCTTGAGAATCTTGCTGTGTTCTGTACTGGAGCGTCGCGTTTCCTTAGTTCAGCTGTCAGTGTAGTTAGCAAATGAGAGTCTGATATTCCACGTCGTAAGTATTGCATAGCTACCTAACTATTTCCTTCGGGATCTCCTGCACCCCCCAAGGCAGGTAAATATAACCCCTCTGGTATGTGGGCATTCCAAGATGGCGTGCAGGAAGTCTTGTAAGGCCCCTCGACATCTGTTGCAGGTGCCATCATTAGGTAATCATACTCATGAGGAGTCAGAAGGAGGCACAGTTTACATGAGAAATGAGTAATCGGTTGATATCGGTGGTGGTCCACAATGTCAATTGGAGCATTCGTGCAAATCAGGGCAGGGATGAGGGATCGTCAATTACTCTACTTGTCTAGCTACCTAGGCCCTCTGCTGAGACATATTTTTGTTTCCAGTTTTATTTTGCCTCGTCCAACAGAACCCGATAGTAGTCGGAATGGTAAGCTCACGAGGTCTCAATGCTTGGAGTTTGTGGACTATTGGGAGTCACTCTTGAGTGCTCCGAGCCACAACCCTGGTGAGCCGGTGGTGCTCCTAACTTCCACTTCGGAACCTTTGCGCAGTGTTATGTCCACGCCTGTGCTTCATGATTAGGCACACTAGTGCCTTGTCAAAAACTGCACTTCTGCTGGACCTGATGGAGTTTCTGCCCGATGCTGGAACAAAGTACCAAAGACAGTTAAGCTGCTCATCCTCAACCTGTTGCTTCTGTCGGGAAGAACCCTGAAAGTGTTGGCCCGTGCTCGGACAGTTTTCATCCCAAAAAAAGGGTCAAGTAGGCCTGAAGGCTACCGTCCGATATCTATGCCCTCTTTAGTCTTTCACCACTTCCAAAAGATTCTAGCATCTCGCCTCTAAGCGGCTGGTGCCATGGGTGATGTCCAGAGAGCATTTCGGCCAGTGGACGGCACAGTGGAGAACCTAACAGTTTTCCAAACTGTCATCTGGCTGGTACGTATTAAGAAACAGTAGCACCATCTTGCCGCTCTGGACATAGCTAAAGCCTTTGACACTGTAAGCGATTTTGCCCTGTCCGATTGCCTTTGTTATGTCGGGGCACCTGCTCGTTTAATTGAATATGTGGCCTGCATGTCGCACAAAGGCGTGATGGTCCTTGAGGTACGAGGCGAGATGTCAAGGGATGTTGTCATTGGGCATCCTTTGTCGCTAATCCTCTTTAACCTGGTCGTGGATACGGCCTTGGGTACGGCCAGCTTAAATAGGGTATGATCTCGTCCCTGGGGTCCGAGTAGGTGCATTGGCTTTTGCCAATGATGTCCGGTACCTTGGAGTTGACTTCATGGGTATGGCCACCATTGCTGCACGTTGTCTGGACCTTGGTGGAGCACTAGCTTGTACCACCAAGGCTCCATTGAATCCACAGCAGAAGCTACACCTCCTCAGCAAGTACTTACTGCCAAAGTTGACCTATTGCCTAAGCACTATTGGCAAGGCTTCCCACTTAGTGTCCCAAGTGCCTATATTCACGCACTGGTCAAGTCCGGTGGGCTCGGTATTGTCTCTCTATAAGCCAGTATCCCATCATTACACCGCCGGTGCCTGCTCGGCCTTAGGGGCTCGAGCTGGGAGGTTGCCTACACTGCTGCAGACCAGGACTTTGTCAGGCAGCAGTTGCTGTGGTACGACTAAGCAACACCAACTGCTCCAAAACCCAGCTCATCTGCTGAGTTAACTGCTGCACTGCATGAGTCAGTAGATGGTAAAGAACTCTGACAGTGCCCTGAATCCCCCATTTCTTCCAAATGAGTAGAATGGGCTTCAGAGGTCATAGGGGCCTGCGACTATTGCCATTTTAACGCCGTCTATGTGGCTACGTTAGCCACCTCGGTGAAGTGTTAAAGAAGTAGTCTTGGACAGTGGACACCCTTTGCCGTGCCTGTCGGGGTAAAAATGAAAATCTGTATCATGTGGTGCAGCAGTGTTCTCGTACTCATGGTGGCCCCATTCTACGTCATGATGCGGTTGCCAAGCAGATTGCAGGCGTTTTGTCATCCAGCGGTTGGGATGTCGAAAGGGAGAGACTATATCATATGCCGAATGACCGGGGCAAGAAGCCGGGTATCGTTGCTGTCAAGCCCTATGGGTCTGCAATAATCCTGGATGTCCAGGTTGTCAGTGGCAACGTGGACATGGAGCAGACCTGGCGGTTTAAAATGAATAAGTATGACAGAAATGACAGACAGAAATGAATGGCTCCCAACAACATCAGTGTAATGGCCACGACCGTTACTTGAGGTGGGCATCTCGGCAGCAGTACTCCGTGTTATCTCTACCCGCGTCCTGGGGGGCTCTGACTTGAACTGGTGGTCTTTTATAGGGGCACTTCCTTTCATCTCACTCTTCCTCCTAATCCTTCTGCAACTTCCCTCATCCCTAGAGCCGGTGTCAGGTAAACCTGGGCGTCTTCCCCACTTCGTTTATTTATTTTATTAAGTTAATGGTGTGCCCCCTCCGCCTTCGAGAGGAGTTTTCATTAAAAAAAAAAAAAAAAAAAAAAAAAAAAAAAAAAAAAAAAAAAGTGTGGTGTGTTTGATCGTGTGTGCTTGTGTGTGTGTTCTTGCGTTCGAAAATTGAAATTCAATTTAATGTGATCTTTTATTGCGTTTGAATTGATTCTTTTTGGCTGTTTCAATATTATCATTATCCAGCTAGGTACTTATTTGTGGGTTTTTGAGCAACAATTCATGTAATTTCCAGCCAGTGAGTGCAAGAAGTGGAAAAGCCTCAAGCCTGGAAAAGAAACAAATGTTCCCTTGTCCTAAAATCGTACAATTCTTGAAATTAAAGAATCTCAATTATTAGTTCTTGTACTAGGTAGTAGGTAACATAAGGAAACATATGCCGGATCTGAAATTTTGTGGTTTGTCCAAGCCCCTCTCCCAGTCAGGGGCTCTCACAACACAATAATAAATAAATAAAAAGTAAAATGAAATTATCTCCTTTTTTTTTTAATAGGAAAACCAACCATACGGGAAAAACGCTCTGATTTTATCTTAGTTACCTACCTGTAAGGTATAGCCACCTACAGTTGATCAGAGCTCCTAAAGCAGGTCACTGGGTCTTTTGAATTAATCGCATTCTGCTCATTCAACTTGATTTTTTGGATCAGCGACACTCGAGTTTTATTCATGAATTCATCGGTGAGTTGTGAAAGGTTTTTGAGCTCAGCAGTGTTTAAAAATAAGGACATGAAAAATAATAGATATAATAATAATAATAATAATAATAACAACTTGATAAATAATAATAACTTGATTTTTCTTACGTTTTGACAAAGGAACTCCAAAACCCCCAACGGTAAAAGATATCCATGTCATAAAAATTCATCTTGTACCCCAGGTGTTGTTTGTTGCATTTTGGTTTATTATATAACAATCGGGATGAAATATTAGGTAGGAACAAGTGGACCATGCGTTCTGACGTGCAGTTGAAGGGTAACAAATTAATTATTGTGAGAAGAAAAATTGTGAGCAATTGCTTTCTGGATTTGATACATAGTACGTGGAAATGACAGTAATAAAAATACGCTACTTACCTCTCCGCGTGACAAGGCTTCCCCCCACCCACCTTTTGTCCTATGTCTCTGGTAATAGATGGCGCGTCTTTGTGCAGCATGCCATTGACACGGGGAATTTACCCTTTCAAATTATATGTAGGTAGGTAGGCCTTTCGAGAAAAGTGTGTGGGAGTTTATTTTTGAGTTACGTGAGAAGGACTTTGTTTTCAAGGTCTGATTGTTTCTTCTCAGAGAACTATAGATCGTTATAAAAAACGATGCTAATGGTTTGACAAAGGTTCATCATTTCTATGATAGATGATACAATCTTGTTAAAATTTATTTGGGATGATAAAATATTCTTCTCCCAACTACCCTCCAAATTTGAGAGAGATCAGACAACTAGGCCGTAGTTTCATAGGTAATTTTCTATGGACCCGTGATCTCCGTCGAAGGGCTATATAAATATTATTAGTATCATTAGCAGCTGCTGCGCTTGCGCAAATGTGAATTCCTTTTAACAAGCATTAGTATTTCTACAGTTTTATATGATATTGATGCAGTTTTCTGGGAGTGTGCGAATTAGGCTGAGGCTAGCCTTCTATCAACTTCATAATCCATATCAATACCTTACACTGCGCATGCGCAAACATAAAATCCTTTAATCGTCATTCTAAGCATGTCCTTTCTGTCCTATATCGCCCAAATTCAGAGTGTAGTTCGAATATGGCGATTTGACTACCCCCTATCAGTTTCACTTTTGATCGTGACATTACTTAGTAAGTACCTACCTACTTAGATACTTAGATAGGAAACTGCTACATACACATCCGCGAACCCCAAATCCCTCTAACAAGCTTGACTTTTACAGTTTTTATCCGATTTCGATCAAATTTTTAAGGATTGTACGGTTCAGGCTGTAGATAGTGTTTATGATCCCCAATGAACTTTATTGCTCCCTTGGTAGGTTTTGCGCAAGTGCAAAGGTAACGATGTCAAACATATTTTTTTCATCGCCTAGATTTCGACTCTTTACGCTCCCTCCTAATTTACAATTTCATCCAACCATTGAAACCCAAAAATCAATTGCATATTTTTGTGATCTGGAATCCATGCAAACCATCCATTGCAACATACGGGCAAAATCCAACTGTAATACGTGACGTTCTCGAACAATCAAGTCGAGTCACGAGACTCTAGACCCTGACTTTCTCTTTAGTTCGTCTACCCACCGCGTGGCATTCCCAGCTCTTACACAGATCAGTGTTTTGCTTAGATTGGTGGTCTGGATGCTCGCTACGCTCGCATCTCAAAAATACATAACTTCAAGTTGTCAATCCCTTAGTAAAAATTTAGATTAGTTGGTCAGGGTCTAGAGTCTCGAGACTCAACTTGATTGTTCGCGAACGTCTCGTAACTGTAATGGGTTAGGTAAAAGAACCTACCTTGTTTCTATTTTATAGTATTACATCGTTGGTCGTAACACCATGATTTTGGCACTGGAAGAGTGAAATAATCTGAAAATTTGGGGTTTTCATCAAAATTTACGAGCGGTGCCTTGTTCTTATTGGTTCGCAGGATCAGGTTACTTTAGATTCCGATTAGACTAGTTTGTGACGGCCACAAAATGTTCATAACACATTTCAAGGTCCACCAAAACGTGGACGGTGTGACGTCAAAGAGGAACCCGTTCGAAAAGGTGGTTCCGATGTTTGAAATAACTAATAAATAACTTGACGTCACGATATAAAGGATTGTCGAGCTATTTTTTACTGAATGGCTGGCTCATTTCTTTCACAGAGCACTGTTGAATGAGGTGGGTGGAACCTTGTTAGAATTATACAAAAACTTGAATAGTAGGTAGATGGAGTGGAGAGGTACCTAGATGATTAGGCGATACCTAATCAATCTAAATTAAACTGGTACGTGTCGAAGAAACAAGGGACTCAATTCCTAAATGATCTTTTCTACATAGGGGGGAGAGTGGGGCAAAATCAACCACCTACCTCTCTTCGAAAATTGTGTGTTTGCGGCTCCAAATCGCTACACTTAATTAAGCATGAGTGACTTTCAACCGTATGGTAAAACAAAATGCAGCTTTGCGTCATTCATCAGCTGTCAGTCAGCTTTTTTCAATTTTCCAAAGGAAAAAATTCCATCATTTTCATTTCATATTTTCCCCTTTTCATGATTTCTCGCTCCCTATTATTCATGATTAACCCTAGAAAGGGAGCGCCTTAGAAAAGGAAGGCCATAGGCATTCAAGAGTAGCGTTGAGTTAATTTTACACATTACTAGAAATCACATCTTTTTGTCACCACAAATACCACAATCGGCTCTAAAATGGAAACAAGGGCTCAGAATAACAAAGGTAAACACTCATAGAAAAGGCTCTATTTTTATTAAACATGGATTGGGAGAATGGAGGGGGTAAATAAGAAAAAACGTGTTTTTTTAAACAAATTTTGTCGGCGTCACTCAGAGGAATTCCCATTGCATTTTAGGTTGTAGACCATTCTGAGCAACTTTCGCCCCGCGTCGGTCTGTGTGTAGGTATGTCTATCTTGTGTCCGCTTATCCTTGTAAGAAGCTTAATTTCCAGTTTTCATCCGAATTTGATGAAATTTTCAGAAAATATGCGGGTTAGGGTGTAGATAGTACTACCAGTTCTATTGATTCCAAATTAGTACTTCACTCTGATGTGCATGCGCAAACGTAAATTCCATCAACCATGATTTTTCACGCCCTAGTCGTCTGATCTCACTCAAATTTGGAGGAAATTTGGGAGAATTTGAATTGAGCATTCCATATCAATCTCAACATGATTATATAATGTCGAGCTTAATTTTCACGGTTTTCCTCCGATTTTGATGACATTTTAAAGGAAAGAGCTGGTCAAGCTGTAGGTGGTCCCCTGCCAATTTCATTGTTCTCAAATCACTACTTCATTCTGCGCTTGCGCAAACGTAAATTACTTCAAGTATCATTTTCTTGTTCCCTGATTGACCAATTTTAAAGTTGTAGTATGCTATATCTTGATTAACTATTTTTTGCTATAAAGATCATTAAACACATTATTTCTATCAATAATTTATATCTACAGTAAATTATAGTTTCCGGCCGATGTATGGTTTTTGACCCGAATTTCATTATCATTGACCCAGCCCATTATTCCGGAAAAAAGCTTCGGGCGGCGTACGGCGGGGGCTTTTATTATTAAAAATAATAAACCAAAATAAGGTAAAACTCTATCAAGTGAGGGGTTTTTTTTTTGTGTGTGGAAAATCGAAAATATTTTTGACTTTTTTCCAATACCCAAAACACTGTACGATATGGTGAAACCTGAACTTTTCGCACTCCTTGACGCCGATGCGAGCTATGTAGTTAACAGCTTTCTCAAATTTGAAGTAGGTTCGTGCAGTAGGCCCGGTCAGAAACCAACCAAGAGCGAATTTAACAGACAGTGACCGTCAATTTAATTGGGATGGGTTCCTTAAAAATTTAACCAAAATTAAAAATTGATGTCTCTCATAGTGTGTGAGCGCTATGCTTCGAGAAAAAGGAGAGAACTACGTTCAAGCACCTAGTTTGGCATAGGCTTTGATAATCAAGGAACAGTTGAGTAAAATCTGAGGAAAATTTCACCAGATTTAGTAATTGAAGAAGTCGTAGTAAGTATCAATATTGGAACTAGCACATCCATATTCAAAGAGCTCATGAAAAATGGCGGTACTTCTAGAAACAAAAACAGCAATAACTAGCCTAGATTCTTACCTTCTATTTCCAAAAGTATAGACGATTTTACTTTTACCCTGATAATTCATTAAGGTAACAATTAACGTTTCAATGTTGGGTATAACATTTTTTTTTTTTTTTTTTTTTTCGCCACAGAAATCTAGGGGGTTTTTATTTGGGAAAATTCCCTCCGTGCATTTATGAGTGCGGAGTCGATCTCTACAAGATTTCTCACGCTGCATCAACGCTACCATAGGAGAATACCAATCCCGTAATAACTGAGTTTACCCCTAAACCAGCCAACATGACTATATGATAAACCTTTTTGTGATTTATTGTTTTGCTTTAAGAGCCGTACACACTGTCAGTTTAACTGTATATAATTATAAGGCCGACGATAGGGTTCGCCCACACATGAAGTTAATCAGAAGACTACAGTTAGCGCGGACTGAGGGCATGTGGCCGTTGCGTAGGCGAGGATCGGACGAGAGATCAGCGAGAGGTCGATAAATATGTGGAAAGGCGATCTCAAGTGCCCCCCGCCACCAGAAATGGGTAAAAGTCAGTTAAATCAACAACCCCAACTAAATTAGTTAAAAGTTAACCAGCAACTACAACTAACAAACTATAGTTGTTAATTGGAGGTTCAACTTATTTCCTCCTACTCAATTTTTATCAATCCTAAAGGAAAAGTAAAATTAAAGGGCTGAAATATTTCAAAAAACGATACCATCTCAAATACTTTGGGGAATAGTGTAGTTTTCTTTATTGTCACTAATAGATTTCATCCCAAAGAATCGAATGAAACCTCCCGGATCCGGATCGCTTCACTTTCGCTCTCCGGGATAGAACTTTGGCTAGAAAAGAAAACAACAACATGAGAGCAAATCATAACTGGCGGAACATAGCAAAAATCTCTTCGTAAATTATGATTATCGTATCAGCTGATATAATTCCAATGGAATTCGGAATTCGTGAAATCGAGTTTGTTGTAGCTCTTATCACCTCGAGGTAGACTAGTAAAGCGTAGGTAGGTGATTTCGTTACCTACTCTCATTAATTTTAAGTTAATGGGTGTACCTAAGTTAGTGTCGATATAATTGGATCAGAGGGACCTGTAAAGTGGAGATTTTTTGTCAAATTGCATTAATTTTCTCTGGGTAAGTGCCAACATCTATATAGCCAAAGTGATGACAAAGCCGTCGTTTTGCCCGATCAGCACGGATTGAGTTATGCAAATTGGCTGCGAAGGTGGGACCCGTAGTGTCAGTGTCGGTCAGTGTCGATTTACTTGGATCAGAGAGACCTGTAAAGTGGAGATATTTTGTCCGATCGCATTAATTTTCTCTGGGTACCTACGTGCCAACATCTATATAGGCATATTGATGACAAAGCCATCGTTTTGCCGGATCAACACGAATTGCGTAATGCAAATCGGCTACGAAGGTGGGACCCGTAAGTCTAATGATTTCATACAGCGCTGAAATTTGAGATGGGTCCTTTGATGAAAAGGCGTCGCTATGGGGGGGGGGGGGGGGGCAATAAAACCCATAATTTGAAGATTCCTATCATTTCGGAAGTCTAAAACGAATCAAGTCCTGACTTTCCCACCTATACCAGGAATAAGTACTCATTTATTTTCATTTTGTGATTAAAGCTGGTTTTTTCGTTCAAAATTTCCCAACTTGATTCAGCGTTTCTCAATTTACGTTTTAAATATTGTGTTTAAATGTATTTTTATCAGACATGCTGCGGATGATGTATTTTTTCCATTAGGTACGTACTACCTTAGGTACCTATAACGATGATTTCATTTGAAATATCCCAATTTTTCCCAAAATAGTAACTATACGGAACAATGCGCAGGGTGATGAGTTGTGATAGATAATAAAGCCCATGGTGGTAGGTACTCGAAAAATTGGTAAGGTTGTCACTCTCCGTCCTAAGAACACACGATGTGAAGATGTTTACTTACCACACAGTTAGCAGCATCCATGCATGAAAGCAATGGCGTATCGACTTCCCCAATAGAAACATCACCTCATCACAAAACCACACCAATCAAATTTATAGAAAATGAAAATTATTGTTTTAATTAAAAAAAATATAAATATTTCTATGCTTTACTACTGAGCAAGTCGCTTTGTGTTTTTTTTTAACTATTTTAATTTCCTGAAAATTTATCCAGGTGAATTATACAGCCTCCAAGTTTCGAATAAAGATATCTATTGTAGCCATAATCTGAAACTAATATTGCGGTCCTACTAAAATGGTCATTTTACAGAAGTGTTACACGTCTATGTAATGCTTACAGGTAATAGGTATTAGGTACCTATTACTTCGACCTGATACACCCATATATATATATAGATATATATATATATATATATATATATATATATATATATATATATATAATTAACACAAATTTTAGAAAAAACAAAAAGTTACACCACAAACTATTTTTTATATTTCGGCTTAATTAGCCTTTTTCAAAAAATGAAGAACTACAAAATTATTTTTTGAAAAAGGCTAATTAAGCCGAAATATAAAAAATAGTTTGTGGTGTAACTTTTTGTTTTTTCTAAAATTTGTGTTAATTATACATGCTCTTGTAGAGCCACTTCATTGAATTGAATTATATATATATATATATATATATATATATATATATATATATATATATATATATATATATATATATATATATAGAAACAAGGGGAAGGACAAAAGGAGTGATTTGTTTACCTGGACGTTTCGCTTCTAGCGTTTTCAACAGATATATATATATATATATATATATATATATATATATATATATATATATATATATATATATATATATATAGATATACATATAGGTTTGTTTTTTGAATTGGGAAAACATTTTGTTCAGTTGGGAATTTCATTATCCCCTCCCCTCCCCCCAGTATTTTTGGCTAGCGACGCCCCTCCTTTGAGGTATGTTCAATTCAAAGATAGAACCCTATTGTGACACTTAGAAAACAATTACGGGATACGAAGGCACACTGATTAGCTGAAAACCCAATGATTCAAATTTCATTACTAATCGATCTACTGACCTACGGTGATGAAATTAGAAATGGATCGCTTCTGGAACTCGTAGGATACAATTGTAAGGTATGGAGGTAGGCTGATCAGCAGAAGGGCCTCTGAGGCCAATTTCTTTCCGAACCAACCTACGGTTATGAAATCATAAATGGAGTATTTATTGGTCACATATAGATATGACATATAGACAATTACAAGATATGGAAGCCAACTGGCCAGCTGAAGGACTTCAGAGGCTAATTTCTATCCCTATCGACCTACGGTGCTGAAATTTTAAATAGAGTGCCTTTGAAAGAGGTACCTTGAAAACTATGTTAGAGGTTGAGGGGCGGGCGGTTGGCTGATAGTGTATGTTACTTGGCGGTATTGGTCCTACGTTGACTGTAGGCAATCTCGTAGTGTGTGGACGTTAAGTAGGTACATATGTAAAATTTATTTGATATGTAAGCAGCTTGTCTGCACAGAAATCGTAAATTAAGTATGGAAAAACTACAAATATCTCGTTCCAAAATAATATTCTGCTATAAAACCCACTTTTAGGGTTTTTAATAACCATTTAGGATTTTTTGGATTTATTTAGCACATAATGGGCATTCCAATAGGTATTTAAAATGTACATCCCAAATTTGTTGTAATGTTTTATTTTATAACTTTTCCAAGTAAATAAGTAATAAGTGAAAATTTATAACATTTTTTGCCAATTGGTGGAATTTTTAGCGATATTTTTGAAATGTGAGTACTTTATATCGTTCAAAAAGTGTTAACAGCTCGTTCTTTCTATTAAAATGCCCGATTTTTGGTGGAAGAACGGAGTTTTTATCTCAATTCTAAGAAGAAATACGTTCTGAAAAATTCGTTTCAGAATGCTTCAAATTGAATTTCTATTTAGAAAAATTGGAATAATTTTATTTCTAAAATTGTTAGTGTCATCTTCAAAAAATGTCTAAAATACTTAAAATTGAGCGCAGGCAATAAATAAAAAACTCGATTTTACCAAAACACCTTTGGCCTTCTACGTTAAGGTGACTTGATTAATTGAGTCGAGTTCGGGTTATGAGGGGGAATTAAGTATGCATTAGATCCGAACGATCGATGGCATTGATCGTGTATGATTAGGGTCTTCGAATAATCAGGCCTTTGAATAATTTATGGATGATGCGCCCGATCTTATAATAACTTTTTTCGGAGAGTTAAATACAAGAGAGAGTCAAAATCTGAGAGTTCGGCACCAACAACTGTCAGCGGAGAGAATTTTATT
Source organism: Adelphocoris suturalis (assembly GCA_030762985.1). Taxonomy (NCBI): domain Eukaryota; kingdom Metazoa; phylum Arthropoda; class Insecta; order Hemiptera; family Miridae; genus Adelphocoris; species Adelphocoris suturalis. The sequence goes on from CM061044.1 coordinate 48,430,354, forward strand.
ATCTGCTTAGCGAAGCCGTTGGTTGTATAACCCAGCTGAGTGATGAGCATTCGAGAACGTAAAGTTGGTAGGTACGATGTCAAAGACGAGACACCGCTATGTTAGGTAATGGACTGACTTTTTAGTGATGCACTTATAAAATTCGAAGTCCAGTCATGCAGCATAATTGTATGAGCGAATTTTCGTAAACTAGGTATCGCATTATATTTTACGTTAAACTGTTTTGTAATGAAGGTATAGTTGCTTTGAGCGCAATTGAAAAGAAGAAAAAACTCGTTCCAAACAATAATCTACTAAGCAAACAAAGATTTTGGATTTGTAAGCATTTTTAGCAGTTTTTAGGACGCCCCGCTGAAGCTAGGCTCCGCCAATGGAGAGACGATCTATGATCCAGGGGGTGTGGGACAACCGAAGCATAAATCCGTTGCAGACCATCTGAGACCGAATCCATTGGGGGAAAAATCATGATGCGGTTGCTAAGCAGATTGGAGGGCTTTGTCATCTAGCGGCTGGGATGTTGAAAGGGAGAGACTATATCTCATACCTAGTGACTGGGGCAAGAATATATCGTAAGATATTGTTGCCGTCAAGCCTGATGGGTCTACTATAATCCTGGATGTCCAGGTTGTCAGTGGCAGCGTGGACATGGAGCAGACCTGGCGGGCTAGGATAAACAAGTATGACAGAAATGACCTGCGATAACAAACAGGTGGTGGTCGCGATCGTCTCATGGCGCGGGGGGTGGTGCGGGAAAAGTACCGCGAAGTTACTCGAGTTGGGCATCTCGACAAGAGTGTTCCCTGGTACCACCACCCGCGACCTGTGGGAACCTTACTTAAACTGGCGGCCATTTTATAGGGGCATTCCCTTTCATCCCGTTCTCGCTCTTCCACTCAGCTTCCTTGATCCCAAGAGCCGGCGTTGGGTAAACCTGGGTGTCCTCACCACTTATTTCATTTATTTATTTTGTAATATAATAGTGTGCCCCCTCCGCCATGGGGGAAAGTTTTCTAAAATTAAAAAACGTGAAAAAAGTAATAGTAACATTAAAAAAAGTATGTGTGTGTGTGTGTGTGTGAAAAATAATTGTGGGCGCTGCCCAAGCCACAATGAGCGTTTCCCCTGGGCGCGAAAAAGGTATTTTAACTATTTTCAAATGGAAGAAGATTCCATCCTAAGAAGTTTAGCATCAACCGTACTCTCCTACGATGAGTAGTTTTCTTTAAATGATTTTTCAAAATTTTGCACACTGGTGACGTCAAAGCACCCCTCCTGCCTGGGCGGAACCTCCCTGCCTACCAGTGTGACGTCACCAGTGCAAACTTTGAAAAACCATAGAAAGAAAACTACTCAACATATAAGAGTGCGAATGGTATCAAATTTCTTGGAATGGAATCTTTTTTCATTTAAATACGTAAAATGAATACGTGGGCAACGCTCATTCTCAACAAACAGTTTAGTTGTGGAATGAACCTTGGAAATTTGGAATTTCATCATGGAAAACAATGAATGGTGGGTTAACGCTGAAAAAACGTGATTTTTTCGAGAAATTTTGTCGAACAATGTTGTTCTACAATATTCAACCGATTTTTATGATTCTTATTTTGTTCAATTCCAATTTTAGTCAGATGTGCAAAAACTGTTTAGGATTACCGATTCAATCAAGTGCTGCCCATACATGTCATCGTTTCCCATTTTTCGTTTTTGCGAATTTTATGTGTAAAATGATATAAAATTCATGATTTCGGCTGTACGTCAATGCAAAAGAACTCAGCTAAAATATGCTCGATAAGAACTTTAGAATGTATTTAATCTTGTGTGGAATGAGCTTTGGCAGACTGAAATCGGACCAATATTACTTTATAGGTGGAGGTGATAACTAACCCAAAATTAGCCCGATTTTCAATTGTTTATAATTCGCTTATTTATGAAATAATTCGGGTTTGGGATTTTTTTTAATGCTCTACAACTGATTTTATGTCACTTTACACATGAGGTTCGCATTAACGGCATTTTACTTTGTACTTTAATGGGAAACAGTCTGAGCCAAAACTTGCTCGAAACGATCTTCAGAAAGTATTTAACCCTAAACCGAATGAGGTTTGGCGGATCTGAATCAGACCAATATTGAGATCGCTAAGGGTTTTTGAAGGGTAAAAGTCTAGACGTCTTCAACAGACCAATATTCACGCCACTAGGTGATTTTGATGGGCAAAAGTCTAGACAGGGTGAGGGGAGGACTCGACCAAAATTAGCCCGATTTTCAATTGTTTGTAATTCGCTTATTTTAAGAGATACCTGATTCAGAGTTTTGGGATCGAATCGTTTTGTTTTTCTATGCTCTACAACTTTTTTGCGTATAAAAATTTCTGTAGGATGTACGATTTAGGAATTGTTAGAGAAAAACTTTAAAATGGGCAAATTAAGCCATTTTTATGAGTCTATCTATTTCGAGAAGACAGACAAAGATTTTCTTCATCACAACGGACTAAATTTTCAAAATCTGATTTCGAACCTTCCCGAAATTACTACGTACAATTACGGCCTTGGCTCATGGACTATCATGGCTAAAGCATGTTCATGCTAAGAGTAGTTGAAATTTTTAGTCCGAAGAGTTTGGGATTTTTAGACCGAGCTGTTGGGAAAATTTTTAGCGCCCCCCTTCCCTCCACCACTTTTTCAACTTTTTGTTGGTGCGACGGGCCAGGGGATCCCATGACTAGAATTTTAGCCGTTAGACTCTAAGTGGAATAAAGGGGGATTCGGGAGTCCGCTTCAGGTGGTTTTTTGGCACGCATTTGTGTTCCGGATGAGGAAAATGCGGGAATCTAAAGACGTTTTTTACATTCTTATATAGTAACTTGTCTAGTAAGGGGGAAAAAAGAACAAATCTGGCATCGGCCAGATTTACTGATGGTTGAACCCAAAACCATGAAAAAGAAATTGATCTTTTTTTCCTTTTTTCGGGACTGGCATTTGTAGATCTTGCCCCACTGACGCTGTACGACACTGAAATTTGATTAATGATCTCAACTTCTTCACAACTATATTGGGGATTACGTAATCGAATGGTGAAGCCACGCTTAGCCACGCTGGACCTCCCGAGATATGTGTGTGAGCGAGAGACCTTATATAACTACGTACCTACCTGTACAGGGTGGTACGATGGAGCTTTAAAGAAAACTTGGAATGTCTCAATAAAGGAAGAAAGGCCATTTTGTCCCCGCTTTTTTCAGAAGCCCAGTAAAAAGTATCATTTGATAACTCGAACCAATTCGTTGGTTAGAACATAGTGACAAACGTCCTTGGTTTAATTGAAATTAAATCGTGAATTGAAATGATCGTGAAATGATCGCTGAATTGAAATCATTGTGCCTCCCAAAAGAGTTCACACCTTTACAGTTTTGGACCCCGCAATTTTACGCTTTACAGTAAATGTAAAAACAAGAATGGAAAAACAAAAAGTCTGCTAAGTTGGGTGTGGCACATAGCTTCCTCGTTTACCTATCATCTTCTTCGAACTATCAATGAAATTTAAGCGAACTCAAACGACTAGAGAGTGAAAAGGTGGAACATGATGGAATTTACCTTTGCGCATGCGCAGAATGAAGTATTGATTTGGCAACAATGAAACTGATAGGGGACCATCTACAACCTAACCCACGCATTCTCTGATAATTTGATCGAAATAGGATGACAACAGTGGAAATTAAGGTCGTTACAAGGATTTCACATGGGCACATTCGCAATAGCTAATAATGACACAATCATGTTAAAATTGATACAGGAGATCAAATTGTCATCCCCCAACTATCTTCCGAATTTGAGCGTGATCGGACGACTGGGGCATGAAGATATAGAGAATAATTGAATTTACGTTTGCGCATGCCCAGAGTGAAGTATTGATTTGTCAACAATGACACTGACAGGGAATTGACTAACCTCTAACCCGCACATTCCCTGAAAATTTCATTCAGATCGGATGAAAACTGTGGAAAATAAGCTTGTTATAAGGATTTCATATTGGCGCATGCGCAGTAGTTATTAATGATAAAATCATGTTGAAATTGATAGAAGATGAAAACTGAGGGAAATAAGCTTGTTAAAGGAGTTGCGGACACATGAAAGACACACACACACACACACATTCACACACACACACACACACACACACATTCACACACACACAAACAGACACGGAACCAAAGTTGTTCAGAATGGTCTAAAACGTCACATGCGATGGAAATTTTGATTTTGGAGACCAACAATTTTTTTTCTTCCGAAAGTGAAAACAATGCTTCCGCTACCTTTAGGTAGATTCGGAAGCAAGAACAAGTTGATAGGTACCTAAGGTCAGGGGATCAGAGGACGCTCAGCTGATCGCTGCGCCTCCGTACCTCGTAACTGCTTTCGAGGTGTCGAAAAGAGGCTCCATCTAAATTACAGGACCGTGAGCCGATTAGGAAAGAAATTAGCCTCAGTGGTTCCGAAGCTGATCTGAGTCCCTCCATTCCAGATCTCCAAAAAGTAGCTACATATCAGGTTTCAGCATATAAGTCAATAAAATATAAAAAAATAAATTAATTAAATTTAAAAAAAAGGATCAGAGGCTCTACAGCTATTTGCTCTGATGGTGAATATGCCTACGTAGATATAGGTTACCTGCGGAGGGAAAATTAGTGCAATTAATTAAAATATCTATTTTATTATTCTCCAGGATCTCAGTAGGTATAAAGATGTTTAAGTAACTATGAAATCTACCATCTGAAAATGTCATTAAAAGAAAGATCGACCAAAGACGATAAGGTTGTATTCGATAATCATCAGAAACGCTTGCATACGAGTCTGCAACACACTGGGACATTTTATGTCTTTAGTTGCAGACTCGTATGTGTTGCAGACTCGTACGCAAGCTTTAAGAGCCACTCAGCTGACCCGGACCCTGAGCATCGTCAAGTAAATGTCCTAAAGAGGCTACATACGAAATTACAGCTTCCTAGAGTGTAAAGCATAGAAATTACCTATTAAAATGATTCAACCACCGCTTCACAAATCAAACCGTTCTCGCAATATTCGGATCACCTGCTATGAATCAAATCATCGAAACACCAGCTCAATGAAATCATCAGAAATTAACAAGCGGTTGCAATCATGTTCACAGTATTAATTTTTGAGAATGATCACCTGTGTGTAAACAATTATTCATATAACCATGCTCATAACTCAGTCTGTTGGCCACGCACTTTGCAGTAGTTAAAATAATATGATTGGATGTAGGTAGTTTGGTCGGCCGTAAGTATTTATTGTTTTTTGGAATTAGTCGGGATGCGGCCCAAGGAAAATAAATGAAATTATTTCATTTATTGAAATAAATACACAAAATAAAACAAATAAAAACAAAATAAAACAATAAATGAAATAATTTCATTTATTTTCCTTGGGCCGCCTCCCGACTAATTCCAAAAAACAATAATATGATTGGATAAATCGAGAGCTTTCGAACGAATGGTCAACGAATTTTGTGGGATGAAAAACGACGAAGTACCATTTCCCTAGCAACGACTCGGTTGTAAGCGGAAATCATCAGAAATTTTTCATAACGCTTTCTTCTTCGTTCTTTTCGAGTTATGTGCCATAGTAAAGACATAAAATGTCAATAACATAAATGTATAGATCGTTGAAATGATTTCAATAGTCATAAAAAACTTTATAAGGGAATATAGTCTATCAAGATGCGACGTAAATCATCAAAACCGGTTATTTATATAGGAAACGGGAAAATGATGCTAAAAGTAATTTATGTTAGCGCATGCGCAGAGTGGAGTAATGATTTTAGAAAAATGAAATAAGTAGGGGACAATCTATACAACCTAACCCGCACATTCCCACACGATGTCATCAAAATCTGATGAAAAGTAGAAATTAACCTTGTTGATGGGTTTACACTTTACCGTATATGTAGGAAATACTAATGATGATATCATGTTGATATTAATACAATGCATCCAATCAATCGTCGTCCCTGCACTCCATGCGTGTACTCAATTCGAGCGTGATTGGACGACCACGGCGTGAAAAAATTATGCTTGAAGTAATTTACGTTTGTGCGTGCGCAGAATGAAGTAATGATTTGAGAATAAATTATGATATTGATAGGGAACCATTTACAGCCTAACTCGCCCATTCCCTGAAAATTTCATCAAAATCGGATGAAAACTGTTGAAATTAGGCCCGTTAAAAGAAATACACATTCGCGCATGCGCAGTAGCTACTAATGGTAAGATTATATTGAAATTGCTAGGGAGTTCCTAAATTGATCTCTTCCACCTATCCCTCCAATTTCAGCGAGATCGAACGACGGGGGCGTGAGAAAATTATGCTTGATGAAATTTACGTTTGCGCATGCGGTGAGTGAAGTTATAATTTGGGAACAACGAAACTGATAGGGAACCATCTAAACTCTAACCCGCACAATCCATGATTATTTCATAAAAGTCTTATGGAACTTAAGCCTGTTAAAAGAATTAGCGGATAGACGACAGACAGACACACACACACACACACACACTCACGGACTCACACACAGAAACACACGGAACGAAAGTTGTTCAGAATGGTCTAAAACGTAAAACGCGAGTAGAAATGTTACCACTGTAAAAAAACAACAACCTTCAATTTTTTGGAGACTAAAAATTTGCCATCCCCCAAGAGCGAAAACAATTCTTCCGCTCCCTATAGGTAGACTCGGGAGCAATTTATGCGATGAAAAATATGCTTCTACGTACTAATGCTTCACTAGTAGGTACATCCACACTGACTATTTATCACCTGTTAACTCCATTATTGACATCATGTCAGCTGATGGTATCTACAAGGCAATTTCTATTTCTTCCAGTCCCTCTCTCTAGCGATCATTAATGGAATTTAGAGATTGATTGGCTAATCAAAAGACAATAGGTGCACTCGCTAGTTGTGCATGATTTTATCTATGTTCTGGCGCCTAGAAATCCGAAGTATTCGAAGTTCTAGCCCTTACTGCCCTTAGGGAAAGCGAACGGATCAACGTACAGCATTGCGGGTGGTTTTAATAGATTTTTTGGGGTTATATTTATTGTTGACAAGCAACAAATCATTACTGTTACCTTGAAAGTTTACGAGATCTTGATTTTCGAATGAGGCAGCCCTTCAATGATACCCTTTAGGGTTGATAGAAATTGATGCCGAGCTTTTTGCTTGACCCCAAATGTGATTTTTTACCCAAGGTTCATAAAGTATGGTCTAGTAGTTTTGGAGAATAGCTCTGAACGGTGGACGGACGTTCGGATTTATTAAAATCCGATTTTTGGATTCTACGCATCCGCATTCCGCATCTTACGAGAGTAATAATTTTTTGTCCCCCTTGGACGATTACAAAGGTTCATTATCGAAAATAATAAACCAATAAGGATAAGTTATAAACAATAATTATCCAAAGGTTGTCCAAGATTATGCTAATGACAATGCGATAACAAACTCATTGCAAGTGCAAAGAAGTTCAAGTCTTGCGTCATCCATACTCACATCAAGATCTTTTTCGTTGCACGAAATGCCGCCATGTAAACATCTGAGAGCCTTGCTATCAATGGCGAACTTTTCCCAGAATTTAATATATGGGTGTTTTTTTTACGCGGAATTCATTTTTAAGGAGACTTTTTTGTCGAAAAAATATCATGTAAAAACGCAACGGAAAAATGACATGTAACAACCACATAAACTAGGGAGCACCCTGCAGGCTTTGCCTGCCAACCCCCGCTATTGCGCCCCTTTCATTGAGGGGGCCTGCATTGACGCTGCGATTTGGCGTAGCACATTGTTAAAGTCCCTATTTTGTCTTTCGACTTAATCAGCTCGGGATGCTTTGCTATGTCCTTTTTTTTCATAACATCGTTTTGGAACTCCTCTGGATTAACCTGACTATGGTACGTCAGCTTAGGATTAATATCGTCCTCGTTCAACGATAAAAGTTGCCAAACGATTGGCTCCCTCACCTCATATTTATCGTGGATCCCTATTTAAAAACTGCGGTGACACCTGCTGTAGGTATACCACTTCAATTCAGACTCAAAGTCCGCGGAAAATGCCATAATGGCATTACGATCCGCTGAACGGATTTTGGCTGTAGTGTTGGCCGAATGATATACCAGATCATGCTCTCCCGCGATCGTATCATCGTAGTCCACAGGTGGACCCCTATTTAACGGCCCGTTCGGCCAAAAGTATTTATGCCGATAGAGATCTTTTTTCGGACGTCGGGCTTTGAAACAGAACAAAAAGAGAGGAAAAAAAGATAAAATGAGATAGGTAAATTACCTTGTGAGAAAAACAAAACGGGGCCCCATGGCTCGCCACTCGTGGGACTGCACTCTTCGGGTTTTATGTCCCTCCGATCACGGGGAATTCACTTCGTAGGAATCATGTTACTGAACGGAACGAAATAAAAATATCACTGGAAAACAATAGCTGTAAAGCGAAGAGTACTTGACTCTGCGAAAACGAGAACTGAACTGAAAAGCTCGAAAACGCAATAACAAGTCGAAATTTTGATTTCGGAAGGCGAACATTTTTTTGACTTCTCACACGAACACAAAGTTACCTTCGAAAGTGAGAAAGCGAAATTGGAATTCCAGAGTGTCGTTACTAAATCTCTTCAGAATTCAGGGCCAGCCTCTTCTGTTTGTTATCTCATTAGTTACATATCTTTTCCCGTATCGTCTCACATATTGGGCAATTGCTTGGATTCTTTCGTTTTATGGTTCTCATCAAACGGTCTTATTCTGAACTGAATGCACAATTATGTCATTTTGCCGCGCGATGTTACAAATCCTGTTCTATAAAATTGGCGACTCTGTGTTGAACAGAGTTTTAACCTTGCGTGATTTTTGAGTTCTTTTAGACCATCAGTTTACCTCCTCTGACCAATTGACCATGATATCTTGCAAGGCTAGGTTGCTAAGCGCAATACGAGAGATTTCGACCGGGGCCTATTTCATAAAAACAACAAGTTACAAGTGTGCTAGTTTAGGGTTGGTAAGCTTTCAGGTTTTCACCTTAGGGTTGTGGAGGGTGAGATTAAGCAGCTTCTCTTGTTTTTGTAGAATTTATTGTTCAGCTAAGCGCTTTTGCCCTTAAGGCCTCGTCAGAGCTTTTATATAAGTCCAAGTGATTATTTGCTGCTAGGGGGACCCATCCTCTTATCATATCGGTAGGTGGTATACCTTCTCATGGTGTTGAAGGCAAAGGGGGGTAATTTTGTTCTTTAACTTTCGAAATATACGAATTATTAATATCAGTGATCAGTGACTGATATTAATAATTCGTATATTTCGAAAGTTAAGGAACAAAATTACCCCCCTTTGCCTTCAACACCATGACAAGGTATACCACCTACCGATATGATAAGAGCAAATAATCACTTTGACTTATATAAAAGCTCTGACGAGGCCTTATGGGCGATAGCGCTTAGCTGAACAATAAATTCTACAAAAACAAGAGAAGCTGCTTAATCTCACCCTCCACAACCCTAAAATGTACTAGTTACAGGTATTTGTAATGCACAGTAAACTAGATCAAGTTTCACCAAAACAAAGAGTACAAGTGTAGAAAAGTTACACTTGTAGAAGCTAAGTTTACAAGTGTAGCAGAAAAAAATTGCGTGTGAGGACAAACGAAATAAACAACACCAAGCAGGATGCCGAAATTGAAGTTTTATCAGCGAATCATAATATAAAAACGGTGTTAAATACACCATAGGATGTTTATCGTACATGAAAAGGTGTACTGATTGGAAGACAGACAAATTATAAACTGAAAAGTGAAGAAAGTGTCTATTTGATTTCAACTTATTCTGATGGCTGGCATAATCGGATTTTTCTCCTGCATTCAGCGGAAATGATTAATCAGTTCATCAAGTCTTAATGCTGCTGGGTTAGGAATGTCATCTGTAACTTCGAGATGATCATCACGCTTCACTTTGTTCTTCAATGACGGGGAGATCCTCAATACCCGATCAGGAAAAATTTAGCAGGGTCACGCACCATTTGAATGTTTCAAGGGTCTCGGAAGACATCCTAAATCTCTCGTTAAACTCAAACATACCCACGAAATGAGCGTTTATTGGTGGGGATGGCGTCTTCTACGCTGAATGCTTTTTTCTTGTCTTAATTTTTCAGCTAAAGATGATTCCCAAATATTAAACACCGAAAAATTGTCAACTCACAATGCTGGAAAATAACAAGTTTACAGATGAACGGACCTACGTTAAAAATCAGCCATTTTTTACAACTGAAAAACAGTGACTTGTTCAAAATGATGGGAAAACACTTGTAACTTGTCCAAATTCGCCTGTACCCTTATCACAGTGCATTACAAGTCTACACTTGTACCTTAATGAAACGCTTGCACACTCATTTTTTACAACTTGAACAAAAAATCGGCTTGTAACTTGTTGTTTTATGAAATAGGCCCCAGGTATCCACTTTTGCGCTTTATTGGGCATTGGTTAAACCAATCCTGCAAGATGTTTCGGTGATATGAAACCCCATTTTAAATTCCACGTTCGTCAATTGGAGAGGGTTCATCGGAGTCTGCTCTGATATGTGGCATTTAAACCTCATATCCCGCAAGAGTTAGTGGATTATATTTACCAACATGAACGAGAAGCGATGGACCGTTGGGCTGGACGATGGCAGACCCAAGGGTGATTTGGTTTCTTTCTTACAAGTTCTTGGGACTGGTCGATTCTTCGTTTTTACTGTCCTGAATCGCCTGGTCCCTCGACTGAGCTCTAGATCCGCCTACATCTTCTGGACGCCTTTTTGATCGAAAAATCTTCTGTACCATCGACCACTCGTTAGATTGTCAAGATAGGTGAATGACGCCCTTACTCAGTGTCCTGAATTGACTTTTTCAACCAATCTGTTACAGTAGTTCGTAGATCCTAGTCATTATTCCACGATCTTAATATTTAGCTATCATGCAAGTACAACCTAATGTAGAGATCAGTTTGATCTGTCATTTCAGTTTTCATCTTAGTTTTGTTACCATTCAACCTTAAATTTTGCTATTTAGTCACGATATACTTTATATTGATGTTACCTTTTAATTCTCAAATTATTTAACATTCTTGTAATACCTCCACATGTATCACCTACCCTTATAGTTATTCATTTTTGTACGTTACATTGTACGTGGCCCCTTTTGTAAAAATAGAATAGAATAAATAAATAACTGAAGGGGCTGGACTTGATCGTCAAGTTTCTGTGGGAGAGATCTCTTTTGAAGATTACTTGAAATGAGTTCGCTGATCGAATCTCGAAGAGCGGTGTATCACTGGCTAGAAAAAACACGAGGGTGCTGAACGGACAATAATTTAAGTTGGAACAACCCAAACGCTGGCAGTGACATTTATCCATCCAAACAGAAACCCAGAAATAATTTCCCTAATTTGCTTACTGTAGTCGCCGTTGAACCTGAAAATGGCAAAAGAACCAAGAAGTTTTTCGCTACATATTCACGGGTGATGGAATTAAAAAAAAAAAAAGTTTCAGGGGTCGTCAAAACCAGTGAAATTGCATGTGAGTTTGGTGGAGAAGTAGAAGATTTGGAACTCCATTGGAAGTTAGGATGCCCTTCATTTATTTCAGCAAGGGTGGAGGTTTTCATCGACCTTAGGAAGGCAAAAGAATGTGAAAATCAATTTCGCAAGTGCCCACATATGTTTTAAGTTATGAGCTGAAGACGTCAACGAGATTAAGAGGCAATCTATTTGCGGACCAAGTATTACCTATTCAACGACAAGATAAATCAGACAGAAAACAAACTATCTACTAATAAGGAACTCTCAGCTGATCAGGATGGTTTGCCATGTCATAAATAACTTAATTACTTATTAGGTAGTTTTTTAGGGCGTCCCTATAAAGCAAGGCTTCGTAAATAAGATGGACGCCTATTGGAATTGATCCATGGGGGTGGGGGATAACCCAAGCATGAGAAAAAATAACCGCATACAAATTTGTTTCAGACCATTCTAAGACAAAATCCTTGAAAAAAAACCATAGGTTTTTCTGTCTGCCTGTGTGTGTGTGTCTTACTCACAGACACCTGCTAGATCCAGTAGCTCGTGATGTTGTGTGTGGGAGATGTGGGGGTAATTTGTCTATCCGCCACTTTTTGGAAGATTGCCCTGCCCTCATGGATCTCAGGGTCCAGCATTCACCCCCTCATTGGGTGGATGTTCTGTCAGGACCAGACAAGGTCCAGTCCCTGTCAGTGTACCTAACAGCCACTGAGCTTTAAAACGAACTGTGATATTCTGATCTGTGATATATTTATTTATTTATGTACATCTAGTCATACCTTTATTTAACTAAGATGTATAGTATTTATCATTATATATTTATTGATAATATTAATTTATGTATTTGTAAGGATCATCTAGTCGTAGTTTAGTTTTTATTACGGGGTATTTTATCCGCTCTAGGGGTTACAATGCTGTCATCGCTGTTTCCCTTGAGGCAGAGTGCGGCGATGCCTCGTTTTGCAGGGTATTATTATTATTATTTCTCCCCTTCCGATCTACCAGTGGAGTCCGTGATGGCAATCCGTTTAGTGACGGACGGTCAGCATGGCTCCCCTTAGAATCGTGCCCGTTGCAGTGTCCTTTTGACACCCCTTTTTGATTGCCGCTAATGACCCTTCTGGTTGAGATGCGGCTTGAATTCTAAAAAAAAGAAAAGAAAACACTAATATATATATATATATATGAAACAAAAACGGACGTCAAGGGAAGTATAATTTCTACTTCGTCGTAATGAATTCAGAAGGTCATGATGCCCGTGGAGTGTCATTCTGTGTAGAATTTTTAGTAGAATTTTTAGAACAATGCTTTTCACTCTCTTAATAATGTTATTTACATAAAACATTTTTCCAATACCTATTGGCCCATGTTGCCCAAATTGGCAAATAGTATATATATGTGTGTTTGTGTATGCTTTAAAAGTCAGAGATCGTGTCAGAATGCCTCAAAACGGATTTCCACAAAGAAATTTTTGAACAACTTCATTTTTTATGAAAATTTGCAAAAACTTTCGCTTTCATGTTTTGAGACCATGTTTTTTCAAACTCCAGCTTAAATTTTCATACTAGGTATATCGGAACGAAATCAAAAAGCCAACGATCGAAATTGTTTGAGACTTATTTTGTTAGATTTGACTTTCTCCAGGATTATTTTTAAGGAATTACCAAAGTTTCTACGGGTTACAGTAGTTTCAATTGTTCAAAGTCATTTCATATTTCAGCTGGTGGAATAGTCTTTGATGATATATTTTGGTTTATTGTTTTCAATAATGAATCTTTGTAATCGACCGAAAAAAAAAGTTGTTAACCCCCATTAAAGTTTGTTGGTTTCAAGATGTATAGAATCCAAAAGTCAAATCGGTGAGGGGGGGGGGGGGGGGGGGGGGGTACCGTCTGACCGCAGTACAGAACTTTTCTCCAAAACTACTGGACCAAAGGTGATGAAACCAAATTCCAAATTTAAGCACTTAGGTCGATTAAGAAAGAAATTAGCCACAGGGGTTCCTCGGGTGGTCAGTGCACCTCCGTACCTTATAATTGTATTATAGGTGTCCCAAAGGCTCTCCATTTCAAATTTCAGCCACCATGGTTGGTAGGAATGAAATGAGTCTTTGAGGAGTCCCCCAGCTCATCAATTTTCCTTCGTACCTTGTAATTATATTCTAAACGGCCGAAAGGAATTCTTTTCCAAATTTCAGCACCGTAGGTCGATTAAGAAAGAAATAACCTTGGGGGTTTCTCATATGATTAACGCGCCTACGTACCTTCTAATTATATTCTAGATCTTCCAAAAGGTCTCTTTTCAAATTTTAGCGCCGCAAGTTAATTGGGGGCTTCGCAGTCCGACTAACAAATTTTGAGGGGATTCCACTTTTTTTCTGTCGATTACAAAGGTTCATATTGAAAATAATAAACCCAAATACAATTAAGGTCATGACTTCTCTACAACTAGGTTCAAGAATTATTACGTAATAGAATGGAGATGCCAAGCTGAGACCTCCCTGGGATAAGGAAAGGACTTATATAACTATCACGCTTAGGGACTTCAAAACAGGGGGACTCGTTAAAACCAACGATAAAACGCGAATCCCAAAACAAAAATTTCACCGAGTTTTTTCCTTTTCGAGTTTTTTTTCGGATACCACAGGACCGGCCCGTGGAAAGGGACCAGAGGGCGCTCGGCGGGCCGGGTCCGCGGAGGGGGCCGCATGCGGACCCGTTTGGTGGGGTCCCGCCACCTCATTTCAGTTCGAAACGGCTCTCCCTGTGCACCTACGAACTATTAATATCGCGTCACGAGATTCTCCTATACGACTAGTTGTCGAGCTCGTGATCGACCCGACGATGAACTACCACGTAAGTGCGACCTTCCCGTAATTAATCTTACGAACACGTAATTGGTACAGCAGACCACCGCTACGATACGTACCGTATTTTCACCCCATTTCCAGTTTAAACGAACTCCCCGGTAAATCACTGGAATCTTCATCTCCATCTCTACCTATGCCTAATTTTTTTTCTCCATTTTTTTCAAACATCCCTATAAACCGGCTTTTTCAATAAATAACTCTACATTACATTTCAATTCAATACAAACTCTTCAAACGGTCTTCACTCCTAAATAACCGAGTTACGTAATGTCTAGAATAATTTAAACGGGGCGATTTTCGCTCTTTCGGCGTGAGAAATTCAAGGTTGTTTTATTTACCAATTCTATGCCTATAGTCAATCCTTGTTCCGAACCACTGTATTTCATTATCGTCCCTTTTTGATGAAATTTTCAGAGATTGTGCGGATTAGTCACTAGATGGTAGGTTTCATCGCCGTCGGATGGATCGAGCATCTGGAAATGCGAAAATGGGAATTTTTCGAAGCAACTATTTTTTACAAGCAAATTCATTTATTTGTTTATTCAACAGTCGCCCAATTCACACTAATAGACGCAATATTTTATACACGATGTATTAACATATTATGTACATTATAGAAAAAACCAAAACATCTGTACTTCAAACTGAATATTTTCAAATGAGCAGCCAATCTGATGAGTGAATTTTCATAATAATACTCTTTCAATCGATTCTAAATTCAAATTTCTTCTAGAATCAAAGTTATAACTTCCATGAAAATACAATTTACACCTGTTCTTAAATGCTAATGTGAAGTGAAGCATGAAACTTATTTGTAATATACATGTTCACTCAGGAACTTGTCATTTTCGAATTTTCGTAGAAAATTAAGCTATAGCAATGGCTCCTAAAATTTCAGTATGAAAATTTTCCCACATTTTCTTCACAGAAATAGTTATGAGGTATTCTGAAACGATTCCTGAAGTTCAACACTTTTCTATATACAGGGTGTCCCACAGAAAGGTTACACCCTCCTTCATTTCCCCTGAATTCAGCGTAAAAAATTGGGACCAACGCCATTCTCCATAATATTGTACTTAGATTATACTTAAATTCCAAAAATGGCGCAAATGACATAAACTTTGTTTTTCAAATGAGAATCTCCATTTCTTATTGGAGATTTGAATTCTGCTTGAAAATTCATGAGGAAATGACCCGTTACTCCCTAGCCATCCCCACCCTCCCAACCTTAGGTGTGACACCCAACATACCTAATACCGGTCGGATTTCTGGCATGGGAATGCGTGATGAAAGGACGCCAGTACACTCTAGTGTTACGCTTGTACGAATGCAATTCCGCTCCAAAAGTGTGCAATTCCACTCTGATAGTGCAAAAATTGTGAAACACCTACTGAGTTTTTGAAGGTATTAAATTTCCACATGTAATACATGATTTTGGGGTATTTGTCGTGCTGAACTTCGTAATGACGTGCATTTATTGATATTTGCATCACCAACTTGGGAAAACACCGAAAAAATTACATTTTAGTACGCACTGTGCTGTGTGGAAATGAGTAAGACAAGTGCCATTCTGGTCAATTTTTCGGTATTGAAAAGTGAAATATGGATCATTGATTCATGAAATTTCGCGCAGAATTCAAATCTACAATACGAAATGGGGATTCTATTCGAAGAATACAAAGTTTATGTCATTTGTGCCACGTCTAGCACAAGTGGCGCGCGCGAAAGTATTTTTCCTGAGATCTTCGTAAAAATTAATATGAAGAATGGCGTCGCTCCAAATTTTTTACGCTGTATTCAGAGAAACATTAACTCTCCTTAGGAGCTTTAGAAAAAAAAAAAAAAAAAAAAAACCGTTCTTGCGCAGCTAAGCAAATAAAAGAACGTCTGCCAAGTTGGGTGTTGCACAGAGCTTCCTCGTTTACCTATCATCTTTTTCCAGCTATCATCCAAATTTAAACGAACTCGAACGACTAGAGAGTGAAAAGATGGAACATGAAGGAATTTACATTTGCGCATGCGCAGAACGGAGTATTGATATGGCAACAATGAAACTAATAGGGAACCATCAACAACCTAACCCGCGCATTCTCTGACAAATTTCAACGAAATCGGATGAAAACAGTGGAATTTAAGGTCGTTACAAGGATTTCACATGGGCGCATGCGCAGTAGCTATTAATGATACAATCATGTTGAGATTGATATAAGATGATCAATTGTCATTTCCCAACTATCATCAAAATTTGAGCGATATCGTACGCAAGGGCGTGAGAAAATAATACTTGATAGAATTTACGTTTGCACATGCGCAGAGTGAGCTATTGAGTCAAGAACGATGAAATTGATAGGGAACCATCACCCGCACATCCTCTGAAAATTTCATCCAAATCTGTAAAGAATATGCTTATTACAATGATTTGAGATTCGCGGGAGTGCAGCAGTTATTAATTGATATGGGGTGATTGAATAATCTTTTCCCGGCTACCCTTTGAACGAGAGCAAAACCAAACAGCTTGATCGTGAGAAAATGGAAGAATGATTGAATGTTGCTCGATGTATTCTATGTCGATGTATTCATTTGCGGGAAATGAAACTGAAACGCTGCAAATTATTACACAAAGGTTTATTATTTCTGTATTAGATAGCCCTTCTACGCAGAATACAAGTAAAAGGGTTGCATACACTGCATATCCTTTTCGGAACTATTTTTTGTTCTTAATTTAAATTACTATTAATGCATTTCAGTAGGTAAACAAAATAAAAAAATCAGTCTTACAGAACCCTCAGCTGATAAGTTGTCTTCCGTATTTAATAATACTGTTTTCAAGCCATTCTAAAGGCGCTCTATTCCAAATTTCCGCACTGGAGTCAATGAGGACAGAATTTAGCCTGTGAGGCACTCAGCTGAATACCCCACCTCCGTGACTTGTAAATGTATTCAGCATGTTCCAGAAGCGCTCCATTTCAAATTTCATCATTGTAAGTCGCTTGGGAAAGAAAATTAGAGAGTTTTTGGTGACCACTAACGTACCCTTAACGTCACCCTAACGTACCCAAGAGTACGTGACCTTGAGAAGACGTTAGCAACGTCGTACGTTAGAATGGCTCATTTAACCTCACCCGTTTGGGGACCTAAAGGCACACGACACCAGCCTAACCTTCCTGTAAATGTAACACTACTGGTCTCCTCAATATTACTCGAATACTGGTGAAGTAAATAATGATAGTTTTTCTTTAAATTTCCCATCAGTACCTACTAATTATGTTGATGTATCGGGTAGGTTTCTTGAACACCCCTCAAACTTGGTCATTTTTCGTTTCAAGTCGCATAGAAACCGAATGTGCCATCTAAAGTCCGCCTCCGTCGTCTCGCTTTACTAGCCTTCAACTCGATCGAAAAAAATCCGTTCTTTTGCACACAGGGTCTATTTGGTCGATTAGAGCCTTGTTTTTATCATTGTTTCACATAATATATTTTAAATGAGAAATCTGAGGTTCAAGACACTACTTCTTTACACTATTGTTCTTAGTTTGCCTGATCCTTCAGCTGTTTTCTCGTGAACATTGCGTGAAGTGCTGCCTCCACTGATGATTGTATCAGGTAAAATCCTGGTTTATTGTCATAGAGATAAAAACTTGTTCATACTTGTTGCTAATTTACCCAACGGAAAACCCAAAAACATGAAGTTCGTAGCGACTAATGACCTATAAGTGCAACTAAACCGCGGTGTTCCACACTTGAGGCTTACTATCTTTGCGTTAGATCCATGCCCTGTTTACGAATTTAAAACTAAAAATGAGAAATTTGCCTGTATTTGTACTGAAACTAACATGGAATTCGAATTCAGGATTGAAAATTGGCGTTTCATATCGAAATGAAGAAGTTGATTAGTCAACCAGTACCTAGATAACAAGACAGCTAGGAGGAAAATATCGCGTTGCCCGACCACCGTTAACGTGACATCAAAATTAAGGCAACCGTTCTCCCGGTTCCATTTGGGTTAGCATCTTCATTTGCTCCCTCAAGACAAGGGTAACGGGTGACGTTAGTTGAAGTCGCCAAAAACTCTCTATTAGCCTGTCGGGCCCCTCAGCTGATCAATGCGCCTCCGTGCCTTATAATTGTTTGAGGCCTTCTGAGAAGACATTAATTAAATTAAATATAACACCTAAGTCACACTTTACTAGTCCTTCTATATTAAAAAGAGCTGACAAACTGAAAATCAATGAGGTGATTACTTACCTTCACTTAACAAGTCTAATATGATACAGAAGTTATAATAAACTCGAATTCATGAAGTTATAATAAACTCGATTTCATGAAGTTAGAATTCCTTTGGAATCATATCAGCTGATACAAGTATTGTCATCTCCCGTGTTGATGTCTTTTTTTTTCTCGTCGATGTTTTGGCCCTTAGGGAAAGCAAACGGATAAACGCAACGGGGTGGTTTCATTTGATTCTTTTGGCAAATATCTATAATGAAACTCAAGAAAACATTCCTGTTACATTGAAAGATTTCAAGATCTCGATTTTTGAATATTTTAGCCCTTGGGTTTTACCCTGTAAGGTTGATCGAACGAGGTGCCGATGATACTGGTCCATCCCTGGCCAAATTATGATTTTTAAGCCGAATTTGTTAACGTTTGTTCCAATACTTTTTGAGAAAAGCTTCGAACGGCGGTCGGACGGATTTTTTTTAATTCGATTTTTGGATTCTAAACATTTTGAAACGTAAACCAACAAATTCTGAAGTCGGGTAAAAAAAAATGTTTTCTGGGTCGATTACAAAAGTTTATTGTTGCAAATAATAAACCAAAAGGGATTGATAGGCGATCTAACCCTCACATTTCCTGAAAATTGTGGTGAAGTTAAAATTAAGGCAACAATCATCCGCCCCTGCCTGCCCCTTTGGCTGCAGAATTCTATGAACGATTCCTAAACAGAATCAGAAAAGCGATAAGTCCTCCACATAGAAGAGGAAAACGCGGCATTTCTTGTCTTTCTCTACCCAACTGTCAATGTAGGTACATGTTTCCCACTTCAAGTCTCGTTTAGTTCGAGGCCAGTTGCTTTATGAACGTTTACTAGTCATGAGAAACAATTAGATAATCTGATAGTTCCAATTGATGACGTTATACGATTTCATTTCCTGAATCGTTACATGATACAGACGTTTTCCTCCTTCTTAAAGTGCCCATCCTGTGGTCCTGAAACCACATCAATAGACTTAGCACCCAAAAAACATGAAAAATGTATATATACGCTTTACAATTTTCGTGCAAATTTTATTGTTTTATTTTACACAAAAAATTGTTTCAGCCGTGCATATGATGGTATCGTAATTAACAAATTTTCAAAATCTAAAATTTTCGAAAATTTCCTTAATTTAGATCCGTTTTGAGGTATTCCGATACGAATCCTAGAGTGTAACGCTTTTTCTTACATACCTATATATATATATATATATATATATATATATATATATATATATATATATATATATATATATATATATATATATAGGCAACCTGTAGATACTGACGCATTTTTAAGTACGTCGGGCACTATAACATATATAAGTATGTGGCTGTATCAGGTCGCTTTTCTTGCTTGTCCAAAATATAAAATTTATATCTTGATCTACATTTAAAGTAGATCACCATTTCATAACATTTCTAATCAACGTCACTACTGTTCTAAAAAATGTCAATGTAGCCAGGAAAATTTGAGCTGCAATTATACTCTACTACAACCAGAGTGGCGCCCCCATTAGCTACAGCGCTCATTCAACATTAGAATGGTTCCCCGTGTTGTAATAAATTATCGTCTATCACAGTTAGGGAGGCCTCGTTCAAAAGTTCACCATCTCGAGTTGAATGGGAACAAACGCTGCAAATGATTACACAAAGGGTTATTATTTCTAACAGGTAGCCCATCTACGAAGATCGATGGTCTATCATTATCAAACCCAGTCTAGAGTACATTTTATAAACTATAGAAGCATTCGCCCATTCCAAGCGCCAGGAGCCCTCAATGTTACACTTTTCAGTAAAGTTAATGAACAAAACTCTTTATGACAAAGTCATCTTGTCACCATGTAGAAGGGTATCATGGACTGTGTATTGGTTTGAAACTATGTTTGTTTCATGCTCATAAAATCCTCTATCACAATAAATTACTGTAGTTTATATAGGTCGAAAGTTACCGAAAGTCGATTAGGACGGATATTAGCCTCCGAGGCCCCTCACCTGGTAAGTGCGACTCTTTACTACATTTCGAGGTGACTCAAAGGAGCTCAGTCTAAATTTCTGCATTGTAATTAGAGATAAAATTAGTCTCATAGCTTCCACAGCTGATCAGATCCCCTCCATACTTTGTGATTGTACTCTAGATGCCCCGAAGGAGCTCAATTTCAGGTTTCAGCACTATAAACCGATTAAGAAACAAATTCGCCTCAGAGGTTCCTCAGCTGATCTGTGCGCTTACATGCGCTGAAATTGAATTCTAGATATCCCAAAGTAGCTCCATTTCACATTTCAGATCAGTAGGTTTTGTCATCAACATGTCTACGTAGATATAGGCACCAACAGAGGGAAAATCAATGCAAAATAAATTACAACATCTACACCTTTATATCAGCTGATATGTTCATCTGACTTTACAAGGCAAATTTTATGTGTTCCGATTTTACAAACACCCACATTATGCAGCGGTCAGTAATAGAATTTAGCGATTGTCTCTCTAATTCAATTATGTTCTAGCCTTAGTGGGATAGCGAAAGGATTAACGCACAGCATTGCGGGTGGTTTCATTTGATTCTTTTGAATATCTAATCTATCACTGACAACCAAAAAATAATTTCTATCAACTTGAAAGTTTTCGGGATCTTGACTTTTGTATATTTCGCACTTATATGCTACCCTTTAGGGTTGATGAAAATTAATGCCGAGCTTCTAGGATCAACTAGACCCCAAAGGTGATTTAAAACCAGTTTCGTACACTTTGACCCAGTAGTTTCGAGGTAAAGCTGTAGACGGCGGAAGGACGAATTTTTATCCAATCTCAATCAAATACGAATAAATTTGAAACGTTGGAGATTAGTAAAAAAAAGAAATAAAACCAAAAAATTTAAGGGCTGAAAGGCCTTTTTTGTAAAGTCTTTACCGAACTGATAGACACACTCACTTATTTGTTTTTATATGTACAGATGTGTAATTTTAGACAAATCTTACTTTTAATTCGAGATAAATTCGTTCTTTAGCCAATAAGCAAGCACACAAGATCTCAATAGAAAGAATGAGATCAATGAATAGCACTTTCTGAACAAATACCTTCCTAAATTAAAGGTAGTGATAAACAATAAGCTTGCTAACAAATTGCTAAAACGTTGCTGCCTAGCTGGATGTTATTTAAAATGCTTATGTGTGTGATGTGTAAACATTAATTCAAACTAAATATATTAACTCAACTAAAAATGTGACCGTGCATGGGAAAAAGGAGCTTAATTTGCCAGAGGTCAAATTTGAGTATATATATATATATATATATATATATATATATATATATATATATATATATATATATATATATATTTGCCAAATTATGCTGAAAAAAAATCGTTTTAAAAATTTTTTCCATCATTTTCCAATCATCATTCATGATTCTTCAAAGTTTGAATAAGCGGGCGCGACAATTGCAAATTTTCAGCAGGTTTCAGCAAATTTTCAGCAGGCTTGCAAAACTGCTGTTTTTCGCGATTACAAATACAATGAAAAATGTAGAAAATTCAAGTTTTGATGATTATTGGGGAAAGAGAGATAATTTTGGGACCCACAAAATATTACAAAAAAAGTAATTTTTGGACCCAATCTTTGTTTTTCGTCCTTCTGAAAAAAAAAGCCTTGGCAAGTTAAGCTCCCTTTTTCCTTGCACGGTCACATATAAAGTTATATTTATGTTACGTAGGTACCATATACTGTATTAATAATTATTGACCAGTGGTCTGCGTGAAAGAGATAAATATATTTATAAAAAAAGAATAAAAAATGAGCAATAAATAAAGAAATAAAAAATAAAAGAAATAAGCAGCGTTTAAATAATAAAAAAAGAAATAAGCAGCGTCTTAGAGTGGAGTTCACATTCATTTAAAAGTATGAAACAAACACGTGAGTTTCTCCCATTAGGAAGGCAATGGTGCGTTTGTTAGTCGAAAGAATCTCGTTGGTTGCAAATGAAACGTCGTTCCAGATTAACATGTCTTTAAGTATTAGCAAACCAAACATGACAGAATGGGGTCGCTGAAATGGTAAAATCGATCGAAAAAAATCATGTAAGCGTAATATGGACGTTAGGTAACTTTCTTTATTATACGATGCCTCTGAAATGATTCAACAGGTAGTGGTAAAACGCCTACGCTACGTAGGTTATGGTTACCACAGCCTAGTGATGACTTTCCAAAAATGAGTAATATTATGAGGCTTTCTTTTGATTATAATCTGCAACTATCTAAAGATTCGTTTAAGGTTATGAGTAATATATTTTACCCCGTGATGGCGAAGAGGGGTTATAATTTAAATTATTTAACATTTTGGTTCATTGTTTTCAATAATATACCTTCGTAATTGGTCAAGAAGAAAAATTTCAACCCAACCTCAAATTCGCTGGTTTACTTTTCTAGATACGTAGATTCAAAACATCGAATAAAAAATTTCTTCCGTTTCCCGTACGCCGTCCGAAGTTTTTCTTCGAAACTATACTGGTTAAGCTGCTGAGAAATTCGGCTCTAAAATTGTACATCGGGCATTAACAGCTGGTTGTGCCAGTAACATCGGCATCACTTTCGGTCTACCCTAAATGGTAGTACCTAATAAATTAGGGGCTGACATATTGAAAAATCGAGATTTAGAACACTTTCAAGGTAACAGATTTTTTTTATTAGGGGGTCTCATGAATAGAAACCATCCCAAAGGACCGAATGAAACCACTCGGATGGTAGGCAGGATGAGGTAAACGATAGGATGCGTGAATCCTGTAATCTCCTTGGGGCTGGTCAGAGGCTAGCTACACTGTGGCACCGATATCCGCTCTGAAGACTGATGGACAGGGATATTCTTTAGTTGCTGCATCATCGAGTTTTGAAACCTTACTAAGATCGAAAGTTAGCAATAAGTTCAGGGGTCTATTTATACTATCATCCTAAGGACGGTGATAAGAGGGATGCGGTACAAAGCAGGAGAGGGAGTCATGCTAAACCCCTTGGGGTGCGAGCTACACTGTGGCACAGACATCCATCAGCTTTGAAAACTGATGGACCGGGACATTCTTTAGTTGCTACATCACCGAGTTTAGTAACCTTACTAAGATCGAAAGTGAGCAAAAAGTTCAGGGGTATATTTATACTATCATCCTAAGGACGGCGATGAGAGGGATGCGGTACAAAGCAGGAGAGGGAGTCATGCTAAACCCCTTGGCGTGCGAGCTACACTGTGGCACTGATATCCAGCTCTTGAGACTGATGGACAGGGATATTCTTTAGTTGCTGCATCATCGTTCTAAAACGTGACTGAGAGCGAGAGTGACCATAAAGTTCAGTTACACTTGGCACAGACATCCAGCAATGGTTGCTGGATAACATGCTTATTTGCCATCCACTCACCTTGTCTATCATTTATTTAAATAGCCTGGTGATGAATACAATGAACTGGGATAATATCCCCACACAGGTTCTGCAGTTATGGGGTACCTATAGCAATAATAATCGAACCACGGTTCAAACATAAATAGTGCGCAGTAGTATCACCATGCGCTCACATAAATTACAATTTTTGTTACGTCTATAGATTGAAGGAAGCTTTCACATCCCGAGGGGAGTTTTTAGGACAAACTAATACTATGAATGCCTGCGTAGGCAGTTTTTAAGGTGGCATGTCTTTAAAGTACAAAAATCCATGTGGCCCGAAAATTGTATGCACATGTACGAGTATGTGACACATTTTTGTTCAAGCAAATCAGGCCACATTTTCAATAGATTTTCGACGTCGCTATTTTCTTCCATTCTAGCGTTGCCTAGTATTGCACTACGTTTCCGGAATTTCGAAATTTGGGTTGAAAGATGGTGTTGGATTGGAGTGGTAATTATGCCTCCAAAACGTGAATTTGTCAGTTTTTAGAAGGTGGGGATTTACGCACTTAACTACCAGGTTTCACTAAAATAATGTGAAAAATATACATTTCCAAAAAGTCCGTATTTGTTCTTTTAGGTACCTTCCTGCTTCAGTGAGAGGCGAATAATTTGTTTTTGAAGGGGAGGAAGAGACAGATGGGCTCAGTGAACATTTCTTCGATCTTGTTGGGCTTGAGCAAGTAAAGTGTAAATAAAATCTTGGGTATGCCCATTCATTATATAATGTCATCGTATTCCCCTGTTTGGAAGAAAGAGAGAAAAAAAAGCGGTTGAACGCGGTACTTAACTAATATTAATAACAATTTAATGAATAATAATTATGTGTGCTATGTGTAACAATTATTGTGAGCTTACTTTTTTTGGACGTTGAAGTTCCCGAATGAGATTCTCCTAACCCAAGGCGAATTTCAATGTTGCCTTAACAACTACCCTTCTTTCTTCTTACCACATCTATTCCTAGTGAAAAAATTAAACCACATAGGTAGATGAAGTTGTTGCTAATTTAATACTTCTTCCATTATGAATGAATACATTATACATTAGGTAATCTGTGACTCAGGCTTAATCATCAAGATTTAGTGTAGTGTAGTCACGTTAGTGTGACTTTTGAATCGAATTCAATCGTACAATGATTCCCTTTTCGTACAGTACGACTCAGTGGTTAGCTTTTGATTCCCTTGCGCTAGAAAAACCTCTTTTCGTACAACGACACTGCTGAACGATGCAGATAGAAACCTGCAAAAACTCCCTAATAGTCGACTTTGAATTTTCTTTCTAACTAAAAACCATGGGTCAAATTTTTGTGTTTTTATTTTATATTACTTTTTTCAAGTTTTTTTTTTTTTTTTTTTTTTTTTTTTTTTTACTGGGGCAAATCATCAGTCTTTGCGAGATTGTTATGTTCGATCTAGTGCAAATGGGGTGTACCAGTGTACCGTTAATGCAGTGTGATTGCACTTTCGTGGACGTGTTGCCATGACTTCTGTAGGGATGTGAAGGGGCTCCGAAAGGATGAAAACATCCCACAACAGTGACATGACCTAATTATTCGAAACGTTGTGTAGATTCTCCGTAATAAAGCTCGTAAACGGGTGTGCTGCTCCATTCCGATCTAGTTGGCCGAATTTTCCCGGACTGGGGTTTCTCCTCACTCCACCTCACACTTTTGTGATCTTGTCATATATAAAGCTGCAGCAGCGCAGCCTGTAGCCATCATTCTATCAAATCAAACTTGCATTTTTTAGTCCGCTCTCCCAAGAACTCACCAAATCTTCCATCCTTCTCCCTTCGTCCGACGGTTTAACTAATGGGTCGAAGCCCATCTGCACCTTCATTTTTACAACCAACGGTCACATTACTCGGTTGTAAAACCCCTATCTACAGTTTCAGTACCTGATAGATTTCCTTATATGGTCAGTGTTTTCAGTTCCAGTGAGAAACCCCTTGCAGCCAACTGTTGAAGTACCGGGTTGAAAACTGAAAACCACATTTTCTTTCCAAGAATATCTAAGGACTAGGTAGGTTTTTATTAGTCTGGAAAATCAACTTCAAGTTCGCGTGTTTATTTATCCTCAGCTAAATTTAGCTAGCTCACGTACGTTCAAACCAAAATGGATAGAGCCCTTTTGATGAAATTTATAAATATTACACATTTCAGAGGTACAAACATTACACAATATCTCTTGTTAACGAGAAAAAACAGGCAGTTTTAACGAAAAAACAAAATCAACAGCTTATAGAATTGATTTATCACACATGGCGTTCGTCATACTTACCTACATACCATTTTTATTCTAACCTTGTGACAAAAATACTGAAATCCTGGATATTCAACATTTTCTCTAGTGTTTGGAAGAGTAGGTACTTATTCAATGATTTTAGACGTTTTCTATCATTTCTATGCCCTCTCCCTAAATGAAATGAAATGAAATGTCTTTATAATTGCATAAGGTACACAACCTGTACACTAATGAGTTCACAAAACTATACAAATGAAAATAAACTTCAAGTCCAAACTCTGCATGGTTATGAGTTACCTATCATATAATTATAACAAATTGAAAATTATTGTAAGTGCCTCCTTAAGAGAAGAAAAAAAACATACATGAAAATAACAATTACACAATACTTCTACGCATGATAATACAAGTAGCTATGAAGATCGAAATGAATAAAGAAGCTTTCACATGGAAATGCTAAATTTCTATAAACCAAAAAATCATACAAATATATAACAATCTTCCCCTACAAGACCTACTTCTTCAATTATATTACCTAAAAAGGATCTAATTTTCTTGTATGACTTTAGAAAAGCACCCAACATCATAACTTCCCCCTTCTTTTTACATTTTAATAAATATACTTCAGTTCGGTGGTTTAGATATCGAGCTCCTAGGTACCTCAATCTCTTGTTACATAATTGCGGACATTGGCTGATTATATGGAATACAGTTTCTGGCATTATAAAGTTACAGACAAGACAGGCTTTTGATTGGTCAACTAAATAAAACTTATTATTCAGACTGTATTGGATGCATTTGTCACTGGCAAGCCTGAATTGGGCTATGGCTCTTTTAATAGGTATGTATTGATACGCCTTAGCTATCCGGACCAGGATCTGGGTAGTATCTGAAATACCCCTCTTCCTGAGTGAAAAATAGTGTGAGTCACGATAATTGGCATGTGACCATCTTTTTGAAAATCCAGAGAGCGTATATTCGGAAAGTCAACTACATCAACACATACTTACAACCCATTTTTCAATAAACACTGGAAAAAATTATACATATCACCCCGTTACACGCTTTTTAAGGTACCTATGCAGGTGACAAGTTCGAACCTCGAGGTCTACAAGAAACTTGGCCACCAGTTTTACAAGAAAACCGGTTTTTTAGCGGAAGGAAAAAGAAAGACGGATAGGAAGATAAAACAAATAGTGAATCGGTTAACGAGCACGACTTGTTGATAACCTTATCACCTATCATTGGAGCCACTTTTAAACCGGATTTCCGTGTTACGTACGGAGAAGATATTGTATAAAAGTATAAGTAAATCATTATGATTATGTACCTACTTCACATTTCTGTAATCCTGGATATGTCGTATATTTATAGGCTGGACATAGATTCAAGGCAGCCAACCCAATTAGAAAACCAGTAAATCCCTATAATTTTCTCGTTTGTTGTTGTTTCATTTTAAATATGTTAAATGGGGGGAAAAAACGTAAAAGGTTGAACATACTGGAGAGACACCTCACAAATCTTTCTCAGCCTAATTCAATTCTGGTGCTACTGTTGGTTTATTATTTTCAATAATGAACATTTGTAATTAACCAATTGAAGAAAAAGCCCCATCGAAATTCGTAGGTTTAGGAACGTTTCATAATACCTACGTAGATAAATTATATCAGAAAGTTTATAATTTCGCTATCTACCGACCTGTTAGATAGCCCGCACATAAATGGTCTATAGTTTTATCAAACGGCGAAATGTATGGTACACCATCTAAATAAGAAAACATGTCTATTTTCAAGGCAATATCTTTGAACATATATATTTTTAAATATATAATGAAGTTGAGGGTTAGCGAGGGTTGGTCAATAATTCAAAAATCTACGCCGACGTTTCGCAATATTTGTATAGCATCTTCAGGGCTACAGTACAACAGAGGACAACAAGTGGTACAGTCTGGCATATAGACTATAAAGACAGCAAAACTGATATAACATAGGTACATAATGTTTACCTAATTACTAACATTTTTATGCAAAATCTGATACATGAATTAATGTGGCTACTTATAATGGAACGTTTGATTAATTAGGACACTGAATCTACTAATTGTTTTAAGTAAAATAATGAGTAACAAAGTGGAGTAGGTATCTTAGTAGTGGAGCAGGGAAAATTTTAGTAATTAAATTTAATTGAATGGTGTTGTTGTTGTGTTATCAGACAAACAAGTGTTATCATTATCAGTGTTCTCAGACAAACAAGCCCGAGTGGCATTTCTCTATGCAACATGTACCCTCTTTAATTTTTCATCATAATTATCAAGTTTCTTTTTTTAATTTTTAATCTTTATTGTACACAGTACATTACAGTTTTGCTGGAGTGTATATAAAAAATAACAGGTAACATGTGTAGTGATACCCACCCAGTGTTGGTCCACTTGAAAAAACGTTCGTTAGCATGCAAGCCTAATTAGGTTAGGCAACAACAACAACAACATCATCAACATTTTAAATTGTTAACTGAAGAATCATTTTGCATATGTCAGGTAGGAGCCAGGTCAGATTGCCGTTTCCTCTTGAGACGACGTTCGCTGCGAGGTGGAGGAGGGTTTTCGATAATGGTTAATAGAAGCTCGTGGGTGTGGTCCCTCAATCGTTCGTGATGGCGTTTGTAATTATTCTGTTAGACCTCTTTCACCTCGGGTATGCCCAGATCATTGTGTATGCTGCTGTTTTTAACATACCAGGGTGCTCCCGTTATCAGCCTAAGAATCCTGTTTTGGATCGTTTGGATTCTTTTTATTTGTGAATCAGAAGCTGATCCCCAAATTACACACACATATTGCCAGACAGGCCGAAGAAGTAGGAGGTATATCAATTTTTTCGATTGAAGATTGAGTGACGGGCTAATTAGCAGGTGTTTAAGAGAGTACATACCAGCTCTGATTTTTTGAACTGCCGCCGAAATGTGGGCGTTCCAGGTCAGCCTTGAGTCCAGCAGCAAACCCAGATATCGAGTGTCAGAAGAGTATGGTACCACACAACCTCCAATGGTTAGCTGCGATTGTGCCACATTCCTTCGGTAAGTGAACTGCACCAAGTGCGATTTTGACCCATTGACCCTCACTCTCCAGTCTGAACACCATTGATCGACCAGATCAACATATTCCTGCAGCTTGGAGTGAGCTTCTTGGTTAGTTTTTCCTTAGACTAAAGCAGCCACATCATCCGCATAGTGAGCAATCTTCACAGAGTGTCGGTCCGGGTAATCGTGAACATAGATGAGGTATAAGAAAGGCCCCAATACACTGCCCTGAGGAACACCAGCTCTAATTATGTGAGATTGTGATTCAGCATCTTCATACTTGACAGAGAATGTACCTACGCTTGCTAAGATAGGAGACCATTATAAGAAGCAGTGTGTCCGGTAGATACGGTTTCAATTTAGCTAGAAGGCCATCGTGCCAGACTCTGTCAAATGCTTCCTCAGTGTCCAGAAACACTCCCAAGCAGACACTCTTCTCCTCGTACGTATCAAGAATTTCATCAACGACTCTGTGAAGTTGTTGTTCACAAGAATGCGAGGGTCTGAATCCGAACTGAGTAGGCGGGAGGAGTGGATCTAGATGCTGCAAAAGTCTCGACATGAGAAGCTTTTCAAATATTTTTGACATTAAAGTTAACAAGCTAATTGTTCAAGTTTCTATTATTATAAACAGACTCCAGTTAGCATGTATGAAAATAATGTACAAGTGTAATGTGTCCAGTAAGGATTGTATAATGTGCAATGAGGACCTAAAAAATTTTCCTTGCTCCACTACTAAGGTACCTACTCCACTTTGTTACTCATTATTTTACTAAAACAATTTCTAGTTTCAGCATCATAATTAGTCAAACGTTCCATTATGAGTAGCCACATTAATTCATGTATCAGATTTTGCATAAAAATTTTAGTAATTAGGTTAACATTATGTATCTTTGGTATATCAGTTTTGCTGTCTTTATAGTCTATATGCCAGACTGTTCCACTTGCTTTCCTCTGTTGTACTGTAGCCCTGAAGATGCTATACAAATATAGCGAAACGTCGGCGTAGAAGATTTTTTGAATTATTGACCAACCCTTTCTAACCCTCAACTTCATTATTATACATGTGGTCGAGAAAACTAACATAATTTAAATATATATTCATGAACACATGAACGCTTTACACCCTTTGGACGCAACAAGAGCTGATTTATCAAAGTAAAATACACGGGCTCAACTTATCATGAAATAATCTTGGCAACTCAACTTTTTAAAGCATATTGTGAATTATTATATTTATCAACAAGTTATTGCAAATAAACATTCCATTCATACGCCAAATTATTCATGGTTTAGATAATATTATTCGGCAAATTAAAATGAAAACCTCACGATTGTTTGGGTTAACATATAAAAGGTTCCAACGAATCACCATGAGCGCTTTCACATGCATGGAATCCGTGAAACCGATGTTTTCACTATCTAATCACCCAAATTTGCTCAAAATGGAAGAATTGTTCTCGACAGTTGTTCTGACCGCCCAATTAGGGCGATTGTAAGGTGGGCCAATATAGTGTTGGGCATAATCTTATCGTCGAATACGAATACGATTGTAATCACGATAATTATACGTTGATTTTGAGTCAACTGCGATTATATTCGTATTTGTGTAATCGTATTCGTCTGTCGGCGATTACACGAATACAACCCATAAAAATGTGTCACGGTCATCAATTTCAATAAGGCTTCCCTCCTATAATATGCGAAGCCTTGCTAATATTGCTTAGCTTCAGGGGGACGTCCTTAAAGCGAATTCAACGATTGGAGCCCAGCCTATTTGTCTCAAATCTATTTCAATAGGACGTCCCTCTGAAGCTAGGTACTATTAGCTTCGCACATTAAAGGAAGGACGCCCCATTGAAATTGATGACCGTGACGCATTTTTATGGGTTGTATTCGTGTAATCGCCGACAGACGAATACGATTACACGAATACAAATATAATCGCAGTTGAATCAAAATCAACAAATAATTATCGCGATTACAACCGTATTCGTATTCGACGATAAGATTATACCCAACACTGGGCCAATCTGACCCTAGCCAGTCACCGTTGTATGTAAAGTGGGCCAACCAATTAGTGACAGCACTCTCCCCCACTATGTAAATTGAGCCAAGAACAGAACATCGTACATTAAACTGTTTATTACGACCGTCGTTATTTCTGGTTATTCGTAAATCAAGTAACTAACAAAATCAAGCAGGAGCACTAAAAATAGTATTACTCCTCATTGACATTGACATTCACGTTATTTATTAACCGATGAGTAATGGTAACTAACACGCTCAATGAGCTGTTTAACCCTATATTTAACAACTAGCTGTTCGACAATCAAGCATTAAAATGAGCGTGGAAGGACTCACACGCATTGGTTGTCAGATTAACTTCAGGACTTGTTGAAGCCCACATATATGGCTGAATCACGAGCAAGAGCCGATAAATTTGTGAAGCAACTAAGGATCACAAGGTCGTTGTCGTTTAATCATTGCCATTGATTAAATACGCTATTTCTTGAACTTGAAATTGTCTATATCCAGATGTACATTTCCGCGTTGACTCACAACCTGGTTTATTACCGACATTTCTTCAATCATTTCAAAAGTTATGTCCCTACTGAACTTGGCCGAGTTCACCCTTTGTGACTGTATCTATCTCGAGACGTTGGCCCGGTTTACGCATGAGATGGCGCCTAAGAGATGACTCCTGCAGGTAGCGAGAACTTCGGCCCACCTTACACACGTGACGTTCTCGAACAATCAAGTCAAGTCACGAGACTCTTTACCCTGACTTGCTCTTCAGTTCGACTACCCACTGCGTGGCAATCCCAACTCTCCAGTCGCCATGAGATTTTACACAGATCAGTGTTTTGCTTAGATTAGTGGTCTGGATACTCGCTATGCTCGCATCTAAAAAAACACATAACATCAAGTAGTCAATCCCTTAGTAAAAATTTAGATTTGTTGGTCAGGGTCTCGTGACTCAACTTGATTGTTCGCGAACGTCTCGTACCTTACACCCGTCCCCTGATGATGATGTTCTTTCCATCGAAAGCGCTCGCCCCGTGTACTCCTCCGAGAGGTATGTAAATGTAATGATATGTTGAACTTTGGAACGGGCTTTGTAACCACTCTTCATCTGCAGTGTGAGTTGTATAGACTACTAAACGGGGAGTCTCTGGGTGCGGTAGAGCTCGGGCCACCACTCATCAGCTGAGAGAGCTCTGTAGGCTACAATAGACCAATAATGCACTAAGATTGGAAAATATTAATCTCAATATCATTACTTACTATGAAATGGATTTAAGAAAAATAGGCTGGGCTCCAATCATTAAATTTTCATTAAGGACGTCCCTCTAAAGCCAGGTAATATTAGCAAAGTTTTGCATGCCATAGGAGGGACGCCAGGAAAATGGCAGTATCCTGCTAATCATTATTAAATGATAAAATATTTATCTCAATAGCATTACTTACTTTGAAATACATTTAAGACAAATAGGCTGGGCTCCAATAGTTAAATTCGCTTTAAGGACGTCCCTCTGAAGTTAGGTAATATTAGCAAGGCTTCGCATATTATAGGAGGGACGCTCTATTGAAATTGATGGCCGTGACGTGTGACGGTCGGAAAATGGAAATGTCCTGTTAATCATTATTAAATGATAAAAAGGAATGTATTTGGCGATAAATTAGTATAAAAATGAGAAAATGCATTTTTATGGGTTGTATTCGTGTAACCGCTGACTGACGAATACGATTACTCGAATACAAAAAATCGTATTCGCGCACTCAAATTCGCGAATATAATAGCAGTTAACTCAGAAGCAACGAATAATTATCGCGATTATAATCGTATTCGTATTCGACGATCAGGTTATGCCCAACACTGTCTGTAGCTAATTAATTTATAGGAACTGAATTCACTGGGTGTGGTATAATTAGAATACAGTAAACCACCAAAATCAGCGGAGTGAGCTCTACATATAGCTTATTTGGTTCCAATTCGACTCAGGATCGACTTTTCAACGAGACGCCGCAGGATCTGATATACCATAATTATTGTAGGGCACCATTCTGATCAGCTGAGCGAGCTCTTTAGCTAATTTTGTTCATATTAAACTTAAATCTGAAACAGTTTGCCCTGTAGCTAATTTTGTTTCTATTCAACTCAAGATGCTGAAATTTTTAACGGGGCCCCCCAGGGTGTGGTTCAGAAAATTACAAATAAAGGACCATTGTAACCTAGCGATGCTACCACAATGTGTCACAGCGAAGAATGGCAGGGTACCTACATATATTTAATATAACAGACTTACAGTAAACTTATATAACATACTGACCCACGACTCCCACCATAGCAGCCTCCCTCATCCATATGGAAAAGAAAAATCCACATCTCAAACAGCGCGTTTCGATCGGAATGCGCTCAAAGGAACACGAGATCCCCGAAACGCTATTGCCGCACCGCGTTTAGTAAGGTAGTCCTTAACAAACAGTCGTCAGACAAGTTTACAAGTTGAACGCTTTCTCTATAACACGTATTTTTATCCTATTTCAAAAACCCATTGAAAAAACTCAACTCGTTCAATCGCCGTCACAACCCTGCCGACCACTCCGTCTAATGACATTCAACCAGATTGATAAAATGTCCAATCATCGGTTAACTTCTGAACATGCTTCATTAAAATTGACAGTGTTATTCAATCATCTGGTAAGCAACACTTCTGAAATTTGTGGATAAATGCATTTAAATTTTGCGAGTCTCAAAGTACTGCTGGAGGTAAATTATGGTAATGGAAGTAGTATTAAGTGGTATATATATTATATGGTGTATTAA
The DNA here is from genome assembly GCA_030762985.1 of Adelphocoris suturalis. Classification (NCBI taxonomy): domain Eukaryota; kingdom Metazoa; phylum Arthropoda; class Insecta; order Hemiptera; family Miridae; genus Adelphocoris; species Adelphocoris suturalis. The sequence goes on from CM061044.1 coordinate 48,464,669, forward strand.
TGTATAGTATATAAATTATTTATCCCTGTTGAACTTTAAAAACTGATAAAGTAACCCATACTATACCACTCTGACTCGTAGGAGGAATATTACGGAGAATGATAACCATGCAGTAGCAGTATCTACTGCAGCAACATCATAGTATGTAGTGGCTACAGTTATGAAATCCATCGAATACCAAGCACTGCTTTTTAGGAGATAGACTCCCAAAATTTCCAATGGAGACGAACAGTGACGGATTAATAGAATTTCGTGGGTGGGGGCGGTAGGTCCTCTACCGGGATGACCCTCCCCCCCGTAAGTTTTTTGAAAAAGACCTTGAAAAACTAGCAGTTTTGAAGGTTTTAGACGCACACTTATGAAAAAATTAACATGAAAAACAAAATTTTTATTTCAACAAATATTAACTTGGTTACCAAACGACCATATACAAAAATAAAAAAATAAATGATTATCTAAACATTTAAATGATTATAGGTAAGTAATTTTTTGGCAAAATTATATCGAAAAATGCAGGGAATGAAAAATAAAAACGCTTAAGATATAAATCAATACTACATACTAACTTCAGCACTCGTGATGTAATGTTATTCATATATTATATATTTATATTGTAAACACAGGATTAAATAACAATTCACTCTTTATTTTTTCAATTTACTTTAGAAACAAAAACATTTAATAATAAAATACGATAAAATTAAATGAATAAAGTACATTTTTGACTAAAGATGAAAATACAAATAAAATATTACCTTGTTAAACATTTTTTATGTATTACTGGTAAATGTGAAACAGTGAATAATTCACTTCAATCGAAAGTCACTGGTTGCAATCAGTTTAGAAAACGTTTTTCTTTCTTCGTCAAAACAGTAGGTACTGATTATGTATTCTTACCGTTGCCGAAAGCGGTAATCGAGAGACAAATACTGTAAGTACCTACCGTAACTTGTTAAATAAACTGATGAACACAAACTTATCCCTATTAATAAAAATTTTAATCCTTAACTGCTGCCTAACGTTTTTTTAAAGAAGAAAGATGTTATCTTACATGCTCGTTTCATGATGGAGCTAAACTCAAACACTAAAAACAACTTGTTCGTATTTAACCTGAAGTTTGGTTTTTACTACTCTTCTACGCTTGAAAGGGCGACGACGGACAAATAACCCGCAACTGACAGTACCCACGTAAATCCCCGGTGATGGACACCCTACACACTTCGTAGGCCCACTAAAATTCAGACGAACACATTAGTAAATTGGCCGTGACAGATTAGTAAAACCGGTACCTACCATCCCAGTTTCCCCATATTATAAAGTTCCTTCATCTAAAAAAACATACTTGATGGCCTACCTGAGGGTTTCGGTAGAAAAAATTCGGAAACCACGAAAATCGATAGTAATGAATATTGCGGTTCTATGACCCTAACTAGTAGCGGAAGCTAATAGAAATAAGATAGATGGGGAAGAAAAAAATCATTTTGAGGCCTAATCGTTTCATTGATAAAGTTAGCTAAAAATTAAGATGATTTTGGTCTAATGGATGGTACATATTTTGCATTAATTTTATCAAAACCCACGTAATATTAAATTTTATATTATATTTAGAAACTAGGAAGGCATGAATGATGATATTTTACTCGGCTTTCAAGTTTCACGGCCATTTTTAAATAAGACTCACTGTTTCAAATTATGCACATTGCTACCGAAAATTGAAAAAAATCAATATTTGCAGTTGCAATATTTGCAGTTGCAATATTTGCAGTTGCAATATTTGCAATTAAGATGATTTTGGTCTAATGGATGGTACATAATTTTGCATTAATTTTATCAAAACCCACGTAATATTAAATTTTATATTATATTTAGAAACTAGGAAGGCATGAATGATGATATTTTACTCAGCTTTCAAGTTTCACGGCCATTTTTAAATAAAACTCACTGTTTCAAATTATGCACATTGCTACCGAAAATTGAAAAAAATCAATATTTGCAGAGATTTGCGGAATAAACGGCCGCACCCCCTTTAATCCGTCCTTGGAGACGAATCAAAATTGCGTTTGAATGGAGTATTCCAGTAGTTCGAAATTTCGCGGTTTTTACTTTAAACTCAAATCCAAAATCCAGGAGGACTACCCCTACGAGTTTGTAAAACATCATGCTATCAGAATGGATTAAAAAAGAAAGAAGCATTGACGATTTCAGGTTGGTAACAGCTGGTCTCTCACTATTACCTCGTTATCACCCTCATTTCGCGGATAAATGTCTCCTTGATAACGTCGTTTAAACTCGTAAATCAACGTTTAAACTTTAAATCGACGTTTCACGGAAACGCTGTTAATCGATGTTTACTGATAACAATGTGCGTTGGTGAAACCCGTTTGTTTTAAATCAACTTTCAGAACTCTGGTTCCTAAAACAATGATCTACTTTAACCATGGTTAGGGATTGTTAGTGAAACCGGCCCATCTGTCACGTGTCCAGCGAACCGTACCAGTGCCAAATACGTCATTAATCCAACATATTAATTCAACAGGTCTAATTAAAGTATGTATCTAATAAGGCGCAGAATGCATTCAGGTATTCCACCTTCTTCTAAGATGATGATGTAGGTAGCCATGAAGACATTAATTTTAATCTACCTCGTCAATATGGATTGTGTTGCTCACCTCACATTTCTCGCGAAACCGCTAAGTACAACTAGGTTAATTAAGCCTTGACCACGAAAAAAGAATATCAACATTAGTGAAAATGACATCACTTGCAAATATAGTGAAAATCCCCCTTGCATTTAATGACCTCCAAAACAAATAAAGCTAATTATAACTGTTGTTACTTATAGGTGGGGTAGTGTTGCGTAGGTTGGTTTTTTCTTTGTTATTGTACTTAAAAAACCAAAAAACAAATTTTTTTGTTGGTTTACGTTTCAAGATACGTATAATCCAAAAATAGAATAAATACATTTTACAAAATATTATTAAATAATATTTTTATACCTAATAAATAAAATAAAAATCCGTCTGTTCGTCATAAGCCGTCCGGAGCATGTCTCCAAGAAAGCCAAATCCAAGGTTCATGAAACTTGGATCAAAAATCACCTTTGGTCCTGGATCATTCAAATACCGTTGGAACTTTCGATCAGTTCAGAAGGATAGAATTGAAGGGATGTCATATTAATACATATTGGTAATTAATGCATGCATTACAGGGACGTCCCTTTGAATGCCTTTTATAAACATAACTTTGGTAAGAATTAAAATGAGAGAGAGAGAGAGAGCGAGAAAAAAAACGGAAATATCATGATTTTTCGGAATTAACCTTCCCCCCTATTTACCCTCCCCACGGTCAGAAAATTTGAAACTTCCAAGATTGCATAACTGGACTAAAATCTGGATCGAACAAATAATAAAACTGTTATGGAAATCAGATGAATACTGTAAAACTATCACAATTTATCGCCATTACGCCCTTCATTCACCCCCTTCCATAATGAAAGTTGAAACTCTTAACATATTTTCCAAGACTAAATCAAATTAATAATTTAAAAAAAAAAAAGAATTACGAAAATTTGACGAGTATAGTTAAAACCACGATTTATTACTATTATCCCCTCCATTCACCCCCTTCCATAATGAAATTTGAAACTTTTGGTATACCTTCCAAAACTAGACCAAACTCATAGTTGAACAAAACAATAATCACGAAAATGAGTCGAGAATAGTTAAAACATCATGATTTATCAATATTACTACCTCCATTTACTCACTTTCTTGATGAAATTTGTAACTCTTGACATACGAGCCAATTATTGACTAGATCGAATCATTAATGGAACAAAATAAGACGCTGAGAACCTTGATAATTTTCAGTCAGCTCTAAATACAAAATATACATATGTATCTAATTTAATTAACTTCCCTTTGGTTCGCATCTACGAACATCGTGTAACACCCTTTTCATGTATGTACAATTGCTCCGTTGCTAAGGAACTGTAACTCCGTTAGCTTAAACGAAAATCGTTCACCACTCGTTGGAAAGCTCTCAATTTACCTGAAGACATCACGGTGTCAAATTCCCTCTCTCATTACTTCCTATTTCATAAAAAGCGTAACCAACAATGTTATTTTAAATCCAGACGAGATGACGTCAATGGGATTGAGAGGCGTTTTCTCTTTCCTTGGACTCTGATGTAGTTCACTAGGTATGTACCTACTAATTGCTCCCATAGGTTTTTGGAACGATGAAAACTAGCAGATAAGTTCCGTACCAACTATTTGGTAGTGAGAGAGAATCTTCGGAAAATTTGGTCACCCGTAAAAAGTGTCACTCCGTAAAAGTAACGCTTTTCGGGGTTAGATGCCAAAGCAAAGACATAAAAATGTTAATGATACGAATTTTTCCAAAAAGTGGAAAAACCTCTTTTGATGGATTACCGCCTCCTGAGATATTCTGTGGAAATGGGAAATGAGGAAGGTTTTAATTCAGGTGTGGTTCAGGTTATCCCATCAGAATCATCCGAGCGTGTTCCCACAGGCTCAGTCCAGGATTCGATCCTGGTCGGTTCTATCCCCATCCTTTTCAGAACGTAATTCTATCCTGGACTCTCTGACTGAATAAACTATATTGATCATAATGATGCGTATAGTTTGATGGTCTCGTAGCGACGGGCAAAAAACAAAAACCTAATAACTTCCGATTGAAAGATAGTTGGGAGTAATGAAGTATGCGAGATAAAAGCGCCGGCGCTTCCGTCCAAGGCCCGGCGCATTTGTTCCTAATCGGTCGTAAAACCAGCACTTCTGTCAGGCATCGGAGATTACAATAATGTTGAGTAAACAAATCTGAAAATCCAAGACATGCTTTTTATTGAGCCTAACGATTGATATGAGGATCGTTCGCTTCGGAATTGAAGTGGTGAACGCTTTTCTATATTATATCGCTTACTATTGTTACAGGATTGGATGGGCATTGATGCCCTGAATGGGAGTATTCCCCTCGACATGCACATGAACGAAGACTGGACGGACGGCCTCACCAATATGCTGTACCTCGCCAAGCCTGAGCGGTACATGTACTCAACGCCGGAAGAAGTTCCCAATCTCATAAAAAAGGTAACGCAATCTAGTTTTCTTTAAATGATAATAGAAATAATATTGATTGTGTCTACAAGCATTTGAAGAGAAGTGAGTAAGTACCTCTAAACATTAAAGCAAACGATCGGACTGTACCGATTCGGTCCCTTAATAGGCAAAGCTTTAGATCATGGATACTTATGTCTATTCACACCAGAAAACGTTCCAGTCATGCAGCATGTACGAATGAGCGAATTTTCTTACATTACCTGTCGTATTAAAATACGTTAAATTGTATTGAAATTTTAGCAATTTGAGTACAAAGAAATTGATAAATACCAATTTTATGCCAACAAAAAAATTCATACGACAATTCAAAAAAGATTTTGGATTTTTAGATTTTGTTTGCAGCTTTTATGGATTTTTCAGCAACGGTTAATGAAGTACTCACGTTGATTCAGCATGATGAAAAAGCCTGATATTTCCCCAAAAAATCCCGATCTTTCGCCAAAAAATCAAGCTTTCCAAACGAAAGGATGAGTTCGTTGGCCAGCTATATTTGAGCACATTAAATTGGTCACATTTCAAAGAATGGACTAAAAAAAAAAAAAAAAAAAAGTCACTCAAAAGAATGACAAAAAACGGCCAAAAATCTTTAAACTTGTTATTTTTAGCAGAGTTTTAGTCAAAACAAAATTATCAAAGATTAACTTTAATTAACTTTAATTTTAAATAAATTTCACAAAATTATGCTGAAAAAAGTACTTAACTTGCATTAGCATTTGCTGAAAAATCTATAAAAACTGCCAAAAAAAAAAAAAACCTAAAAATCCAAAATATTTTTGGAGTCACCGAATTTTGATTTGTATGAGATTTTTTTGCCATAAAATCGGTTTTATAACAAATCATTCCTACTGAAATCGTTCAAATTTCAGTACAATTTAACATATTATAAAACTTTAGGTGGTTTAAGAAAATTCGCACATACGATCATGCTGCATGACTGGAACTTTTTGAAAAATCTTGTGATAACACCCCCCCCCAACACACACACACACACACAAAGATAAACATGGAACCAAAGTTGTTCAGAATGGATTAAAACGTAAAATGCGAGCAGAAATTTTGGTTTTGGAGACTACACATTTTTTTTCTCGCGAAAGTGAAAACAGAGAGAGGGAGAGAGAGAGAGAGATTGAAAAAATTACATTCAGATCGAAACTTGAAAAATAAGCATGGTTACTACCAAATCAAATAATTATACTTCGAGGATTGAGTTCATCAATAACTGCGTGTAGCTCAGCTACTTTTTTTTCGAAGCGTAAGATATTCGCATAAATAGAGATTATTCGAACGATTATTCGAATCGTACTTATGTTTCCTCAGGAACGGCTCCCTTGTGAGGGGACATTATTAGAAATTTTTCCATTAGGTAATGGGAGAAACAAAATATCATGGATATTTGTTTCCTTAATATCTTATTTTTCCGATTACATAAGGGAAAAATTAGCAGGTATCCGTCTCATTTTGCCGTCGAATACCTTGTAGAATAAATCCGAGTTCGAGAAATCAGAAAACGCCTCTTGATGTCTCCTCATCATAATTTACGGGAATGCGTCACTGTAGTTTTGAGTCAAATATGTATATGTTTGAGCTGCTCTTTTGGTCTCTAGATGAAAATTTTCATGAATCAAAGTTCACCATGCTTATAGAGAATTCAACGGTGATTCCGAGAAAGTGGCCAAAAGTTTAAATTAAATTAATAAAATTGAAAAAAGTCAAGTTTAGGAGGAAAAATGCTGTTTTCCTGATTAAACCTTCAAAAAATCATATCTCTGGAAAGGATTGAGATATAAATATGAGGCTGGTCATTCTGCTTCACTTCATAGGTACGCAGTTTTAACTAAATTTTTTTGTTACTCGGTCCTATCCACCCTGTTTTAGTTTGACTCATAGGGATAGGTTTTGGGTTCCCTGAATACCCAGAGATTGTTTATAGGTACTTACGTGCAGTAAGACGGAAGAAGATCTGGAAAGTGGTTCAGAAGTAAAGAGGAATCGTTGGCATCTGATGATGATACCGAAGGAGCAGGCAGATAAGAATACGACAGAAAGAGGAAACACTTGAGACAACCCGGAAGAATGGAAGAGGGTCAGAGACAAATAAGTCGAAGTGCAAGGGTTTCTCGACCACCGTTAAGATGTTTGGACCATTGAAAAAAACCATTGAGAATAGGAGATTTAGTGTACTTATCTGTTGTAGGTCAGGTTTTAAGTACAACTCTAAAGCCAATCGAAATCTTTCAAATCGTACAATCCAACGGGACCACAAAGCCGGATTTTTTAAATCAAACTTATCTGGTGGCAAAAGGCTTAAGGTTCCAGATGAAGGGAGATGCTGGGTTAATCGAATAGGTATTCTATCGGCATCAGCATTGAAATTACCAGAGGAAGATCTAAGAGACGGATGTTCCCTCGCCCCCTGGTCTAGTAACACCTCCCCGACACATTTGGAGTTTGGAATCGCTCATCTTTCGGTGTAACCTTCGACTGATGCTCCAGCTCGTCCATTACATCCAGAGCCTTCATGGCATCACTCAAAGCTTTTCTTACATTACCTCTTGTCAAGAGGTCTTGAACTTGGGAGTTACCTTGGTCCACGTCTATTTCGTCCTCCACCTAATTCACCTTCCTCGACGCCTTCTTCTAAGGCATTATTAAGAGTTCGTCAACACACCTGATACCATGGAGTAATACGGAACACTAGGAAACAATATTATTATATAAATATAATGCACTACACTTTTCCAAGCTAAAAACTGAACTTTTATTGTGAATTGTTGTCTAACAACAACCATTGTCTGGTTCTCTCTCTGGTATGTCTGCTAACACTACAGTACGTAAATCGTATTTCCCCAAAGATTGCTTTCAATTCAAGATGCCCTTGGAAATGACGGTTCACACTGAATCATGAGCTTAAGAAAGCGCTTAATATGTCGTCCAGGCTGTCGGGAACATAGAAATTGGCTTAAATGGTTGTGGGATAATTGGTGTATGTATAGGTAGGTACATATTATTTTTCTCGTACGGTTTTGGGTTCCCGGAATACTCAGCGATTGTTTTTAGATAGGCACGTATGTACGTAAATCTTATTTCAAGAAAGATTGATGTCAATTCAAGATGCTCTTGGAAATTACGTTTCTCGCGGAATCATTAGCTTTGAAAGCGCTTATTACGTCGTCCGGACTGTCGGGAACATAGAAATTGGCTTATACGGTTGTTGGTAACAGGTGTATGTATAAATATTAGAGAGTTCCTAGAGATCCGTCGGTCTCAATACGGCGTGCGGTAACGAGAAACTTTACCGCACCTTAAACTCACGTCAAGTCCTTAACGGATCTAGTTGTAAAGCTAAATCCATGAAAGGAAATTATCCCTAGGAGGTTATTTTAGACGATTACGTTTTTCCGGATTGCGATCCGTTAACGTATCTGTACGGAAGGATGCGTCGCCGTAACTCATTGCGTTAGAGTTACGGCGCCGGACTGTCAATACCGCATGACGTATTGTGTTTTACGGACCTACTAGGAACTCTCTATTATTTTGACTCGTACGGTTTTGGGTTTTCGGAATACTCGGAGATTGTTTATAGGTACGTTCGTAAATCGTATTACAAGAAAGATTGATGTCAATTCAAGATGCTCTTGGAAATGACGGTTCTCGCGGAAAGCGCTTAACACGTCATGAACATAAATATCTACGTAACTATTTTATTAACAAACAGTACAGTTGGTGCTAGCGGTTGTCCCTTCATTAGTCGATGGCCTCTTTAAAACAGCAAGGAGTTCCAGGTTTAAAACCAGCGGTCCTTCAATTGAAATTCTACACTTCATGGACCGTTTTTCCTGTTAACTGTATAAAAAGATCGGGTTGCAGAGTTTCATCATATCATGATATTCTAGTTCCGGTACGGGCACTTTCCTATCTAGGATTCCTTCATAATTTACGAGCTATTTTAATGCCTCTTCTACCACATTAGTCTGCCTAATTGGTTTGTTTCAATTAGGTAGAAATCCAATAACATCTTATATACATTTGTTTTCTTAATCTCTCTCAGGGTCTTCATCTACCTTTGCAATTTGTATTACCCCTGATCCAATTCCAATCGGATAGTTAGCCTACCGTAAGAGGTTCCAATCTCCGTAGCAACCACATACTGCAACCTGTATTACATGAATTAATCATAGATTCTTCTATTTCTGTGATAAATATAAGTTCTGCAAAACAGCTCCCACATGTTTGTTATATTATTTGGAATAAATCATGTTCATGTATCTTAAAAACTTTTTAATTAAAGGGTAGATTTTTGTTTGGTTTTGACTGATTTTCCTTCAGTATATTGAATGAAATCTACGAAAGCATTGCAAAACTATAAGTCAGAGAACCAGCAACCAAAAATATATGGGAAGGGTACAGAAGGTTTGAATATCTTAAAATATAGTTTTTTACTTGCTGTTATCGAAATTGATCGACTACAGTCTGCACCGGACGCATCATCATGGTGGCGCACCGAAGGCGCCAAAAATTGACTAAACGTAACCTGTAGGGAGTTATGAATGGAGGTTTCAATCCACTTTTGATTACCTACCCTTCCTTCTTGTTGAGAATATTGAAATTTTTGGCACACTTTGGCGCGCCATCGTGAGACTATGTGCCAGGCATAAAGACTGCCAGGCGTCGATTTCGTTAACAGTTTGCAAGAAACTACGAGCATATTTTAAAATATTCAAACCTTCTATATCCTTCCGGTTAAATTGTTGGTTACTATGGCTCTCGGACTTCATCCGTTTGGGTCCACGGGGGCTTGAGCGTTAGGGTAAAGTTGTCGCTATGGATGGAACGGGAACCTCCTTTCGAATACATTCGATTCGGGTAAGCATAAGTCATTAATAGGACCGTAAATTGCAAAAAAATAAGTTAAATATGCATGATTGTTATTGTAATTTTTCCCATGTGAGTTTGATCACAACCACATCAGTAACAGCTGCTGCGCATGCGCGGACCTCAAATCTTTATAACAATAATGAATCCACAGTTTTCGTTGCATTCCCTTGATATTTTCAAGGTTTGAATTGTTAATCGTTAAATTTTTGAATTGCTAGTTGTAGATCTACAAATTCATGTGATAGAAAAGAGGAAGCTTTGCGAACATATTTAGTTTTATGAACCACACCCATCTAGGATTTTTTTTTTCCAGTGCATATTTTTGATAAAGAAAGAAAATGCTATTGCTAAAGCTACATAGTTCCTTACAGTATTTATTTATTTATTTACGGGCTAGTTAGCCCAATATACAATAAGGAAACTTACATAGAAAATACAGACATATTTGAAAAATACAGACAACGAATGAAAATAAATTTTACAGACTTAAAAGTGTTAGGAACAAAAATTACAGTACATTACAGTAGGTACATTAATTTTGGTTGTAATGTAGAGGGCACATCCATTAAGATCATGATCTATTCGCCATACTCACCAAAATCATATACGAACCTTACACAGGGATGTACCTGCAATGCATGCATCACTTCCCAAAGAATATGTTTATATATGACAGCACGAAATAATCGCCAACTCATTATCTTCACCTTGATGTCATGTTTAATGAGGGTAAACTGATGTAGTTTGAAAGTAAATATCCTTATTCGAATCCTAACTGAAAAGAAATTAAACTCAATGACGTCATACTAGCGTGTACAAGTACTCAACTGCAGACTTCTTTACGATGTTTTGACTTCAAACATCCGTAAGATAACCAGCCCGTTTCATCATATTCGTGTTCCCTGTTGAACATGCCATGAATGAAGTTCTTCAATTCCCCGATACGCATTAAATTGATTCATCGATTACGTAAGAGGTCATTTCTATTACTATTCGAGGTTTTTTCAATAAATTCGATGGAGTGAGGAAATTCAATTGGCATGGGGGCGAATAATGCGTGGTCAAGGACGAATACCGTTTACAAACCACACAAGTGGTTTTTTTCCCTATAGTGCACACAGTATCTGATTAGGTACTCCTCCTAAGGTAGGAACACTTCAGCAATGATTTTTTTCCACTTGTTGAAAGTAACATTAGGTAACTCCCGAAGATTCGTGAAACCTAGTGCTGCATTTTATCGATAAATTGCAAGCTTTAATCATTCAGAGCTGAGCTAAGAGGAAATGAGATAATTATTGCCATTTCCAGTAGCGAGCTCTAGACGTAATCCGTAGGCTGGCATTCACGAACAAACTTCCAGTAATTTAAGGTCTGTTTTCAATCAGCTATATGGCTATATGTGATCACGGAGGTCTAATAAAATGCATAATCCAATGACACTACCGTGCATCAGAGTGAGTAAAAATTGAAGTTTATCGCAATACAGTAAGTAATTGATTATTGATCAAGGATCGAATAGATTCGGTTGGGCTTAGAACGACCTGCTCGACTGCTTCATTCATTATACAGTCATAACACTAACAACGTCGAGACAAAATAGTAACCATCAATACATCGAAACAAAATTATAATGTAACACCCTTCAAGTGAATCGGTTAGGGGGGTGGGGGGCGTCATTGTATCTAATTTATTCTCAGGTGGTATAGATAACATAATTACGAGAGCTTTCCAGAAAAGTGTGATATGGAGGGTTTTGGATGATTGCCAGTGGCCAAAACTGCGGGGCAGTTTGAAGGGGTTTGGGTTTAATTGCATCTTAATTGCGATCAACCAACGATCGAGACTTCCGGATAAATAACGTTTCACGGACTCGCAAAAAATATGCTAATACCGATGTCCTCAAGGGCTTTTTCAAGTCATTAACAATCGGCCGTTATGGTTTCTGGTATTCGAATTGGCACATTTTCTTAGCTTTTTCATTATTTAGCAGAGTAGCATACTACTTGCATACTACTAGCATAGGTACTACTTGTTACGAACTGGTTCATAAGTAGGTTCAGAGGTCCTAGATCATTCCTACTGGAACTTCTAAGCCTACCAAGTATAAATATCAATCGAGACTGTAGGCAAGAATGCACATTCTCGTAGTTGATAGACTCCAATATGAAATTTTAATGCCGCACAGAGGGCAAAATGGCAAAAATACGGGTAAAACTCCGTATCTTGAAAACGGATCGTTATATTGACTTGAGAATAGTTTTATTCAATTCAGGAAGAAAAAATATATTAGAAAAGAAAGTATAACATTTTAGAAAATCCTCAATCATGTAGCAAGGCTGTACGAGCAATTTTTCATATTTAAAAAATTCCCAAAATCAAACTTAAAGAATTAATTTATTTCAGAGAGTTGATTTCGAATAAGACAATTTTTCATGCTATTCTTCATGATATAAAAGTTTCAGTCATGCAGCATGATCGTATGAGCGGATTTTGGTTAATTGTCGTTCTATATTACGTTAAATTCTTTTGAAAATTCAGAACTATAAGAGAAACGCAATTGTTAACTACCAATTTTATGTAAAAGAAACTCGTTCTAAATAATATTCGGAAATCATAAAAAGTTCAGCTTTTTATGCGGGTTTCATATATTTTTCAGCAAATATTAATGCAATTTAAATACGTATTTCAGCATTAATTTCTGCATAAATTTTGTAATGTTATAGTTCTCTTGTAAATATGTGATTTTTAGTGAATTTTATTTTAGCAGAGTTAGTTATTTTTATAAGTGAAATTAGAACGACTATCTTTGATAGATTTTAGAGGCGAAGTAGTTTTATTTGTTGACAACACAACATAATAATCAACATGTGAATATAACACATTTAAATAATTCAATTAATAATGGAGTGTCAGTTTGTATAAACAACACGTCCCCTCAAACTGGCAACTCCAAGTTCACTGATGAAAACATGGTGGTTTGTTCCAGGCAATTTTCTGTCAACACAACAGGAATCATGGATTCGGTTGACAGATAATGAATGTGCATTGTGTGATTTGAACATTGTCTTAGGAATTGATGAGGAATGTTGTTGTGTGTCGTGTCCAAATGCTGTGTCTGATTCTTGGTTAGATAGTTTGCTTCTGGGCTGTTCATTGCATCTGTCACGAATTTGTCCGCAACTTTTTGCATTTATTTGAAAACGATTCTCAATGATTTCCTCATCCGCCAATGTACGATTCTGCGGTTGAACTGGTTTATAAAATTTCCGTGGTCTACCAGGATTTCCAGACCGAATGATCCGAGGCCTTCCCCTCCCTCGGCTGGAAACTACTGGCTGCTCATCGTTGCTAGTGGATGTTATCGGGCCAGGTTCTTCATCAGCTGTGTCATATTCATCAGCGTCTTCTAAATTCTGTTGTTGATTATCTCCTGCCTGTCCGTTTCTTGAATTTGTCTTCTTTAGTGGTATTGTAATTGATTTACTTTCAGTTGCTTCTTTCTTCAATTTCGTTTCGAATTCTTCATATTGATTTTCTTTCTGAAATTCATCCAGGAACCTTACATCTCTTGTTTCAGTTATTCTTCTTTCTTCTTCCAAAAATATTCTGTACGCTTTACATCTTTCCGAATAACCAAGAAAAATACACGATTTCCCTCGTGGCTGAAATTTTCCTTTGGTTGGTGATTTATCAAGAGCAACGCCCTTGCAACCAAATGTTCTAAAATGGGTTAGAATAGGGGGTTTACCTGTCCACATTTCAAATGGTGTTTTTCCATCCAAACTTCTTGAAGGACACCTGTTCCGAACGTGATTTGCAGTAAAAATGGCTTCTGCCCAGAATGATGGTGGCAGTCCTGACTGGATCAGCATACATCTCGCAGTTTCAACAAGTGATCGGTTTTTTCGTTCTGCTATACCGTTTTGTTCTGGAGTATGTGTCACAGTTAATCTTCTGCCTATTCCTGCTTTATCTAAAAATTCATCAAATGCTTTATTTCTATATTCGCTTCCATTATCTGATTGTAAAAATTTTATACGACCCCCTTTTTGATTTTCAACTAAATTTTTATATTTTATAAATTCATTTAGAACGTCACTTTTGTTTTTCACAAATCTTACTTCACACCAACGTGTGTGGTCATCAATAAATGTTAAAAAATAATTTGAACCTTTCTTGGATGATGTTCGCATAGGTCCACAAATGTCTGTATGAATGATTTCCAGAATTTTAGAAGTTCTAAAAGATTTTGTTGGAAATGGCTTCTGTGCCATTTTCCCCATGGCACATACTTTGCAGGTAGATAGTTGTCCACTAAATTCAACTCCTAGTGCCCTACGGTGATTTACGATTTCTCTCATACTTCCTTCATTCAGGTGACCTAAACGTTGATGCCATTCTTCGATATTATTAATGTTTCTTTTTTGTGAAATTACACGGCAATTCTCGATACCTCGTTCTTCAACATAATATAAATTATTTTTACGTTTTGCGGTCAGTATTATTCTGCCTTCATCATTTTGAACTACAGCTTCGTTTTTCGTAAATACTACGGCATGCCCTTTATCAGTTATTTTACTCACTGACATGAGGTTTGTACGTAAGTCAGGTACATGTAGTGTATTATTTAGTGTCATAATTTTTACGTTTTCATCTCTAGTTATAGCTATTTTAACTGTACCTTTACCTTGAATTTTTGTCGATTCATTATTTGCGAGGTTCACTTTTCCATCAGAAATGGGTTCTCGAGACGTGAACGCTTCATCCTCGTTGCACATGTGGGAGCTGCATCCACTGTCCAAGCACCATACTCTGGAGTTGGTTTTCAAAGCGAATTCTTCAGTGAATAAGCTGTTGTCCCTTTCTTCTACTTTTCTTGCCTTTGGTCTGTAATAGCAGGAAGATGGTTTATGACCTCGCCTACTACAGTACGGGCAATTTCGGTTATCGATTTGCGGCCTATAAGCAGTCCATTCCCTATTCTGATAGTTTTGTTTTTCGTGGTTTTGTCGTTTTTCTGTATGTAATCTATTTTGATAGTTTTCTTTACGTTTAGAAGAATGTAGTCTGTAATTATTACCCCTCGCTGTCATTGCCTCTAAATTCCAACTATTATCTATTCTAGCATCCCCTTGTTCTATTATTTTTATTTTCAATATTTCAGGATCTGGCAGTTCATCTCGCGATTCAATGGCGCATCTGAAGTTGTTATAACTATCTGGGAGGCTATAAAGAAGTATTACAGATAACATATCAGGGTGTATTGTAACTTCCATCATTTTTAATTTATCTACTGCGTCAAAAAACTTTGCAAGATGATCCCTAACGTTGCCATCCTCTTTCATTCGATATAAAATTAATTGCTTCAATAAGGTGGCTTTCCTAGCAGGACCTTTGGATTGGTAAATACTTTCTAATTTCAACCATAATTCTCTAGATGTTATACAATCTTTTACTTGTTTAATCTCCGAAGGTGATATTGCTAAAATGATGTCCGCTCGTGCCTTCAAGTCGGTGTCATCCCATTCTTCTGCTGCTTTGATGGTATCAAGATTTCCTTCAATGACGACTGGACGTTTTTTCCTTCCATTGACATATCCGAGTACATCATTCTTGACAAGCAGGGCTTCCATTTGGACTTTCCAAGTGTCAAAGTTGTCTTTATTTAGCGTTTCAATTTTTACGCTCATGGTAGGTACTTGATTTATATTTGTACCTATTTATTTTTTACTACTTTTCAGTGGAAGCTCGCTAGGAGCATAACCTCTTGTAAATATGTGATTTTTAGTGAATTTTATTTTAGCAGAGTTAGTTATTTTTATAAGTGAAATTAGAACGACTATCTTTGATAGATTTTAGAGGCGAAGTAGTTTTATTTGTTGACAACACAACATAATAATCAACATGTGAATATAACACATTTAAATAATTCAATTAATAATGGAGTGTCAGTTTGTATAAACAACAAGTTCATCATTAATAAACTTCTTATGACTCAAATTCTGTTAAAAAATATAAAATTAACGATTTCTGGCCGTCTTTAGCCGTTGTTAGTGATTTTAAAGCAATATTTTTGAAATTTGACCAATTTAATGTGTTTCTAAAATACTAGAAAACAAACTCATACTTTCGTTTGAAAAGCATGATTTTTTGGCGCAAGAACGGAATTTTTATCTCAATCGTAAGGAGAGGTATCGTCTAGAAGGACACACACACACAATGTAATCACTTAGTAGGAAAAGAGAACAGAAAATTACAACAGAAAACTAATTTTAATATCTCGGCTTCTGCCTTTTTCGAAACTGCAAGAGAAAATGTTCAATTGGGGATGTTTGCAACGTTGGC
This sequence comes from Adelphocoris suturalis, assembly GCA_030762985.1. Taxonomy (NCBI): domain Eukaryota; kingdom Metazoa; phylum Arthropoda; class Insecta; order Hemiptera; family Miridae; genus Adelphocoris; species Adelphocoris suturalis. Next base: position 48,481,030 of record CM061044.1, read on the forward strand.
AAGGAATTCACGTAACTTCGGATATCGCTTCAACGTCTAATATTTAGGCCTGGAGGATCGTAAGCACCTAACACGTTATTATGGGCCTCATTTACTTCAAGAGTTTAATGCCAAAACAATCATCATGGGCAATGGCATGTCGGCTTACAGGAAGATCATCGTCAAACCGAACCACGGATGCTCGATGGTTGTTCACCCTCAAGTTGAGTGGAGTTTCTGCTTTCCCCACGTAAAAGGTAGGACACTTTCAAACCAACTCATACACACACACATAGGTGTCTGGAATCCTGCTGATCCTTTGCATGTGTATGAGGTGGGATTGTTCGGAGACTTTAAAACTTTCTCCTCAATAACTATAGGGCAAATTTTTTGCTTGGAGCTGGTTCTAGTCTATCATATCGCCGGTGTGTTAGGATGTCTCCAAGTGAGGATGCATCTTTGAAATGAAGCATAAAAATGAAGCACCTTCACTCACCTATCGTCAGGCATCCTATACTTAGACATCTATGAAAAAGCGTTAAACTCTAGAATTTGTTTCTGAATGTCTCAAAACGGATTTCAATGGAAAAAATTTTAAAAATGTTTTTTTAAATTTTAGGATCCACTGCACTAAGAAGCTACTTTTTTTAAAACAAAAATTTGCTTAAAATCATACTGCATGACTTTACTTTTAAGGGGTGTTTTCCACATTGCTTCCGTCGGCCGCCAAGCCAGTAAAAACTGACAACAGGATAAATTACTTATTACGGAGTCCCCGAGAAAAACATCCCCTCCCCCCTTTCACCTCTATCTCTCCCTTGAAAGGGTTCCTGATGGGGTGGGTGTGGTGGGGGGTGGGGGGGGGGGACGACAAAAGGGAGGTCGAAAATCCCGCCCTATTTACAACAGAGACAAACTTGCGAACGGGAAAACTGGGAATAGGAAACCGAGGATAGGAGGGATGGAGGGGGGTGGAGACCTGGCGGCGACCGACCCTTCATCCGGGTGGAGTCAGCGAGGCCGCCGCAGGGCGGAGACGAGCGGACCGGGAAGGGAAGTGAAGACTCCGCGGCGCCAGGACGGCTCCCCTGACGCTTCTCTGGATCAATAGCCCCCTTGTGCCGGCTTCCTCCTTTTGGCGACGCTGTGCCAGGGTTTTTTTTGGGATGTTCGGTTATCTGCCCATTTTGGCGAATTTTCGTAAAGAATGAACTACTGCAGTGGCTCGGAAAATTTTAAAATCAAAATTTTCGATAACTTTCTTCATTTAAGTCCGTTTTGAGGTATTCTGAAACAAATTGTAGAGTTTAACGCTTTTATATATATATATATATATATATATACAGGGTGATTCCCTCGCAGATGCAAAAAAAAATTTGGGTGAAACTACATCAAAAATGGAGTAAAATGCCGCCAACCGCATATTTTAATCTCAATCCGTACTCGAGATATGATTTTTTAAAGGTTTTTTTCAGGAATACCGTGTTTTTCCATTTTAAACTCGCATTTCTCCACTTTGCCTCATTTAATTTTAACTTTCAACCTCATTTTCGGTATCAGCATTAAATTTCCTATAGGAATAGTGTACTTGGGTTCTTAAAAAGTACCATCCGAAGACCCTCACATCAGCTCAAACATTGACGATTTTGAAAAAATAATATTTCTGAAAATCTTCAAAACTTTACTACTCTTTTAAAAAGAATCCTGGAAACTGGCAAATCTCATGAAAATTGCTTCATCCAATATGCTTTCCAACGGTATTATCAATTTTACTTTTATTTTGTTATTTAGGGGAGAAAATAATGTTTTAATGTTAAAAAATGTGGGTTTTTCACTGAAATTGTTGGTTTTCTCGAAAGACCCTCCATGAACCAACGAGTATGGGGTCGGTTTCTATGTAGTTTTTCTCGCTGGATCAAATGGAAACTCTTGCAGATCTCTCAACTACGTTATAATCGAGTTTTGCACTTTAATTAACTAGTTTTACCCCATAACACACATACATTTAATCGTAACAAACAAACTAAACATTTGCGATTTTAAGTGTAAAACTCGGTTATAACGGAGTTGGAGAGATCTACAATTATTGTTACCATTCGATACAGCGTGAAAAAATACATAGAAACCGACCCCATACTCGTAGGTTCATGGAGGGTCATCTTTCGAGAAAACGAACAATTTCATAGAAAAACCCACATTTTTTAACATTAAAACATAATTTTCTCCACTAAATAACAAAATAAAAGTAAACTTGATTATACCGTTGGAAAGATTATTAGACGAAGCAGTTTTCATGAGATTTGCCAGTTTCCAGGATTCGTTTTGGAAGATTAGTAAAGTTTTAAAGATTTTCAGAAATATTCTTTTTTCAAAATCGTCAATGTTTGAGCTGATGTGAGGGCCGTTGGATGGTACTTTTTAAGAACCCAAGTACACTATTCTTATAGTAAATTTAATGCTGATTCCGAAAATGTGGTCAAAAGTTAAAATTAAATGAAGTAAAGTGGAGAAATTTGAGTTTAAAAGGAAAAAACACGGTTTTCCTGAAAAAACCTTTAAAAAATCATATCTCGAGAATGGATTGAGATAAAAATATGCAGTTGACGGCATTTTACTCCATTTTTAATGTAGTTTCACCCAAATTTTTTTTTGTTGCATCTGCGAGGGAATCACCCTGTATATATATATATATATATATATATATATTTATATATCATATATATAGTATATATATATATATATATATATATATGTCATTCCAGATGATAACTCTATATATAGTTATCTCTAAATCTCGATAGAGATGAAAAATCAGTTCTTGCGCCAAACAATCAAGCTTTCCAATCTAAAGGACGAGTTATAAAGGCCAGCATTTTTTGGGCACATTAAATTGGCCAAATTAAAAAAAAAATGCTGAAAAAAATCACTAAAAATAGCATACGTGGGGAAGGCGCATCAACTCAGTAAATAGTAGTGGGAGGAGGGGGTTCGCAACTGCGCTCTGCTACCATACGATAAGGTAATGATGGATTGGAGCAGTTGCAGTGGCTCGGAAAATTTTAAAATCAAAGTTTTCGATGTTTTTCTTCATTTAAGTCCATTCTGTTCTTGAGCCAAACAAACAAGCTTTCCAATCGAAAGGACGAGTTCGTTGGCCAGCATTTTTGAGCACATTAAATTGGTCATATACCAAAAAGTGCTGAAAAAAATTACTAAAAATAGCTTGCGAGGGGAAGAAGCATCAACTCAGAAAAATGAAGCGGGGGGAGGGGGTTCGCAACTGCGCTCTGCTACCATATATGGTAATGATGGATTGGAGTAGTTACACCATGTTACACCCAGAGGTTCATTGATCTAAACCACGCTCTGCTACCATACGACAAGAAGGTGAGAGCTGAAAAGCTCAGGGTGTAACCACGAGGGCGGCAGTTACAAGAAACGAGAAGGAGGAACTACCCATTTCCATCACACCTTCCAGACGGACCTCTATGACGTCATTTATCTGTCTCTACATTTTTTTTAAATATATTTTTTATTCGCATTATAAACAAACAAACAAACAAAATTTTTACAAAGAAAATAAAAAAAACATTCTAGGTAATTCCACTACCAATATAAATTAGGCACGAGTACATGTACTCGAGTTTCTCTCACTTCAGATTATCTGATACCCTACACATTACACATTGTTGGTAAGCTCTAGTAGAAATCTTTCAGTTGATGAATCAGAATAAAACAGATGACTTCCCGATCTCAATTCCTATTTCGAGCAAAATTAGAAAAATATTGTTTTCGAAAAACGTCCATTTCCACGCATTACTACCTAAATAGGTAATTGTTTATCACTGGTGAACTGACCGTCGAAATTGATCTAAAATTATAATTCTTTATTTTGTGAAATTAGGCAGAGTTTTTCATTAAGTTACGTTTTCTATGTTGAAATGTGCATACACATCTGCGAGATTTAGTTCGTGGCGTAGTGAAAGTGGATCAAGTTCGGCAGGTGTCCCATTAAACTGCTTGAATAAAAATAAAATTGATTGTTTATTTGAAATTGATTATTACCTAACTTAATTGGTTAATTGTTATTTAACATAGAATGTTTTTATGGTGGTTTTATGGCTCATTGACGAGTTGTTATGTAGGTATCCACCAAAGTTGAGTAGGTAGGTCTATCTATTCAAAAACGTAGTTGATTCAGGTGGTGAAAAATGAAATCGTAATCCAATAAGCAGTAGGTACTGCTGAATATGACAGGAAGGTTTTATTATTTTTATAATTTTTTTATCATATAAGAATGCAAATCAGGGATTGGATTTTATTATATGTTTTATAAGTTTGCTAATTGCTATAATATTGTTTAATTTTGTCGACTATTTGTGGCCAACCAACTTGACGGTCGCGTTTATATTAATTATTCCACATTGTACGGCGTCTACGATCATGTCAAAACAATTCAACTCTCTGATCAACTTTAGATTGGTTTTATATCTAAGTTTGATTTATAGCCTAAAGCGATACTTGACATACATCTTTGACTTTTCGGCTGGTCTGTTACTGTATCAGAGTCGATTACATGTTTTCTTCAAAGCTTGTGGATTCATCAATTTCCAAACAACCAGTTTCGGGCGAGGTGATAGCTGAATAAATTACCACCGATGATCATTCACATATAAAGTCAGGATCAGGTTCCGAATAAATTAATCGGGATGATCTGTTCTTCTAGTTAGGTGGTTGACGGCCGGTAAGAGCATCGGAGGTTTACATAATTTTGTCTAGAGTTTCCCCGCGAAATCCCGTGGAATTCCGCTCTTCCATTAGCTGGCAAAAGGCAGCAAAACATTCGACGGTTTATTTTTACTTTTTTCCGCTGTTGTGAAGATCTAGAAAAGCGACAACGAAACTATAAAAAGGCTTTCAAACCCTCTCGAAGCCGCTAGCGGCCGTCCACCTGCGCTTAGTTACGTAACCAGCCGGATCACGGCGCGTCCACAGAGTCCGTACCTCGGATCCCATCTGTAGATCTGATCTGCATCTTAAATAAAGGCGAGTTATTAGTATTTTCGAGGTACCTGTTAGATTTATTTAGCGGATTGGGGCAGTGCATTATTTTGAGTTAGCGTTAGCCAACATGGCAAGCATACAGAAGTATGCAGGGTTTAAGACCCGCGCCGGCCGGCGTACTATCAAGAATAGATTCTATAAAAATAAAAATGATAAAATAAAATAAAAACTTAGGAACTCTTTTTAAAGAAATTCGGCACTTTCTCCCTCTTTGAGGGGCTACGCCCCCTTACACTCCCTGGCTATTTATTTTTCCACACTCCGTGTGAAATTACAAAAACACAGAATGTGTTTTTGCGTTTTGCTTCCTCTCTACCAAAGGTAGGGAAGCTTTGTGTTCGTGGTCGAAGTCGAAAAAATTTTTGTCCCCCAAAATTTCCACTTGCTTTTTGTTTTTCAGAGCTTGCTGATCAATTTTGGCTCCGTGTCTGTCTGTCTGTCTGTGGTAAATCCTTGTCACGCCCAAAACTATACCAAGTTTTAATCCGATTCCTATGAGATTTTCAGAGGTTGAGCGGATTAGCTCCTAGACGATTCCCTATAATTTTCAATACCGTCGAACCAACAATAGCCTGAGCGCATGCATAAACGTGAATTTCTCATCATCTTTTGGTCCGATATCGTTCAAACTCAGTACATAATTGGGTATATGTTTTAGAAAACTTCCCTATAAATTATATTGCGATTGAAAAAGAAATAACCATTACGCATGCGCGAAACTAATATTGATTGACACAGGCATAATCCCGATTCTAATGGAACGATTTTGATGAAATTTTCAGTAATTGTGCAGGATATCTTCTAGACGGTCTCCTACAACTTTCATTACCGTCACATAAATAGGAGTCCGTGCGCATGCGCAAACGTCAATTCATTATAACATCGATTTCTTATCATCTATTGGTCCGATTTCGTTCAAACTCGAGGAGTAGATGGGTATATGTTCCAGAAAAATTCCTTATGAATTACAACGCGGTTGGTGAAGCAATAACCATAGCGCACGCGCAAAACTCAAATTGACCAACACAAACAAAACTCCAAGACTGATGGACCGATTTTTATGAAATTTTCAGGATTGTGCGGCTTAGCTCCTAGACGTTCCTCTATAAATTTCATTGAAGTGGAAGTAATAGTAGTCTGTGCGCATGCGGAAACATTAATTTCTTATAACGCCAATTTATCTCGATTCCCACTTTTTTCTTCAACTAATTCTACATGTCCATGTTACAACATATGTGAGGAAGCTATACTTATTTATACTAATAATGCGTGAGAAAAACTTGGATTTTAGTAATCCAACACATAGCAACTGGTTGGTGATCCCAAAACACATTCTGTGTTAAAAATTTCAGGAACTTTTTCAAAATGTGTGTCAAAGACCAAAACACCACAAACCAGTATGAATAGTGTAATTTGCGTCAGTCTGTATGTAATGAACACAGGCAATCTAACCCCACTATTATTTATTAATTTAAATTTTAGGAATACAATACGTAATTTAACATGGTACGTCTAAAATCTTCCAATTAAGTCTTTCAAATTTTCTCCCGACCGGCTAGGACAATTTTGTTAAAAGTTTCATGTGTTTCCTTACCTTCAGATGGATCATCAGCATGTGTGTTGACCAAAAAACCACACGAAGATGGTCCAATATTGGGGGCCATGTCCACAGCAAATTCATGACAAAGTCATTTTAAAAATTCACTTCTTTCGCCTAAGTTAAACCTCACATACCTATACGAAAGAATGAGTTCAAAAGACAACCACAAAATATTTGATGATTTACATCAACACAAACTCCATGGCTACTTCAGCTGTTTTTATGGAATGATTAGAATTAATCAATTCTAGGGCTATGATGAACCATATTAACATGGAACATGTTTTTGCCATCATAAGCCGGCCAAAAATGAGACAAAATTACCGTTACGAGACAGTGCGTTACCCTCCTATTTTCTGATGATTATCGCTTACAACCAAATCGTTGCTACGAAACTGTATTTCAGACATTTATCATCGTATGGAAATCCTTCGCCAGTCGTTGGAAAGCTCTCGATTTTTCTAACCGTATTATGTTAACCACTAACTACAGAGTGCGCGGCCAACAATCTGAGGTATGAGCATTGTCAGTTAATTTTGTGAAGATAATTGGAACTACTATTGGACTGGAAAGAAACTTGGAAATTGAAATTTTATAGGGAGAGTCTCAAGCACATAAAGAGACGATTGAAACGATGCGCTCTTTCTTAATCAGCTGAGTTACCTAAATTCTCTCCTGTTCTCCAAAGGAACGTGTTCCATGATCGGTCAAGATTTAATGCTTAGGACTAAATTTGTTTTTTGTATACAGATAGTTGCTTTCCGACCGTTGTACAAAAATTACCATTCACGAACGCAACCTTACCGAGATTCGAAAAGTCACCGAGCTTAAAAATTCATAAGGGTCAAAGGGCAAAATTAACGAAAAACCTCAACAACAACAACCTGTATACAACATTCAAACAAAATAGTATTTTAATATATTTTTGTTTGGTGGATTCTAGGATTCATTAGTTTCCAGGCTTCTTGTATCTATGTGGTACGTATTGTTTCTAATGATCATTCTAACGTAGTGAAACTTGCACTATGGAATTTGAAATCAAATCATTAAAGGAAGGTTTTATAAAGAAAAATTTCATAATTTCTCCCTTGAGAGGGAAAAACAATAAATCATGTTTAATGTTTCAAGGGAGAAATTAGATATAGTTTTTTAAGGTCAAGAAAAAAGAAAAGATTCTAATTAACCAAAACAATTTATTATATTTATATACATTTTTATTTTACCATGAGATATTTCCGATGGGACTCATACCAAAGTACGCTTGCATACGAGTCTGCAACACATTGGGACATTTTGGGTCAAGTAAATGTCCTAAAGAGGCTACATACGAAATTACAGCTTCCTAGAGTGTAAAGCATAGAAATTAGCTCTAAGAGCCACTCATCTGATCCGGACCCTGGGCATCGTCAAGTAAATGTCCTAAAGAGGCTACATACGAAATTACAGCTTCCTAGAGTGTAAAGCATAAAAAATAGCTTTAAGAGCCACTCATCTGATCCGGACCCTGGGCATCGTCAAGTAAGTGTCCTAAAGAGGCAACATGCGAAATTACAGCTTGCTAGAGTGTAAAGCATAAAAAATAGCTTTAAGAGCCACTCATCTGATCCGGACCCTGGGCATCGTCAAGTAAATGTCCTAAAGAGGCTACAAGCGAAATTACAGCTTGCTAGAGTGTAAAGCATAAAAAATAGCTTTAAGAGCCACTCATCTGATCCGGACCCTGGGCATCGTCAAGTAAATGTCCCAAAGAGGTTACACACGAAATTACAGCTTCCTAGAGAGTAATGCATAGAAATTAGCTTTAAGAGCCACTCATCTGATCCGGACCCTGAGCATCGTCAAGTAAATGTCCTAAAGAGGCTACATACGAAATTACAGCTTCCTAGAGTGTAAAGCATAAAAAATATAAGAGCCACTCATCTGATCCGGACCCTGGGCATCGTCAAGTAAATGTCCTGAAGAGGCTAAATACAAAATTACAGCTTCCTAGAGTGTAAAGTATAGAAATTACCTATTAAAATTATTTAACCACCGCTTCACAAATCAAACCGTTCTCGCAATATTCGGATCACCTGCTATGAATCAAATCATCGAAAACCAACTCAATGAAATCATCAGAAATTAACAAGCGGTTGCAATCATGTTCACAATATCAATTATTGAGAATGATCACCTGAGTGTACACAATTATTCAAATAACCATGCTCATAACTCAGCTTGTTGGCCACGCACTTCGCAGTAGTTAACATAATATGGTTGGATAAATCGAGAGCTTTCGAACGAATGGTCAACGAATTTTGTGGGATGAAAAACGACGAAGTACCATTTCCCTAGCAACGACTCGGTTGTAAGCGGAAATCATCAGAAAAAAAAACGTTGCAGATTTGCGTGTCGTGTCGGAATTCACAGAACGACCCCCAGCCCTAAAACATTAAACATGTTAAAATGTTATTCTGTGCATTTTTGTATTTTTGCAGTATACAAGTTACCTTGTGTACACACACTGTTACTTATAAAATGTCTTTTATTGATTCCAGTCATGGCCGTTCCTTTTTATGCTGATCTTCCTGGAAAACGTGGTATTGTGGATTGAGAAAAAGCCAACCCTGCGATTGAATGACGGCATCACGACGCTATCCCACCTACTCCTGGTTGAAATGGCCAAGTGAGTTAAAATTCGTCTAATGTTCGCAACTATGCCTACAAGCTATCGTAATTATTTTACGTACAAAATATACGTAAGCCTCGTAGTTCAAATTTCACTGAATATAATTCTCGACGCTTAAACCGGATAATTTCGTTTCAAAGGGTGGTTTCCGATGTATGGCAGTGGTGGGATGACATAGTCGAACAGTTACACTGCTATTGAACACTGGAAAAAATCGGCTGTCAAGAATGGTGTAACCATAAATCTATATACTATATTGGTCTACACGTGTAACACATGGCTTCTTATTCATATGAGTATACAGGGTGTCCCAAAAGTAACACTCCCCCCCCCCCCCCATTTTCCCTCAATTTTTGAGACATTGAAGTGATACTTGGAGAGCTTTCTTGGGGTTATCCAAGTTTTTGGACTACTCGACGCGGCCCCTGTCGTCTATCCTTCTACTTTATGGACTTTATGAACTTTTCGTATAAAAAGGGGTATTACAGCCACGGTGAGATTTTGGCGCAGTATTTACCGTTCTTGTTTCATGAAAAAGTATTGGTTCTGATCGGTAAATTCACAATTGAAAAAACTCAAGGTTTCCAAAACTGAGTAAATTTTGCTTTTCAGAAGGTTGTTTTGTGTCTCAAACCTTAAATCTTGAAGAATCTCAGGCATTTATCCTATCGAAAATTTACTTCTCTTTTCAACAATATACTCAAATTTGAATTTACATAGCAAATTAAGGGAGTAATAATAGTTTTAGTGACATAGAGGCGAAAACACGAAAAAATATATTGAAAATTAAATTAGGTACTCGAAAACTAAGTGCTTAAAAAATTTCTAGGAGGAACTTTCCATCAGAAATAAGCTCTTAAATCGACCACTACATGCAGGTCACCCTGTACATTGATCGTAAAACATCGGAAAATATCTGTTCAATATCAGTATAGTCCGAAATATCGATAAGCGATTGCATCGCTAGTGGACGCACAATCGGACACAGAAAACATCACATCCAGACTTGAACGAAACCAAAACTGTTCAAAAGGTCTGAAACGTGAATTGTGAGAGGAAATTTTTATTCTAGTGCACCACTTCATCAATACTTCATTAGTTTTTTTGAGGTACCTACGCCTCTTTGCGCCGTGCCGAATCGTCAAATTGTAGCCAAAGGCTGTCCTATTGTCTGGAAGGGGTCAACACTCAATGGCTTTGTTACTCGCCTAACCTGATGTCAATACTACCAACCATAACTCTTGTCTCTGGGTCGGGTCACTGTGCAACGAACGGGTGACCTATCCAGTCTATCAATAGGCAGGGAGCGGCGTAGGGTTTCAACTGGTAAACAATCGCCATCAAGAAAATGATGAAAGAGTTACGTAACGGGAAACAAATCGGCGAACATAGCCTCTTCTTTCGCGTTCCTCGGATGACGTTCACAAAACAAGATATTGCTACATCAAAAAATAAAGCATCAAAATCTATTTATGGCAGCAGGTAGCGACATGATTGGTTTGTGTGATGAGCGGACAATGAGGAAAATGTCGACAATGAAACTCGCTCGTTGATCACGGGTTATTCAATAATTCCAATATCTTGAATATTCAAAAACCGGTCTACATCTGAAGTTTGCCGGTTAAGAGTCGTGTGTTTGAATACATTATCCCCTTTTAGCAAAATCAACCGTCACAATGTTTGGCACGGGATTTCTTGGATCTATCCCATGGACATCAGTTTGACCTCTAGTATAAATAATTACAACGGAATTTAGCGGAAAAGGTTCTATTATCCACCTCTATAGAAACTACTAGGTATTTGCTTCCTAGTGCACGAAAGAGTGGAAGCATTCTGATCGCTTTCGGCTCCAAAACCAAAATTTCCGCTTGGATTCAAATTTGTTTGGATAATGAAGCTACTGCAATGGCTCCAACAACTTTCTTAAAATTTCATCTGAGGCAATCGTTCGATATATATGCGTATATGAAAAAGCGCAAACTTCAGGAATCGATTCAGAATGTACGGGTGTGTGCGCGTCTTTCCTGACGGTAACCCTCCACAAAACTGAGATAACAAATCCGTTTTTTCGCAAAAAAAAAAAAAAAAAAAAAAAAAAAAAAAAAAAAAAAAAAAAACGGCCCTTCGGGCCTCTCAAGGGGCTCCGCCCAGATGTTATTACTTTGAGCCTGACTGCTAAAATGTAAAAAACATGGAATCATGTTTTAGCTCCTCGCTCTCATTTTATTATAGAAATGATCACGACGATTGAGCTCTTGTGAGATGATGATCTCCTAATGGAAACTCGCAAGTAAACATTCACTTTATTATAGAAATGATCACGACGATTGAGCTCTTGTGAAATGATTATCTCCTAATAGAAACTCGCGAGTAAACATTCACTTTATTATAGAAAGAGGCTAAAGAGGCTAAATACGAAATTACAGCTTCCTACAGTGTAAAGTATAGAAATTACCTATTACGAGTAAACTGATTTAACCACCGCTTCACAAATCAAACCGTTCTCGCAATATTCGGATCACCTGCTATGAATCACATAATCGAAACACCAGCTCAATGAAATCATCAGAAATTAACAAGCGGTTGCAATCATGTTCACAATATCAATAATTGAGAATGATCACCTGTGTGTAAACAATTATTCATATAACCATGCTCATAACTCAGCTTGTTGGCCACGCACTTCGCAGTAGTTAATATAGTATGGTTGGATAAATCGAGAGCTTTCGAACGAATGGTCAACGAATTTTGTGGGATGAAAAACGACGAAGTATCATATCCCTAGCAACGACTCGGTTGTAAGCGGAAATCATCACAATTATTGGCGCTACTTTCATCTCACTTTATAGTCTCAATTTTCGGCGGGGGATCCATCGCTAAAACATGATTCCATGTTAAAAAAAGGTTGTTTGTTGGACAACACTTCTGAGAACACTTTTTGAGCACATTTAATTGGTGGAATTTCAAAAAATCACAAAAAATGGCCTAAAACGGCTAAAAATCGTAAAATTTTAATTTCTTTAGCAAAATTTTAGCCACAAATAGTTAATCTACAACGAAATACGACACTATGAAATTTATGGAAAAGAATGCAGAAAAATGTGCTCGAATTTCATTATTATTTGTTGAAAAATCGATTAAAAAATGAAAAAATTGCAAAAAATCCAATATCATAGAATATTTATTATTTAGCACATGTTTATCTGCTATATTGTCGGTGGCTAACAAATGATTGCTCGCAAAGGGCTCAAATTTCGAAAGAATGTAACATAATACTGCAATCTATAAAAATTCGCTCATACGATCATGCTTCATGACTGGTACTTTTTTTTTAATCTTTGAAAAATTACATTTTGAAGACGGATAATTAGTAAGAGAAATTAGCCTCTGAGGTTCCTTAGATGATGAACTCACCTGCATACCTCGTAATTATTTTCAGCACCATAGGGTCGATTACGAAACAAATTAGACTCGGAGGTCCCTCAGCTGATCAGTGCGTCTCCGTACATTGTAACTTTATTCTTGATGCCCCGATCTCGATTCCTTAATGATTAATTCTATCATGTTCCATCTTTTCACTCTCTAGTCGTTCAAATTCGCTTAAATTTGGATGATAGTTGAAAGAAGATGATAGGTAAACGAGGAAGCTTTGTGCCACACCCACCTTGGCAGACGTTTTTTCTTTTGGTTAATTTCATAGGTTCATTATTGATAATGAACCGAATGGCTCACTCTCATCAGACTCCTATAAACGCATAACGGTCCTATAATGTACACTTAATTATGCAGATGTGGCTAGGGTGAAAAAACTACTTAAGGATATGTAAACTTCAGTATCGATTCAACAAAGAGGTAATTTGCAACATAAAAATATTCACAGATAACATTTTTTTTTACTAAACTCTTTGTTTTCGATAATTTAACATTTATGATATTTTTCGTGTTCCCTGCTTTATGACATTCAAAACTAAAGCTCACCGGTTTTTCATTTCCTTCTTTTTCAAGACTATTATGCGAAATATTATGTGTTTTTGAAGGGTAAAACATTTAGTTAAAGTGTAAAACTCGATTATATCAGAATTTGAGAGACATACAAGTGGTCTCTTCATGGTCCATTTGATTCAGTGTAATAAATAGAAACCGGCCCCAAACTCATTGGTTTGTAGAACGACATTTTTATTGAAAACCCTCGAAATAATTATTGTAAAACCACGTTTAAAACATTTTAAAACACTATTTTATCCCTTAATTAGCAAAGTAATTGTAATGCACTGTAGTTTTTCCCATTGAAATACTCCCTTTTGCTGTTGGATTTTTAACAATGTGTCTCATGTGTGCGCGGTGTCATTGAGTTCAATGCCCGTTAAGACAGCCCGTTCCCTGGTCGGCTAGGAAATGCGACCGCCGCTCGACTTCTGGTCCGCGCTGCCTCCGGTGTGCGCGGTCACACATCTGTTACCAACCGTTAAGACCAAAACATCACTACCTGCAAGTGTCTTACATCCAAAAGTCCCCGGTGCGCGCTAGGCCACCTGCGAACTGTGAAGTTCCACGAACTGAAGGTTCGTGCCAACGAACTGAAAATTTATGAGACAAAATAAGACATCCACCAACGCTTCCCTGGTACATACGTAGGGACAATAAACTCAATTTCGAGAAGTCACCAACTAAACACCAAATAATGCGATTCATAACCCAAGTTTCATACAGAAAATGTCGAGTGGTTTCGAAGAAAAACCGGACGGACGGATTTTTTAAGTTTTGCTTCCGAGACTGTAAGGCAGCGGAAGCTTTGTTTTCACTTTCGAAATGAAAAAATTTTTTTTGTTCCAAAATCAAAATTTCCACTCGCATTTTGCGTTTCAGAGCCTCTGAACAAATTTGGTTCCGTGTCTGTCTGTCAGTCTGTCTGTCCGTCCACATTTCCTTGTAACAGCCATAACTTCTACAATTTTGATCCGATTTTAACCAAATTTTCAGGGATCGTGCGAGTTAAGCTCTAGATGGTCCCCTATCAACTTCATCATGATCGAATCAACGGTAGCTTCTGCGCAGGCGCTAACGTGAATTCCTTGTGACGGTCATAACTCGGTCAATATTGAACGGATTTCGGTCAGATTTTCAGGGATGATGTGGGTAAGGTCCCTTGAGGTCCCATAAGACAATCATCATAATTTCATTAGCGGTACGCTCTGCGCATGCGTGAACGAAATAGTCTTGTTACGGTCCTTGCAACAGCCGTAATTTCCACAATTTTGATGCGATTTTCTTCAAATTTTTAGGGATCGTGCGGGTATAGCTCTACATGGTCCCCTATCAGTTCCGTCGTGATCGAATCAACGGTAGCCTCTGCGCAGGCGCAAACAAAATTTTCTTGTTTCGGTCATAACTCAGGCAATTGTGAACCATTCAGCTTCCAATTTCCCACCTTATTAATTCCCCGATGCCAGAACCGGTCGTTTCTAGTTTTCTGGAATTTAATGGTGACGTACTGTGAAGGTCACGAGGAAGCTCATGTGCCATTTCCTTGGCAGTGTACTTTTTTTTTTAGTTCGATTTTTGGATTCTTCGCATCTTGAAACGTAAACCAACAAATATTGAGGGGGGGGGGGGGGTTAAAATTGGTTTTTCTTGGTCGATTACAAAGGTTCATTATTGAAAATAATAGACCAAAATGTTTTATAATTTTAATTGTCAGGTGGCACATTTGGGGCGTTGTCGAGTATGTTTGGATTTTAGAATAAATAAATGTATCCAATTCATAATATTCTATTTCCAATTATACCTATTCTAGAATTTTTGCTTCGAAGGTTGATATACAGAGGAAGCGAAAGTGCAGCTTATGTGTGGATCTATAATAACTACAGGATAGCTGAACTTCCCTGGGATTCAGTGGCCACTTGGTACCTAGCGGCCATTCTCGTTGATTTCTGCTATTACTGGCTCCATCGCGCTTGTCACGGTATGTTAATTCGTATATTTCTCATTTGACCAATTTTTTCAAACTTTTTAAGAAACTCTTCGATGGGCCTCGGAAGGTGTTTGTGCTGTTCGCATATCATGGATAGATTATGGGGTGCTTCTAACCCCTGCATCAAAATCAACCAAGAAGCACTCAAAGGAGTTAACATGTCCTCTAGACACAGATTTTTAGTAAGGTCAAAAACTGATCCTGAGAGTATGCATAGTCATTCTGGGCTTGGAAGTTGTTGTGTCTCTGCTAATTATAGTTGTGACTAATTCATGTGATCAGAATTACGAGCTCTCATTGGCCAGACGTAATCTGTATGTATTTGAGAAATTCATCAGAGGCCAGGCTAAGTATTATTACCTACCTCCAAAAATGAAGGATTTAGTTTATCTTTGCTCAGTTTTGATTATACCAATAGATGCAAGTCAAGCGAAATGAACATAATTTGACCCTTGAATGTGTTGGCTTGACTTCGGATGCTCAAATATCTTTCAGATTTCGTTCTAGTCGGATTTACTGTTTGTAATGGAAGGTTCTCGCTTATATTGCAAGGTTCAAAAATCTCCCCATAGCTATCTGCCAAGCACTAGGTAGTAAGTAGTAAGTATTTAGTCGATTTTTTGTCCAATTTTCTTAACAAATCTAAATGTGACTATCCTCTAGTGGAAAGTACCATATTATTTTACCAGCAGTGATAGGCGGGCTCTGTTGGGCTATACCGTTGTATTTTAACCTGTTTTGACATGGATATGTCTTTGCTCTGGGGGGTCATCCAAAAATTTCCGTGATGCAAAATTTGTGTCACGATTTCAGTGTTTTTCACGTACGACCCAGCCGTTGCTAGGGGAATGGAACTTCCGCAGTTTTCATCGCACAAAAATCGTTCGCCACTCGTTGGAAAGCGCTTGATTTATGTGATAAATGTTCACATCTCAAGCTACCAATTTCCCCCTCCTTAGGTACCTGGCTACATTCCAAAACTAAGTTTATTGGACTATAAACAATTTTAATAAGCCGGTTACAGTATTCTTAACGTAAAGCAATAGCATCATTTACTCCACTCCATAGGAAACATTTTCATCCTCTTGACAACAGTCGAGGACAACCGTTATGAAATCCCCAATCAAAGACATATCCATGTAATACATGGTATCTGCTTGTAAAGCGGATAGTGGAACTCGTTTACGAGTTTCTGATTTACACCTGATTTTGACCAATAAAAACACAGCGTAAAAACTCAAACAGTAAGTCCCAACCCGAATAGTGCCTAGATTATGTAGGATTCAAAATAATACAACTAAATGTTACTTTTATGGTTGGTGCTCCATTTATAATACCTACTATTTTAGATTTCAACTCCATTAATGGAGTCTGTACAACTGAGTTGCGGTTATTCGCACAAATATTAGTATGTTCTGATTGACGTGGTAGGGAGCTTCGCCGATTCCTGTATAAGCTCGCCGACTAATCACCTAATCAGAAATTCCTGCAGAGTCCGTATGCTCTGAAATTCAGCTGTATATTGGACTCAATAACAGCCGTCATAAATATAATTTTACCAATTCAGCGATCTGAACTACAAGAAGGTACTGGAATGAACGAGTGAAGACAGTTCACGCTAGTCTCTCATAGGCCGAAGCCCTAATCACCATATATCATCCATGGCTGTAGAAAGCCAACTTCTGAAATTCAGCTGATTGTTGGACCCGTTCACAGACATCAGAAGTACAATCTGCTAATTCAGCGTGCTAATATACGTGAAGCCAGCTGATAGTATAGACTCTCATCATATTCCTATAATTCCAAACACCATCCAAACTACTGAATTAAATTTAGGGTTTCTCGTTATTCCCTACTAGAACTGCTATCCCTAAAAGAGCATTATGTTTCAGAGGTTCATCTATTATGGGCGCAGCACCAAGTTCATCACAGCTCAGAAGACTACAATCTGACCATAGGCCTGAGGCAATCTGTACTTCAATCTTGGTGCGGATGCGTAAGTTCGATTACAACAGTGATTTTTAAGAAATTGCCTTAATTCCACAATTTAATTCACATGCGCACTAATATCAATTATATCCAAAGCCTGCTAGACATTTAGGCTCGTTGATATTCTTAATGTTCATCTTTCAATTATTCACGAGCACTTGTTTTGAAATTTGAGCACTAATGTGTATTTCGTGCAAATTCACAGCGTAACGGATTGGCTTTAAATACACAATATCTAGATGCTTTTAATATAGTTGTATTTTTTTTTAAATGGATTTTAAGTTACTGCACTATGTAATGTTTGAAGTACACATACGTAATCATCACACGTAGCTAACAATATATCATATTTATTTATTATTTCTTTCTTCTATTCCAGTTTACCATTTAATGCATAGATGCATAGGTAAGTTATTTTATCTCATGTTACATTATAGATGATTGGATTTTGGTGGAAATCCCTCCATCCAAGTAAGATTCTGCACTTATGGTTGTGGGCTTTCTCCCAATCGTGGCCTTCCAACAAATCACGCTTCACTTGGATGGTGGGAGGAGATCTCCATCGTCTAGGGCGCTCCTCATTATTGATCAGATTTATAGATTGTTCTTTTTTTCCAATTACAGCTTTTCTACCTCCCGCTGGCGCTGTTCGTCCCTCCGTCCGTATTCCTCATCCACCAGCAGTTCAACCTCATGTACCAGTTCTGGATCCACACAGAAACCGTGAGGAGTCTCGGGCCCCTAGAATGGGTTTTGAACACGCCAAGGCACCATCTTGTACATCACGGTTAGTAGTCCTCTAATCAGCTATAAAATATCCATTCGCCTCCTATTAGTGGCCAAATTAACGTAGGATAGCTAAATGAAGTGTAATACTATCCTGCCGATAAACCATGGATACTATAACTCGTGAGCCGGTTACTAATGCTAAACCATCTGTGGAATACACTATCTATCGCGTTATACACCTGAAATATATTGATTACAATTTTCTGATAAAGATAGTAGAAGAAAAATATTCCGTTTTTGCTACCAATGTTTGTTATGACGTTCGCCGAGATATTGATGTTGAATGTTAAAAAACGCTGCAAATTATCACCCAAAAGGTTTATTATTTCTGTACTGGATAGCCCTTCCACGCAGAACACTTTAATATAATTATAAAACAAAGCCTGTTATAAATATAACTGCATTAGCGTAGAAGCCCACCGAGTATAAATACCAACACCTTACTGCTCCTTCAGAATTTAACAAGAGCCGATCAACCAACTGAAAATTAATGACAAAAAATATTTCACTTACCTACGCTTCACAAGCCCATCTATGCTTCACAAGAGTAATAATAAACTCGATCACACGAAATGGGAATCCATTGGAATTATATCTGCTGAGTCGATCTTCGTAGTTTATAAGGCGATTTTTATTATACTTCACAATTTACGGTTAACTCGCATGTTGAAGTTCTTTTTACTGCCAAAGTCCTAGTCCTCGAGGAGAGCAAACCGATAAATGTATCCGGGGGGTTTCTCTCGATTCTTTTGGATGATATCTATTAATGACAACCAAAAAACATCAATGTTACCTACCTTCAAAGTTTTCTAAATTTAGATTTTTTAAAATTTCAGCCCATAAAGGGGCGTCGCGCCCGATTGTATATATGCGGTTTTTCCAACTTTTCTCGGTCAATAGTGGAGCGATTTTGATTATTCTTGTTGCAATTTACCTACTGGTTTTTAAATTCCTCATAGGATCGCTCTGAAGGTTTCAAATTCCAAAATTATCAAATTTAGATACCATTTAACAATTTTATTTTCAAATTTCGAGGTTTGTGGGACCTGTAGGCTTCAAAAATAGAACGAACGCTGCAAGAATAATTGAAATCGGTCAATTTATTGGCTGAGAAAAGTTGGATAAACCGTTTGGTCATATTTGGAATATGGAGCAAGCTCGGACTGAGTCTGAGCTTCTACCGCCAGGTTACATTCGAATCACTCACCTGTCTTGCTCTTTTGGTTGGGAAGTCGCTAGACGGTCTGCTTTTGCAGACCTTACGGCGCCCCCTTAAATACTCTCTCTAGGGTTGATCGAAATCGATGCCGAGTTTTTAGCTTTTTAAACCCCTTATGTGACTTTAACTCATGGGTATAAACATTAGTCCAGTAGTTTCAGATAAAAGCTCTCGACGGCGGACGGAATTTAAACCAACAAAATTTGTGAGGGGTAAAAAAGAAAATATTTTTTCTTCATGAATTGAAAATAATAAACCAAAAGTTTTCACACGCAGTTTCCCCTTGTTGTTAGGTTGTTTGTACTCTATGTATGCCTTATTTGGTTTACCTAATTATATATTTTTGGCTAGTTATACCTACTTCCATATTCGATTATGAAGAAGTATAAATACCTGGATACCTAACTAACGAAATTTTGGATGATTAATGGATTTATAGAACTCTACGTTACTCGTTCAATATAATCATCTTCCAGAATTCTCAACTCTTTGTACCCAACCTTTCTCAAATCCTAACCTCCTAAGCATTCGTAGGCAAATACTTCACTATCTTTTCCGCTCCAACAGGAAAATAAAGTGGTACTTACAGTTCTCAATCAGAAAGAGAAGATGCAGAAGGAAATCCGAGGCATAAAATCGAAGAGTTTATATAAAGAGGATTGGAATTATCGACTCATTTGTTACTGAAATAGAATTATTTATATTCCTCAGATAGCGCCAAAATCAAATGAACTGTCTCTTTGTTGGGACAGTTTTGAATGTTTTTAAAAGTTTAGGCTAGCTGTATTTCTCATAATATTTGAAAGAAAATTGTGTCTAGTCTGTTCTTCTTTGTTCATTTGCTCTCCCGATCCGTACCCAAAGCCTTTATCGCTATACAACGTGTCTAACCGCTTTGTAAGTCGTCAAACTCTTGTATCCAAACCGTTTTTACAAAATTTCACATATGCACTTACTGTTTTCAGGGAGCACGCTCAAATGCTTGGACAAGAATTATGGCGGCACTCTCATCATTTGGGACCGTCTTTTTGGGACCTACGCCGATGAGCCCAAAGAAGAGATCATTTTTGGACTTGTAATGAATCAGCCATCATTCAACCCTCTCTATCTTCAAGTGAGTCGTTGCAATTGTAATAAGAAGTTTGAGCTATGAACGTGTAAAGTCGATTGCTTGAATCCACGAACATTTACCATTATTTATCAATCCAACCCAGACTCCTTCGGAAAATTTGCTTAACCAATTTGACTTAGGTCAAAAAGATAACGACGTATAGTCATGAAATAGAGCGAATAATTATAGCTAACAACGCTACTGAAAAAAAAGTATGGGATTACCTATATAATTATATTTTAATAATGCGTTATTACCGAAATAATGATTACTCAATGCAAGATGTAAATATGAGCGGGGCCGAACGAGAAAAAAATAAAAATGAAAAATAAATTAATTAATTTAAAAAATATCCGGTATACAGGAAATTATAAAATATATATATATATATATATATATATATATATATATATATATATATAAGACAAAATTAACTGTCCAGTCTGGTTTATGACATGACAAGAGGGACCTTTCGGAATGTCATTCCTTACCAAGCCCCTACACCCTTCTGGAAATATTTAATACTGCCCGACGCCATTTGGGATGCATGTTATTTGAATTTCCCCTTTACAAGAGCCACCTCAGTTCAAATTCGTTTGGAATATAATTACACTAAATATATATGCAGGTAGATAATGACTTAAACTGATGATGAATTAAGGTACCTACTCATAATTTTTTCCAATCAATGAAAGCTATAACTCATTTCGAAATATGATGAGTTAAATTAATTTTGAATGAACTTTAACAAATTAAGAATAGACCTTCGAGAACAACATCTAAGTCCAAGCATGATGGTCAGAAGAAAGGGGAAAATTGAATAACAGCCTACGTTACATAACCAAAAGACTAATGCAGCGAAATCCTCAGGATTCCGCACTGTAATTTTCTGTTTGGTGCGTTGATGTTTGCTCTCTTGGATGCTGAAGACGTTTCTTTGAAAATGTTTATTTCGTATATTTTTCACCAAAAACGCATGAACAGTCACTGTGGGACGTGACGTTTTTCTTAATGAACTTGCTTTGCTGCCTTCAAAAAAGTCATCCAAGAGAATCATCTACAATTCTCTTATCATTTCACAAGTGGCACCACTTCATAGTTCATTCACATTCTACTCTAGATCAATTTACCTGTCTATTTCAGTACGCCTAATTCAGTATGTCTTCCTAACACAATAGCTGTGTTCCAAGCACCCATCTGAGTTCATGAACTCAGATGGGTTCCGCGAGTTCACGAAACTTTTACTTTTAAGAACCCGTCTGTGGGAACACTATAGTTCATCTGACACTCAATGCACCAACCAGCTCTAGCGTCGTCCCTAGTAACGTGAAAACCTCGTCATCGAAATCCTTTGAGCCAATTGGAAGTTAAGACCAAAAATGTGCAAAACAAAAACGGCATTTTCAACTATTTTTGAAGGTTATTTGCTAATTGCCACCTGCAGAGCATTTTTCCAGGTATAAAGGGTATGAGGTGTCATTCCTACCCAGAAGAAGAGTAACTCCTGTAAGTTTCATTAAAATCCCTTGAGCCATGCTAGAGCCTGCGTGCTAAACACGACGTTCTTTCAAGTAAGGTAGTGTGGGCCAAGTGCGTACGAGGAAAACATTAGTTTGACTTTGCCTGTTTGCCTGCCAATTACCAACTAGCAACTACCCTTAAAATAATGTTTTCTATGTGTACACAGCTGATAACATAAAACTGACGGTTGTAATAATTATTAGGTAAAGTACCTATACAGCTGATAACACAAAACTGATGGTTGTAATAATTATTAGGTAAAGTATACAGCTGATAACATAAAACTGACGGTTGTAATAATTATTAGGTAAAGTAAATTGAAAAAGAGATCTGAAAAACGATAACACAACAAACATCAAGCAGGCTAATTAATGACAAGGCATTTAGCGTGAGGGTTCGCGGTGAAATGAGATTGTTGGAAGGTTCAGAAAGGTTTCGTTCAGTTCGAGTTCTCAACCCTATCCCCGAGCAAATCTGAAAAGTTCATGAACTCACTGAACTCAGTTCATGAACCCGACACGGTGGGAACACCTTAGCGAGTATTGAGTTCCAGAACTCAAAACGCTTGGAACACGATTCACGTGCGCATAAGGTACGGCGTCGAACCAGTTCCGAAAAGTTCATGAACACAGCTAATATTGATGAACAATTTTTGCTACCTGTTTGTTATTTATTCGCTGCTGCGCTACCGTTGTTTATCCGTTGCATAGCACCAGTGGTTGCTATACATTTGGCAGCAGGTTGCGTTGGTCTCTATAATAACAAATTTGACATGCTCCAATTTCATGAACTTTGCACTCCAAACGATTCCAAAATGTTTGATAAATTATTTGGCAAACTATGTGGATGCGAGTTCTACAATATTCCTTATTAAGAACATATTCTGTGTGGAATGAAAATATCTTGGTTTTGCTCAAGGAAACACGAATTAAAATTAAATACCTACCATGCTAAGGTGTGATGTTTTGATGCACCGGGTGTTTTCAACCCCATGAATTTAAATTTGATCGACTAACAAATTTTACTAAGATGTCAAGGTATTGGGATAGGGCCAGAATTCACTAGTTATTTTTAGGCTCAATAGGTACAAAAACAAAGAAATATTGAGTCAGATGTGGTGTGAATATAGTACAAATTACAAAATAGTAGAAGCTTGTAATCAGAGCATTCACTAATTGTTTTCAACCGGAACTACTATTTGACACTAATGATTGACGAGTCTACAAAATGTATTAAGGAAACTTCTTGACTAGCTTAATAAGTCCTCGAGAAGTTTATTCCAGATTAAAGTGGCGTAATTAAAACATATCGTGACGCTCGGACAATTAGGCGGAATGTGTCAATCATTAGTGAATGATAAAAGTTAGTATCACCGCAAAAAGCTGATGCATTGTGATATGTCTTAAACCTCTACTGTTTACTACGTAACGAAGTAGATTTTTGTGGGATGAAAAATCAGGAAGTTATATTCTCCCTAGAAACGATTGGTTCAAAGTGAACTATTATAGAAAAGCGTGATATCACTATATTTCGGTCTCAAACTAACAGATTGAGAACTCAGAGCCTATCACCAGCAACTACGTTGAGTTCTTGAGGGGGCCGTAAGAGTGGTTACTACCAAAGGTGATTTGAGTGGAACTATTTTAACCTGCACCTAGTTTGGGAAATGAAACTGATCTGATTTTATTGGTCAAGGTCTTAATCTGCAGGTGAGGGTTGTGATAAAAATTATGCCTTAGCAGAATTCGGATACCAGACTGGAGGGGAGCCATCGCCAGAAAGACAGATATGTAGAAATGATCATTCTGTATACATTATAAAATATATCAAAATCGGTCCAGAGCCGGAGAATCGGTGCTAGGAGTCGGGAGAATTAACATTGATTTAGATAGGGCTGGGGAGAGTTGGTCGTCCTTCGGGCCCCCACTTATCTTTCGTCTAAGGATTTATTGGAACGAATGACATTTAGACATTAGCCTACAGTGTTATATCATTATTAATATTATTATAGCCACAGGGCTTGAAGATTACATAAGAAAACCTAAAGCTCGTCTTAGTACGAGTATAATAATGGCATTATTAACATCTGGCCTTCATCCTGACGACGTGACATCTAATGAATTAACATAATCATTATAGCGTTGATAGCAATGAAATAAAGTAACATCTTCTATTCCAGGTTTTCTACAACATGAATGTGGTTAACAAATTTAAGAAAAACGTCGGCTGGGCCAACAAGTTCTTTGCTGTCATAAAGGGCCCCAGTTGGCTTCCGGGGAAACCCTGGACTGGCGTGGACGAAGATAAAATAGACGTAAGATACTCAAATACCATTATCGTCCGTTGGACATTCGTCACATACACCATGTAGATATTTGACCTATATTGACACCTATTCGAAGATTTTATATAAACAAATGAATGTAATCGTTAGTTTAGGCTTTCTTTTACGTTTTTACGAGGGTTATTTTTATTTCTCAGCACCGTATCACACTAGCATTATTTTAGCTTTTACCCCGTATTTTCAATACTGTATTGCAGGTTTGAAAATAGCAACTGAAGGAGACTAGACATGTGAATGTTGAAGAGGAATAACTGCAAAAACAGGGCATTCTGGCGGAATGCAGTTTTATAAAGTCTGTCAAGTTATGGCTCCAAGGGGTTTTCCATTGAATTGTTTACCTTCCCAAGAGTTACGTTTTAGCATCTTTCTTGCGCAGTGGTAAAAATGAGAACATGTTCTAATTTTCCCAAGTGAGTTTAAAAATGCTCCGCCAGGATGCATGGTCGAAAAAGCTGACCTTGGAAAAAAACACATTGCATGGTTCACGTTTGAGCTCAAAAATTGCGAGAAAAAAGCCAAAAGAATGCAAGTGTGATACCACTTTAGTGGTTGTTTGGAAAAGGTAGATCAGCTGTTTCTGAGTGTTTCAACTCACTCTATTAGGAATTTGGGAATGGTAGGTAAGGAAAGATTAGGTAGTTGGTTGAAAAATGAATTTGAGGAAACAATGAGTTAGTTGATTTCTACTATTGTCGTTATTGATACAACTGAATATTTAATTTTGTCTAATAGCTACTACTAAAGCTAAGTTGCTATCACAGTATACCTAGTCATTTTTCCAGCCGAACTTTCAGTAAGAAGTTAATCTACCTAACCAAATTTACTTCTATTAAGCTAGGTTGAATTGTTATGCAGTAGGTATCCTTTGAAATGAGATTTTCGGGAATACATGCTGAAGTAATACACTTTTAACATGGGTGATAAAGTGATATATGAAGTAGTAAATGTTATATTTACTGATTCCAGGTTAAACAAAGAGAGAAGTATGACGTTCAGATTCCGACTTGGTGCAACATCTATATTATTCTTCACTTCATCGCAGTTGTATTCGGTTTTCAGGATCTCGCTCAGCGGTATCTGGTTAGTGTCTTTATCAAAATGTATTTGTTTTTCAAATATTTTACTAACGATATAATATTTAAAATAGGTACCCAGGGGCGTCGCTGGACAAAAATAGTGAGGGGGGGGGGGGGGATCATACAGTCCCCAACTGAACCATTTTTCCATCTCCGAAAATGGGAATTCATAAGAAGAAAATCAGTAGTATCACTTATAAATTATACCTGCTACCTGTGTTATCTACTGCCTATAAGTACTTATTATATACACGTACCACGTCTGTAAAATGACCATTTTCTTGTGAGTTGTTATACGAAAATTTCATAACACTTCATTTGTAGTAAGACCGCAATATAAGTTTTAGATTTAGGCAATAATTATTATTATTCGGTACTTGAAGAATGTGAGAATGACCTGTATAACTCTTCCGGTTCATTAAACTTACAAAGCTCATTAGTAAATCAGATATATATTTGTATTTTTAGAATTGAAACTTTGAATCTCAACAATCAAGAAATGATTTAAAAAAATACAATTATTAAAACTTTTATCTCTACATGTGTTTAATATGTTGATGTGTGTAACAAGTGTTTAAAAGGATGAGTTTTTATTGAAAGAGGGTATGCCGACTTTTCAATTTACCTAGCCCATACTCATGCGCTTTGCCTCATTTCTATTCGCAGTTCCTCCTACTCGACCATGACAGCGTTGCAAAAACTCTCTAAAAAACGACTTTATTGTCTCAAATGCAAGAAAAAAACTGATTATGTTAATTCATCGACGGTTCGAGCATCGAATGGTTCTTGGAAAAAGGTCTCAAAGTGTAAAGTATGGACTAGTCAGAAGAGTAATTTTTTTAAAAGGGAATGAAAATCCAATCGTAATGATATTGGTACGAACGATAGACAAACAGAAGCATTGGAATTGTATAAACCAATCATAAAGTTCACAAAACGAAATCACTTATTTCGGATAAACGCAGTTGAAGTTCCGTAGCAACGATAAGGTTGTATTCGATTATCATCAGAAACGCTTGCATACGAGTCTGCAACAAATTGAGACATTTTATGTCTTTAGTTGCAGAATCGTTTGCAAGCTCTAAGGGCCACTCAGCTGATCCGGGCCCTGGGCATCGTCAAGTAAATGTCCTAAAGAGTGTACATACGAAATTACAGCTTCCTAGAGTGTAAAGTATAGAAATTACCTATTACGAGTAAAATGATTTAACCACCGCTTCACAAATCAAACCGTTCTCGCAATATTCGGATCATCTGCTATGAATCAAATCATCGAAACACCAGCTCAATGAAATCATCAGAAATTAATAAGCGGTTGCAATCATGTTCACAATATCAATTATTGAGAATGATCACAATTATGTGTGTACACATTTATTCAAATAACCATGCTCATAACTCAGCCCGTTGGCCACGCACTTCGCAGTAGTTAACATAATAGAGAGTTTTTGGCGACTTCAACTTAATGTCACCCGTTACCGTAGTCTTGAGGGAGCAAACGAAGATGCTAACCCAAATGGAACCGGGAGAACGGTTGCCTTAATTTTGATGTCACGTTAACGGTGGTTGTGTAACGCGATAATTTTCCCCCAGCTGTCTTGTTGTCTACTGGTTGACTAATCAATTTCTTCATTTCGATATGAAACGCCGATTTTCAATCCTGAATTCGAATTTCATGTTAGTTTCAACACAAATACGGGCTAATTTATCATTTTTAGTTTTCAATTCGTAAACAGGGGATGGATAGTAAGCCTCAAGTGTGGAACACCGCGGTTTAGTTGCACTTATAGGTCATTAGTCGTTACGAACTTCATGTTTTTGGGTTTTCCGTTGGGCAAAATATCAGCAAGTATGAAAAAGTATTTATCTCTATGACAATGAAACAGGATTTTACCTGACAAAATCATCAGTGGAGGCAGCACTTCACGCAATGTTCGCGAGAAAATAGCTGAGAGATCAGGTAAACTAAGAACAATACTGCGAAGAAGTAGTGTCTTAAAACTCAGTTTTCTCATTTAAAATATGTGAAATAATAATAGAAACAAGGCTCTAATCGACCAAATAGAGCCTGAGCGCAAAAGAACGGAACTTTTCGATCGAGTTGAAGGCTAGTAAAGCTGGACAGCAGAGGCGGACTTCAGATGGCACATTCGGTTTATACACGACTTGAAACGTAAAATAACCAAGTTTGAGGGGTGTTCAAAAACCTACCCGCTACATCAACATAATTAGTTGGTAATGAGGCATTTGAAAAGAAAAACTATTATATTTACTATTCGAGTGATTTTGAGGTGAGCAGTAGGGTTACATTTACAGGACGGTTAGGCTGGTGTCGTGTGCCTTTAGGTCCCCAAACGGGTGACGTTAAATGAGCCATTCTAACGTACGACGTTGCTAACGTCCCCTCAAGGTCACGAACTCTTGGGTACGTTAGGGTGACGTTAAGGGTACGTTAGTGGTCACCAAAAACTCTCCATTATGGTTGGATAAATCGAGAGCTTTCGAACGAATGGTCAATGAATTTTGTGGGATGAAAAACGACGAAGTACCATTTCCCTAGCAACGACTCGGTTGTAAGCGCAAATCATCAGAAAACCAACCGTAACGCTTTTTTTGTTTATGTGCCAAAGTAAAGACATAAAATGTCAATAACTCACACAAATTAACATCTTCATACATTTACAGATTATCCGCTTTATTGTTTTGTTTTGTTTGCAGAGTATGGATCCGTTGACGGTGGTGGCGTTCGTGGCCTACGTCTTGGCCTCCATCACGATGATCGGCTACATCCTGGAAGACCGCCCCAACGCCTTCCTCCTCGAGTTCGGCCGCTGCCTAGTCATCGCGACCCTCATCCACCTGGGCGTCCTCTCCGTAGAGCTGCCCTACCTCAAGTGGTTCTTCGCCTTCTCCGTCGTCTTCTGGCTCTTCCACTACCTCAGAGTCCGTCAGGCCGAGCTCTTCTCGCACAAGACGCACTCGTCGTGAACTCTTCTTGAACACGCTGTTCACGACAGTCTCCTGATTTCTGCCGACGTCGCAGAAGTCCTTTTAGTTGGGATGGTTGGACGAATAAGAGCCAGCTTCTACAATCAAGCTGGGCCGTCCGATGTTCACCATAATCAAACATGTGAACAAACGTTGATGTAAAGTCAATGCAGCTCATCCTCCGTGCTTGCTCAAGCCTAAAAAAATCATGTTCTAGATGGGATAGCACGGATGGCAAAGTGTAAAAGTATGATAATATATGGTTGTGATTAAGCCAACAAAACCACTTTTAGTCAAATATTCTGGGCTCTGGAAAAATTTACAGCTTTTTCTTCATAGAAGTCCTTTTTAGGCATTAAACAACAACACAGATAGAAACATGGGTAGTCCATTTAATTTAAAACATTGTATAAATATAAACCACATCATGGGGAATTTTTCAAAAATCTACTTAGTGTGAAACAGTATTCTAAATTAAATTTTCAAACTATCACCAACAACCCAGTTAAAATTTAATCATTTGGATTAAAAAATGAACTTCATAAACTTTAATAATAAGCGTACAGCACATAGCCATATATAATAATAAGTCGTAGAAACTGGTATAGGTATGGTGTTGATACCAAAAGGATGAAAAAAATAAAAACACCTTCTGAAAGGCTAAAAAGTGATGAGCGTAGAATACTTGTTTCACCTCAATTTAAAATTTCAGATTCATAGGTTGAATAGTAAAGAAAGAACCTACTTAGCTCCGTAAATCACAAGTCAGCGTAACACTAGCCTATTGTGTATGTCGTTGTTACGTGTTATTGTTTTATATCGTTGTTACATGTCGTTGTTGAATGACAATTTTAGACAAGAAGACCTCCTTGAAAAACGTAGTAAGCTTTTCAAAATTCAGTGTCACCCATTCAATTCTCCTTAATCTATTTATGGGGGGGTTTGCGTTATATATTACTGAAAACAGTAAACTTATCAAAATGTATCTTAAATAACATACCTACATGTATGTATGTAAACATACCTACTTATTCTAGTTGTGGAGCTGATTTGATTTGACTCTCCTGATTCGCATTTTTTATGGCCATAATTAGATGCCCGGCGTTCATATATTATTTTAATTGTGTAGAGCTGAAGATTGATTAATTATTTATTCGATTGACGCAGAGTGTAAGTCTCTTGTACCTCCAACCATCCTAACGTACGAGAGATAACGGCTTGTGCATTTGATCGCTAATGTACGCGCAGTACATTACACACAGCCTCCTTCGACGCCTTTAGTACAATCCTGTGTGTCCTATGTTGGATACCTATTCCTTTTATATAATAATTTGATATTTTCAAAAAAATGAGCAGCTGCTTACTGTGCGAGTATTCTGAACGATGTCTTCTTGAGGAGATAGTACAAGATAAGTAGAAATCACTTGCAAGATTTTGATCAGAATATATATATATGCCCACTTCTCATTATGTACCTACTTACTATTTTCTAACGATCCATTATTTAGAAAAGTTAGATATTCTGTAATGTAGTATAGAAAACAATGTTGAAAATCAGAATTTAATTTTTGTGCTTTGTGTTCTCACGGTGAACAGACTTTCTTAGGAACATGTCCTGCCGCTTTGTGTTCATCAACGGCGAGAAATTCGCTTGGATATAGCACTCCTTTTGTGTTTCATCATTAAACGGATGTTATCGCTGTCATTCGACTGTGTAAATAGTAAATAAGAAAGTTTTGTAACATTTTAGAATGTTATATATTGACGGACATCCAATTTAGGTTTTCAATGACCGGGTTAAAAGATTTCCACTACAAAATGTCATGATTCCCGCTTCGAATTCCAGACATGTGATTAACAATCTTATTTCAACTCATTTTAATGATTCTGTAACTAATTTCCTCGATTAACTGCGAATGTATGTTTTAAACGATGTTTAATGACTCTAAATTTAAGTAAGAGCAGGGATTAATGCTGACTAAAAACCATACATAATGGTAGATAACCTCGGATGTAGTAGAAATTGTCGTAATGCGTTTCGAGACAAACTGCTATGCCGAAATTGCTCCGAGCGCATCTCAAAACTAGAAAGCATTCCTTTTGGTGGAAGTCCGTCTAATCCATATGTAGGTAGAGACCTTTTGAATTGGAAATGAATATTTCCGAGCTTGGATTGTCAACTTTCTTTTGAAATTTCTTTGAGAATTTTTCATTTTAATTCGAAAGACACACTTTGTTTTTGAAATACACTTGATTCGGCATGGAAACCTGTAAATGTTGGCTCGGTAGTAGGTCGTAGGTAGTAGGTAGCTCTGTGAAGTTGTGCCATAACCTATATTTTTATAAGTGAGATATTTTCTAACTCGTAGATGGGTAGGGTTTTGTAGTGATGAAAAGGCTCTTAAGGGAAAAGGAAGAAATTTTATATTATTTGCTTAGTTTGCTGCGCTTATAGATTAAATATAAGTTAGAATTACTCGTTAATGGTATGAATATAGTTTAATAAGTGATCATGATTTGACTTATGGTCATAGTCTAAAAACAACGTTATAGCTCCTGTTACTAATTGATTTTACTTTATCATTATTTTCACTTCCTGTCAACTTAATTAGTTTTAATACTCACTCGACTGAATTCAAATGTTTGCTCAATGAAACATAGCATTCCTAAAGATTTAACTCCCAGAAGATTATTATTGTTGAATTTATTAAATATGTCAATACATCCTCGTACCCGAAATCTCCCAGTTTTAAGAACCGGGCAGCTAGTATAGAAGGATAACAAATTTTAATATTTTGTAAAAATTTTTTAGAATTTTAACATTGATTCTCTCACAAATATTTTTATACAGAGAAATTATTTTGTTTATGTGCAATGCAAATGCTTATTTATCAAACTAAGCTGTATATTTTTGGATGATTAAAAATTATGAATGTATTATATTGTCTTGCAAGGCATTGATTAAGTGGCCGGGCCTTCTGGGAGACTCCTAGCTAGACGAAAATCTCCGACTTCTTAATACAGTCTGGTTGATTTTTTAATTACATCTTGTTATTATTTACCTTTTTTAATAACTTTTACTCAAAGGGTTATTTTTACTTTACTTGTAAAACTTCATGAAGAAAATCAGTTTCCGACTGCTTTATACTGAGTTTTCAGAAGTAATACTGACAGGAACTGATTTACCAGTATTTACCTAAAAAAATATATAGACTATTACCTACTTAATGTTGATTTTGAGAGATTGTATGGCCTACGATTTCTAAGTGACGACCAGAACCTGATTTTTGACCAAACACGTTACAGTCATTGTATAGTGTCACATACATGTGCAAATTAAAAAGTTTGATGCGATAGGCACTAGCTACATTTCGTAAGACCACTAGCTACATTTCGTAAACGCTATTTGCAGGAATTTTTCGACATGAAATAATTTTTTCCGGTGTCCTGAGGCTCATTTACCGTAACTACCGAATCTTTGTCGACTTCTTTTGGTCATAGAATCACTAGTAAAACTTGAAACTAAATCCTATATGGAACACGTGAGTTTTATACTTGTTGGCTTGAAGGAATTACCTACCTACTTGCAGCGCAATCATGGTCAAATATGTCACAGGGAAGTTGCTGCCATAGTTGCTGAAGACAGGCCACACCCACCCAGCTTCCTCAAACTTCTGCGCAAATCCTCTTCCCGGTTCCTCTTCCTTTTTATTCTCTTCCTTCGTTTTCTCTTCTTCTCGGCTTCCTTTCCCATTTTTCTTCCGCTTGTTTGGACCGAGTTTCTGACGTCATTCAATTCTCTAAGGAAACGTTGAATTGGCACGGGAGCAGGAAGTAGTCGGGTATTATGAAAGATTTGTGTGAACCTCAAACAGTTTTGATGGATTTTGTATTCTCCTAATCGAGATTTATAGTTGAGAATTACTGCAAAACAACTGGGTGTTACTAGTTTGCAGTTTTGTTCTTATAAATCCGCGCCAAATCCCTGAGTCTTTTTACTTTTCCTAATCCTTGAAAAACTACAAAAAAATGTATAACTACAATCGGCTTGAGAAAACAATTGTCTGAAACTTCAGCAAAATTTCATTCTGGAACTAAAGCACATCTTCACAATTCAGAGTTAACCATAAGTACCTACATTGGTGTAAATATTGGTAGCGTACGACTCCTAAAAAAAAAAAAAAAAATTACCCCTTCATCGTGGGATAGAAACCTAAAAGCAAATCATTACTTACCAAAACATAAGCTAATATGTTTCGTTATTAAGGAGTGAACAAAATCAAGCTTTATTAATCTAAAAGTGCATTTAGGAGTATAATTTGATGTACACGCGAAACGTCTTGGTTGCTTATTATTAGGTAGAAGAGTTTATTGTTGCACATATGCAGAAATTAGTATTGATTAGATTAGATATGTCAAAAACATAATACTAATGTGTGACAATTGTTAATTAGGTGTGCAGTCAAGCATAACAAATACAAAATATATTGTCAAGAAACAAAATATCAAATGCCCAAAAATAAAAATAAGAAGAATCTAATGGTTAACAATAATATTATCAACAATTCAATCACAGAAAAATTATATAAAAAGCTAGCACGAGTACTTTTATAAAATTCCTCGGCATTTTAAAAAATTTGTTCACACAATAAATTTCAGCTTGAAGTAATAGATTCTAAACATTCTTCTTGGAGACCTTACATGGATGTGATTTCATAAAAGCCGGCAAGTGGTCAAACAGGCGAGGCCCCACTTGATCAGGGCTACCCAGTAGCGAAGTAGTCAGACGAACAATTGGCGGGCATAATTTATCTCAAGTTCTTGTGAAATGGCTATGTACGTCAGATTATTTTGTAAAGGTGCCCAGATTTTCTTTGACATACAAGAGGCAATTCAGGATATAAAGGGCAGGACAGTAAGCGTGCCGAATTTCACAAAAAGGCCTCTACAGCTTTGTCTGAAACCTAGGTTGAAAATCGTTCTTATGACTGTCTTTTGTGCCTTAAATACCAAATTGGAACGGCCAGAATTTCCCCAAAGGATAATGCAATAGACAACTCTACTCGTGAAACAAGCAAAATATACAGACTTAAGTACCTCAAATGAAACAGACATGGTCAAGCGACGAAGCATAAGATTCACAGAGGCCGATTTGCGCGAAAACTGATCAACGCCAGATGAGTTTCGTAGAAGGCCAACAAGGGAATCCTTCCGTGGGAATCCAGCAATGGTTAGCATATCATATGAAAATTGTAAATGTTGTTAGGTAACCCTTGCGCGGTGGATTTTAATAATATTTTTTGGGTTAGGCATTTGATAGCTTTCTATGGAATTGGAAATTGGATAAGTACCTAAATAATGGGCGTTACCCATGCTCAAACATAAAATCCACAAAACACTTTAAGATAAACATCTCTTAATAAATCGTAATTTCATTTTCTTCAAGTTTGCTCATGTTAGTTTGGGTTAGCTCCTATAAGGTTCGTTATATCATTCTCTTCGGACTATTGGTACTCGTGGTATAAGAGCATGTCTAAACACGAATTTCAAGAAAAAGCTATTTACTCACCGATGATCCTACTATCGGAGAAAATTTAGAAGAAGGATGGGTATTGAGTTTCATCATTTAGGTTACGAATTTAAACTGATCGGATAACCTTACACAACCTTAAGAGTATGGTCATTGAGCTCATCATTCTTACACTCATCAACCGATTCAAGTTTTGTTGTCAGAACATCCTCCTACTTACTGGCATGGTCCCATTATGATTCCTAGCCAAGACGTTGTATACTATACTGTCCCATTGCCAAGGTAAGGTCATTTTAACAACAACAAAACGAGTCATTACATTTGGGTTTAAATGTGTTTTATTTAATTTTCGTGGAATAGGAGCTGAACGAACGGGTAAATTCGTCATTTTCATCTGTGACTAGTCTGCCCCGCTCTGCAAGACCGTCAAAGCGTTTAATGCAATCATCTCTTCAAACGATTCCGCGGCTCAAGCCGGTACTCCATATGCAGTTGTCTTTAATGACATCAGGCAACACCGCAAACAGGAAGGAGCGAAGGGATTTTGTCTGCCCGACGAGAGAACAAAGGAATTTACAGTCGGCTCTGTGAAGCTATTTTTTATTCCGACCCAGTTTTCGAAAAATGAAACAAACATAATAAGTAGCTAGGTTTTTTGTTGGGGGGGGGGGGGGGGGGAAATAAATTAAAATAAACTTTTAAGCAACTATAATGCAATCCCCCCCATTATCCAAAGGCCAGCTACACCAAATTTGGACAAACTGCGGCCGCAGTTACAAAACAAGTTTACAGAAATTTCGAAGAGTCGAAATAGAACCCTCACTCACTTTTAGCAAAAAATTTTTTCCTTGGTTGATTACAAATAACCGTAATTGAAATTAATGTACGAAAATGGCGACAACCGCTACAACCAAATATATATATATATATATACATATATATATATATATATATATATATATATATATATATATATATATGTGTGTGTGTGTGTGTGTGTGTGTGTGTGTGTGTGTGTGTGTGTGTGTGTGTGTGTGTGTGTGTGTGTGTTTGTGTCATTCCAGTCGATAATTCTATTCCCGTTTCCAAAAAAGAGGATGAGTTCGTTAGCCAGCACTTTTTGAGCACTTTAAAACGGTCAAATTTATATATATATATATATATATATATATATATATATATATATATATATATATATATAACTAAAAATAGCTGAAAATTTTCTTTTCACTCGAAGTCCTCAATTTTCAAAACAATATAGTATGATAAAGAACGATAATTTACGAAAATTTGCTCATACGATCAAGCTGCATGCATGGCTGGAACTTTTTATGTCATTGCGTGTCAGTTTTTTCCGTGTCTTTTTGTTATGTGTCGTTCTGAAGATGCAACTTTCGGCAAGAAGGTCTTGAAAAAGGAAGGAAGGTGAAAACTGAAGGACTCAGTAAAAACTTATTCCACATTAAAAACAAGATAGTATTGGATTCCTTAGATACTGTAGCTACATGTTGTGGTGCGTATTGTCGATTTGACGAACCTAAAAATGGGGCTGATCGAGATTACAAAAATTTATTTTTTAAATTTTTTCCAAAAACCATTCACAAATTAAATGAATTGATCACATCCCTGGTTATAGGTGATTATCAGTGATTAACTACGAATTCATCACCCGAGCCAATAGATCTCATTCCACGATGGAAGCTGCTCCATACATAAACTCATGGAGTCCCAATTTCAGCATAGAAATACTTTACACGAGTCCCCACTTTACACTAGTCTCCTCTACTAACGGAACCGAGAGACTCCTCTTCTTTTTTTTTTAAGTCAGTCAACTAATCTAGTTTTGCTGAAAAAGAGTTGATAATAATACTGACTTGATGACTGTGTCGTGTTATTCCCCCAAACCCCAAGGGCTTGTTCTCCTTCCAACAACTACAACTTCTAACAGCCTCAACAACGTATTATGACGGATACAATGTTTTTCTAGGGATCTTCCGCTGAAGAGCCTTGAAGAAGACGACAGAAGATATTTCACAATGAATGGTAGGGACGGGAGAGGTGAGGAAGGAGAAATGGTGGGGGTCGGAGGGGTGGCAGAGTATCAAATTGATATAGTGCACCAAGTTTTTCGGCTCCTTCCAACATCCAGCTGACAAGGGAGCGAGCCAGAGACGGATTTAATGGATCGAGGCGCCACCCTTCGCTTTTCTTCTTTTCATATCCTTCCGATCGCCTCCGATGTTTTCTGTCTCTGATTTTTCTTTCTATAAATTATTTTAGTGTGCTTTCTATGGTTGTTGTTCTTCATACTTTGAATTCAAAAACGATAACTTTGTTAGCAAAAATTTGCTCTCCAGCTTTAATTTTTGTAGGAAAGTAAGTATCAATGAATGAGTGAATGAATGAAAAACGCTGCAAATTATCACACAAAGGTTTATTATTTATGTATTAGACAGCCCTTCAACGTAGATCTCTGGTCCATAATTATTAAATGCCGCTTATAGTATATTTAGTATCGGAACTCGGAGCTTCGGACCTCACAAATGGGTTCAATCCATTACAGCAGCGGAATCTCACAGTTTTACGCTTTTTAATATAGTTGATAAACAAAACAATTTATTACCAAGTCATCTTTCCAACACATAAAAGTGTTACCTATACTGTATATTGATATCATCTAATTGGTCAAATTTCAAAAAATGTGCTCACAAAATCACTGAAAATGGCTAAGAATTGTTAAATTGATATTTTTTAGCATAAGATTGGTCAAATAAAGTTTATCAACTATGAAATAGAACATTCAAAAATTATGTACAAAATTATGCTAAAAACTTGAACTTCATTAAATTTTGTTTTAAAAAATCTATAAAATTGCAAAAAATAGCCTAAAATCCATAATCTCTTTTTCAATAGAAGAGTATCATTTAGAATACTTTTTTTTCCATAAAATTAATAGCTAACATTTTCTTTTCACTCATAAATCTCCAATTTCTATACAACTTGAAATATACAAAAAAAAAAGACACTTTTTCACCTATTTTTGGCTCATAGCACCCATGAGAGTGGAGCGATCGAGCTGGCGAGAAGTTAGGACCAACTAGACCCCAAGTGGAGTCTATGTGCTAAGGAACAGATTTTTTAAGTTAATTCTAAGGCCTTTTATGGCCCGGACGGCGGACGGCGGACGGACATTTCAAATTTGGATTCTACGCACCTTGAAACGTAAAGTGACAAAGTTTGAGGGGGGGTTATAAAAATTTTTTGCTATACGATCACATAGGCTTGTTATTGGAAATAATAAACCAAAAGTCTGCTAGTTGAGTATACTGTATTTAATAGCTTCCTCACTTATTGTAACAAGGACTTATAGAACTAGCTGAATTTATTTATTGATTTATTTATTTAATTAAACACGGGCATAGTAATAACAAAGAATATAAATTAATTCAACAGTAGAAATAAACGGAATTATATAGGTGCCTAAAAAAATAAAACTTTAAGTGATAACAATAGCCACTTCAAAGATAAACAATGGTAACAGGAATTGAGGCAACAAAAGATAAATGTAAACACACCAAGCACATCAAGTTCACCAGTCAACACCTCGAATTCTCGTCCTGAAGGGGCCCGCCGATAAACTAAACAGATCAATAACTTGAGAAGAGCCTGTTGAAACTCTGCTGCATTCTTATGATTGGGTCATTGCGGAGGTAATTCGTTGAAGAGGTACGCACGTAGAACGTTTGGGTGGACCTGGTGGCATAAGGAGGAGCACAAAGGTTCAAGCGGGAGAGTAGGGACGGACAATCAATGCTACCGGACGTCAATCCGTGGAGGAAAAAGACATCGGTCTCCTGTCGGCGACGTTCCAGGGAGGCTATGCTGCATTTCACCATTGCACTCCGACTACTGAAGACCTCCCAATCCTCTCCCCCCTTAAATGACCAGTATCGTAAGAACCGCTTCTGAACTCGTTCGAGAAACTCCTTGGCATTGTTATAAATAGGTGACCACACCGGTGCACAGAACTCCATACAGGGCCGTTGAAGAGCGAGGCATTCATCTAGGGACCTCACAATAACATATATCTTTAGGTCATCAGCAAACAACAATGCTCCACACCGTCCCCAATAGCACCTCCCACATCATCAATGAAGACCAAAAACATTAAGGGCCCCAAATGAGAACCCTGGGGGACTCCAGATAGACCCATTGAAATACTGTGACAGAGTACCACGCAATCTGACCGCCAACCTCCGCTCTGCCAAGTAGCTTGCAAACCATGTCAACAGAGATCCAGTGAAAAAAAACCTCTCCAGCTTTCTAACCAATATCCCCTGTGACACTCTATCAAAGGCCTTAGCAAAATCTGTATAGATACAGTCAACCTGGGCTCCGGAAGCAAATGCATCCATAACAGTGATCTCGAAACTCAACAAATTTGTTGTGCATGATCGTCCGGGCATGAAACCATGCTGTTTTGGTGAAAGATAGGTCCTCAGGAATGGTGAGATCTGGTTTACGATAATCTTCTCAAGAACTTTAGGAATCTTCTGAAAGAACCAATTACGACCAAACAGGCCATATCAGAAATTTGTGGTTATGCATGCGCACACGCTACTATTAATTCTTCGGCTATGAAATTTGTAGGTTACCATCCAAGAGCTATCCCACATAATTCATGAAAATTTCATCAAAACCGGTTCATTAGTTTCGGAGTTACACGTATGGAACATCCACTTCAGTTTTATGTATGCACTAGTTAATAACCAACCAATCGCGGTTCAAAGTAAACTTTCCTCATCTCATAGCTAACTACCCTCCGAGTTTGGACGAAATCGGGACAGATCGGTCGTGAGAAGTCGACATCATACAAAATGCACGTTTGCGCATGCGCTCACGCCATAATTGACCAGTCGACAATAAAATTCATAAGGGAGCAGCCAACTAATTCGCACAATCCCTGAAAATTGCATCAAAATCGAATTGAAACTAAGTACAGTCATGGGAATGAAAAAGGAAGTGGCACAGACAGATACAGTACCAAAATAAATTGATCATCAAGCTCTGAAATACAAAAGGCAAGTGGAAATATTGATTTTGGAAAAAAAGAATCTTTTTTTGGACTTCCTACAAGATCACAAAGCATTTAGTATTTGTTTAGTAATATTTGTATCACCATTTAATGTTTACTTAGTTCAAGTATTTACAGGAAAATAATCACAGTGCATACCCCTTGTAAAACAATTGGAGATTTACCTTAGAACTCTTGACAATTTTATGATCTGCAAGTATCTTCAACAAACTCGTATCTGTGATTTAAAAGAAAAAAAGTGAAAATAAATAAATATTACAAATTCTTTTCTTTAAAGTTCAAATTTGAAATTATGATGACATTCGTTCAGAAGATGACGAGTGTCATCCCTATAATTCGTTTCATATTGTTAAATACCTACCTCGAGATATCTTACAATAGTTTGACCACAATATAACATAAATAAAAATTAATAAATACCTGAGTATAAAAATGTTCTAAAATCGATTAAAATGAGCTCAAACATATTGGTAAGTGATGCAACATTACAGAGACGTCCCTTTAAAAGGATTTTATATAATTTTTGTGAGAGTTATAAAAAGAGAAAAAACAACAATATTACTTCTTGTAATCCCCCCCCCCCCCCATTAACCCTTTCCACCGACAGTAAATTTTCATCATAAAACTTGCAGTATGAAATAATTTGAAGTCCTGACAAAATTATTTGAACAAAAGAAGATCCCAAAAACCTGACGAGAATAGTTATAACATCATGATTCCCCCTCCATTTATCCCCCTTCCATGACTAAATGAAATTTCTGATAAACCTTTCAAAACTAGACCGGATTCATAGTTGAACAAAAAAAAAAAAAAATCACGAAAATGGGACCAGATTAGTTAAGATGTCATGATTTATTACTACTAGACCCTCCATTCACCTCCTTCCATAAAGAAATTTGAAACTCTGATGTACAAGCCTAAACTAGACCTAATTTATCGTTGAACAAAAAAAGAATCACGAAATCCAGACAAGAATCGTTAAAACACCATGATTTATCAGTTTCCACCCCATTCTCCCCTTCTCATGATGGAATTTTAAACTTCTGAAATACTTTCCCAAACTATATCGAATTCGTATGGAACAAAATAAAAATAACGAAAATCTATTGATATTTGTAACTTCGGTAGCTCTTTAAAGGATAGGTAATTACCCTTCCACCCTCCACCTCGACAGTAAGTCCGAAATTCCCAAGATTTGTTGCACAACTAGACTAAAATTGGGATCGAACCAAATAAGAATCACGAAAATGGATTGAGAATCGTAGCCTGGGTGGCGTCGAAAAAAACACGTTTTTTCTACTTTACCACCTCCATCCCCCCCCTCCCCCCATCATGGAATTCAAAATTTCCGGGGTTCGTTGCGTAACTAGACAAAAATTGGGATCGAACAAAGATAGGTTCTTAAAAATCGGTTGAGAGTTATGGCCTGGGCAGCGTTGACAAATTTTGTCACTCTGAGAGAGAGAGAAAGAAAGAGAGAGAGAGAGAGAGAGAGAGAGAGAGAGACCTAAGGAGTTTAATATTACAGCATGAGAAACCACTGAGATTAGCTGAGTGAGTTCTGTATAGCTAATTCAGTTCCGATTCAACTGAAGATGCTGAACTTTGGAAAGGAGCCTCCCTGTTGGAGGTAGAATATAATTACAACATGAGAAACTGTTCTAATCTGCTGAGTAAGCT
Source organism: Adelphocoris suturalis (assembly GCA_030762985.1). Classification (NCBI taxonomy): domain Eukaryota; kingdom Metazoa; phylum Arthropoda; class Insecta; order Hemiptera; family Miridae; genus Adelphocoris; species Adelphocoris suturalis. The sequence goes on from CM061044.1 coordinate 48,521,654, forward strand.
CTGTAGCTAATGCTATTCGTATTCAACTTGAGTTGCTGACATTCGGATCGGACTGGGAGCTGTAGGTTACGGGTACTATTTCTACAGCAGTACTGACACATTGGTCAGAAACAAATATGATGGTATGCTGTGATCTACATTAATTTCACTCTTGAACAAGCAAGCGAACCGTGGAGACACAGCTCGATATAAATAATTACAAATAGATTACATGTTTAATCACCTGAGTATAATGTCGGGGAGTGTAATGATTCATACTCTTGTTGTTATGCACCTAAATTATGGCATCTCGACTGATCCCCATTCATGGAGTAAGTTTCACTTCCGAAAATTATTATTAATACGGCGTCGAAGAAGAATCGGCGAGGCGAAACGGGGAAGACACTAATCAAGATGAAGTGGTGCTAACCGACTTTATCGGATTAACAATCGGAGCATTTAATCCATAAAGCGTAAACCCCCTTGGTCGAGGAGAGGAACAAAGAGGGGCTATCCCTCAAGTGAGCTGTTTGTCGTAATGTAATAAAACCAGAGAAGTTGACTCCGATGGTGGAGTATGGGGTGGGATTTTAGGGGATGAGCGTGGTATTTTAGGGGTGGGGTGGGTGTGTGTGTGCGGTGGGGAGCACTATGAAGGCTTTTCGCTTCCGTTGGACAACAGCTATAAGGAGCATCAAGTAATGATGAGTTGCACCTAACATTTTTTATTTATTAATTTTGGTCTATTAATTTGATTCTTGAACCTTTGTAATCGACCAGCAAAATATCTGCCAAATAGAGTGTGGCACACAGCTTCCTCGTAACCGTAACACGTAGGTATGCATAGATCATTTAAATGTTTTAAATTATCTTGAAAAATTCCAGTGTGGGAAATTGTAAGTCATGATGTCCCTAGCGAAAAACGTCTGAATCAGTCTATTAAGAAACGAAATTGCTTAATGTAATTTAAGTTTGCGCATTGCAGAGAGAAGTAATGATATGAGAACAATGAAATCGGAATCCACCATTTGCAGCCTAACCCCCACGTTCTCTGAAAATATCATCAAAATCTAATGAAAACTGTGGATATTGTGCTCGTATCAAAAATCCCTTAAACACATTTACGCATGCTTTGTAGTTGCTAATGAACAATCACACAGAAATTGATATGGAATGATAAAATCCTCTTCCTCCAAATGTCCACCAACTTTGAGAGAGATCAAAAGAAAAGACCCTGGATAATGTTGCTTGATGGAATTAACGTTGGCCCGTACGCAGAGTGAAGTATTGATTCCGGGAATAGTAGATTTGAAAGGTAACCTGTAGCGTGACCCGTATATGATGACAATTTCATCAAGATAGTACGAAAGCAATACAAATCAAGCTTGTTACAAGGATTTCGGAATTGCGCGTGCGCAGCAGCTACAAATGATACAATCATGTTGAAATGGACCTTCGCTAAGGCTTATAAGAAGAACTTGGCATTGCAGGAAGTGGCTACTGTATTTTACCAGCTCTTTGTCCACACCAACATAAATTGAAAGAGCTGTATCGAAGTTGAGTATTGTAAATCAGAACTGGATTCACCCAGGGGACTGAAATATTTCATGTTCAACATGAAAAATTTGACATTTCTCATATTTTTATATTTTTACAAGGGTTTAGAATTTGTGTGCCTAAAGCCTAGATAATGTAGGATGACAGGTAAAAAACAGATTCATTCCAGTACTAAAATCATGGTGATGTCGTACCAGTTTCATGAAATTCTCCCTTCTACTGAGAATTTACCAGATCTTATCACGTTCTCTGTAATGTTAGACATGGAATGTGGGTTTGCATGCGGCTAGAGACGTAGGAAGTCGTAAAATATTTTGTGAATTCTTAGATGAATCCAGAAATCAGCGAACGAGAATACTGCATCGAGCTCATTGAAATAGTCTTCGTGCTTTGGGTGAAGAATACCTACAATCAGGTAAATATTGGAAAAAATATGTTGCCGCTCTTTATCCTATACACTCCCTATACTTACCGGACATTGCTGGAGATTGCGTCTTTACATTTTGAATGCCAAATGAGTTGATAACTCTCACTTGGGGGTGCTTTTCAAGTTTTCTGCTGGATAATTCGTAGCCAAAATACAGAAATAGACAGCGAACAACCTGTTGGAATGGTACAAGTGTATATTCTAAATTAAGTACGATATTACCGAGTAATTTGAATTAAATTACGGTCTTGAATTATATAAAACCAGGTTCCCCATTTGGCAATACAGACGCCATGGGAGGGACTACATTTGACAAGTTTCGGAAATTGGCATTTTTTTTAAATTCTGTGATCCAAAAACGAATGAAGATTAAATAATCTGAAACAAAAATTCTTTTAGTGAATCTTATCAGCTTTATTTTACCCATAGTTTTCAAGTTATAGACGAAAAACCAAAAAGAGTTCGTTTTTGGTCCTTACCACTTTGCCTTTAGGTCTAGGGTCGGGAGCTTTTGGTATTTTTGCCTCCTAGCTACCCCGAACACATTCCTGAAGTAAAAAATTCTCGTTCTAGAATTGTTGCCTAGGATCATTCGTTGACTGGACTATATTGTTTAGTATACAGAATAATAAAGTTTATAAATTATACCAGCAAATATTCAAATGAAATTAAAAAAATATTTATTGTGATATTTTTGTTTTGAAAACTTTCAATTACTTTTTAAAATAAGCTTTTAAAAGTTTGCCGCCCCCAGAAATTTGCATGCCACCCGGGGAGCGTGCCCCCTATCCTCCCTCTAGTTCTGGGACTGTTCAAGTCTTAGGACATCACATTTATATTGTCTTGCTATGCTATGTGTACCTATGTGCAAGTTGTGATATGTTAGTATGGTATATATACGGTTCGTTGTGAACTAGGGGGCTGCTCATTTGCAAGCATTGTTACCGGCAAAGTATGAAATGCCTGCATTTCTTAGGCAAAGTATCAGCATCATCTCCTTCATTTTTAACTCTCATTAGACACAATGGCTAGGCAATGTACACAATGCCAAGGCAGTGCATATAATTGATACATTGATTTAGGCAAAGTATAAATAGTAATCATTCTGACCTAGATATATGCCCAAATAATCTGAATTTTTACTAAGGGATTGACTATTTGATGTTATGTATTTTTGAGATGCGAGGTTGCGAGCATCCAGACCATCAAACTATACACATCATTCCGAACTATATGTCCAACTAATCTGAATTTTTACGAAGGGATTGACTATTTGATGTTATGTAGTTTTGAGATGCGAGTTTGCGAGCATCCAGACCACCAAACCGCATACATCATTCTGACCTATATGTACAACTAAGATGCCCAGATCAGATAAGTATTGATCAAAAGGACACTTTGCCAAGTGCACGATCAGGCATTCTATACTATGCCTAGGTAAAGTATAAAATGAGATTTATTTTACACCCTGCCTGCTCCATTCAGGTATTCTATATAACAACTAGGCATTGTACACACTGCCTTATTTTAAACTTCGCCGTTAATATACACAATATTGACTTCGTCTACTCCTGAAAATAACACTCATTTTACGACACCTGGACTATTAGGTCTAGACTGTAACATGTTCCATGTTGAAATAAAGTTATCGGAACAGGTTGTAATCCCATACAGCTGTCATCTTATAGGACGCGTCTCCATAGCGATTTATACGCCCGGAGTGTCATTTTGAATTGGAAGATTGCATCAGAGACCCGCAGATCCTTTACCGATATTAGAATGTTACGACAGACACATCCCAATGGCCATCTTATCTCCCCGAGCCCATAAAGCCCAATCGAGTTAAGAACCGTCGCGTTGAAGGGGGAGGACGTTTCGACAACTTTATCTGATTGATCAGCAAGCTCTTCCCTCCGGATCGTATTAATGCGAAACCGGCTCCCCGTCTTCCATAAGATCTTTTCGAATGTACAAATATATATATATGACTGTTCCCGAACATGACAAAATCCAAGACAGAGGACAGGGCAGGCTTAGGGAGGGCGACGTACATTGAAAACCCCAGCCGCAAAACTTCCATCGTTCAATTGATCATTGAAGCAATTTACGAAATGGAGTCGTTATCAGATTTGAATGTTCGGATGAGGGTGCCCCGTAAAGGACCACATGCCGGTTATGACAAGGGGAACCGACCATCAACCAACTGTTAGTTTTGTCGCTTCTCGTTCGGTTTGAATTTATTATTTTTCACGAATGAGTTAACTCTGAATCTATTGCTCTCGACACCACTTGGAACAACGGCCGTTACAATGAAGGGAAAGGATGACTGTCATAGCAAGTGAATGGGTCCCTCGTGATTTTCATTCGGTATTTAAATGATAATGCGAGTTGTGAAACAACAAGTATTACGAGTAACTAAAAGGCCTACCAGAGAAACATTCCCATTATCACAGTTTTTTTAAACACAGAATGTGTTTTACACTTGGCGTCTCCAACTGAAAACGAAACGTTTTGTGTCAATGAAAATGTGTTGCATTTATGTGTTGCGTTTCTGTGTAACAAAATGTGTTGCAACAATTTACTAATGATTTCCTCTTAAACACTGCTAATGGAAGTTTCGCGATTAATTGGTTGTTATGTATATGTATTAACATACATCTTTATATTAATAAAGTAAAGTGTCTGTATGTGGGTACCTCCATAACTTTAGAACGGATAGACCGATTTTCGCGATTCTTTTTTTAATATGACCAGCCACTTCCGACGCAAAATATAGGCCACATAAAAATTGCGCAACCCCTGCTTAGTAAGGGGTGGTTGTGAGGGGTGGGGGGTAGAAGAACTGGAAAATCCTTGTGTGGGCTCAAACGAAAGTCCACGACTAGAGGGTTTCATTCCAGCCATACCGAGCGAGCGAAGCGAGCAACATCCCCTACATGTTTTAATTGTAATACACCTGAATGGGGGTTAAAAGACCATCGCATGTACACAGCCACGCCTCGCGAGCGAAACGAGCAACTTAATGGGGGGTCCGGGCTGGACGTTAATCGAGCGGCTAGTTAATCAATAAAACGGAGAAAATATAACTTTTTTGGTGAACTAAATGAAAAATTACTGAACGAATTGTTTTCTAAAACTTTACAATATTCATATTTTAAAAGAAAGGTGTTTCTGTATTCCAAAACTATACCACATTCTCAATTGAACAGAAAAATAATCACGAAAATCGGTCGAGAATTGTAGCTTGAGCAAAGCTTGAATGAATTGGAAACTACCCCCTCCACCCAACAGCAAATCGGGAATTAACAAGGTTAGTTACACAACTGGACTAAAATTAGGATCGAACAAAATGTACGTTGTGAATTGTAGCCTGGTTAGCGTCGACAAATAAGTAGGAAAAAAAAAAAAAACGTTTTTTGGGCTTTCCCCCCCTCCATTTTCTCCCTTTCGTCATGAAGCACGAAATTCTCGAGGTTTGTTGCTAACTAAAATAAAATTGGTATCGGACAAACAAAGAATCTCTGAAATATCATGATTTATCGGCATTGTTCCCTCTATTTACGATTTAGGGAATTCCCCCCACCATTTAGGAAATTTGAAATTCCTGGCATATGTAATATGAAAAACTAGTCCAAATTGCAGATGAAAAAAAAAAAAAAAAAAAAAAAAAAAAAAAAACGGTAATCGGAAGAAAAATAATGAAAATAACGATATATTACTATTACCCCCTCCATTAACCCCCCCCCCCTGTAATAACATTTAAGATTCCTGAAATATATTCCAAAACGACCGAATTCTTAATTGAACAAAAAACAAAACAAAAAATTAAACTCCACGATTTATCAGTATTACTCCCTCCATTCAACCCCTCCCGTATTGAAATTTGGACCTCCGGACATTATATCCCACAACTATACCGAATTCTCAATTGAAAAAAAAAAAAAAAATCACAAAAATCGGTCGAGAATTGTAGCTTGAGCAGCGCTTGAATGAATTGGTAACTACCCCCCTCTACCCCCCACCCCAATAGTAAATCGGGAATTCCTAAGGTTTGCTGCATAACTAGACTAAAATTAAAATCAAACAAAATAAAAATCACGGAAATAGGTTGAGAATTTTAGCTTGGGCAGCGTCGACAAAATTTGACACACACACTCACATACACCTATTGTTTTTTTACGGATTCTGTTTTAGAATGGTGTGAAACGGATTTGTATGTGGTTATTTATTTTATTTTTTTCTCAAAAAAATGCTTGGGTTATCCCCCCCCCCCCCCCCCCAGATCAATTTCAATAGGTCATCCCTCTTAAATAAGTTGCCTTGCCTGTATGACCTAGCTTCTGAGGGACGTCCTAAAAATGATAAAATGGTTTAAAATCCAAAAACTGGTTTGTACAGCAAAATGGTATTCAGAGAAAAATTGTTTTTCTATGAATGTGATAGTTAACAATATTTGTGCACACAAAAGTGCTCAAATTTCAACAATTTAGGCATGATGTACTTGTAATGCGTTAAAAAAATTCGTTCGTAAGATCATGTTGCATAACTGAGTTTTTGATAATACCTACTATAGTAGGTACCTCAACTTTGGTTATTCGGTTTTCAGCTAACGTTTAGACTCGGGACTGCGTACAACTCTACACCAGGAAATTTCTTCGGAAGTGAAATCAGATCCCGTTTCCACCACTGCGACCCTCGACCTCAACCCCTCCTCTGGGCACAATCGGCATAACAATTTGCAACAACTTTATTTATCGTCGTATTAGTTTCAGATAGGGAAAGATAATGGCGCAGAACTTCCCCCGACTCGGAAAGTCACCCCCGAACTTCTCTTTTGTCATTCTTTCCCTGGCTTTTACGACTACGAAGGGTCCAACCGAGATGAATATACTCAACGAGACAGTAGAGGCCTCAAAACGCACCCTTGACTCAGCCCAATCTCCCCTTGGAAGCTCCGGCAGAATCTTTCCATCGACTCATTTTGTGATTGATGGCCGCCCTCCTCGCCAGCCGTTAGCGTCATTTCCGATCTTGAGGGGACTTGAAGCTCGCAGCGAGCTGTAGTTTGGGCTTTTTCTCTCATTCTCCGAGTCGCATCCTGTTTCTTGAAGTTTCCGCTTCACGCGCCATTGCCGACCCATCGCATTCTCACCCCCTTGTCCGGCGTCTTCCTTGCATTCCCTGACTATTCGATTTCAGTTAACCCTGTCATCAAAGTACATTGCCGATTTAGCCGGAAGAAAAATCAATTTGGTGAATCACAAAGCCCAGCTAGTTGCTGAGTGGTGCATCTAATGGCCATAGACCATATTTATAGAGTAGACGTAGGTAGGTACCAATCAACCTACTATTCAAAAATAAACCTTTGTACAGAATATATACAAGGTGTGTCCCACCAAAAGGTTACACCCCCCTTCATTTCCCCTGAAATCGTCGTGAAAAATTGGAACCAACGCCATTCTTCATAATTTTTTACGTGATCTCAGGAAAAATACTTTCGCGCGCGCCACTTACGCCAATGTGGCGCGAATGATATCAACTTCGTTTTTTAAATGGGAACCCCCATTTTTTATTGCAGATTCGAATTCTACGTGAAATTTCATGATGAAATCACTCACTTGATTCTCTTCACTTCACTTCTTCTTTCATTTGATTTTTTTAGTAGGCTCAAACTGGCGAAATTTCGCTCCAAAAGTGCGCAATTTCGCTCTAAAAGTGCAAAAATTGTGAAATACAGAGTTTTTCAAGATATTCAATCGCCACATTTAATAGGTACATGATGTTGGGGTATTTTTCGTGCTGAACCTCGTGATGATGTCCATTTATTGATATTTGCAACTCCAACTTGGCAACACACCGAAAAACCTACATTTATAATGCTTTGTGTGCTGTGTGGAAATGTGTAAGAAAAGTGCAATTCTGGTAAATTTTTCGGTGTCACACCCTGTAGGTATATCAATGAACATAACAATTTCTACTGCTTTCAATGAATGTTTGCTTTACATCCCTAAAGTAAGTAGGTGAGTAGTCACCTACGTAGGTACCTACATAAATTTGATGGCTCTTCCTAAAATCCTCCCCGAACCCATGATACTATTTTTTTACAATTTCTATTATATTTCTGTAATTGCAAAGGCTTCATTGAATAAACAAAATTGAGGTAGGTATTAACCCACCGGTGGTCACCTACCGGTGGTTAACCCATCTGTGTCTGGCCTACTTGGTGCACGCTATTTTGTTTATATTGTGTTGACGAGTTAGTTGGGCGTCACGAGGCCTCAATTCCTTCTCTCTAAATATATTTCTCCAGTCAAGAAAGAAATAGAAATCCTCTGGGAAATGAGTTGACCATAATAGTTCCACGAGCAAGATAGAAAACTGTACATAGCTCCTGGTCTCTCAGACCGCATATTATGTTACCTCATAATATACCCACAAAATCAAATGAAGAAGGCTGCTGACCTCAAGTTCTTGTCTTCCTATAGCTTTGTGAGATACTCGGCATGCTTGGTTTGATGATTTTTTAATCACCAGCGATTCCTTTCTAAAAAAATAAATAAAAAATAAAATAAAATAAAATAAAAATAAATAAATAATAATAATAATAATTTATTTATTTACGGCTAGAGCAAATTACAAGAAATTCAATAATATATTACATAATAGAGATTAAGTTATTTGAAATAAGACATAATTTAAGATGAAAGATTAACAAAGATAATATGGTACATGAAAATAGTATAAATACAGTATTATTAATGACAGAATTGGAATATTTAACAATGAATTTAAGAGAGTGAATTGTTGGATGGCATATGAGTTTAGGTTTAGAGCAAAAAGGATGATAAATGGTATTTCAAAGAAGACAGGGAGACGTTGAAAAAGTCGTTCGTGACTAGAGCTTAGGAAAACATTGGTGTCACTAGGTAGGCGACAGAGGGGACGATTATATAAATAATTTGCGGCGGAAAATGGGACAGAAAACAAAGAATCGGAGCGTGTGGCGTATTGAGGCACATTAATATTAATAAGGGCTAATAAAGAAGGGCAGTCCAAGCTGTTGATTAGAAGCTTGTGGAGGAATACGATGTCAGCCACAACTCGTCTGTCCTCCAGAGGAGGAACACGGTATTCCAAGCCTAGCTTGGAAAAATCGAGGTTTTCGGGAGGTACCTATATGCAGTTTCTACCCCAGATACCTCAGGAAGCGCCGCTGAACCCGTTTCCAATTGCGTTTTGTACACACTATAGTAAGGAGACCATACAACTGAGCCATACTCGAGAATGGGTAAAACAAGAGCTTTGTATAACAGAACTATAGCTTTGGAGTTAGAAAAATCTCGGGTATTACGCTTGAGAAACCCCAACGCACGGAGAGCCCTAGATGTGATTGAGTAAATAATTATGTTCAGAAAAGTTCAATTGCGAATCAAGAATAACCTCAAGATCTAAGATAACGGAGCAACGCTGAAGCTAATGGCCACCAATTGCATAGTCAAACGGGATGAAATTTTGAGACCTGTAAAATGAGATCACAGAACATTTAGATGGGTTCAGCGATAAGCTAAGTATAATAAGTAAATAGATAAAATAAAATAACAAAATTTACTGATGGAGAGGGTAAATGGAGAGGGGAATTTCCGATAAATCATAACATTTTCGTTTTTGTGATCTTTCGGTTTAAATGTGCAAGGTTGCCAGATATACTATAATTTATAGTATCATAGATAGATAGATAGATAGATAGAAAACAAGTTTTTATTGACAACTTTTTCGATTAAAAAGCAAGCTAAATAAATATGATCAACTTATGGTAGGTAATACTACCAACAGCCGGAGTTCACCCGTAGGTAATTTTTCCTTCTTTGTTTACACTTGGTAGTAATCTGAGTTATAATATATGCTATATTTTGATTTTGGTGTTACTATACAGCGTGTCTACACCTACTTTGGGCAAGAACCAAGGGATCGATTCCAAACCTCATTTCTCATCGAAAGTTACTCCTAGAGATGGTTCTTAAAGCGCTTTGTTTTCGAGTAGGTACCTTTCGAGTACGAGTAATTGTATATAGAACTTTTATTCAACAATAGCAATATTTTAAAAGAAAACGTTCCTGCGCTTTTCACAGTGGAGAATTAAAATTTAAAAAAAAAAAAAAAAAACTCGGCCCTTAGCCCCCTGGACCCCCCCCCCCCCCCCCGGTTGCTTTCCGCTTTGAGCCTTCGGCTAAAATGCTAAAACATGGAACATCCTTTCTTCCCGCTAATTCGTAAATGTAAATAAATTTAAAACTACGACATAAATGTTTTATAATCAAAATTAGAACAGAGTACTTAGGCAGGTAATTTTTTGTTATTTTGCGCGTCTACAATTACTATAACCCTTCTAGGATTATGTGTGTAAAGTTTACACATTGCTGGTTAGCATTCGCTGATATCTACCAACCTCGTACCTACCTACCTACAATCAGAGATGAGCAAACACATATCCGAAAATACAAATATGTACCTATTTATCCTTTATTTTTTATTATTTATAGTTGAAGTTCTTTGTAGGTGTTCTTTGTACCTATATGAATAAATTTGTATTCATATTTTGGCTACGAATATTCAAAATTTATACTCGAAACTATTAATATAGGAATTGTATTCAAAGAATATGAATATTTCAATACTTATAGAAGTGCATATTATTATTCAATTATTTTTTAATATAAAATAATAATATTCACGTATTCAATAAATATTAATATCTCGATAGGTACCAATTCAAATTTATATTCATCATTCAATTTCACAAAACCTAATTTTTGTTTACTTGTTGCACTATTACAAAGATGAGTGAGGGAGCAAAATTGAATTCTAGTTATTTTTGGTGTTTACCACATAAGTGAAGGGACTAGATAGACAAAAGTAGAAAAGTAGACAAAAATTAGGATAAATTCTAATCTACTTTTGTCTATCTAGTCCCTTCACTTATGTGGTAAACACCAAAAATAACTAGAATTCAATTTTGCTCCCTCACTCATCTTTGTAATAGTGCAACAAGTAAACAAAAATTAGGTTTTGTGAAATTGAATGATGAATATAAATTTGAATTGGTACCTATCGAGATATTAATATTTATTGAATACGTGAATATTATTATTTTATATTAAAAAATAATTGAATAATAATATGCACTTCTATAAGTATTGAAATATTCATATTCTTTGAATACAATTCCTATATTAATAGTTTCGAGTATAAATTTTGAATATTCGTAGCCAAAATATGAATACAAATTTATTCATATAGGTACAAAGAACACCTACAAAGAACTTCAACTATAAATAATAAAAAATAAAGGATAAATAGGTACATATTTGTATTTTCGGATATGTTTGCTCATCTCTGATTGTAGGTAGGTAGGTACGAGGTTGGTAGATATCAGCGAATGCTAACCAGCAATGTGTAAACTTTACACACATAATCCTAGAAGGGTTATAGTAATTGTAGACGCGCAAAATAACAAAAAATTACCTGCCTAAGTACTCTGTTCTAATTTTGATTATAAAACATTTATGTCGTAGTTTTAAATTTATTTACATTTACGAATTAGCGGGAAGAAAGGATGTTCCATGTTTTAGCATTTTAGCCGAAGGCTCAAAGCGGAAAGCAACCGGGGGGGGGGGGGGGGGGCCCGGGGGGCTAAGGGCCGAGTTTTTTTTTTTTTTTTTTAATTTTAATTCTCCACTGTGAAAAGCGCAGGAACGTTTTCTTTTAAAATATATAATCCTTAGGGTCTTGGCTATTAAATAATATAAAGAAAAAAATTTTTCGGGCGGGTCCACCTCTCCTTTTTTGGGTTTTATAGTATCCTGATTCGCCCCACAAGGTAGGTAGGTAGGTACCAATTCAAGAGTTTTGTCTATGTTTTGCTTAAGTATTCCTATAAAATGAACGGACCATTTTGATTATTTAAAATAAAATAAAGTTAAAAATAAAATAATGATGCCAAATAACAAAATAAAGGGGGTTGATTAAAAAAAAATTATTGTTTTATAGTTTTCATATAATTGCGGTTTTGATACGTTCTTAAAGTAGGAACTGACCAAATTGAACTGCTCTTTTCAATAAATGAAAGGTATGAAAAGAAGTAATCACAAATTTAGAGCAAAAACTGGAAGCAAGAACTTGTTAAAAAATGAGATTTTTTAAATCGATTTATTTCATTATTTTCAAGCCAATTATCCTCAATCAAGTAACCCTTAAGGAATTATCAAGTGACCCTTAATAATTATATTTGTACTAAGTTGTAGGTAGGTGCTTGTATTATCCTCGTATATATCCTCGTAGTATATGTTATTAGGTGATCCGGAAATGTTTGGTCTGTTCATGAAATTTAGATGGTCATTTGGCCCGAAGAAGATGTAGTTTTAACAAATGCCGCTAGGAACAGCACTATTGAGGTTATCGTTGTCGACTCCATGGAGTAAGAAGAGATCTACGTCGCGTATCCATGACTTACGATGAAAGCAAGACGAAGAAGTTTTGTTATCTGTGTTGTGCGGTAGAGCGGAATCAGAGTACGCGAAAAATCTGCGGAGAATAATTAATGCTAACTCGGCTTTTTATATTTTCCCAATAAAACTAGGTACCTATTGCAATCCTTCATTGGGTTTTACGATAGTATTTTCAAATGCCTTTCTTTCATAAAATATATTGAATACATCTGCCAATGAAAAGTAGTTACGTCGAAAGACGAAATTGCCAAAACCGGGCCATCTGCGACAATCTTTACTTGTCCAAATCGACTGTTATAATAGCTAATTACTTGCTATCAAATATAATTGGCACATTTAACGAAACGATTTCAAAACGTCCAAATCCGACCCTTCAAGCAGTTGATTTCATCGTCAAATTCGAAGAACAGACGGGTGGATGGCCCCATGACGTCACCTTTGAATCGAGTGGGGGTGGGGGCCCTGGGTGTGTTAGCTCCTGTTATTTCTGTAACCTCTACCTTTTACAGTTTGATTTGTGTTGACAAGTTTTTGTTTTTGTTTCATTATTGATAAGGTACGTACCCATATTCTTCCGATTCCGTGTTTTAAGTGATTTTTCCCCATCTTTGAAAGCGCTTTCGGACTGGATCCCGCGTATAACGCTTTTTTCTCGCTCTAATCTTCGTTTGCCATATCATATGGATTTTTTTTTTCAACCCGATTTCACGGATGCTGACTTGCTTTGTTTGTCCGAAATAGTTTCATTACAGTGTACTCGAGCGTTCTCCGGCAATATTAGGTTTCCACTGTCTCAGGAACATACAGAACCAACTAGCCTGCTAGTTATCAGTTTCGAATGAAGATTGAAGAAAGTGTCATCAATCAATTTGTATTTTATCGATTTGTTCACTTCTAAAGCCTGACGTAATTTCCTAGAGCACGATTGAAACGTGAAGTTCGTGTGTCTCAGTCGATTGAGGCCGAGTGATAATTTGAGTGCTCATCATTTCCTAATCAGCCAATTTCAATGTGAGTATTATAAAAGTTTTGCGTCCTGCACCTCTCCTTTATTGAATCTCAACTCGTGAGATCACACTGAAAGCTCCAGATGATGAGTGCATCAAGAACTGAAGAATTGTTCATTCCTTTTAACTACCTCTTGCTTCACTCTGTGCTTTCATACCTTCTACCATTCATTTTCCGAAATCGTCGTTTGCCAAGGTTCAGAAACTGTGTCTAGCTCAATTTAATAAAGTAGCAGGTTGTTTACATCTCCCTTCTTCCAGCTATTTTGTAGGGTTGATGAGGGATGTTTTTGTCTATCACCAGAAACTTTCGGAATACTTTATCTGTGCAAGCATAGGTATTAATAATCAAATAGGACCTTGTTACCCAGTAAGTTCTTCAAGTACCTGAATAATATCATGCATGTTCAACTATAGGAACATCAGTAACTAGAGGACGGGGATGACCAATGTTTTCGACGTGTGCTCTTGAAATTCTATTCCCCAAACAAAGAATGTACAAATTTTTGGCATTGTAGGTACTTGTGCCTTCGCGTACTGAACAAGTTACAAGTTCACTTGTATTTTTTCAGATTATCCTAAGTGAAGGTACTACCTACTTGTACTTACCTATACAATTGCATTATTGTAGTAGACAGTCGGGATCCTTAGGACGTTTTTCACATTTTTATTTTTCAAGCAATCAGTTTTTGTGATATTATCACAATTTTTGGCAAATCCTACTTGGAACCACCTATTTTAACTCTTCAGGTAATTTGAATATTTAAAATACAGTTACACTACCATAAATTTCAAGGGCTGTAGATTAAATCGAGTCCATCTGAGTCTGACGTCACTCCATGAGTCTGCGACTCTACGCATGTGTCGTGGGCACATTGAGGAACGAGGCACTTCTCGAAATGTCTAGGCAGATATAGCGAATTCCTCACATTTTCTCATTGATTGAAATATCATTCTGATCTATTTGACCAACTAATCTGTATTTTACTGGAAGGATTGATTTAGGATATTTTTGTAACTTTTGAGATGCGAGCTTGCGTGCATCCAGACCTCCTAACTATCCCCCGAATTTGAGTGACATCGGCGTAAGATTTGGACTAGGGCGTGAGAAAATTATGCTTGGTTGAATTTACGTTTGCGCATGCGCAGAGTGTACTATTGAGTTGGGAACAATGAAACTGATAGGAGACGGTCTACTCCCAAGCGCGCACCTGAAAACTTCACCAAAATCGGATGAAAACTGTGCGAATTTAGCTTGTTACAAGGATTTGCGGACACGCGACAGGCAAGACTTTACAAAAAAAGGCATTCTCTGACCTTTAATTGGTTCTTTTTTTTAATCTCCAACGTTTTTCCTCAGGAAGTGGGGCTTCTTTAGGGAGACATATAAGATTTAAAATTGTTTAAAAATAAATACTTATCGTTTTATTTTTTGAGATAAAAATCGAATTCAGAGTTAGTATCAGTACTCCTTCAGAGTTAGAAGGTACTGAGTGTATAACACAGTTTTACACTGTAACTAACTAGTTTTTCCCTCAAAAACACATAAAATTGAGGAACAAAAATGAACTGTAAAATTGGTGGGTTGAAGTGTAAACTGTGATAACGGAGCTGGGGAGATCTGCAAGTGTTGCCATTCGATTCAGCGTGAAAAAATAAGTAGAAACCTGCCTCGAACTCAAATTTTTCACGAAAACCCTCGATTTCATAGAAAAAAATCATATTTTTCAACATATAAACATACTTTTCTCCTTTAATTTGCAATGTAAAATAAAAATTGATCATACCGTTGGAAAGGTGAGATTTTCGCCAAGTTTTTCACGTAAAGTGCGCCGGAATTCAGGGGATTATTGTATGCCGTCCTGCGGTTTAAAAAATACAAGATTTTTGAGTTTCAACAATTTTTTCACTTTGGTGTGAATTTGTGACTACTAAATCCACATATTTTCACACGTTGGGTGACCTTTCCGAAAGGAAATTTAACGCTCTTTCCAACGGTATCCTCGAATTTGTATTTACTTAATATGGAAGGGATTTATAGCTAGTTTTGTGATGTGAGGTTGAAAACACGAAAAAAATCTTAAATCGTGAATAACTCGAAAGTAATGCCTCTAGAAAAAAGTCTAGGAGGCATTTTTTGTTGAAAATTAGTTGTAGAATCGACCCCTAGGAGGTTAGTAACCAAATGTGTTGAGTTAATATATATATATATATATATATATATATATATATATATATATATATATATATATATATATATATATATATATATATATATATATATATATATATATATAAATTTTAAACTCTAGGATTCGTTTCAGAATGTCTTGTGATTGTAATGTGATTACAATGAAGAAAATTTCCGAAAATTTTGATTTTAAAATTTTTGGAGCCATTGCAATAGCTTCATTTTCTACGAAAATTCGCTAATGGCGAGCTGATCGAGACAACGTGATAAGGAAGTGCCGAAATACGGTGAAGGTTTCTTTTTTATCAAAAGATTTTGTAAATAACCAACATTCGAGATCCTAAGGTGCTTCACGTCCCACATCTCTTCACTGTCCCAAACTTCCCCCGTCCCAAGGATCCCGACTTTCCCCTAGAGGTGGGTAGTTAGGGGAGTTCAAATCTGTAGGACGCAGAAGTTATTATAAACTCGATTTCTTGGAAGTCGGAATTCCATTGGAATTATATCTGCTAATACAATCGTCGTAGTTTTCAAGATGATTCTTCCTATGTTTACTGGTTGCGATTCATTCCCGTGTTCCGCAATAAAAGCGAGAAGGTCCAATTAACCACTACATTCTTCTTTGGAATCGAGAGAATGAATAAAGTACTCAAAGATCTCTACCCAATTTTATCCTCCCATCCCACAACACGAAATGTTTTTTCGGAAGCTCCTACACTAACATATCGTCAGGCCTCCTCACTTGGAGACATACTCTCACACAGACGGTCAGAGAGACCAGAACCAGCTCCAAGCAAAGGGTTGCACCCATGCAAGAAGCGCCGTTGCAAGGTTTGCCCTTTGGTTATTGAGGAGGAAATTTTCGGATCGACCAACAATCCCAACTCATACACATGCAAAGGGTCAGCAGATTGCCAGACACCACTGTGTGTACGAGTTAATTTGTAAAGAGTGTCCTGCATTTTATGTAGGGAAGGTCGAAACCCAACTCAATTTGAGGGTCAACAATCATCGAGCGTCTGTGGTGAGTGTTAACGAAGACCTTCCTGTAAGCCGACATGCCACAACCCATAACGCGACGTTTGATGACTGTTTCGGCATAAAAGTTTTGAAAAAATGAGACCCCACGAAAACAAGAGACTGCTTCATGAATCCGAAAAAAGCACATAGCAACGTTTTGGGTGCTTACGATCCTCCAGGCCTCAACATAAAACGATGAAACTAAATCCAAAGTTACCGAAATTCCTTGTCAACGTTGTAAACCAATTCCCTACAATTAATCAATTTCTTTGTTAGTTTGAAAAAGGCAAAAAGCGGAAATATAAAAAATAGTTTTGTGACGTTATTTCTGTCATCTTTTCTAATTTTGTGATTGTAATCAAGCTCTTATAGAGTAATTTTCAATAAGTGATATATATATATATATATATATATATATATATATATATATATATATATATATATATATATATATATATATATAAATACATATGAAATCGTTTCGCGCACACTTCAGAAATCGTTTCAGAATGCCTCAAAACTAGAAAAAAAATTCAGTGAAAAAATTTTTCAAACATTTTGATTTAACAATTTTCCGAGCCATTGCAGATTGCAATAGTTTTACTTTGTATGCAAATTCGTGAAAATGCTGTAGCAACTTGAAGTGTTGACATATCGTATATTCCGTTTCAGATTTCGCATATGCAAAACGTGATTCAGTCAGTTCAGAGTCATGTTGCCTTTACTGAATCGCACCGTAAAATCAGTCTGTAACACGCACTTCAAATTCTCTCGCCGAATAGTTATACCACAATGTCACTTAACATTGACAATGAAACGTTGACCTGGTGGCGTTGACGTCAAACGATGCCAGTTGACACTTTTAGAATGTCTTGTTTTTAGGATTTCTCTCAGAAGCTAGGTCATACAGGCAAGGTTTCTTATTTAAGAGGGACAACCTATTGGAATTGATCCAGAGGGTAGGGGACAACCCAAGCATGAGGAAAAAAATAAATCACCTCATACATATCCGTTTCAGACCATTCTAAGGCCGGATCCGTGAAAAAAAGATAGGTGGATATCTGTGATTGTGTGTGTGTAACAAATTTTGTCGACGCTGCCAAGGTCAAATCCTTAACTGATTTTCGACAATCTTTTGACAGTCTGGTTTTGCAACAAACCTCGGGAACCTTGAATTCCGTGATGGAAGCGGGAAAATTAATTAGCTGGAAAAACGTGTTTTTTTTTCTCGACAAATTTAGTCGACGTCACCCATGCGAGAATAATTCTCAACCGATTTTTTTTTTTTTTTATTTGGTTCGATTCCAATTTCAGTCTATTTGTGCAACAAACCTTAGGATATTCGGATTTTTTGAGGGGATAATTACCGATTCCTTCAGGCGTTGCCCAAGGTATAAATCTTGACCGATTTTTGTGATTCTTGTGCTGTTCCATTGAGATTTCGGTATACTTTTGGGACGTATTTCAGGAGTTTCAAATTTCGTAATAGGAGGGGGTGAGTGGAGGGGGTAAAACTGATATATCGTGATGTTTAAACAATTCTCGTCCGATTTTCGTGATCCTTTTTTTTAACGATGAATTCGGTATAGTTTTTGATCGCATATCAGGAATTTCAAATTTATTTATGCAAAGGGGTGAATGGAGGGGGTAATAGTGATAAATCGTGATGTTTTAACTATTCTCGTCGAATTTTCGTGATCATTATTTAAATTCAATTTTCAATGTGGTCTAGCTATGGAGATTATGTCAGGAGTTCCTAATTTCATACTTATGATAGGAATTCGCTGTCGCTGGAGGGAATTAATGGGGGGGGGGGGGGGGGGGGTGTCCGAGAAGTCATGATATTTTTGTTTTTTCTCTTATTTCAACTCTCAACGAAATTATATAGAATCCATTCATAGGGACAGCGCTGTAATGCATACATTCCTTACCAATATGTTTAAACATTTCATTGATCCAGTCGGTAATGTACAGATACGAGGAAGCTTTGTGGCACACGCAACTTGGCAGACTTTTTAAAATGTCTTTTGAATATTTGGTTAAGATCTGCTAAAAATCAGGGATTTAATTTTGATGACGGATTTTGTGAGGGGGAATGATTGAAGGAAATAAAGTGTATTATTTACGAAATTTTCAAGCCATTTTGATGAATAGTTTTTTTCGTTTATTTTTCTATTTTGCTTGAAGTATGACATTTCTCTGAGATACCATTCTCATTCATTTAAAATTTAATACTGTTGGGAGGGGGGGGGGGGGGGGGTTTACCGATATTTCCAGATAGTTATAACCGATTAATAATGCAGATCTGCTAACATAAGCATGTTAAGATCATGGAGATGGATCATCTAATAAAATTACATAGCATCTAAACACGTCATATTGGAAATTTTTCATATCAAATTGAGGGTTTTTCATTTCAAAAAGGAGATTTTACATATCAAATTGAGGGTTTTTCATTTCAAAAAGATCGTTTTACTCATCACATTAGGGCGGGAGGGGATGGGAGCCCTTTTAATGCTTTGTTTCACCGAGATCTCGATCTTCTATCCGTTAAAATTCGATCGAGAGCACTTCGTATGTAAGCGACAAAGTTACGTTTCTGGACCCGTAGTACACGATGGTACCGTCAAAATTGGCCAAAGATGCTGCTGTCTTCCCGGAAAAATCAGCAAGAATATGCGGGATATGGAAAAAAAAAAAAAAAATCGTTCCCCGCTATGTTTTTTTTTCGCTTTAGACACAGTAAATGTCCACGGTTTTGCTTGGTTGGTCTTAAAATGTTCGTTGTAGTTCCAATTCGGTCCCATGCGAGTTTCGAGACATTAAATTGTGTTTTCCGATTGTAGTGAACAAAAAAGTTGGTTTTCGAGCTGCCGGTCTTCCTATTCCCTTCGAAACTTATGTAGGTAGGTCTGATCTTTGCCAACGAACCTCTTGATTTAAAAGACACCTCCAACAGAAAAATAGACCATGAAAACGATAGCTCTTCCTCGCAGATAAAATTATGGCCTATCTTTATTAAACCTAATAAACTTTATTTTTGGTTCCGCATAGTTTTATAAGATTTAATTTTTTTGAAGGAAACCAACTGAAGAAAAAAAAAAATTCTGCCAAGTTGGGTGGGCAGTATAACTTCCTCTCATATGTAACATGGACGAAAAGAAAGGGAAAATGATAGCCCTTCTAAGCAGATGAAATAATGGCTTATCTTTAGAAAAATAGACGGGGAAAACAAATACGTACTTACAAACATTTAACATACGATAGGTAGTTGTTAATACTGAAATGTTCTTAAAACTTATGTTTTCGTGGTTCCACGTAAGGTGCCGCGTTTTGATAGTAATTTCCAACAGAAAAAAACGTCTGCCAAGTTGGATGGGCAGTATAACTTCCTCACATAGAAAACAGCAAATTATTACACAACAATTTATTATTTTCGTTTTGCCCCTTTCATAAGATTTATTTATTCATTTATTTTCATTCATTTATTTTTTGTCATTCCTTTGGGATTGTAAGCAATTTTCAAATTTTCCAACCCCCTCCCGAACCATGGGTTGTAGGTCTCGATGGTATCGGGACATATCCAGTTGCATCTATAGATACATCCCACATCGAGTGAGCGAGATAACCCACCCCTAGCGAGCGAAACGAGCGACATCCTTGCACACGTCGGATTTGAACGGGGTTTTTCCTACGAACTCGGGATGGACTATCAATTGCGGAACATGGGACTTTTACTCCTAACTTACATTTTTGAACCTTTCCAAGCATTTGATGTTGGGAAATATTGGATACTTCCTGCCAATGCATGTTTATTATGTTCCCACAAAAAGTTGCGTGAGGCTTCTGGTCACAGACCCCTCTAGTATACAACGAACCTTCCGAATCAAGCAATCGTCGTTATCGCCGATGTTGAATTGAAATAAATATGCCATTTTAATTAACGCCAAACAGTAATCTCCCCAAGACGATTTTTTAGTGATAAAACAATATGACGTAATTGCAACAACTGTGGTAACTTTTGGAGTTAGCACTTAATATCTGGATGAAGTAGGGAATAAAATCTGGGAGCTAACATGGTCGTAAACCCAGGGGTCACGATTATCTCGGAGTGGAGAAACGCATTTCATGATGCCATCTCTAGGATATCGGTAACTCGTACACTAACTCGAGGTGGCGAAACCCGCCCTTAGTGATCCACCGTTTCCAATCATTCTACATGTCCAACTCAACAGTAAAAACCATCGGATCTATACAGCCATAACGAGTGAGCGAAGCGACTTTCCATTATATTTACAATTAGCTATTCAGTTGTACAGAAGACACTAGGCCTTTAGGTCTGGCTCGATGACTAACAGACAGATTCCTACGTCAGTTAGATTGGAGATTGACGTCTGTCCGCAAACACTACGAGATAAAAGACTACCGTCCAGTTTACTGCAGCGCTGCAATGTTAAGTCAATCGTCAGATACCGTCCGCAGAATGCGCTGATCTAAATAAAAATTTCAGACCATATTGACAAATTATTGTATTCATATACCATGAAACGCAATACTTCATATAACATTCATACCTCAATTTTTGCGTAGTAGGTATATATTTATACAGCTTAGATATACAGCATATTTATCAAATAACGTATAAAATATCTGTTGCTATGTAGCTAATATAGCTGTTTTTGTTCTTCAGGTTTTCCTGATGCAGTAGCAGTTCCAACAACCCACATTTATCGAAGTAAGTAACACCTATCTATCAAAATTATGTTTCTTCATCATGTGAACTCGGCTGCAACTACGCTCGTTTTCGCTAAGGCCATATAAATGACATATTATTATCTTATCTGTTGAGCTTATCTGCCCTTCCCTCCAGCTTTCATAGTTGTTACCTGTTGCAGCGACGCAATCTAGGTATTCGTGGAGTGATGTAATGATTCGCTTGTAAATGTGCGCTCCGTTCACAGCTTTTGATGCTGTTTCATTGAGCAAAATTCATAATGAGTAGGTTGGTCTAAAAATGTTGCATTTACTATTTTCAAATGAAAGAACCTTTCATCCTGAGAATTTTGACACCAATCTTCCATTCCTTCGATAAGCCATTGCAATAGTTTTTTTTTTTTTTGGGATATTTGCAGGTATTCTACTTACGAATTAATCGGTATTTTCAGAGTACAGCACCTGAAGCTAAAACGTTATTTGCAGTTACACACTTGCTCATAACGTGTGCAACACGGTACAACGAAAAATACATAACATCAAGTAGTCAATACCTTAGTAAGAATTCAGATTAGTTGTTGTGAGTAGTTGAAACTGTACTGAAGCTTCTTATTCGTAGGTACCGTACCTGCAAATAGCCACTTCAATATCTTGTGACTCCGATATGAATTTTGGCGATTAAAGCTTCGTTCTCGGTGCGTGTTTTGACAGTTCACGAACTCATCAGAACTGGGAGCGTTCCGGAACTTGTGGAACCGCGTTCTGCACTGCGAACGATTTCAGAACTTGGAACTGGAATAACCTGTGTTGTTGTTTGTAACCTCACTCAACACGTGTTGCCTTCTTGTGCTCCTTTTCAGAATATTTTTAGTTCCCGTGAATATATTACTTATTATGCCCGTGAATATTACTTAACTATTACCCTACGTCAATAAAATAAAAAAATAAATAATAATAATAAAACCGAATTATGGACAGACAAGCTTTTTTATTGAAGTTTTCTAAGAAATTTATTTAGATGAACATTTATTTTTTCATTACCCGGAAGAAAGAAATTTCCCTAGAAACGACTCGGTTGTAGGCGGAAATCATCAGAAATCAGAAACGCTTGGATACTAGTCTGCGATTTTATGTCTTTATTTGCAGACTCGTATGCAAGCTCTAAGAGCCACTCAGCTGATGCGGAACCTGGGCATCATCAAGTAAATTTCCTAAAGAGGCTACATACGAAATCACAGCTTCCTAGTGTGTAAAGCATAGAAATTAGCTTCAAGAGCCACTCATCTGATCCGGACCCTGGGCATCGTCAAGTAAATGTCCTAGAGACTACATACAAAATTACAGCTTCCGATATTGTTAAGTATAGAAAATACCTATTAAAACGATTTAACCACCGCTTCACAAACCAAACCGTTCTCGCAATATTCGGATCACCTGCTATGAATCAAATCATCGAAAACACCAGCTCAATGAAATCATCAGATATGCAAGCGGTTGCAATCATGTTCACAATATCAATTATTGAGAATGATCACCTGTGTGTAAACAATTATTCATATAACCATGCTCATAACTCAGCTTGTTGGCCACGTACTTCGCATTATTTAACATAATATGTTTGGATAAATTGAGAGCTTTCGAACGAATGGTCATCGAATTTTGTGGGATGAAAAACGACGAAGTACCATTTCCCTAGCAACGACTCGGTTGTAAGCGGAAATCATCAGAAAGTTTTTCATAACGCTTTCTTCGTCACACCGTAACGTCACACCTTTTGAGTTATGTGCCATAGTAAAGACATAAAATGTCAATAAATGAATAAATTAATTTAAAAAAAAATTCCATGATGACTGAGGAGTATACACGAAAAAATTTGAGTTTCGTGGATTTAGGTGAGATCCAACTATAACTTCAATCTCGTCCTCATCATTTACTAACCCAACACCATCGTCGAAACTATCGCTTTCCGAACTTGACGAGCTAGATGACATTTCGATAATAGAATAGGTACTTATACCAACGTATAGAGACTAAACAATGATTTAGATGAAGAAGAGAGTTGTTCACTCCACGAGATCCAAAAAATTGTGAAATTCGCATGCGTTAACTACGTCCTTGCGTTTGAGTTCTGACAGTTCCGAGAAAAAAAAACGGGGACTGTCCGAACCGTTCGGAACGGGGTTCGCAAAACACTGCGAAAGCCGAACTGGGCGTTCTGGCACTACGAACGACAAAACTCGACTGCGCATGCCCAGAACAGTTCCGAACTCGCAGAACGCACACTGAGAACGAAGCTTTTGGGACTCTCCGCATCCCAAATTGTATTGTATTAACTGAAGAACCTAATAAATGAATGAAACATACTGTGTGTGTGAAGGGAATATTGTTCGCGTAATAAGGAACTTCCCCTTGTAGTTTATGCATCAATCAAACTTGTTTGAGTTAGATCCCAAAATCCGAGTACATTTCCCTGTTTTTACTTGGTTGAAGGGCTATCATCTGCCATAAACGACGGAATCCATCCAGAAAATCAACATAATTCGTGGTTATAAGGCCATTTTTCAACAGTTTTGTTTTGAAAAAGTATAATATTGTAGCAATACAAAGTTTCAATCCGACTAAATGTTATAATAATCATGCCTGCCAGCGCAATAATTGATTGTAGATTGCTGTCAACAATACCAATCTAACGTGAACGAGTTTTTATTTGGACTAGGAGCCTACTAACTATTGTAGTTAATCAGTGTCAGAAAACTAAAGAACTTCATTCGTTTAGGCTTTGAGAATAATTAACCTGAAAAATAGTAAAGAAAAGATTATTGCAAATTCCTCAGGTGTCTGTACTGCTGTGTAGGTACCTAGCCATTGCTCAGGTAGCTTCATCAGCGTTTTATTATAAGTTTGTAGTACTATGCTTAACTGAGGAAGCTTTACTTGTTATATTGAATGAATAAAAGGAGAGATTTGATAGTTCGTCAAAATAAACAAGGCAGATTGTTGCTACACCAAGAAACGAAACTACTTAGGTAGGTACGTACGTCCTACCAGATTTGCTGTTGGTTTAAAGCGCCTAAACAAAGAAGTGGGTCGTTGCTTTGCCGAAGAATACAACCGCTAATTAGCAAGTTTGTCAAATATCGAATCAGGGAATATGCAACATGAATTAAAAACCAGCTGCAAGGAAAAAACCTTGAAATGCATTCCTCTGAAAGTAAGATTTCATAAAGACGGCATTGGCAGTGCAGTTATTGCGCGAGTTTTGCAGTTACTCAAATTTTATGGACAAAAAAGGTAATTAGGTAGGTACCTACTTTCGTTTTGATCAATGAAGTACCTACATGAACAAGTAATAATATACGGAAAGTATGTAGGTATACCTTATCTCTAGGTACTTACCTTTCCACATGTGATACAACTTACTATTCCCGCCTAACAGAGCTCTCATTACACATCCTTTCACAAGACCACTTTCACAGTACTCTAAAGATTTTTAGTTTCAATTGATTCAAAGAACACTTCTAAAACTAGATAGGTAATCCACAACATCTTTGCGGCTGATGTCTGGATCATCTAGAACACTTGTATGTCAACTCCCCAACACATTTCATAAATGGATCTCTACCCCACAGATTAAATCTTGCGTTCGTAGCGTTTTAGGTCAACACCTGATAATAACTTGATGTAATTTGCATACAATTTATCACCTTGCATATTACAAATAATGAAAATATTGACTCGGAACTAGGTGAGAGATGTTGTGCTGTTGTCCGTTGTCCAGCTGTGGCTACAAATGGCGCATTTTCGCATATGTTTACTTGTCACCATGACAACAAGGTGAAATA
Source organism: Adelphocoris suturalis (assembly GCA_030762985.1). Classification (NCBI taxonomy): domain Eukaryota; kingdom Metazoa; phylum Arthropoda; class Insecta; order Hemiptera; family Miridae; genus Adelphocoris; species Adelphocoris suturalis. The sequence goes on from CM061044.1 coordinate 48,546,895, forward strand.
ACTTCGATTTCGCCTTGCCTCGATGTAAGGATGCGCTAGTGTCCAAGTCTCGAGAATATCACCCATAGCGACTTCGATATCTTGTGAACCGATATGAATTGTAGTGATAAAAGAAAGGGGGGGGGGGGGGGGGGGGGGGGGGGGTGGTTGACTTTTGGGACTCCCCGCATCCCAAATTGTACTGAATTAACTGAAGAACCTAATAGAGAGTTCCTAGTAGATCCAAAATACGTCGTGCGGTATTGACGATCCGGCGCCGTAACTCTGACGCAATGAGTTACGGTGACGCATCCTTCCGTACAGATACGTTAACGGATCGCAATCCGGAAAAAAACGTATTCGTCTAAGATAACCTCCTTCTATGGACTCAAAAAACCTCCTTGGGATAATTTCCTCCTTCCATGGATTTAGCGTTACAACTAGATCCGTTAAGGACTTGACGTGACTTTAAGGTGCTGTAAAGTTTCTTGTTACCGCACGCCGTATTGAGACCGACGGATGTCGAGGAACTCGATTATAAATTAATGAAAAATCGTGTAATCGTCGTGTGTCGTTCGTGTAATAAGGGACTTCCCCTTGTAGTGTATGCATTAGTCAAACGTGTTTGAATGAGATCCCAAAACTCCGAGTACATTTCCCTGTTTTTACTTGGTTGAAGGGCTATCATCTGCCATAAACGACGGCATCCATCCTGAAAATTAAGACAAAAAAAAAAAAAAAAAAAAAAAGAAAAAAAAAAGCACAATGGTTATTTGTACACTTAGCGGTATACAATCGGCAGAAGGAGCCACGAAGCTGAGTAAACACCACGGTGTTGTGACTAGTTGAAACTGTACTTCAGCTTATTATTTGTAGGTACCTTACCTGCTTATAGCGACTTCGATATCTTGCGAACCGGGGGGATTGACTTTTGGGACTCCCCGCATCCCAAATTGTGCTGAATTTACTGAAGAACCTAATAGAGAGTTTCTAGTAGATCCAAAAAACGTCGTGCGGTATTGACGATCCGGCGCCGTAACTCTGACGCAATGAGTTACGGTGACGCATCCTTTCTTACAGATACGTTAACGGATCGCAATCCGGAAAAAAACGTATTCGTCTAAAATAACCTCCTTCCACGGACTCAAAAAACATCCTTGGGATAATTTCCTCCTTCCATGGATTTAGCGTTACAACGAGATCCGTTAAGGACTTGACGTGACTTTAAGGTGCTGTAAAGTTTCTTGTTACCGCACGCCGTATTGAGACCGACGGATGTCTAGGAACTCTCTTATAAATTAATGAAAAATGTGTGAAGGGGTTCATGTAATAAGGGACTTCCCCTTGTAGTGTTTGCATTAGTCAAACGTGTTTGAATGAGATCCCAAAACTCCGAGTACATTTCCCTGTTTTTACTTGGTTGAAGGGCTATCATCTGCCATAAACGACGGAATTCATCTAGAAAATAAAGACAAAAAATAGCACAATGGTTATTTGTACACTTCGCGGTATACAAGCCGCAGAAGGAGCCACGAAGCTGAGTAAACACCACGGTGTTGTGACTAGTTGAAACTGTAGTCCAGCTTCTTATTTGTAGGTACCTTACCTGCTTATAGCGACTTCGATATCGTGCGAACCGGGGGGATTGACTTTGGGGACTCCCCGCATTCCAAATTGTACTGAATTAACTGAAGAACCTAGTAGAGAGTTCTTAGTAGATCCAAAATACGTCGTGCGGTATTGACGATCCGGCGCCGCGCCGTAACTCTGACGCAATGAGTTACGGTGACGCATCCTTTCGTACAGATACGTTAGCGGATCGCAATCCGGAAAAAAACGTATTCGTCTAAAATAACCTCCTAAAGATACATATGTGCAGTCCGAATCCTCTATCTTCATGCTCATGCTCGTCACTTGAACGCGTTCAATCCACGAGATACCTTGGGGTCGTGATTGACGAGTATCTATCATGGAAAGCCCATATTGAAGCACTTACTTCGAGAACTCGTAAATTTATCCACATATTTTATCTCATGCGGAATAGCCTGTCACAAAATAATCTAATCCGGATCTACAAGGCCATAGTTCAGAGCGTATTTAGCTTCGGAATTTAGGTCTGGGGCTCTGCCCGTCACACACTGGTCTACCCCATTACTATAATACAGAAATCTATCCTGAAAACGATAGCCCGAAAGCCTCGTCGTTTCGCTTCCCAAGAACTCTTCAAATTGCTCCCGGTTTTCACCATTAACCAATTATACCTAAAATCTGCACTCTGCTTCTTTCATAAGCACCCTGATTTTTTCAACTACCCTCGTACTTCGACATATATCACTCGCCCAACTACTCAAGCCACCATACCGGTCCCTCCCACCCGCTTATGGTCCACATCCCGTCATGTTTATTATGGTTTCCCCTACATTCTTAGAGTTTTACCCAATTATCTCCAGAAACCGTTCCATGGATTTAGCGTTACAACTAGATCCGACTTTAAGGTGCTGTAAAGTTTCTTGTTACCGCACGCCGTATTGAGACCGACGGATGTCTAGGAACTCTCTTATAAATTAATGAAAAATGTGTGAAGGGGTACGTGTAATAAGGGACTTCCCCTTGTAGTGTATGCATTACTCAAACGTGTTTGAATGAGATCCCAAAACTCCGAGTACATTTCCCTGTTTTTACTTGGTTGAAGGGCTATAATCTGCCATAAACGACGGAATCCATCTAGAAAATAAAGACAAAAAATAGCACAATGGTTATTTGTACACTTCGCGGTATACAAGCCGCAGAAGGAGCCACGAAGCTGAGTAAACACCACGGTGCGGAGTCATAAATCCTCCTAGATTTCCCAATCTCCCCCTCGTATCTCTCCTCTCTCTCCCTCTCGTATCTCCCCCCCCCCCCCTTCTCTCTCTCTCTCTCCAGGCCCTTTTCTCCTATCCCCAGTCTCTTTCCCCCCCTTCAATCCTCCGATGTAGACGAAAACACCGCCGTGAGACGTGGAAACTCCCAGAAGGAACTCAACAATACTCGGACTCAACAATAAAAACCTCGATGGAAAACAGGACGAGAGGGGGAGAGGGAGAAGACGATAATGTCGAGCAAAGATTTGGGGAAGATACCGGCGAAGGAGGAGGTGGAGGGGGAGAATTGTGGGCGAAAAAGAGAAGAAAATATAAGGAAGAGGATGATAGAAATGCGAAAAAAAGGATCCTTCCCTGGAAGGGTCTTTCTCGGCGGAGTATCGAGCGCCCGGGGGACGGCGAGGCGCCCGTCCGAGAGACTCCTGTCCGGGGGGGCGGCTTCGGAGGCGGGAGAGGGACCGGGGGCGGCTGGCGCCGAGATGCCTGGCACCACATCTGTCGCAGCATCCCGCCGCAGAGGCCCGGGGGCGGCTCGGCTCTGCCCCTGTTTTTCCAGGAGACCGAAGGGGAAGCTTCCTGCCGCCTCCGTCAGCAATCCCGTCGGATGGGTTGGATGGAGAGGAATAATTCCCGTAATTAATTTTCACATTTAGCTCTGCTGCGTGTGATTTCCTCTTCCGGATTGATTACAGGATCATAATATTCGAAAAACTGGGCCCTTCGGGCCTCGCAAGGGACCCCCCCGGTTGCTTTCCACTTTGAGCCTTCGGCTAAAACGCTACAACATGGAACATCCTTTCTTCCCGCTAATTCGTAATTTTTTTTTTTTCGTAATTTATTTATTGCAACTGAAACATAGTACACTTCATCTAGCAATATTTCATTTCATGATAAGCTCACTAAAGGGGGAGGTTTACAGCAAAACCTGGCCCATAATTGTATCAAGAACAGTTGAAAACACTGGATTACACTTGCACTATTTGCACAGCACAATTAGGTCCAGAGGTTTATTTCTCTTGGGTCGCCGAAGTTCTCCTTCGTTGTTTAAAACGTTGAGCATCTCCAGGTTCTCGTGAATTCGTAAATGTAAATAAATTTAAAACTACGGCATAAATGTTTTACTAATCGAAATTAGAACAGAGTATCTAGGTAGGTAATTTTCTGTTATGGTGCTCGTCTACAATTACTATAACCAAGATTAACTTCTCAACCAGTTGGCAACAAAACAAGCGGCATTGTTTACTATATCCATTTATAACATAAATAAATATAAAACTACGACATGGATAGGAGAACAAGTACGAAAGAAATGCGTGATAAATCGAGAGCTTTCCAACGAGTTGAGAACGATTTTTGTCCGTTGAAAACTAAAGAAGTTTCATTTCCCCACCAACGACTTGGTTGTACGTGAAAATCAAAAGAAAAAATTCGTGACACATCCGCGTAACGTTTTTCGTTAGTTAGTCCAAGGCTAAAGCATGTTCCATGCTAAAATTTCGTGTCACATCCGTGTAACGTTTTTCGCTAGTTAGTCCAAGTTTCGTGACACTTCCGCGTAACGTTTTCGGGCAGTTAGCTCAAGGCTAAAGCATGTTCCATGCTAAAATGTTCCAGTCATGCAACATGAACGAATGAGCGAATTTTCGTAAATTATCCTACAATGTTATGTCACATCGTTTTGTTAATTAAGGAATTTGTGGGAAAAGACATTAGAGAGTTCCTAGTAGATCCAAAACACGTCGTGCCGTATTGACAATCCGGCGCCGTAACTCTGACACAATGAGTTACGGTGACGCATCCTTCCGTACAGATACGTTAACGGATCGCAATCCGGAAAATACGTAATCGTCTAAAATAACCTCCTTCCATAGACTCAAATAACCTCCTAGGAATAATTTTCTCCTTCCATGGGTTTAGCGTTATAACTAGATCCGTTAAGGACTTGACGTGACTTTAAGGTGAGGTAGAGTTTTTCGTTACCGCACGCCGTATTGAGACCGACGGATCTCTAGGAACTTACAAACTACCAATTTTAACAATACAAACTACCAATTTTATGGCAAAAAAACTCGTTGTAATAATATACTGCAATTCAAAAAGAGATTATGTATTTTTAACTTTTTTGGAGTTTTTTCGATTTTTTTTGGCTAATTTTAATGAAATTATAGTACATTTTCAGCATAACTTTCCACATAAATTTCTTAATGTTTTATTTTATAGTTAATAAACTTTAATTGATCAATATTCTGCTAAAAAAAAAAAAATATATATAAATTTAACGATTTTTGGCCGTTTTTTTTTGTTGTTGCTATTTTCAGTGATTTTATCAGAACATTTTTTGAAATTTTACCAATTTAATGTGCTCAAAAAATGCTGGCCAACGAGCTCGTCCTTTTGTTTAGAAAGGTTGAATTTTTGGCGCAAGAATGGAATTTTTATTTCAATCCTAAGGAGACTCTTAAGTAATTTATACTTCATCAAGTTTGTCTATATTCTTACACTTATCAATGAAGGAACGTGTAATCTTATTTAATCAGTTTAGGGAGCAAATAACAATATTTTTCTCATAAATTCTTGCATTCCAGGGTTTACCAGTCTTTAACTAAGTCAGGCTTATAAGCAGGATGAGCAGTTTAATTGCGGCAAGAATTACAATCAAGTCAAATTCGTAAATTTTTAATTTTCAATTTGACGCAGTTACTTGGTTTGCGGAATCAATAACATGGAAAATGCTGTAAGCCGTATCAATGTTGGAAATTCACTAGTCCTAATATTCGAGTAATTCGTCAAATTCTTTCTGTGTGATGTCACCATAGTATTTTGAAGGATTGACTGTTCAAATTGACCTTTCGATTTTCTCGACAACTGCGATGGAATCAACTGTGAGTCATTGACGCTCCTCTCCGAGGCTTCGTTTCGTAAAACCTGATCCGCATATAAAATTCCCTCATTATCCCGGCCGTCTTCGATATCTACCTTTTCTGGTGTTTGAATTCACAAAACTTGGAAAGAAGTGGAGAAATTCGGAAGTCGCTCGTGGAAAGGAGACAGACTTTGTTAAACTACAAATAATTTATCTGACAACGTAATCCAGCCGTGGGGACGTGATCTGTGTCTTCTCTTAAATTGTCTATTCTTGAGAATAGTTTTAGGGAGTTAAGTTCACAAGGCCTGCTTAAGGCCTCGTTCTCTCAATCAGGCCAAGGTTACTACGGTTGCTATTCTGACGAACTTTTGTTCTGACGAATTAGTCCGAACAAAGAAACTTCAAATGTTCGATTGAGAGAGTTTGCTTTGGGAGCACCAACTCGTCAGAACACGTGCGTGAACTTCAGAACGATTCGAGCGAACAAACTAGTTTAGTAAATTAACTGATATGGTTTTTGACAATAGGTCTTTGTGATTACATTTTGCTTTAAAGTTTCTATTAGTTTTGATCGTCTTTATATAGCATTTTTCAGTCTAATGAAACCTTCTTTCTATCAAATGAAACTTCGTACCGACCAAATAAAACCTTGTTCCAATCAAATTAAATCTCGTACCCACCAAATGAAACCATGTACCAATCAAATAAAATCTCTTTTCAACCAAATGAAACTTTTTTTCAAACAAATGAAACCTCATCTCATTGAAATGAAAGTTTTCGGTCCACCATATTGCTGATCACCGTGACTGTTCAAACTTCTTGATAACATGATGATGAAATTGCTGCCACAGCTTCTGGACACCCGATTCACTAAATTAATTTGTAGTGCCTCTATATTAACTTGTTTAGCAAAAATCTGAAATGAACTGTAATTTTTCTCTGGATGAATCGAAGAAATTCCATTGAAATAAGGTTCCATTTGTTTGAAAAAAAGTTTCGTTTGGTTGAAGAGAGTTTTCACTTGATTGGTACATGGTTTCATTTGGTAGGTACGAGGTTTCATTTGATTGGAACAGATTTCATTTGGTAGTTACGAAGTTTCATTTGATAGAAAAAAGGTTTCATTTGACTGAAAAATGCTATAAATGTGCTCATACAGTTACAAAAACGTAAATGGGGCTACACACAGCATTTCCAAGTCAAACTTTTTCAAACCAAATGAATCCTTTTCCCAGTCAAATGTATCTGTAGTATTTTTAAGGTACCTAATTATTTAGAATAATATTTTATAAATGAGGTTGACTCGTTGATATCTAACTCCGAACTGACATTTTATTGGAAACGAAACTTTCAAAGTAAACAAGTTGTAACAGGTGTCAATAGGATCAACAACAAATAATAAAATTAACTGCAGAAACCGCTACAAATCACCCCCCTCCCTAATAACAATGATAACTGTCAAACTTTGCTGGAAACTTAACCGTCCTGCCTGATCTTGTCTTGTATGGGTGTTGTTGAAGCTGTCCTGGAGGATACTGAGAAGAATGCTGAAGATCGATTGTTCAATGTTGTGTCTGTAGTCCTTGAGAGTCGGAAGGGTGTGAATTCGATTCTGTAGGAGATGCTGGAGGGTGTGGTCTTGATGTATTAGGGGTGTGATACTCTTCTGGTGGTTCCGGGCTGACATCTTTTGAAGGAGCGTCATTTACGACGAAAGCTGGCTTAAGTCGGTCTATAGAGACTGATATTTCTTTACCTTTAACCAGGATCGTGAATGTTTTTTCTTTGCGATTCTTAACCTCGTATGGCCCATCATATGGTGGCTTGAGAGCAGTCCTTAGGGCATTGTGTCGGAGAAATACGTGGGAACACGTCTGCAGATCCTTATGGACAAAAACTGCTGCTTTTGAGTGCCATCGAATCGGCTGGGCTCTCAGCTTGTCCATTGCCCTCCTCAGGTTAGCCACAAACTCATGAGATGGGAAAGAGTCAATTTTGGTTTCAAAGAATTCGTTAGGGAGTCTCAAGGTGGTACCGTATACCAATTCTGCAGGAGTACAGTTCAGGTCTTCTTTGAGAGATGTACGAAGACCTAACAGCACAAATGGCAAAACTTCTGTCCATCTTTCAGTCTCGTGACAACGAATCGCAGCCTTGAGTTGTCGGTGCATGCGTTCTACCAATCCATTCGCTTTTGGATTGTATGACGAGGTGAACACCTAACATTGCTGTTAACTGGTGAAAGAGTGAACTGTCAAACTGTCGACCTCTGTCGGACACGATTTTATTGGGAACACCAAACCTACTGATCCACTGTGTGCAAAATGCATGTGCAATAGTTTCCGCCTTGCAATCGGTTAATGGTACTATCTCTGGCCATTTTGTGAATCGGTCAATACATGTCAATAGGATCAACAACAAATAATAAAATTAACTACAGAAACCGCTACGTATCCTTTTCCGAACCAAATGAATCCCTTTCCAAGCCAAATGAAACCTTTTCCAAACATAGGGTATTTCTGTAAAGCCATCAAATTTTGAAATAATATAAATAACAAGATCTGTGGGAATAAATCAGAATTGGGGAAAATTTTCAAGGAATACGCCACAAAGAAGACATCGGACGTATTGGTGACTCCCGTTAATTATATATACTATCGGTTGCTCCTACTTCTCCGTGCAGGCGTGTCGAGTAGGTACGTAGGTGTACCCACTTCACATTCTACAGTGAGAAATTTCTCATGCTAACATGTTTCCTAGTCTACTGAGGTGAGAAATACTTCGAAATTCCAATGTTTAAAATTTATCGAATTTTCATTTTGACTTCTTTTTGCAACCTGCCATTTGCAAGGTTTCGCCTCATTTGGCTGATTTTCTCAAAAGGTTTCATTCGGCAGCTTTATCGATTTATAAAAACATTTAAATGAAATCTAGGCACATTTTTCAGAAATCTTTGTACAAAACTTTGTCCTTGTTCATTCAGTTAATATACCTTTAGGAAAGGATTCGTCTGTAGAGAGTTCAGAATGCTTAAGCGATTGCATTTCATTATCAGTACGTTGGGATGGTGTTGAAATGTCAATTAAGAGATGTGTCTGTTAGGCAGAAGTATCCGTTTAAAAGAGTTTCAGTGTAGTTGAAGGCGATTTTGACTTTCCAGTATTTCGTAGTATCTAGCGAATGGATGGACAGCGAATGAATGGAGGAGCAATTTAGTCACCCATGGAGTACCGTTGGATTGAACTCTATCAACATCCTATCAAAAATAATACTCTTGTTTCGAAATAATGATTATTAAACATTCCAACTCTCAAAATGACATCTCTTGAGGTTGATTTAAAGTGATTTCGATATTGCAGGCTCATCTTCGGCCGATATGTATTATAAGAGCTAAATTTCGAAAGTTTCGGTCGGCGCTGGCGTTCGGCAGGGTAAAGCATTTAAACTTTCCGTCATTGGAAATCCAAAAGTCCAATCGAAAGAGCTGCTCCACTTTTGCGTACCCATTATTCTTCTTCCACGGAGAAATTAATCGTCCGTAATGAAAGGACGTTGATAAAGCGACCGTTCTCATCTTTAAATGACGGAAGGCTCAAATCTGATGCTCGTCTTACTCGAAGCTCTTCAATTCCGCAGTCTCATAAATATGGATCTGCCCTGAGGATGTCAAGGTCTCGAAACCCCAGTCGTCGCCTGTCTAATGAAGGAGATTTTCGGACTTGATTTGAGTCTGAGACGCCCCCGAAAATGGCGAACTCGCCTGTAAACGGCTTCTGGATTCCAGGTCACTTGCTTCCCATGTTTGTGACTCTACTACAGAGGCTCTTAGTTGTTTCGTACCCAAATTCACATGGAAATTAAACCCGCAACACTTGACCTAAAAACTCGAATGAGAGTTTTTACGTCGTTGCAATCTTGGATGCCATTTCGGTCTATAACTATCTCAATTACCATACCTTCCATTCGGGGAAAAAATTGATTACACTTCATTTTTTTATGTTCCTCGTTACAAGATACCTACGAACTAAATCACTCGCGAAGAAGTTGTGGAAACCCATTTCAAAACGAGGTTAGTGAAAACGTTGTCCATTTCCTCGAGAAATAAAGATGTTAGTAGTTTAGTCGGCCGTAAGTACTTGTGTCTTAGGAATTAGTCGGGATGCGGCCCAGGGAAAAAAATGCGAATTTATTTCATTTTTTTATTCGACGTTTCGTCCTCTTGCTGAGGACATCTTCAGGATCCTACACGGACAAAACAGGCATTGTTATTTATGTTTTAGGTATTGTTATCATGAGCAGAAGAAAACAAAAAATAATAGTTAAAAACTAATTTGAACAACAAACTTACTGGTGCGTGCAGGAAATTTTTTTTAAAACGTCCGAATACAACATACAACATTTTTTATAGCTTCTTTGGTTTGGTTTTTTCCTTATGTGAACCACCGTTATTGCTCCATATTATTTGACAAGTCCGTTGTATTCGGACGTTTTAAAAAAATTTTCCTGCACGCACCAGTAAGTTTGTTGTTCAAATTAGTTTTTAACTATTATTTTTTGTTTTCTTCTGCTCATGATAACAATACCTACAACATAAATAACAATGCCTGTTTTGTCCGTGTAGGATCCTGAAGATGTCCTCAGCAAGAGGACGAAACGTCGAATAAAAAAATGAAATAAATTCGCATTTTTTTCCCTGGGCCGCATCCCGACTAATTCCTAAGACTCGAGAAATAAAGAGTTATAGTGTTAAATCAGGCCATCATCAGTAACAAACAACAACTGAAGACACAATAAAAAGGACACAGCTTTTATAGTCACAGGTGAAAGGAGATTGAATCTCATTGGTCAGGTACTTGGATGGGTGACCGTCCGGGAGCATCTTTTTCATTTTTTGTCTCATCATTCAATTTTTCAACTATCTACATCAAGTTTACTTAATCAGGCCTCATGGAATAGTTCGTTTTGAGTGCCTTCCCTGCTTTATCGAATTGCAGTTTCCATGATCTGAGTGTGTACCTAGCACAAATTCTACTACAAACCTACTTAATTTGTTACTGAACTAACAACAGCTTTTAGATAAAATTGTATCGTTTAAACACAAACCTGCTCGCTGTCTGAATCTGTATGTTGGCAGATACAACTTTATTGTACAAAATGTACATGACGATGCCTACAAAGAACATGTACCGTCCACTTTAAAATCGGAAAAGTATCGACAACTGCATTCACTCCCAAGTAGGTGAACAGTACCTATATCTGGCTGTTGGACGATGTAGGTACTTTGTTCACGTAATCAACGGAATTTGATTGAATAGTTCAATTGAAGATAGATTGAATTATATTTACCATAGGTTTAACTTTAAATGGGAAAAGTTGTGTTCTGTCCATCCGCCACTTTCTGGAGGACAGTCCAGCCCTTGTGGACCTCCGAGTCCAGCATCAGCCCCCTCAGTGAGTTAACGTTTTATCCGGACCAGACAAGGTCCAGTCCCTGTTGTTGTTCCTGAGAGCCGCTGAGCTCTACTACCAACTGTGATATCTGGTCTGTGATATATTTATATACATCTAGTCGTAGTTTTATTTCACTTTGCTGATTATATATAGTAGCATGTATATAGTTTTTAGCCTATTTTACATCTAGTCTTAGTTGTATTACTTTATTTTTGTGGTTTTTTAATCCACTTTGGGGGCCAAACAGTGGTCATTACTGTACCTCTAATTTTTTCCCCCTCCGAGTTGGCAGTGGAGTCCATGATGGCGCTCCTTTTTAGTCAAGGATGGCAACATGGCTCCCCTTTGAATTGTGCCACTTCCACTGTTCCTTTAGAAACCTTGTTCAATGCCGCTAATGAACCTTCTAGTTGAGGTGTGGCTTAAAACTTAGAAATAAATAAATAAAAAATAAAAGGGGGAAAGTTAGTGGACGGCATTCAGAAGGAGAACCAATACGGACGGGATTCCAATGAAAGCATTTTTCTCGCCTACGCGTGTAGGCCTCTTTCCCGTACACGCGAGTTCTACGCGTTGACGCGAAAATTCGGGCATGCGCAGTTGGTACTTCAGTCTTTTTGCGTACGCGGGTAGAAAATTACTGGAAGAACAAAAACTCTCTGTTGTCGTCATCGATTACGACGACCGAACGCGATCGTTCTCCGAGAAAAGGAGGCGCCCGTTGTTACTGGATACGCTCAGCAGTGTGTTCCTAATCCGCGTACACTCCAAGTTTAGAAAGATGTCGGAACATCTGTTGAGACGGAACCCAAGTAGAAAATAGATCGCCGACCTGAAGAGTTTGATAGGATAATTCACTCTTCAGCGCCTCCCTCGAAGAGGCAGACGGATCTAAAAACCGTCAATCCTCAATTTAACTTTCATTTCCTTTAACCCGCAATCAATATAGCTTACGTAGGATAAGTAGGATCAGCTGGGGTAATTATGAACCAGTCAATAAGTTAGAAGGACCCAAGATCCCGATTTTATATATTTCAACCCTTTAATTTACGGTCTAGGGTTGACCGGTAGTAGTGCCGAGATTTTTTATCCTACTTTCATTAATCGTGGTCTTGTAGTTTCGGATAAAAGCTCCGGACCGCGATGTATTTTATATTTTTTTAATAATCTTAACGTAGAATACGTTTTTACGGAGATCTTCTTGCAGAAAATTCTCATCTAACGAAAAAATATCACGCAGCGACATCGACATGTAACAAATTGTAACAATGACATTAACGAGAAGGCTTGTTTCCGTTCTTGTGATCTCCGAAGTGAGTTCTTTTTCTTCGAAGAATGCATTTATTTGAAAATTAATCTATAGAAATTGTACAGTATCATGAAATGTTTAAGAATATCTTATAAATCAATATTAACTATTTGTTTATTAAAGACTGATGCTTTAACTGACAGCTAAGGAAATCAAGGATACAAATGCCACTAACCCCGAAGAGTAAAACTCGTGCTGGATTAGGAATCTCAGACGTTATAGCTATCTGTAGATCAAATTCAAGTATGTGCTTAAGTAGGCATATCAGTTGAACATTCTATAGTTCTTCAATTATTATTGAAGTTTCTTATACAATGTTTTACTTGTTATATAATTATTTTCCATCTTTTATCCACATGTATTATATTCTCTTTAGCATCAAGTATAAGTAGGTGTAAACATTGCTTACTGAGTTTCGATATTGGTTTTTATTTGCAGTATGATAAATTTGAGTTGAACAGTTTCTCTTTTTTGTTGAAAATACGTGATGTCGTAGAAAGTTTTAATTCTTCTGGATGTTTATTAAAGAGTTCTATTCCTAAGTTTCGGTGTGATCTTTGAGCAAAAGTTGTGTTTTTAAAATCAATTTTCAGCATCAAAGACGAACCCGAACGGGTAGAAGGAATGGTATAAGAGAATGGAGGACTCTTGGGACGTTCTTGGTCAAAACAAAATTCGCTAGCATGACTATAGATGAAGTTGGTGGTTTGTGAGGGAGCGCCCTTTGTTCTAAATAATGTCTCATTGCTGCTAAACCCTCAATCTTCTTTCGTAGATTTTGAAAAAGGCTGTAGCCGAAATATGATTAATAATCAACTCTCTATCAATGATCATTGAAGATAAATCAGCTTTATACTCTAGTTCCAATCATTATTTATATTAACCCCACTATGATTCGCAAGTTTACCTACCAAATGTGAACAGGAAATATCGATGTCAGTTTTACATGAATTACAAAGTGTTTTCAAGTCAATCTTTGTGCCGGGGCTGTCCTACACAAGAGCTCTTAATTGAGGGGGGACAATCATTTGGTATTGTGATGGGTGGGGAAATACCATTAACAATTTGGTCTCCATTCAATCCGCCGAGGAGCCACGAGATCAAAATTACCGGAGATAAAACACGGTGAATCTACGGGGAAATCGATTCAGGGGTCGGTCACCGCAACTTAGTCCGTCAACAAGTGAACCGTAACATCAGCATCGGGGTTGTTGAGAAAGTAAACTCGCCTGGGATTGATTTTTCTCTTATATTTCCTTGATACGATTGAAAATGGTATAACATAGGTATTATAGTGTATCAAATGAGGATGTATCGTATGATACAGGCTGGTTTTCGCGAACATTTCTCAGCTATTGACCAACTCGCAGCTTTTGAATTATAACGCCTTTCTGGATTTGGGACCAAGCCATTCATGTTATATTTTGAGCCAGCCATTATATGTATATATATATATAAATATATATATATTTATAACTTGAGGTTGAGAATTGACCAAGCTAGTCTTTGTGTAGAGTTGTTTATTTTCCTACGACGTTTCGGTCCTGGAGCAGGACCCTATTCATGTAGATAGGTAGTTTGCAAATTAGTTCTTCATACGGAATAAAGTGATGATCGCATTGAATTTTGTTGATAGTCAACAGTCAACATTAACACTTTGAAATAGGAAATATGCGTGACAGTTTGAATAACGGTGGATGTTGTTTGCAAACTACCTATCTACATGAATAGGGTCCTGCTCCAGGACCGAAACGTCGTAGGAAAATAAACTCGTTTCTCCCAAACAACCCTAAAAACCTAATTTCATAATACTTGGTAGAATAAACAAAGCATTTAGCCTTTTTGAAGGACCTGCTAACATGAATATCTGCAAATTAGCAAACAACTGATTTTTCCTATAGATGTTGAATTTTGCTTTGTTGACCTTCCGCTGCCAAAATATAATAATAATAATATAATTATTAATATATTATTATATAATAATATAATAATAAATTGCATCAAAATTGCACGTACTAGCAGCTAATCTCAATTAAAATATTTCCTTTAGGTATCTCGCAACACTGAGAAAAAATAATCTCAGACATGGAGTTCAGAATCAGCGCAAAATTTCCCATAGGACCACAGCTGAACTTGTTTTTTCACCAAAAAATGAACCACTTTTGGCCCCAATGTGCGTCGTACGGTGGACGGACGGATTTTTTTTTTTTTTTTTTTTTTTTTAAATTCGATTTTTGGATTGAACGCATCTTGAAATGTAGACCAACGAATTTGGCAGACCTTAATTTTTCTTTTTTTAAAATTTAATTTCTATTTTCTGCCAACGTTTCTCCCCGGAATCTGGCGCTTCTTCACGGACATGCTAAAATATCAGATTTACCATAACAAATTTAAAATTGTAAAATCTCTAACAATATTATCTTTTTGTTATTGACGGATGACGGAAAACAAATTTAGATTTGTCTTTTTGTAAAATCAAATTTGAATTCATCACAAAAATTTGTTTTTTATATCACTAGACAATATTGCAGTTAATAGTGGTTGAATTTGGAGGGAGGCTGATGGCATCTGTGAAATCTGCCAATAATAAGAGGCGCTACGGAGGAAATTGTGAGAATTTAGCATGACAATAATTTATAGTTATAACACTTGCTATCCTGTGTTACGTGAAACTTTCACTGTTGCACTTGCGTGGTGGCGATTGTAAAAAAAAGGTAGACAAACAAGTAGGAGTCGCTCATTCATTTGGTTAACGATAGTCAGTGTGGAGAACGTGACATTTAAGGGGGGAAGGTTACGCGCAAGTTATCGACCATCTGGTCAGGTTCGGATTCCGAGACCATCTGAGCGAATTGCGTTGGGCAAGAGGCGCGAGTCGCTCTCCAAAAGGAGCAGAATGTGGGAGAACTGGGATTCGCCGCATATGTCGTAGGTATCGCTCGTTCCTAGAAGTCTCTGCAAATGCTACTCGATGGTTCATACTTTATATAATGGTTTTAGCGAATTTTAAGTAAAGTGAAGCATTTCCTATGAATGGAACATTTGAATGGACCATAATGTAACTATTTGATAGTTCTTAAACGATAAGTCAATAGACGATATCGGCGGAACTCATCTGACCAGGTGAGATTAAAACTGTGATGGTTATCCCCGCAGGTTATGGTCAACCTGTGAAGAGCCCTTAGTTTGTGTCTTTGAAAATTGGGCTGCAGTTGTTTTTTGCTACATTTTCAGTTGTTTTGCTAATGTACGATGTCGAGAAGTCGTAAACATTGCTCTCTTGGAGTGTGTAATAGTAACAGTTTTCCCGGACGACTAGGATACGAGGAAAACGTCAGGTTTTACAGGTTTCCTCAATCTTGTTTGTAGTTGAGAGACAATGTACTAACCTGGGACGATTCAGTAGAGAAAAAACACGTTAAGACCTGCGGAAAGTGTAAAATAGTGGGGGACTGGATGATAAGATGCAAGAGAAACGATGGGAAATTCAAAAACGTGAGGCAGATATCACCGGTCCACTACGTATGTTCAAAACCCTTCGTCAATCCACCTGATAAAATGGATTACCCAAGGTTCGACCCGTGTGCGACAGCTTCATCTGCAATAGGTTCATATTTTTATCGTACCTTCTTACTTAATAATGTGCATTGTACTGCGGAATAGTACCTAGATAGTTTCTGACAATTTGAGTCACTGGTAAAAGGCCTTCTTATTTTGCACTCACTGGTTCACAGACGGCGATTTAAATACAAATAACGGCCGACAAATTGAACGTTGTTTGCTTGTTTTTCAATTTTGGGATGCGAGCTATGACCATAAGCCGACGCGGTGGGGAACCTTTAACGCTATGAAGCTGAAATTCGAAACGGAACCTCTCTGAGGCAGATAGAATAGGAGTTCTAATTTACCGAACGATCCCGATCAGCTGAGTGAGCTACAATTAATTTCTTTGATATTTATCCTACGAGACTGAAATTTGGAACGGAGTCTCTTTGAGCCAAGTAGGATAGGTTTTGACTTACTGAATCACCCCAATCAGCTGAGTGAGAGCTTAACGCTAATTTCTATGCTATTTATCCAAATAAGCTTAAATCGATACTGACCCTTTGTGAGACAGGTAGAATAGAAGTTTTAACTTAACGGTACCAGTTGTATATGCTATCTCAGCGCACTTTCATCGATCTCAAAGATCTGGATGCGATCTCAACACAAAACGCCAAACTTCGGCCTTTCACCTTCCTTATCTCTTGATTCCTCCTCTTTTCATATAGTCAGTAAATGTCTAGTCAGTCTAGCCAGTAGTATCTGCTTCCAATCATCGAAAACTGGATCAAAGTTGGTTCTATGATTTATTCGGACAAGTGGAAGGCGTAAAGTACACTTAGCACCGAGGGGTATACCCACAAGACAGTAAACCACTCAGAAAATTTTATCGACCCACTTACTGGAGCTGACACTCACACCATAGAATCCTTGTGGAGGCACGTAAAAGAGCGTTATGATATAAAAGTAAATGGAGCCGGGGGCATGTTGGACAGACAGTTGATCGAAGAGTGGTGGCGCTCGCTGCACCCGTCACGATCTTCACTAATCTCTACGACCATCTTCACTTTTGAAGAGGAAGGCAAGATTGCCCCTTTTCTCCCATTTCGTTAAGCAAGTTATCGATTTTCCAAGTGAGATCGCATACTGAGTCCAGACAACGTGTCGCGTCGATCGCTGGTCGAACGGAGATCGCAAATACAACTGGTACCAACTTAACGAACCACCCGAATCAGCTGAGTGGGCTAATTTATATTATATTTATCCTACAGAGCTGATTAAATTTTCTTAACGAGAGAAAGGACAACTACTAATGAATGAAAGAAGGGAAGATTATACGTCTCAGCGAGGTTATCTTTTTTATTGTTCCGCACACAACCCTGCCTTTGTTTCAGAACAGGGAGCTTTCCAGTTCTGTGTCAACCAGTACCTTTGTTCCAACAACGCTTCGAGAGCGACTCCCGGGGTCCCTCCAGAGTTGCAGAGAGTTGCCGTGGGGTTAGCTCCAAGTTCGCCCACTTTCGTGTTTGTTGGAACACTTCGGAGCTCACCCGGGAGTTCAAAACGCGTTAACGGTAGTTGAAGATTGGTGTAACGCAGATAATCATACGCTTGCGTAACGTAACGAAAGAGAGATGTGATAGCATTCGTAGTGATTATAGTTTTTGACGTTTAGAGAAGGTTTCGCGGATTGTAGTTTACCTTAGGGTAGCAGGTTATTTCAAAATGTGCATGCGTAGGGATCGGAGCTCTCGATGAGACCCCGTCAAATGTGTGGGGCTGCTTGGGGCACCCCCGGAGCAGCTCTGGGAGCACTCTAAGATCTGTTGAAACACAGAGCTCTCAACTCCATAACCTTGTTGGAACGCAATTTCGGGCTCGAGCTCCTCTAGGACGCCCTTTTGTCTTGGAACAAAGCAAACCAAACAATCAAATGGACTCCTTCCAATACAAGATAATAGCAACGCTTCGTTGCAATGTAAGTGATAGTTAACGCTTTGATTTTGTTTGTGGTTGTCAATGCGTTTGTGTCATAGAATTGTGTCATTGAGCTGATAATATTGTCACCTTTTGGTCTCCCCACAATTCGTACCTATTCCCGGAACGAGAAGTTTATGTACCATCTCAAGAACCCGGGGCTCTGGAACACTGCAGGGGCAGGGTCAACACAGTTCAAGAACGCAACCATGCAGGAATGACACACTAGCTGCGCAGAGCGACTGCGCCGCACTAGTACTCAACTACGCTGGAACAAACCTATTATAGTAAACTCCAAATCAATTAGAAATGATTAAGCGTGTTGTTTCAGTGCCCTGTTTAGGCACTGCCTCGTAATAAATATCATCTCGTCAAACCCTCCCATTGTCATTTCGTATGATGGATCTAACATCTTGCGAATCCTCACGCTCGAATAACAAGTTCCACGGACTTGAGAGAAAAAAAGTGATAATTCCCTCACGGTTTATTCTCCCCGGCAAGACTTTTTCGTCTTTCCAAATGTTCTGGGTAAGCCCAAAGGGGCGGATATCTTTTTCGCGTCTTTTCTATCCCTTCTGAGTGACTCATCGTGGGAAGCAGCGCATTTTTAGTAGCAGTCAGTAGCTATGTCCGCTTCACGGCCCCCGCCTTCCATTAATCATCCGGCTCCCCCTTTCCTCGTCCATTTTGATAATAATTTCTTTCCATTGCTCTTCTGTCCCTCTTTTTCCTCCATATATTTTACGGTATTTTCAAGTCATTTCCAGGTCATATCCAGCCGAACTTTCCTCGTGAATGGCCCCGACCATCCTGGTTTTATGCCTCTCCATTCAAATCTAGAATGATGAATTCATTTACGCATTAATTCAAAGAACATCGTAAAGTTTGTGATTAATTATACGTGTTTCATTCGTTCGTGGTTATCATTTTGTAGTTATTACTTAGGTGTAGGGTGAACAAGTGATGCAAAAATTCTTTTTGAAAAGATGGCTCTTTTATTCCAATATATACATTTTTAACAAGATATAAGTCTCCTTACTCGTGCTCGCTGCCTCAAAAATTTGCGATTTTGTGAAGACATCTCTGACAACTTTGCGAAGGTGTGGAACACGAACTCCCCATTTGTGTTTTCTAACGATGAGCGGCTTCTAGTATGAGCAGTCTTTTGAAAAATTATCAAAAGCTTCGTTCTCAGTGTTCGTTCTGCCAGTTCGGAACGGTTCTAAGCAAGTGCAGACGATTTTTGTCGTTCGCACAGCCAGAACGCCCAGTTCCGGAACGCCAAGTTCGACGTTCGCAGTGTTTTGCGAACCCAGTTCCGAACGGTTCTAACAGTCCCCGATTTTTTTCGGGACTGTCAGAACTCGAACGCAAGGAAGTTAACGCATGTGCATTTCACACATTTTCGGAGCTCGTGGAGTAAATAATACGCTCTCTTCAGCTTTGGTTGCCGAGAGTTCCCAGTAATTTTCCCTGTAAAATTTCGCTTTGTTCTATTTTTCCCTGTTCTTCATTTGAATTTTCTTATCGAAATGTCGACTAGTAGCTCGTCAAGTTCGGAAAGCGATAGTTTCGATGATGGTGGTGAAGTTTCAAGGTTTTTAGACGATGAGGACGAGATTGAAGTTGTAGTTGGATCTCGTCTACAACCTTGAAACTCGATTTTTTTCGACGAAACTGGGCCAAGGTTCGACGAAGAGTTTGTTACAAACAACAACACAGGTTATTCCATTTCCAAGTTCTGAAATCGTTCGAGAACTGTCAGAACGCGCACTGAGAACAAAGCTCATATGACTGATTCTACATTTACGTGTTTAATAAATCCGAATGGTTGATTCCGCGATACCAGAAAAATACATGCCTTATCTATGTGTTAGTGGAATGGCCAATCTCTTCTGCAGCTGTTATCTGCTATGCACCACTTCAGTAAAGACAGATAATTCTTGCAGTTTTCGTTGTTTGGTTTGCTTTTAGCGTGTTTTGATGGCGTTACTGTTTGTTACTGTTTGTTATCGTGATGTTGTTACTGTTTTCATTTGTCAATAATAAGTCAAATTTTAACATTCATGTTAGGGCCGCAAACTAGTCCATTAAAGTTAAAATAACAAAAAATGGCAAAAATAGTTATTTAGGTCTAAATTTGGAGAAAAATAATATTATTTCTGTTGGCATACAAAATTACCTTCCTGGAATCATTTTTGGGCGTGAAATCAGGATTTTAATTTAAAAGTAGCATGATTTTCAATTCGAAAACAAGATGTGCATAATTCATTTGTTAGTAAGGTTCCTGGTTGTTCCAATGAAATTACTATCTAATCAGAGAAAGAAACAATATTTGCAGCTATTCCAAGGGACGAGCTCTCACAACTCAGTTCCTCTCATAGCGTTCCTTGTTCGTGGGAACTCGGGCTGGAACACAATTTTTTTACAAATCGTCGGGTGTAGACGGTCCTCTATCAGTTTCATTGTTGCAAAATCAATACTCCACTCAGCGCATGCGCAAACGTAAATTCTATTATGCTCCGTTTTCGCACGTCCTTGTCGTCCGATTTGGATGATAGTGGAAATGACGATTTGATCATCCCATATCCATTTCAACATGGTTGTATCATGAATAGCTACTGCGCATGCGCCTACGTGAAATCCTTGTAACGACCTCAATTTCCACAACCTTCATACGATTTTGATGAAATTGTCAGAGAATGCGCAAGTAAGGTTGTAGATGGTCCTCTATCAGTTTCATTGTTGCCAAATCAACACTTCACTCTGCGCTTGCGCAAACGTAAATTCCATCATGTTCCATCTTTTCACTCTCTAGTCGTTCGAGTTCGCTTAAATTTGGATGGTAGTTGGAAGAAGATGATAGGTAAACGAGGAAGCGATGAGCCACACCCAACTTGGCAGACGTTTTTGAAATTTGACCAATTTAATGTACTCAAAAAATGCTGGCCAACAAACTCGTTCTTTCGTTTAGATAGCTTGATTTTGTTTGGTGCAAGACGTTTGATTTTATGGACGTTTCACCTGTATTTCACTGATTCTGATTAGATTTTCCGGACGCTAGGTAGAGGAGGATTTGCTGTTTCTTTCTCGAATACGATGTTTTTTCATCGTCCTTGACGTCTAGCGATGTCTGGTCGACAAGTTCAGTTGAAGTTAAAACCCGTCGGATGTTTGGCCAGCGTTCGACCTCCTGAGTAGGTTCCGACTCACTTGGCAGCGGATGGCGTGGGACGCATCCACCTGCGAAAGTGGGCTCTTTTTATAGCCAGTTCACAGGATAGATACGGAATGACCCTGTACCCACCTCATCAATTATTGAAATCTGCATCGTGTTTCGAGGAAATTTAATGGAAAATGTTGTTTCGGTAATATAGGACAATCCCACGTCTGTAAGATGAGTCTGGATCACTCACATTTCAGCAGGTAGATGCAGAGAGCCAGCAAAAATCAAAACCATTCGTTTCTTTGTCGAATGCTCTTGGTATCTATATATTTCAACACCAACTTGGAAAAACACCGAACAACCGGGCAGTATCACAAATTTCCCCGCTCATTTATAATTCTCGTATTTATTTTCTCGTATATGAAATTGGCCTTTCCGAAACGAGGTTTTCGTTACGTGGAAACGCTTTTCGAAACAGGAAGAGTCAGCTTCACTCGTGCTCAGCTTTTTCGGAATCGTTATTACTAGACGACAAGTTGAACTTTCTTTAGGATAACACTATAGAATAACATAGCAACTATCATGCAGAGGGCATGGACACACAAACACACACCCGACAAAATCGCCTGACTTTTCCACGTGCCGTCTTTTGTTGTTAGTTTAACCTTTGTATTTGTCTTTCTTTCGTGTTTTTTCCCCGCACCTCAACCAGAAGGGTCATTAGCGGCATTTTGTTCTTGCTTTTGACGTTTTATCGACGAGTTTAATGAAAATTCTAACAGAAATACGTCAAAATACAAATTGTCATAAATATGTCATAAATGTACAATGAATTTTGAAAAATTGTCATTTTTTGACATGATTTTGATGATTTTGAGATTCCAAACCTTCAAAAGTTGTTGCTGTCGACTTGTTTTGACTGCATACTTGAGTTCAGCGACCCCAAAAACGTAAGTATTCGAAGTTTCACAATTTTACAAAGATGTTTGTAAAAGTTATATTCAAAAGTCTGATATTGGCAAACAAACGTATTTCAAAAACCAAAATCGAGCTACCGGTTTAGGTTTTTGTTATGCCAAAAATTCAGGGGTCATTTTTTAGACATTTTAAACAAAATTTCGGGTGGAGGTCATCAAAATTCCACCTTTCTCAAAATAGCACTCGGTAAGCTGAACCCAATACTGTTGTTGTAAGACATAAGTTTCATAGTTTTAATAGTTTTACGAGACACATTTTTTTTTTTTTTTTAATGAAACCTTATTTTAATGAAACATTATTGGCTCGTGCCCGCTGATCTTCTTGTAAGGGGCAGTTAGTGAGTTCTATATCCGGAGCAGCCACCGCCTCCAGCCCCGCTCCGGAGGGGGGCCGCTGACGGGGGAACGGAAGCGCGTTGGCGTCGCCGTTCGAAGATCGCTTTCGGGGTCTCCCAGATCGCAGCGGAAACCCCGGCGTGGGCGCCCCGATCTGCCTACCTGTCGGCCTACGGCCCCCGGCGACCCAGCCCTCCGTCCGCGCCTTAATTTTTTTTCCCTACTTCTGGACGGGTAGATCTCTTACCTCGAAGTATCCCTGCCCAAGCCTCCGAGTATCCCCTGCCACTTCCGCGAAGTATCCCCTGCCCCAGCCCCGAAGTACCCCTCCATCCCGAGCTCCCCCGTCCTACGATGTTCGCTTCAAGTGCTTCGGGTCCCGCGTCGGACACGCACCGCAGTTCCGGATTTCGTTGTCTCCGTGTGTGAAGTGAGTGTTGTGTTCGTGAGCGACGAGCCGCGTCAGTGTGTGTGACGGTGTCTCCTTCCAAATCGCCTTGATACCAAACTTCAAAATGACGAATCTCAACAGCTTTGGAAATTTGACGCTTGTAAGTCGAATTTGATTTTGTAATTTGCTATGATTATAAATTATTTTTAAATTCGAAAGAATATGAAGTCCGAATAGGGAATGCGATCTCAAAATGTCAATCTAGTCTTGTCTTCTAAAAATTAAATTAAATATGAATACAAATTATTAGAAATTAAATGATCAGAAATTAGAACTTTAAATTGTTATGATTATTAAATGATTAGGTATCATTTTATCATTTAATAATGATTAGCCGGACGTTTCCATTTGTTTTCGTCACGTCACGGTGGGGTTTCTATTGATTTTCACGTACAAACAATGCGTTACTAAGGAAGTGTAACTCCCTTAGTTTTCATAGCAGGAAAATCGTTGACCACTTTTTGGAATGCTCTCATTTTGTCACAGCATCTCATAATTCCTGTGCCTCTGTAGTGTGTAGGATGTCTGTGCGTAGGCTGATTTATTACGGTCAGTTATAAACTAAAATTGCTAAGTAACCATAATGAACTAATAATGTGTGAAATTAATTATTATTAAATGATCTGACTGTAGAACCGTAGGTCTGCCGTCCGTTTTTAAATTCGAAAGAATATGAAGTCTGAATAGGGAATGCGATCTTGTCTGAAAATGTCAATCTAGTCTTGTCTTCGAAAAATTAAATTAAATATGAATAAAATCTATGAAAACAGAAATTAATCTAATAAATTAACAGGGTGGCCCCCCAACTGGAAAAGTCAGGAAAATGTCAGGGAATTTTGCAAAAACCACCAAATTTCAGGGAATTTTTTAATTGATAACTTTGTGTTATAATTTAAAGCGTTTTAAAGTACATCATCATAACTCCTAAACAATCAAACTTCAATAGCGTACTTTATCATACTAGGTGCATATTATTTCATAGGTGAGTTATACTAATGAAGAAAATAATTATGAAGAGTTGTGGTTAAACTGTTCAAAAGTAACAACGCGACATACACATAAAAAGTGAATGGATATGCCATTGGCTTCCCTGGTTAGTACATCACCCAGAGTGCACCATTTGTGAGAAAAATCAACTGAGTATTGAACTAGGGAGAAAAAACCAGCAGAGTAGTGGATTGATCCAGTAAGAGTTCCAAAACTGGTTTGTATACATAAGCTAGGACTTCTCAGGAGGATTAAGGAGGGGGACATTGGCAAATTGGAATGTGGAGTAATGTGTTATACAGGGTGGTCCGTAATAAACGGACACATTTTAAAATCCTGTAACATTCACAAATTCGATCGTAGGGATTAAAATAAAAAGTCCAGTCATGCAGCATGACCCCATGAGCGAATTCTTGAAGAAATCTTCGACATTTCAGTCGCTATTGATCGTGTAGAGAAATTTTAGTTTATGATTTTGATAGACAAACATGGAATGAAATTTTAAACAAGCACCTACTACCTACGTTTTAAACAGCATGGTTCTAGGATTGGTTATACAGGGATACTTCCATAACAGTAGTTCAATCTGAATTTGGACAATGTTTCATGCAAATATTACCGATTTTTACAACTAGCGAACGGCATTATTTCGATTTTTGACTGATTTTTCAACTTTGAAATTTTTGAAAACTTGATACATATTCTTATAGGAAATTTTACGCTGATTCCGAATATACCACATGTTAGTATGCTGAAAAAATTATTTCGCACAACAAATCGCAAAAAACAGGCTATTTTGAAATTTTTGACTACATTTTTGAAAATTTCAACCCGAAGATGTAATTCGATCATGCTGGCCAACGAACCTGAACTTTCGTTTTGTATCCTTAACATTTTAAAATTTGTTTGAAGTTTCTAGCATAATTCTACGGACAGTTATCGTCTGGAATGACACATATATACATACATACATACATACATATATACATACATAAAAAAATGCGTTAAACTTCAGAATATGATTCAGAATAGCCAGAAACGGATTTTTGCATAAAATGTTTTCAAAAATTCACATTCTACAAATTTTGAGGTGAGAGCAATAGCTTAATTTTCTTAAAAAATTCGCTAAAAGAAGCAGAACGTGTAGATAAAATCAGTAAGTTTTATTCACAATCGAAAAATCGGAAAAAAGTATCAAGTTTTAAAAATTATGTCATTTAAATGACGACCCTGTTTGGTAACGCACAGTTCAAGACGGTCCTTGAATTTCTGCATCACTCTTTGCATCATATCTTCCGGTATTTCCACGATTTCTCGTCATATTGACTGCTTCAATGCTTGAATGGTTCGTGGTTTGTCAACGTACACTTTAGATTTCAGGTGGCTTTTTGCGAACGATTTTTCCCGGACGCGTGATCTCCCGGCATGGGGATGTTCCCTGGCCTCCGCGTTCCCCAGACCTCACCCCCTGTGAGTTTTTTCTATGGGGCCACCTGAAATCTAAAGTGTACGTGGACAAACCACGAACTATTCAAGCATTGAAGCAGTCAATAAGACGAGAAATCGCGGAAATACCGGAAGATATGGTGCAAAGGGTGATACAGAACTTCAAGGACCGTCTTGAACTGTGAGTTACCAAACAGGGTCGTCATTTAAATGACATAATTTTTAAAACTTGATAATTTTTTTCCGATTTTTCGATTGTGAATAAAACTTACTGATTTTCTCTACACGTTCTGCTTATTTTTTTATCCCTACGATCGAATTTGTGAATGTTACAGGATTTTAAAATGTGCCCGTTTATTACGGTCCACCCTGTACATTCACTGAGCAACTTTCCAACGAACGATTTTTGTGGAATGGGAAATCAGTAAGTTATATTCTCTTTGGCAACAATTGGTAGTAGGTGAAAAAAAGCGTGACATTTTTTGGTGTCGGACGAAAATTTTGAATTATACCCAGAGCTAAGGAACCTGTGTAAGGAAGTAAGGATAAATGTACTTCAACAAATAGCTTCAGATCACAAATTGAGAAACCATAAAATATCAAATAAAAAGTCATGCAGCGTAATCGTATGGGTGAATTTTCGTAACTTATCGTATTACATTTAGGTTAAATTATGATATTTGAGCACTTCGAGGGCAAAGAAATTGTTAAATATAAGTAGACTAGATATAATTAGTCTGTTTTTTTAACTCTTTCTTTTAACTTCTATTCTCTTCTTGAGCTCTTGCTTTCTTTCTTGAGACAAAATTTCAGATCGATTTTTAACCCACTTCCCGATATCCAATCGATCTGAAATTTTGCACTCGAGTTCATGCTGGCGTACATTTTAATTTATCAAATTTTCGCGAAGAAAAAGTTAGTTATACTATAAATTTTCGAAAATTTGAAATTTAATATGGGAAACCTTACAAGTGTTTATATATATATTGAATATATATATATCCCACTAAATATACTATATATACTAAATATACGAACTCTCCACTTAATGTTTAAATTACCTGTTCAACGTGATGGTAAATTAGAAAGACTACCAAATTTGAATGTTCAACAATGAATACATGTCTTATCTTATATCCCACTAAATATACTATATACTATTGAACGTCTGCATAAAATGACAACGAATCCAGGGTCAATAAAATATTAAATGATTTTCCTTGTCAATTTAATTTAAGTTATTATCAATGTGATTTTGTTTCAATTTACTGTTGCCAAGAAACTAACAAATATTGAAACAACAATAAAATTAACCGAGAACACGAGAAAAAGAAAGAGTTGCATTAAAAACTTGTTTTTATGGGTTCCTTTTTTTCTTCTTTAAATCATACGATTTTTGTTTTAGAAGCATCAAAGGTACAATAAATTGACGAGAAAACAGAAAAAATTTTAATTTGCTATTTTTTGTCAGGGAAATCTGAAGTTCGATCAGGGAAATGTCAGGGAAATCGAAAATTTCCATTTGGGGGCCTCCCTGTAATTGGAAAATGTATAATATTTGGAATATGTCTAAAGAAAATATATTTTAAATGCAGTAAATCCGATCGCGGTTTCCCAAATCGATTTCCGGTCTAACTCTGTTGATGGAGCCTACGACAAACGCGCCTTGTTTGTTCCCGATTTAGTAATCTCTCGGGAGGATCTTGGGCTGGTCCGGCCCGTCCCACGCGATTCGCGAATGAAAAATGTCGGAACTTACAAATCAGATCCGAATCTGACGTGAACGTTGACTTGGAACTGAAATGGTGGGAATTATTACAGTAAAAATAATTTTGGTTCAATATTTCCAACAATGAACCTTTGTAATAGAGATGAGTCGATACCAAAATTTATCGATTCCCGATACCTATACCGATACCATCGGCGCATAATACCTAACTTACCTGTAGGTGAAAAACAAAAATTCCTCTTGAACTAGTAATATATTCAAATTTTTTTGTACAACTTATAACTTATACTTACAAAAAATTGATCCCAATATATTTGCAAATGAGGTAATTTTTAAATAAAAACAAAACATGGATAATAAAATCATTCAAGGCTTTAGTTAATTTGATTTGTGCAAATACAAAATTTGATATTTTTTGTTATCTATCAAGTATCAATTAATAGGCAACTTTTATTGCCTAGGATTGATTTCTTTCTGAATAAAACAAGTTGTGCAGACTGACTTGGTTTTTCAGTTTTTCGTCGGTAACTGTAAGGTATTTCCAAATAAGACTGGCTCTAGGCTTTTATACTTGGAAAACATAGCTTAGTCTAATGCTTCGGTTGTCAGTTGTCACAAAAAAAATAACACAAGCCTACTTGTAAACAAAGTTATAATTGTAACTTGTGTTTTGGACAATTCATGTTTCGCAACTGCTAACTTCACACAACGGTTGCTCATCTTCGTTATTAGATGGTTGCAGTAGTACCGTAGTGTAATAAAACGCCCATCACCGGGCGGTATCGGTATCGGCTTTAGGCGATCGATTCTCGATACCGATACCAATGCCTAAGAATCAGTGGTATCGAGAATCAGTATCGGGAATCGACATATCCCTGCTTTGTAATATATCAAATGAAAATATCAGGTACCGAAAAAAGTCAGGATATGGTGCGTAGTATTTAATGGTACCAAAACAAATTATAATTTTCCATTAACCTACTCATTCGTTTTTTATACTACGAATCACTGTTCATATATGAGTTAAAATCACCAACCACTAACACATTACTATGATTGGTAGAAATATTACCCACAAGTTCAAAAACCTGATGAATGTTGCCAACTTTCGGCGGACGATATACCACCCCCACTACAATATGTCCTGATAAGCATTCTACATCAATAAAAATGAATTCGGGGTTTTTCGAATAAGCAGACGGTGATCGAGTCACTTCCTTAAATTTCAATATAGTATGCACCAGTAAGGTAACACCACCTCTACCTTTTTCTGTTCTGTCATTTCTGACTCAAACATAATTTCCTTCTGCCATAGATGAACTGCTAATACCAGGCGTCAGAAAAGTTTCCGAAATCGCTATCACGTCAAAAATCTGACTTCTTGTAATGTCCCTTGATTCATCTAGATTTGCAACCACTGATTCAATTGGCAAACAGCCTGTTGTTATTACCCTCGACAAAGCCTATGTCACGCATTGATAGGTTCTCTTTCTGGCGAGCCAACAAAACGAATTCATCCTTACCAAGACGGCGCAAAAAGGTCACAGAAATATGTCCAGGTTCAATCATAATCTCCTTCAAATCGAACTTGATCGTCTGGCCGACAGCCTTTGCAATGGCAACAACAGATTCCTCAGGAACCACCGGAATACCAGCAATCTCGATAGTTTCATCCAGTGCACCTTGTTCGAAACTAGCCAATCTTGACTCAACCGTTTTTATTTGCTTCTCCAGTACGTTGTTCTGTGCTTTCAAATCATTATTTATATCAACAACCTTGCTCAATAATTCCGAAGGAAGCTGTGCAATAGAAACGGTGATCCCACGAATGATGTCCGAGTAAACGTTCAAATGTTCCTTTAAAATTTTTATCTCAGTTGCATTGTTGGATAGCTGTTTATTAATAACCTTATTATTGCTTCTCACCTATGATCTGAAGGATACCATCAAAGTATTAAAATCAAACTCGGATCCCAACTCCTCAGAATCGCTTTCACTATCCTCTTGTTGCGATGGTGATGGACTGCAATATTTTTTTATCATAGTCAACAAGAGCCGCACCATCAGATATAGACGCACGCTTAACCTTCAAACAAGCTTCACACATCCATGTTACCTCAGACTCCTTGTGATACAAATAATCCGTTTTAGTGAAATTCACACAATCCAGGTGACAACAACTCTCGCACTTATTCCACCTCATCCGGTGTGAGTTATTAGAAAAGCCTTTAACACATTTAGAACACTTCGACTTCTTTAACCACTATAACTATTGAAAAAAACAGGAGCGTTTTGGAAACTGTTCTTCACTGACCGATTGCACGAGGCAGACTGCGAGAGAGAGAGAGAGAGAGAGAGAGAGAGAGAGAGAGAGAGAGAGAGAGAGAGAGAGAGAGAGAGAGAGAGAGAGAGAGAGAGAGAGAGAGAGAGAGAGAGAGAGAGAGAGAGAGAGAGAGAGAGAGAGAGAGAGAGAGAGAGAGAGAGAGAGAGAGAGAGAGAGAGAGAGAGAGAGAGAGAGAGAGAGAGAGAGAGAGAGAGAGAGAGAGAGAGAGAGAGAGAGAGAGAGAGAGAGAGAGAGAGAGAGAGAGAGAGAGAGAGAGAGAGAGAGAGAGAGAGAGAGAGAGAGAGAGAGAGAGAGAGAGAGAGAGAGAGAGAGAGAGAGAGAGAGAGAGAGAGAGAGAGAGAGAGAGAGAGAGAGAGAGAGAGAGAGAGAGAGAGAGAGAGAGAGAGAGAGAGAGAGAGAGAGAGAGAGAGAGAGAGAGAGAGAGAGAGAGAGAGAGAGAGAGAGAGAGAGAGAGAGAGAGAGAGAGAGAGAGAGAGAGAGAGAGAGAGAGAGAGAGAGAGAGAGAGAGAGAGAGAGAGAGAGAGAGAGAGAGAGAGAGAGAGAGAGAGAGAGAGAGAGAGAGAGAGAGAGAGAGAGAGAGAGAGAGAGAGAGAGAGAGAGAGAGAGAGAGAGAGAGAGAGAGAGAGAGAGAGAGAGAGAGAGAGAGAGAGAGAGAGAGAGAGAGAGAGAGAGAGAGAGAGAGAGAGAGAGAGAGAGAGAGAGAGAGAGAGAGAGAGAGAGAGAGAGAGAGAGAGAGAGAGAGAGAGAGAGAGAGAGAGAGAGAGAGAGAGAGAGAGAGAGAGAGAGAGAGAGAGAGAGAGAGAGAGAGAGAGAGAGAGAGAGAGAGAGAGAGAGAGAGAGAGAGAGAGAGAGAGAGAGAGAGAGAGAGAGAGAGAGAGAGAGAGAGAGAGAGAGAGAGAGAGAGAGAGAGAGAGAGAGAGAGAGAGAGAGAGAGAGAGAGAGAGAGAGAGAGAGAGAGAGAGAGAGAGAGAGAGAGAGAGAGAGAGAGAGAGAGAGAGAGAGAGAGAGAGAGAGAGAGAGAGAGAGAGAGAGAGAGAGAGAGAGGAGAATATTTTGTCTTTACATAAATGCATAGCAATCGTTAATAAACAAAAAATAAGTAATAGACTTAGCGCTAAACATGAACAACTAAATCAAGGCAACAAAACAACAAGATACAAAATTAAATGAAATGGGCGGAATTTATGAACTTAAGAAAGTTAAAAGGTGCACTCTCTTTAAAAAAGAAGTCAGCCTACTCCTAAAAACTCTTGAATTCAATACTCGAACCGATAATAGCAGAGTTGCAAAATTGGATGCACCACCATTTGGTAGAGTTCTGAGCAGCACAGACACGAAGAGCAAGTGCTTGCTGGCTTCTGGTAGCATAGACAGATGTTACAAATTCAATATTGTTATATGCATAAAGTATACATTCCCTAATATAAGAACCAGGGATGGTCAGAATGTTCAAGTCAACAAAAGCCTGCCTACAATTAGCCCGGTACTGAAGCCCATTGATAACTCTAATTACTTTACGCTGAACACTAAGAATCAAAGACATCGAGGGCAAATGGCCCCAGCACAATATCAGACATGCTTATATTGTAAAATAAGCCGTACCTGTATTGTGGACTAAAATTATATTCTAAACATTGTAATGAAGAATTTGCCAAATCCTCGGCTTTGAATGCGCGATGAAAGCCTTTCAACAACTCAAGACCCAAAAGAAACATCACAAGATGTTCCGCTTCTGTTATATTTGGCTCGAGATACAGAAAAAAATGAAGAACGAAACAAGATGCCCAAAGCCCAGTTTCCCCACAAATATAGAACCCTCAAATATAGAGTTTCAAAGTCGAGAGCCTTTGAGTTCGGCTCCCGTCCCCATTCAGTTAACCGTCAGGTGAAACCAAACTGTAGTTCCTATGGCCTTTATCAAGAAACGTTAGCCCTATCTTGCCTGCCGCTTCATACATTGCTCAGGCCTTTGCCACTGTTAATTGAGTAGTTGTCTAAATGCCCTATTATTAGCCCATGGAACTCGCTTTTACCGGGACCTAACCAGTGAAACCGCTTTTGGGTTTGGTTTGAGTATCACATTGGGATATAGACTAAGGTTCTGGTATCTGATCACACACTGTAAAGTATCAGATTCAAGAAGGACTTTAGCTGTAAGTAAATTATACAGTGCGAGTAGGTTATGTTATGTACTGTAGGTTACCTACTAGTAAGTACCTACCTTATTCAAATGATGCTCGGAAATGAAAATATAAGGAAATGTGCATATGCGTGCATATGTATGTTTATTGTGATAAACGAACGATTTTTGTTCTATGATAAATGCCGAAAATCTTGCATACAAGTCTGCAAGACATTGAGACCTTTTATGTCTTCTCTTCCCAGTCTAATAGTGGTTGCAATCATGTTTACAAAATTAACTGAGAAGGATCACCTGTATGTAAACGATTATTCAGACAACCAGACTCATACCTCAGATTGTTGGCCGCGATCTGCCAAGTGGTTAACATAGTACGGTCAAGTAAATCGAGAGCTTTCCAACGACTGGCGAACGATTTTTGTACGATGATGAATGCCCAAGATGCAGTTCCGTAGCAACGATTTGGTTGTAAGCAATAAACATCAGAAAATCAAAAGTAACACTTTACGGTAACGTAACGTAGCGTAACACTTTTCGATTCTATGTGCCAAAGTAAAGACAAAAAATGTCAAAGTTTTGTTCTGCGATCTATTTGGAAGAAGTTCCAGTCACGCTGCTCGATCCTATGAGCGAATCGTCATTAATTATCCTATTATATTCATGCGTTGAAGTGTTTACAAATTTGTGGGTCGAGAGCAATGAAGTTCTTTAGAGACCATCTAACTCCTAAATTGTACTAACTCTGAAAGGTTTATTGAAATTGGATGAAGACTGTATGAGTCATGCTGGTAACGAGGATTTGAGGTTGCACTTGCGCAGCAGCTACTTTGACACGGTCTTGATAAAATCATGTGGGATAAATAAATCGTCATTTCCCAAATACCATCCGTACCTAAGTGAAATCGTACCAACAGGTCATGAGAAAATGACACAATGGATTTTGCTTTTGCGCATGCACAGTAAAAAATATGAATAAACATTTGAGAAAATATAATCATAACCGAATGGTAGGTAACTATAGAAGTAATACTTATTGCAGTTATTTCACATTTGCACATGCTCAGCAGCTACGAATGATACAAGTTTGATGAAATTCATATGGGTTTTAGTTGTGGGTTGTGTGGGTGGTGGTTGTGTAGTTGTGACTTGTGGTGTGGTGGATAAAACCGTCTTTTTTGCTGACTACATTACGAAATTGAGTGAGATTGAACGACTAGGCCGTGACATAATGAGCTCGATGGATTTTGTGTTTACGCATGCTCTGAATGAAGTATTGATCTTTGAGCAATAAAATTGATTGTGGACCGCCCACAGCTCTACCTGCAAATTATATGAAATTTTGTTGGAAACTGTAGAGATTAAACTTATTGCAAGGATTTATAGGCAATTTTTTCGACACTTTTAAAAAATTTATATCTTATTTTATATTATTTTGTTTTATTATTATTTATATTTTGAGTTACGTTATTTTTATGTTAACAACTGATTGTAAATCATAAATTAAATAAAGAACTATTGAATTTTGAAAATAACAAGGAGAGAACAAAGTCGTGGGGCTCTGGATTTCAACCAAACTTTTCCTGTGTGTTCTGCTACCCAAAAAAATAACCCCTCTTATGTTTCTCTTTCAGAATGAGGCCTTAGGACTCTCGGAGTTGCATATTATGTGTCAAAATTTAATGTGTCTAAATGAAAAACCTAACCATTTCTAGAAAATTATCTTAAAAACCGTCACGTAAAAATCGATTTTCGATGATTCCAAATATCGTGAGTAAACTGATTTCTGATTATATGTAGTAAATACCTAGAAATCGATTAAAACAAATCAGTTGACTCGGAAGCAAAACAGGGCGTAACAGTTACATTGTTCCCATACATGTTACATTGTTCCCTGGTTACATAGTTACCAGTTACATTGTTCCTCGCCTAGTGTTTTGAAAATAAATTTCTCATGCAATGTTATATTAAGTAAGTCAAATAATTTTTGTCCTTGTTGGGTTATATTAGTAATAAAAAATCCCCAAGTCATTTTCCACTGTAAGTCATGGGAATTAGTTTAGTTTTATCAAGTCCTTTTTTCATGTTTTAGGGTACCTACCTATCTGATGATGCTTGTGTACAGTTTAAATATATATTGTAGTTGACATTCAATTGTCGATTAGAAGTCATTCTTCCTATCTACACTAATTGAAATATTTTAATTTGAATTTCCTTGTGTGTTCTCTTAAATCAGGCGTACAATGCAATGTCCGCTGAAATCGGGCTTTTGAAGAGATGTGTTTTGCGCGTTGTAATGAAACACAAACAGTTGTTCTGTGACGTGGATTTTCTATTCATGGACTTCCAGAATACGAGGTGGTAATCGTAGCCTGTGCTGCTCGCGCTGGGAGCGATAAATGTTCTGCTTGAATGGGACTTTGCAAGGTGGCAACTTGAAACAAGGCCAAGCACCTACTTATGTGAGAGAGATCTCGAGTGTTGGGCGTATGAACGGCCGAGGATCTAGGTGAATCTCGTTTCGCCTTTCCAAGAGAGCTGATCCAAGTTTCCTTGGGCGGGAGAGGCGAAATGTACAACATTAAAGTGTGAATGTGTAAGATTTATAGCAGATTGATGCAAAAACGAAATATGGTATGCGTGAAGCTGAATGGTGCATTTTCAATATACAAAAAAAATTTTCAATAATATATAAAAGATATTTTCAATATCCGAAAATCGAACAAAAACGCTGCAAATTATTACACTTGGAGGGCTGATGCAAGTTTCCTAGATCGAGTGAGGCGAAATGAACATTCAATGAACAATGTCAATGTGTAAGGATTTGTGGCAGATTGATGCAAAAGTTCTTTTTGTACAATCAAGAAATATTAGTATATGTAGTGAATGATGCATTAGTAGTGAATATTAGTAGTGATTATTGGTAGTGAAACAGTGCATCTGAGCCTCACAAGTTGTTCAGAGAGATTCCAAAAATCCAATAAAAAAAGCTGCAAATTATTACACTTGGAGAGCTGATGCAAGTTTTCTAGAGAGAGTGAGGCGAAATGAACATTCAATGAACAATGTCAATGTGTAAGGATTTGTGGCAGATTGATGCAAAAGTTCTTTTTGTACAATCAAGAAATATTAGTATATGTAGTGAATATTAGTAGTGCATATATGCATTAATAGTGAATATTAGTGGTGCATTAGTAGTGAATATTGGTAGTGAAACAGTGCATCTGAGCCTCACAAGTTGTTCAGAGAGATTCCAAAAATCCAATAAAAAAGCTGCAAATTATTGCACACAGAGAGCTGATCCAAGCTGTCTAGAGAGAGTGAGGCGAAATGAACATTCAATGAACAATGTCAATGTGTAAGGATTTGTGGCAGATTGATGCAAAAGTTGTTTCTGTACAATCCGTCCGTCTATAATTTTTGAGCTGAATGGCATAAAGTTTGGTCTTATAGTTTCGAAATTTTGGATTCGAATGTAAACCAACAAATTTTGAGAGGGGTTAACTTTTAGCGAATTTTTGAAGAAAATTAAGCTATTGCTCAAAATTTGTAGAATGTGAATTTTTGAAAAAATTTTATGCAGAAATCCGTTTCAGGCTATCCTGAGTCATATTCTGAAGTTTAACGCATTTTGGTTTATTATTTCCAATAAAAAGCCTATGTGATCGTGTAGCAAAAAATTTTTATAACCCCCCCCCCCCCCCCCCCCCCCCCCCCCCTCAAACTTTGTCACTTTACGTTTCAAGGTGCGTAGAATAAAAATTTGAAATGTCCGTCCGCCGTTCGCCGTCCGCCGTTCGCCGTCCGGGCCATAAAAGGCCTAAGAATTGACTTTAAAAACCCGTTCTTTCGCACATAGACTCCATTTGGGGTCTAGTTGGTCCTAACATTTAATCATCCCGATCTCTTTACTCGCATAGATGCTATGGGCCGAAAACGGGCGAAAAAGTGTCTTTTTCGACGCACACACGCCTGGCACGCTTGGCAGGGGGTCACGGTGGGTGGAGAGGGTGGTGTGCGGGGGGTGGAGTGAGAGGAGGCGCCGGCGCCGCGTCACCTTGTGGTGGGTACGGCGCCGGCGTTCCTTCGAGGCATGAATATGTTTTTTTCAAGGTCATATTTGTGTGTTAATACCAAAGCTTTTCCTACGCATATAACATATCCTCTCGACTTTTCGTACGTACTTAGATAATGATATTATTAAGGCAATAACTATTTGAATAGATAGGAGCTCAAATCGAGAAATATAAACATGCGTATATAATTATAGAAGTATAGGTTGTGGCAACTCGAAGTAGGACACGCCGAGGAGTCTGGACGGGCCTTATGACGTACGCAAGCCAACTAAAACTACGATCATACTCAATTGAAAAAATAATAAACCTTTGTGAAATAATTTGCAGCGTTTTTTAATGTATGTACGTAGTATGAATATATGTATATGTGTATGTGTCATTCCAGACGATAACTGTCCGTAGAATTGTGCTAGAAACTTTAAACAAATTTTAAAATGTTAAGGATACAATACGAAAGTTCAGGTTCGTTGGCGAGCATGATCGGATTACATCTTCGGGTTGAAATTTTCAAAAATGTTGTCAACATTTTCAAAATAGCCTGTTTTTTGCGATTTGTTGTGCGAAATAATTTTTTCAGCATACTAACATGTGGTATATTCGGAATCAGCGTAAAATTTCCTATAAGAATATGTATCAAGTTTTCAAAAATTTCAAAGTTGAAAAATCAGTCCAAAATCGAAATAATGCCGTTCGCTAGTTGTAAAAATCGGTAATATTTGCATGAAACATTGTCCAAATTCAGATTGAACTACTCTTATGGAAGTATCCCTGTATAACCAATCCTAGAACCATGCTGTTTAAAACGTCGGTATGTTATTTTATTTTATGTCAAGATTTGATGATGTTATGATAGGATACTGTTAAGATTTCAACTGCCTTCAATACTGACCACATTGGACATCGAAATCTATGAATATTTACCTACATTTGTCTTTAAATCTACAAGATTAGTTTAATAATAATAAAGTATGAGTACCTCCTAATTATTTTTAATAATTTGATTCCATGTTTGTCTATCAAAATCATAAACTAAAATTTCTCTACACGATCAATAGCGACTGAAATGTCGAA
Organism: Adelphocoris suturalis; assembly: GCA_030762985.1. NCBI lineage: Eukaryota > Metazoa > Arthropoda > Insecta > Hemiptera > Miridae > Adelphocoris > Adelphocoris suturalis. The sequence goes on from CM061044.1 coordinate 48,583,604, forward strand.
GATTTCTGCAAAAATTCGCTCATGGGGTCATGTTGCATGACTGTACTTTTTTTTTTCTTGGTCAATTACAAACGTTCATTATTGAAAATAATAAATCAGTAAGACGTTTTACAATAATTTGCTTCGTATTAGGTATTTATTTATTTATTTTTATTCAGAATGATCTCAAAAGTATCTCATTGGATGTAACCTTCACGGAGCACTGTAATGTTTACCATTTTAATCTTGTCGAGGTTCATATTTCAGTAAACAAACCCAACCCATAGTCAACAGAAGATAGGTGCATCATCGTCAGTTGTATAATTATTATCGAGTTTCTTCATTTCCGCGTGCCTAATTGTTATTATTGTTATTTTTCAGTTGTTTAATTTCCTGTTAATCAGTGTTTTTTGTTTCGGGGACTATTCACGTGCTTTTGACAACGGGAGGACAAAAGTGACGAGTTTGTAATGCACTTCGGGTTTATTATTTTAATAATTATTATCATTGTTGTCATGGCGACACATCGCAATTGCGAACCCCATCGTTTCCGTTGTTACAATGAGTGAAACATGACGATAGATCACAAATAAAAATGAAATCATTAGTAAAGCCATCTCAGTAATATAAATTTCTCCAAGATTCGAAAACCAAGTGTTTAAAATGGTTTATTATTTATAATGGTTGTACCAATGGCTATAGGAAAATCATCGAAAAATTTCGTAAAATCAATTTATTCGCTTAAATTCAGTTGAGTAAGCGTTTTTAAATTTTTTTTTTTTTTTTTTTTTTTTTTTTTACATTTCCTCCTAGAAAACTGGCTTCAAGACACCCTTCAAAAGTAAGATACTAATACTAATCTACATGTCCAATTAATCTGGATTTTTACGAGGGGATCGACTCCTCGATGTTATCTTTGGACCACTGATGTACGAAGTAAACTGATCTGTATAAAATCTCTCTAAGGGCCGGTTTATCAATTACCTACATTAACTGCTGGATAGCTATAATGAGTATAGCGCTATATTCCAGATAGAGAATGTGCGTAATTTTCAATCAATCAATCAATCAATGCCGAATTACCAGGCGGATAAAAATGTCCCTCAGATGAATTCTGTCTGACAGATATCATCATTAGCATCCTCATTGGTGTTCATAGACGACAAAATAAGGGCGATTTTCACATGGAGCTACCACAGAGTAGAGTAGGAGCTACATTTTCTTCATGGATCGGCTATTAAAAAAAACCGGGTCTCACATCTGTGTCCATCATATTATCAAGCTCGTCAAATAAGAAACCACCACATTTTTGCTATTTGCCTATTTGCTTCATTTCTAGAGAGAGAAATGCATATACGAAAGCAGTGGCGTAGCTGAGTCATTTCTCATGGAGGGGTAACAGTCGAGAATTTCATTTTATTATATAGTTTTAGTATTAATTTCTAGTGCTTGTTGCTGAGTATACGAAGACTGTTAATAAACCGTTTAACGTTCATATAAGTAGGTAGGTGCTCAATGGATTTTGTAATGATGTGAAATCACGGAGATTTTCATATTCATAAACCTACCTATGGATTATTAAAGCATAATACTACTTAGAAAAAATATTATCCAAATAACTAATCAGAACGTGAAAAACTACGATAAATACGAATAGGTAGGTACCTACCGAAGAACTGAGGAGCACTAGGTTTATTATACTATTATTCTAGATTTACTGCATGCAAATTCATATACTTGTGGACTTGCTGTCCTACAGGTTTATCCTCAACTGTTACTTCCGCGTGAAAATAACTTTTTCTGGACAATATCACACAATTGTATTATATAAGTGTGAGCCTGGATTTGGCTCCCAACCCGACGACAGACACCTGATACGTCTGGGTCCGAACCGTGTGAACTCAGCTTACTTGAACTCCCGACGGATATGATAAGGTCAGTTAGCTAATAATTATTCATGTAAGGTCCTGGTGTAGGATAGGGTAATTATTTGCGATAATACTTTTAATAAATCATATATGTACAGAAAGGTTAAAACTGCCTATTGATTTATTCCTTAACTCATGGTGATACCTTCACAAAGGTCAGGGTAAGAGTGAGCGAGATTTCAGGGTAAAAGAAGGCGAATTTGAGTGGTAAGCACTTGAGGTGATTTTAACACGAAAATACGTCTTACAATAAGTAGGTACCTATCGACGCGAAATAAAATACAGGGTATGAAACCGAGTTCAAGAAACATAGAAAAATGTAAACAAACTCAAACCAAGCAATATGTTAGGTTAGAATACAAAAACTGCTTCACTAAATTATTTTAATCTTTTCTATTAAACTATTTCAATCACCACTGCAGGCTTCTATTTATTGCATTCTTGCTTCATTTTAACTCGGATTTAATTCGTAAATTAATGGTATAACACAGCGGGAAACTGGTTTTAAACGAACAACCAAGCTTGATCAAGTAGGCAGTGAAAAGTAGGGGAAGTTTGTAGGGGAATTGGTGGATTCTGAACAATGGATAATTTTCTAGAGAAAAATCGCATATGGGCTCGCCCCAGAAGGTAGTGGGAAACGACTTGATTTCAGTTTCTAGTATCCACATGTCCGTTTCCTTGACTAGGTGATATTACTATGCTCCGTGGGGCTGTACAATATCCACCCCATTTTGCCCCTACAGAAACGAACCTAATAAACATTTCTTCGTTTCTAAGAGCGTCTCATGTCGCTAGGCAACCAAAATCGTATAATAATTATAGTAGTTGTGTTTTACTAATTACATTCTTTAATTGAAGGTGTTAGGTAGATTCTGGAGTTAGAAGCGTAAAATTATTTATTTGGTTATACCCATACAACAAAATTCTGCATCCTGTATAAATTATGGAGGGGCTCTGCCCACCCTGCCCCTCCTCAAACTACGCCACTGTACGAATGCGATCTTGCAACCCGAATTATTATGAATGAGTTATTCTGATCAGTAAGTTGTGGGCTTAATTTCCTCTTCGATCTGTATTAGAATGTAAAGAACGGTATCTTTGTTCATCCGAAACCTCAATAAAAATTCGCACTCTTCCCATTATTTAGTAGGTGATCTAGGCGGGGTCTTACTATATACGGTTTTTTTTTCAATTCAACGAATTATGCTACGATAGAATCTTCGCCGTTGTTACTATTTGAAGACAAATCCCCAAATATATGTGTTGGAAAGTACAAGAATGAAGACAATCAAACTTGAGATTCAAAGAAGAGTTTTGTAAATAAATAAACTTGTTGGAGGTTAGAAAGCTCTAGATATCTCCTTAAACTCCAGTTTTAATTGTAATCCAACCGTCCAGGGACCAGATAAATTAAAACACCAGTTAGAGTTTAACTAGGGATGGATAAACACCCCCCCTATTGTGTTATCTGGTGGATATCGCTATCCCTTAGATAAATCCCCCTTATCCATTGGATAAATGTGATTGATAAATCGGCCCTAAGAGCGATTGTTTAGCATTTCCAGACGAAATTCAACCTTTTCCAGACCAAAATAATCTTTTTCCAAACCAAATTAAACCTTTTTTTTTTCAATCACTAAAAACCCTCAAATGACAAGCTTGCATAATAAGGTAACTTTTTTCTAACAGTGAATGAAGGGTATCCGAAAAGTTTGTCGAATTATCTCGGTTCGAGATAGGGAAATCAACTTTAACCTATCCCGAAAACGGCACACTTTCCGGGTATCCTTAATTCACTGTCTTTATTATGTCTTACCCTTAATTATGTCTTTGCTATGGCACATAAACTAAAAAAACGTCACGGAAAATTGCTCACGAAAATATTTTGATGATTTCCGCTGACAACCGAGTCGTTGCTAGGGAAATGTTACTTCGTCGTTTTTCATCCGACAAAATTCGTTGCCCATTCGTTCGAAAGCTCTCGATTTATCCAGATTTATAACTACTGCGAAGTGCGTGGCCAACACCAACAAACTGAGTTATGAGCATGGTTATTTGAATGATTGTGTACACTCAGGTGATCATTTTCAATAATTGATATTGTGAACATGATTGCAACCGCTTGTTAATTTCTGATGATTTCATTGAGATGGTGTTTCGATGATTTGATTCGTAGCAGGTAATCCGAATATTGCGAAAACAACTGACGAACTTATGCTATCTGGTGGAGTCACGAATTCAAGCATAGTCTTCATACATTATGACCAAATAACGAAAAACTATGGAAAGCCTAATTATTGAAAGAAAAAATAAAAGCACTAAAACACTAAATTCGAAATAAATTTCCATGAAAAACAAAAATTCACTGAAAAAAAGGCTAACTAAACTTGAATGTACGATTTTACCACCTTCTTAAAACCTTAAAAACTATGAGAGTATGACAAATTAATATTATTATCAAAAAGAAATTTTAAAACACGAACATACGCACTTCTCTTGTAGAAGGCAAAATAAAACTTATGAAGGCAAAATAAAATTAATACCTACCTAACTGAAAAAATAGGTTGAAAAATCCATTATATCGTGCTTAAAACTAAACCTTGAATGATTAGATCGAAATTTTGATATTTTCCGTGAAAACTTGGGTTTTGCGCAGTTGAAAAACTCGACACCTTCAATTCAATGTGAAAAATCAAGTTATTGTTTGTTACTGATGATGGCCTAACCGTCGAACTCGATTTAACATTGTAACTCTTTATTTTTCGTGGAAATAGACAACGTTTTCACTAACTTCCGTTTTGTGAAAAATCAGTAAGTTGCTCGAAATCGCGTCACCTCATGCGGGAGTTTCCCCCTGTTTTATGGAAAACCTTTCATAAAATGAACGATTCCTTAAAAAAAAAAAAAAAAAAAAAAAAAAAATTACCTTCATTTATACGAATTTAAAAACTTCTTTTTGACATTTTATGTCTTTGCTATGGCACATAAACTAAAAGAAAGTCACGAAAATTGAGTGACGAAAATTGCTCACGAAAATATTCTTATGATTTCCGCTTACAACCGAGTCGTTTCTAGGGAAATGCTACTTCGTCGTTTTTCATCCCACAAAATTCGTTGACCATTCGTTCGAAATCTCTCGATTTATCCAACCATATTACGTTAACTACTGCGAAGTGCGTTTCCAACAAGCTGAGTTATGAGCAAGGTTATTTGAATAATAGTGTACACTCAGGTGATCATTCTCAATAATTGATATTGTGAACATGATTGCCACCGCTTGTTAATTTCTGATGATTTCATTGAGCTGGTGTTTCGATGATTTGATTCATAGCAGGTGATCCAAATATTGCGAGAACGGTTTGATTTGTGAAGCGGTGGTTAAATCATTTTAATAGGTAATTTCTATGCTTTACACTCTAGGAAGCTGTAATTTCGTATGTAGCCTCTTTAGGACATTTTCTTGACGATGCCCAGGGTCCGGATCAGCTGAGTGGCTCTTAAAGCTAATTTCTATGTTTTACACTCTAGGAAGCTGTAATTTCGTATGTAGTCTCTTTATCACATACGTGACGATGCCCGGATCAGCTGAGTGGCTTTTAGAGCTTGCATACGAGTCTGCAACACATACTTGTCTTCAACTAAAGACATAAAATGTCCCAATGTGTTGCAGACTCGTATGCAAGCGTTTATAAATAATCCAAATGCCCAATCCTTTTTTCCAACCACTAAAAACTTTAAAAATGACCAGCATGAATATAAACTGACTTAAAAAGTTGTGTTATTGAAAATGTTGTGGATGGTGAGTTAAAATGTTGTGTTATGGACGTATGTAGACTTGAAAAAATAAATAAATAAAAATAAAAAACCCTCAAATGACAAACTTGCATAATAAGGTAACTTTTTTCTAACAGTGAATGAAGGGTACCCGGAAAGTTTGTCGAATTATCTCGGTTCGAGATAGGGAAATCAACTTTAACCTATCTCGAAAACGGCACACTTTCCGGGTACCCTTAATTCACTGCTACAAAAAAGTTACCTTATTAAGCAAGCTTGTCATTTGAGGGTTTTTTATTTTTATTTATTTATTTTTTCAAGTCTACATACGTCCATAACACAACATTTTAACTCACCATACACAAAATTTTCAATATCACAACTTTTTAAGTCAGTTTATATTCATGCTGGTCATTTTTAAAGTTTTTAGTGATTGGAAAAAAAAAGGTTTAATTTGGTTTGGAAAAGTTTAATTTGGTCTGGAAATTCTATATATAGACGACGAGTTACCTAATTTTGACAAATCACACAGATCAAAGTTTATGAGATAAAATAGAAGACCTATCAACGCTTCACTTGTCCATCCTACAAGAGTTAACTTGATTTGGCGAACTCAGAATCCATTGGAATTCCACAGCGATTCGAAAATGTCGCTACTAGTTCTGACCCTTAGGATGAGCGAACTGATTAACATCTACCATTCCAAATGGTTCCTTTAGATTCATTGGATACATTTTTAATTCGATGTTTTGAATCTACGTATATTGAAACGTAAACCCACAAATTTTGAGGAAACTCATCGAAAATAATATTTCTCTATCCAATTTACTTCTTAATATTTGATTTCTTATTTCTAACGACTTTCCCAACCATTCAGTTTTGACTGGTTCCAATCTACAAGGAAACTAATGAAATAGTCTCGAATTCACATTTTTGATGATTTTCCTTTTGATGAGTTTATAGAGACCCGTACCAATATCATGAACATTTTTTGGAATATTATTTATTGATTGGATGTATATTGATGACGGTGAAAATCAAGTAAAAATTATGATTTTGCTGTACAAACAATTCTTTTGAAGTTTTGAATTATCACAATCAAATATACTTTCGTCATTGAGGAAGTAAGAATTGAAAGTTGATTCGATATCTCGGATCTTCAATTCTATCGAGAATGGAGAATATTGGAGAACCAATCTCTTTGGCTCAGGCGCCCGCTAAAACCGTGAGGCTTTGGGAATTGTGAGGGGGATAATTATTATACTAGTGGTAGTTGGGGGGATTGATTGAGAATCCCCAAGGGGGTGGTTCAAGTTTCGACATCCCCCCGATGCACGGCGCCACTGTCACTCATCACCCTTCTGCCGCTTGTGCGCGTGCCCAACGTTTTTTTAAAACACGAAAATGTTGGTAACTTACCCGCCTTATCCCTTCTGAGCTGGAACAACACGTTTTCTTCCTCATTGTTCCATAGAACATGTTGTTACACACATGGTACATGTTGTTACTTTCTTTACCTGTTTAAACCCTAAGGGCTAGCTGAAAAGTATAGTATCGGTAAAAAAAAAAAAAAGAAATAAATTTAATTAGAAATAAAGTTTGCTCATACGATCATGAAACTCATGATTTGCTCATACGTTCACTGGAACGTTTTTGTATTTTGATTTTTTGTCCTATTTTTGGTTGTCTTCTGAGATCCTGTTTTCGATTTTTTTTGGAGTTTACTTGCTTAAGTGGTTTTTAGGACGTCCCTCTGAAGCTATTTCTTATAGGCAAGGCTTCGTTAATAAGAGGGAGCCTATTTGAATTGATCCAGGGGGGGTGGGGGACAACCCAAGCACGAGAAAAAAATAACCGTAGACAAATCCATTTCCGACCATTCTAAGACCGAATCCATGGAAAAAAAAAACCATCGGTGTATGGCTGTGTGTGTTTGTGAGTGTGGGTGTGTGTGTGACTCAAATTTTGTCGACGCTCCCAGGTCACAATTCTCGACCGATTTTCGAGATTCTTCGATTGTTCGATCACAATTTTAATCTAGTTGCGCAGCAAACCTCGGATATTTTGAATCCCGTGATGAAAGAAGGGGAATGGAGGGGGTAAAGTTGAAAAATCGTGGGTTTTTTTTTTACAAATTTTTTAGACGCCACCCAGGCCTCCATTTTCAACCGATTTTAGTGATTTTTATTTGGTTCGATTCCAGTTTCAGTCTAGTTGTGCAACAAACCTTGGGAATTTCGGATTTATTCGTGGTGAATGGTCTAGGGGATAATTACCGATTCTTTCATGCGCTGCCCAAGCTACAAGTCTCGACCGAGACGTCGTGATATTTTTGGTTTTTACTCTTATTTCAACTCTCACCAAAATTATATAAAATCCATTGATAGGGACGTCCTTGTAATGCATGCATTTCTTACCAATGTTTTCCTAATTTTTTTCTGAACTTTCTTTGTTTCTAAGTATTAATCCTAGTTTCAAGTATTAAGTTACTCAGGTATTAATAATTTTTCACCTTTTTTATTTTTTAAAGCCATTCAGGTTTCAGGTGATGTGATATTTACATGGTATTTTTTGAGAATCAAAAAAGGGACATAAACTCAAACCCGCTCCGTTGAATAGAAATTAGTACCTACCTAACGTGCGTGACAGAGTTGATTGGTGACAGAATCAAGGTTTTATTCTTGCTATTCCTATTTCCAAATTTCTATTTTCTTAGCGATTGATGCCAAATCTGCAATTGTGAACCACAAAACATAATATACTGTTGAGGCTGAATACTGGTCGGAGTTACCTTAGATTGCATTTGCGCGAATTTTTATTGAATTGTCCCTTAACCTTTGCATTGTCTGTAACTCACTGCAGTTACTTAGTGTATCTTGTCTCGAGAACTCAGAATCTCTTTTTTTGCTTTTAAGTTGGTACATAAATTGGTCAGAGTCAGAGCGTAGCTTTCTAAGCAATTTCCCATCATTATTCATTCTTTACGCCAAGTTCTATTATTTTTGGTCATAAAAAGTGCTGTCTTCACAGATATTTGTCTTCTTAGCTGATTCGTCTAACAGCACTAGCGTCCGGCTTCATTGAGTCTAGGAATAGGTAAGTGGAATAGCAGATTACAAACAACCCTATGCTTATTTCGTTGCATCTCCCCGTAAGGTGTTGACTCAGATTCTGCAGTATGTTGCTCTATAAGTTAATCACTTGACGCAACAGGAGGTCGCTAAGAAGCAGTGCGAGCTCAAACGAGGGTGTTTCAGGGAATCTGATAGTAACGGAGGAAATACCCAAGTGCTCTACTCCGAGTTACGGAAAATCGGTGAATACGGAGGTGAATGCGCAGTTAAGAGTACTTCACTCAATAAGTTAGTGAACTTATGAGAGCCTTACTCCTCCCTGATACCACCCCGAAACCCTTTGCACATATTGATTTACTCTCTGGTAGGTGCATAATTACAGTCCCTGATTTCGTGAAAGCTGTCCCTTATTCCCTTGGAATAAAGCACCCAAAAACTCGTTCTTTATCCCCAAGCTTGTATCATAGTATATATAAACTAATCTCCTTCTCCAGTTCCAAGCGGTTTTAACATCCCGCTCACATATCCCATTTCTAATATCTGAAACTTATCCTGCAAACTACCCATTTACCTGAAAATTCTATTCTATACTTCCCTCAAAATATGATTTTGCATGACAAATCAGAGAAATACACTTTTATCTATTAAAGCAGTGTGCGCATGTGTATCAAGTATTTTGAACAAATTGGTGAAGGACCAAATCGATATCATATTACAACATGCATGACGAATCACAGAAATACACTTTTATCTATTAAAGCAGTGTGCGCATGTGTATCAAGTATTTTGAACAAATTGGTGAAGGACCAAATTGATATCATATTACAACATGAACAAAATTCCAGCTGGGGTTAGGTTTTGTACTTCTGAAAAATTGGCCCCTGGCATCAATCAGGGAAGAGCCGTTCGGAATCATGTTTAAAACTCAGTTTTTGGCATTTTTTTCGAGTTTGTTTCCTGGCGGCTCCATTTTGATAACATTTACGTGGCTTACTTGTTATTGAGTATAAAATGTAATAAAATTTGACACCATATATAGTTATAAACGGAAATCTTCACACTGAGAACGTCAATAGAGCTCGTGGAAGTAAAACACATGTTCGTAGAGTAGTTCAAAGCCTCGCTCCAGATGATTTTGTTGTGATTGCGAAATATATTTAATCTAATAGCTTAATTGTAAGATAGCTACTTGGTAGTAGAAGTGAAAAGATGAAAAATACAACTCTAAGTTGGTTGATGCCACAAAGGATTGGGGCACTTCAAGTGCGTTTGGGAACAGTGTATTTAAACCAACGATAGATGTATGGTGATCAATCTCATTATACTTCTAAAATTATCTATGATTTATTCTGGTACTTGAATTGCTATTCCTAACGTAATCCAATCGCACTCGATGGCTCTCAAATAGTGGCATTTATAGAAACCAATTTACATCAATTCCAGAAGGATCAATCACGATTATAAATCAATAACAATCTACACGTACGATTTTGGCTTCAACCCGAAGAAAAAAACAATAATTTCCCGATAAAAACAACCATTGTTTGTTGTTCCTTTCCTTCGCTCCACACCCTCACCGTGAAACCGGTTTTTCCAATAATTAAGATTGGGGGGTGGTTGTTAAGAGGAGGAACGATGACAAGAGATATGGTCGGGGAGGCAGTTTCCACTCCCGCCGCACCTTCCCGCCCCACCGCCCCCGAGAAATCCACCCTTACTTAGCCACCCCTATTTGCCACCCCCGACGCGCCCCTCGCTGGGGGCGGTAGTGCCCCTAACCCTCTCAGTCTTCTGCCAAGCGCACCCCTGCCACGATCCCACCAAACGTCATGCGACCGTAAGGAATATATATTTTATTTTTGTTCCTTGCACTTTGTATACTTTTTTTCGGGATTCATAATTTTATTATTTTTTGTATTGTAACCATAAAACCGACCTGGATCTAAATCTCTCTCAATACCCGTCCGATTTCTCCAAAACCATAAACTCGGTATATTGTTTATGATTTCGCCATGCACTGAATTGCATCTTCATGACAAGAACCACATACCTATGCAATTGAGGTATCTAAATTCATCAATCTTCATCATAAATGCATACATCAAACCCCTTTTCAACAATTTATTGTTGTTTGAAATTTCATTTCAAAATGTGTAGTATGCTTTTATTATGAAAGTGAGATTGTCAGTTTCCAAAGTGTTTTTTTATTCGGTTCGATAGCGTTCATCATTCTTTGTGTTCAGCTTCATTGCAATTTCGAGACTGATTCTCTCAATCCGTGTACGCCCTTGCTATTTGAATATGACGGAAATGGTTAGGCCAACATTACGTTCAACCCCAAAGCGGGGGAAGTCCCCATTCATCCCTGCATGTGTAATAGGTGCTTGTGAAATGATGAAGTGAAGGGCCATTGATAAACTGGTTTTGGGAGACATAGACGAATGTAGCTTTTCATACCAGCCCTCCCGCCCAGTCCACTTTTGTTTGCCATCGTTTGTACGTGTTTTAGGTTGTTTATTGTGTGTTTTATATGTTTGTTTTGTTTTGGTTTCCGCGTTTACGTGGACGATGTACATACATGGCGGGTTTCAGTATGTAAAACCAGAGCTCGGTTTCGGTAACCTTCCGCGGATCGGGGAGTGCTAGGAAGTCTCTTGAAGGCAAAGGGGTCGCCCGTATTGAGCGAGCCGTTATCATGGGTGTGAAGTAGAATCCCCACCCCGTCCATCCCCTCTCCAAAACCCACCCCTGAATGCAATGGACCCCTCCGTTCTACGATTGCCAAAATCTCTCGTTTCTTTCCGATCATTTTTTCGTAACCTCGATCGGTAAAAGCACTTCCGATCATCGATTTTCTATAGTTTCCTAATTTTTTGACGTGTTTTTCTAAAGTCAATTGAGATAGATTTTGACTTTCGCCCGAGACGCTTTTTTACCCCTCTGGCTCCGCAACTCGGTCCCGATCGATTATCTGCCATCATATGTTGGACGCCCGCCAAGCATCACGCCCTTAGTTGGTCCAGGACAATCACAGTCGAAATATCACCTTTTCCTACCCCTTCATCTCTCAACCAATACAATGTTTCATTCATATTATAATGAATTCGTACTATTTTGTAATTATGGCCTAGAACGGGGCTCAACAATTCCCACTCAGAATATCCTCCTTCCAGTTTCCACAGACCCTCTCTCCCCAGATATTTCTTCGCTTTTATCTAGTTATTTTTAATTCAAGTAACCCTTATTTAATTATGTTGAATCTGCGTGGAATTCATAATTCTTTGCCATCTTTTGTGCATTTCGTAGCTAGTATTATAGCATTACCTGTATTCATAATTCCACATTGTGTATACCTACTACATGACGAAATTATAATGAACAAAATTGTCTTCAAAATCTTGAGTATCTTCAGTTTTATTCTTTATACACACCATTTTAGGTTATTTATACGTTGTCCGATTTCGGGCGATAAAATTGGGAGAAAAAATCTCAATAGTTCTCTAGGTTTTCTAGTCGTCTAGCTACAAGTTCTTCTCTATTTCTGTACTTTTTTGCAAGTTAACAATCTTTAGTCTTAGGAAATATTCGTACAACTCTTGCACACGTTTTGGTGGAACGATAGTGGAGTCAAATCGTCAGATTTTACTTTTCAACTCTGAATCACCAATAAAAATCTAGAATAGCTACATTTTTCGTTTCCCTAAGAATTTATCTTTCGGATATTTCCGTTGTCGTTTTTATCATGAAACCCTTGTATGGTCATTTGAATCAAAGCTCATCTACATAACATTTTCCAAGACATTTCACTTTGTTAGCAATTTACTGCCCCTCGCCCTTTCAGTGGAAACCAAGAAACGAACTATTTCTTTCCTGGAATGTCTTTAAATTGTGCTGCATGTACAGACTATTGTGTTACATACGACTATTACCATTCCATTATTACCTTCAAAGAGATTTTGTTTTACTTAAGTTTGTTTCTATCTTTAAAACTATAACCTATCTATTAGGGCTATTATTGTTAATTTCAATTAAACGTCGTAGATGTGGTGGCACCACTGCCGTTGGCAGTACAAGATGTCGCTTGCCGATTGGCTGAGACTCCTCTTCTGGCAACCTGGCTGCCAACATACCGAATATTTACACAACTTTCTTCTACTCATTAGGATTCTTAAAGCAAATCTTTAAATAAATCGCAAGTATAATTTACATCACTTTCCCTTCCGATAGACGTTGGGAAAGTAAATAAAAAGTAAAATCTGGAATACAATGTCCGGTAAGCTGTAACTTTGAATTAAAAATTTACATTTAACCAGTAAGCGATAACCTCTGTTGCCAAACTGTGACGCTACCGCACTCATGTCGTTTATCCTCCCTTACATTGAGAATACGAGTAAATGCAATTGTCCTTTGTATTTATAAATTAATATACTCAAGCGTTGTCACCTGTGAAGTGATCGCGCATTTGGATCGCTGATACACAATAGAGATTTTGGCACAGGTTGACGTGTAATATTTCCCATTACTACTCCATTTTATCCTACCTCGTCACCGAAGAAACTATTTATTTCCGCGTGTCACCAGGACCATCATACATCATGGGCGTAACTCATCATAATACATTGATTCGTTCGAGGTTGTTCGCTCTTGTAACACTCGAACGCAAGGCAGTCTATAATCTCTCCCTCAGCTTCTACACCTTGAATTGATCTTCTCAAACATCAGAATCAACCACTAAATGGTTAGGTTGGCAGTGAACCGATACAATATGAACCCAAAACATTATATATGCTGCCCAGTTCTCCTGACCGACCAAGAACATCCTTCAATCAAAACAGGTTGAGAATCTCACTTCGAATATCACTGAATTTGATGTGAATAACTCATTCTATATAATCTGGTTCATCGTTTACATTTATCACGACTTAAATTCGTATTTATCGGCCACATCCTAAATGTAAATCATTGTGTCTCTCCAACATGACGGTCCGCGTACAAAAGATACCAAGCCACAAAGTATAGGTACATAATATCATTCAATGTAGGCCAAGCCAACAGTCAGATTCTCTCACTCTTTTCGACTGCGTTTTGAGAGTGAGACGCCCAACTCCTAATGTACCAGAAAGTCTCCCTATCAAATTTCAACTTCCTACAGTAAACAGGAGAGAATTTAGCTCACTCAACTGACCAGGAAAGAGCCCTTGAGTTTATTCGTATCTTGACGTCCCAGAGAGTCTCGCTAACGAATATCAACTTCCTAGGGTGAACAGGAGAGAATTTAATTCCCTCGGCTGATCAGGACTTGGTCGTAGCTTCTCCAAAAGCTCCAAACTCCAACTTTGTCAGGGCAGTAGCCCATGTTTCCAATTTCATCAAAATTGGCTGATAAGAACTCGTAGAAATGGGCGGGCAAAAGAAAAAGAAAGGGGAAAAAAGAATAAAGTCCCAAAAAGCCCCTTCCACGATATGCAATGAAAACTAAGTTTGAGCCTACAGGGTGACGTCGGGAGGATTCCAATGTTGGGCCGAAGTTCTACTTTGTTGGTACTTATCTCGGTACGTCTTGTTGCAATGGTTTATTGAAAGCTTGGCGATGCGAGACTAGCGTCTCGCTGGATCAAATTTTGGTACTTAATAACGCAGGATCAAATGTATAAATCTCTTTGGGTGACCACATATCCGTCCATCTTTTAAATGCTTTGAGAGCGTCAGAAGGGGAAGCAAAAGACCTGTTGTTCTATTATCCTCGTCGTTGGCAGCTCACAAGCAATCTGAATCAATCTACGAGAGATCTTAACGAGTTGTGGCCTCAAATCTGTCTTGACAAGCCTTTCACTTGGCTCATCATTCTCAATATTGTCCTAGTTATTTTTGTTGCCCGACATTAAATCCGTGCCTTTCAAATTCCGAACAGTTATAATTCGATAATCCACAAACATCATTCAGTTTATATGTGTTTATAAGGAAACAAACTCGAGAGAAACTTTTTCGAATATACTTGAATGAATCGAAACTCATACTAATTTAATCGAAGAATTTTTCAGGATCGTTTTTCAAGTCGCCCATGAAATGGTGAAACTCGCCATGCTCTTCTCTTTTCAGGAATATTTGATTACCAATTCTGTTCTTCTTGAACGTCTTTTCTCCTCCTCATTATCACACTACTACTCTCAACAACATAAACAATCCGTACATATTTTACAAAGAATATTCAACCCAAAACTGCAACGAAATTCAAGGCACAATCACCTCTCGTGAATGGCTAGCAACTGCGACAAGTCGCTTCTAATGTGAGAGAAGTCAGACGACCAAGACGACGTAAGGCCGTCTGTAGTTGTCAATTGTACTTGGTCGGTTCCAGTGTGAGACCAGACGACCAGCGTTTGGATTTATAGTTCTGTGAAGTGCCAACAGGAAGTAGTGCGGGCTCCTCGTGGTAATTGTGAGGTTCGATCTGGGGCCAACTATATTACCAGTTGATTTAAATCTTGTCATGAGGTCAGTATGGTGCCAGTTATTCACCAATTTTCCTTTGAGGTCGGTCCCATTTTTCACTTATACTCTTTGGTAGCGCTTTGAGGGATGTCACTGGCTGAAGAGCACAAGCACCATCAGCAGAGCACGCTAGTGGTGTAATTGAGGCGTGTCGTTCTTCACATACTGATAGGCACTTCCTCTTCCTTCATTTCTTTCTTTCTTTTCTAGCATTTCCTCTTCCTTCCTCCTTTTATTCTTCGGCTCTTAGAGGTTTGCAGCCGCAGGGAGGGAAACGTAAGAGGGAGCATCAGTGTCGATGACACGGATATCAAACAATGCTTCCCTCTGTGGTTCAGACACCCCATAACAAGTTAGCGATGTCCAGGGCAGGTATTTGAGGTTTCCAGTTATATTAATTCATTATTCGCGTTACTATTCCTTTAGAATTGATCTGAAAAAAAAAGAAGGTTATAACACCCTCGAAGTTTATCATTTGAAGTTCGACTGAAAAGTCACATATCGCGCTATCAGAAACGCAGAATAACATTCAACCAACTTGAAGTGTGACATTTAGGGTTGAAGTGAAGTGTACAAAAACTAGAAGTTATATTTTTCCAGTGAATATGTAGTGTTTTTTCACCGCATTATTTTTCTTCAAGTGTGAGTTTCTGATAATCAAACCACTCCTTTCAGCCGAGTCAGTACTGAGGCCAAATGTTTTATATGCTGAAGTTGTTAATGGAGCCTTTGTGGGACTGCTGGTTGAGTAACGCAAGGCGGGGGAACATCAGGTGAATTTCCTTCCTGTTTAACCTCAAATACTGAAATGAAGCCAATGTGAATTCACTAGATACCAAAATCCAGATTCTACTGATGCCTTCATATGATTTTCAATAAATGTTGCGCACAATTACATTTAGTTGGTCACGGTAGTCTAGATAATACTGGTGTTCTGAACCATTTTATAATTACTCGTTCCTATCGTATTTCCTACTTCCATAATACATGTAAGGTCTGTTGTATTTCAAAATGTGGCGACCTATATTAAGAACTTGCTCGGAAAACGATTCAATTGGTACATTAATATCCGGCCAGTTTTTTACTACCTACTAAAATTAGAAATTGCCTCCTTGTGTAGGCAGAAACGTTGATGCTCCATTATATCCCATTTTATACCTAAGGAAAATCCGTGGTAAAACTTTGTACCATGTGCAAACTATATCATGAAGCGTTATTAAGTGGAATGGGAATTTCATGCCATTGGGTTTTGATCGTCGAGGTTTTATTAAAGGCGTTTTGATTTTTATTGTCCATAAAAAATTGGAAAGAAATCGTGATCGACCGAGGAAAAAAAAAGTCGGAATTTGTTGGCGTACGATTCAACATGCTAATTTCGTGCATCTTTGTGAAGTGTGTACAAAGAGAATTTGATAAAGACTGGCTCAAGGAGGATTATAATAAATGCTGATGGCTCAGTTAGCTCTTTCGGGACAAAATTTAGTGGCGTAAGGAAGTTAGTCTTCCCAAAACCAGGGACCATGCTAACTCCGATGAGAGGCTGGGAATTCGTGCGGTTATCACTTCATTGTTGCATCGTTTTGTTGATCTAGTACTTTCCGCCTCAGTTGGATTGTAATCCTCCTAGCATTTCCCTTCAGGGTCCAATGTCACAACCGGCCCATTGCACCGCAGAGAAAAATCAGTGCTAATCCAGTTTCGGGAGTTAACCCACTGATGTGGTTGAGGGATAACTTCCATTTTAATGTTAACTTAAGCCATCGTGGGTGAAATGGATCCTAACTGAACCAAAGGCGTTAATCTGATTGATCTAGGTTCAATTTTTTGAAAATAAATCGTTCACAAGCTTGAGCCATTATTTATACTTCGAGATGAATCTGTTGAACATGATTTAACCTTGGTTCATTTCTAGATAGGGATTCTCTAATTGTAGTTTAATGTTCAATTAATGTCATATTCGACTACTTTTAACCATCCCTAAGTGGTGATGTGGGCCCTGCTCCATCACCTTCATCCTGATTCGTTTTATGGTAGCAGAACGACGTTCTGAATTACCTGCTGTCTCCTTGAATCCTCGGTAATTCAATCCAATTTTTTTAAAGGACTGTTCCTGAAAAAAAAACAAAGCGCCCGGGTTCTCCATAAGGAGCCCAAATTATCCCTTTGAAATGTAAATTCTTGCATTGGCCAATTAGGGCTTCTTAATTTCCCATTTTTCTTCCCCTCTATATTTCAATTATCTACCTCATTGAGACCAGACATCTCAGCCTTATTTTATTTTAACGAAACCTCTCTAGGGTAAAATTAATGTTTAAAGTCCTCAAGAGTCTCCAAATAATGCTTTCCGATTATCAGATTATTATTTATTTGTGTTGTGCATAATGCATCATTATATAGAAATTGAATCAATTGAATATAAAACGAAATTTATGTGTACGTCAGAATAATGTGTTTAATAGATTTCACATGATATGTGTGCTTAACCTTTCCATTAGCATAAACACTTTTGTAAAGATGTATTATTTGCAGTTTTCGAAATTGCTCACGCCACTGAAATTAGCATAATAGCAATGAAGGATATTTGAAGTTAAACACTGCCAATATTTAATCGGCCATAATTTAATTGATGAGGTAGACTTCTAGGCCTCACGTTACAAGGTCAAGACTCAGGAGTGACGCAATGGCATCCTTGGCGGAGAGATTGAATGAAACACAATACTACAGGATGCAAAACTATCAATATCCGCTTCTAATGATAAAATACACTAAGCTTAATAGAACCTAATAATTGATGCTCTAGTACGGATTCTTAAGTGATTAGTATATCAGAATATCCTAGAAGGAACCTGAGGTAACGTCAGGCAACAATTAATCTCAGGTGACCTGTGGTTAGCGATTGTAATTATATATATATATATATATAGGTGTCCGCAACCCCCCCCCCCCCCCTGGTAAAATTGTTAATAATAGGTAAAAATAATTTTTTTTTTTTTTTTTTCAATCTTAATTTTTTCGTAGGGATCTCAAAAATGACAAAATTGAGCAATGCGCACGTGCGTAAACGTCCGCAAATGAGATCAACTTTGTTTTTAATTGGGATCCCTCATTATCTATTTCTGATTTGATTTCTACATGAAATTTCATGAAGAAATGACACATCACTAGATTTTTTAAGTGCGCGCGAACGGGCGCGATTTCGCATCAAAAGTGCGCACTTCCGCTCTAAAAGTGTATTTAATGTGAAATACTAAGTTTGTGAAGATACATTCAATTGCCACAAGTAAAATACATGATTTTGGAGTATTTTTTCGTGCTGAACCTCGTAAAGATGTTCATTTATTGATATTTGCAACACCAACTTGGGAAAGCACCAAAAAACCTACATTTTAGTAGCTAGGCTTTGTTCTTGTAGAAATGTGTAAGAAAAGTGCGATTCTGGTCAATTTTTCGATGTTTTCCCAAGTTAGTGTTGCTAATATTAATAAATGAACATCATTACGAGGTTCATTACGAAAAAATACGAAGAATGTGCGGGCTAGAGTGTAGACGGTCCTCTATCAGTTTCATTGTTGCGGAATCAATACTCCACTCTGCGCATGCGCAAACGTAAATTTGCGTCATTTTCCGTCTGCTATTTAACCCATTTCGACATTATGCGCAACATCTTGATTTATTATTTCCCGTTAAGGATTTTTTAAGATCATTTAAAACGTTTCATTGGTCGGGTTTCATTCATGTTACGTGTACGAGGAAACTTCATGCCTCATGTTGTTATTCATTGATATTTATTTCACGAACGAAACCTTTCCAGCATCTAATCTCACAGCCACCGAACTCCGTATTATTGATATTACAATTCCTATTTGTACTACGTCAGATTAGTACGATAACTACATCTTGCTGTCTCAGTTGTGGTTATGATTTTACTTCTAACTGTGTTAAATGAGTTTT
The DNA here is from genome assembly GCA_030762985.1 of Adelphocoris suturalis. NCBI lineage: Eukaryota > Metazoa > Arthropoda > Insecta > Hemiptera > Miridae > Adelphocoris > Adelphocoris suturalis. The sequence continues at coordinate 48,602,805 of CM061044.1, forward strand.
TCGACGCTATGGGAATCCATAAGTTCAGTAGAAGTTTTACTTCTGTACTCCCACGGGCATTGGTAAGTGTGATGTGATGAATCTTTGATCGAAAGTAAATATTTGTGGACACCCCACAAATCTGTTGATTTCCACTTCAAAGTAACTTTCCTCTCAATGCTGATTAAAAATTATTATATATAGAAAACTAGCTTCACTTTAGCACATTGTGATTGCATTTTATTTAATTTCGTTGAATATAAACTAAATTAGCTACAGAGCTCTCTAAGATGATTAGAATGGCCCCGTTCCATAGTTCAGCATCTCAAGTTGAATAAGAAATACTCGGCGCTACAGGACCCGCAAGGGGCTTCGCCCCTTGACCCCGCTGGGGAGACCCAGACCCCCTTTGGCTTTCACCTCGAGCCTCGGCTAAACTTTTTAGGAACTTCGAACCCGCTCTACTTCAAATTTCAGCTTCATAGGTTTGTTACAGGGAAATTGGCCCATTGAAATGTGGATTCTTGTATAATAACTTACGGCTTACCAACGAACGATTTTTGTGGGACGGAAAATTAGGACGTTATATTCTCTCTAGCAACTATTTAGTTGTAGGTAAAAGTAAGCGTGATTTTTTGGTGTTGGACAAAAATTTGGAATTACCCTCAAAGCTAAGAAATATCCACGTCACACACACACACAAATATATATTAATATATATTAATTGCTATGCAATTCTTAGGCCGACCCCCAACAATTTTTTTTGTAACGTCCGTGACGCGAAGCGCGAGTTTGTGGGTTCGAATCCCAGCCAGGCTTGAACATTTTTTTGTATCCAAATTTTTTTATATCCATTTTTTTCGCATCGTGGGTTTGAATCCCAGCCAGGCTTGAACATTTTTTTATATCCAAATTTTTTTATATCCATTTTTTTATGAAAAATGAACGAATAAAAATATACAGATTCGCCCCCGGCGAGGCGCGAAGCGCCGAGTTATATATATATTTTGTTCATTTTAAATTAATAAAATTTAAGCTTCAACTTATCGCTTCAGATTACAAATTGAGAGACCTTAAAACATTAAATTAAAAATTCATGCAGCATTCTAAATCGTTCTAAAATCGTTGTTCAACCTTCAGAACGGTGAGTCTACCTCTCCCTTCCACTTGCGTTAATAGTAATTAATATTATATAAACTCCCATTGTTTATACTAATACCTAATCCATTGCTATTCCGCATACCTCTCTCTTCCCTGCGGTATTTCTTTCACCTTTAAAAGAAGTGAATATAAGAAACTAAGCATCCGACAGGGTAGATAGAAAAACCCCCCTGATTACCTTCCTTTTGGAGCGAATACAGAAAAGCGTAATAAATTATCCCAGTGATTGAAATCTTGTTCTACTTATTTCACCTGAGTTCCAAAATTACATCGAGAGATTTAAATATACTATATAAGCCCTAGAATTTCGATCACGACAATCGGTAGGTTGTCACAAGGTAGCAAAGCGTGGTTTTTTGTCACAACCCTTTCGATCGAATCAATGTATATACATTATAGAATCGGTTCCACACAACTGAAGCAAATTTGAGGTGACTTCTAACAAGGGCAACATAATTTTGTTTAATACTATTGAATTAAATTATATCCTTTATTTGCATTTTAGCATGATGTATCTGATACTGTTATATTTTGCATGAAATCATTTCGATTCGTACTTTGTTCTTCAACTAGTTCTTACGTCTATGTTACAATATTTGAGGAGACTATACTGCCCACCCAACTTGGCAGACGTTTTTCCACTGCGTTTATTTTGACAGAGTACTCAAATCAGTTCAAGGGTACTCAAGTTTAAAAATTTTGTTGAAAATGTTCTGAAAATGATTGTATTTGAATAGAATACGATTTATCTCCTAGAATGTAATCGTGGCAATCGACTCTTCCAGTGATCTGTGCCAAGGGGGGAGTTGCATGTTGACGTATTAACTGCATACTTGTGATCAATGCAAAACATTTGAGTTGTTCTTCCCGTACGATTTGCTCCCGTTAACGCGTAGAGCAGCGTCTAGAGCAAGCAACTGCAGATGCTAGCTCTTCGCGTATTTCTACACGTATTTTCACTCGTATGGACACGAATAACCAAACGCTATCGTCACGTTTGAGTCTCTTGAGTATTTCAATGTCAACGATTCCGTTGAATTCGAGATCGAGTATGAGAAGATTGAATTCATTTTACATTTAAACTCTACTTTATCAGCTATCTTCATAGGCATCGGATAGCTAGGTTTGAGTACACATCTACGACCTAAGAAAAAATTGTATTCACCAACGACCATATCTCGTTGAATACATCGGTTCTTGTCTGATTCACCGAAGTTGTGCATTAACAAGATATATATTTGAAAGAAAATTACAAAAATAAAGGTATCTACTTCAAATATTTCAAAAATGAAAACGTAACGTAAACGTCGGGCTTGGTTAGTACTTGGATGGGTGACCGTCCGGAAGCGCCACAATTTCGGCATTTTCTAATTTTTTGTCTTATCATTCAATTTTTCTTCTATCTAATTACATCAAGTTCACTTAATCAGGCCTCATGGAATAGTTCGTTTTGAGTGCCTTCCGTGCTTTATCAAATCGTCGATTCCATAATCTGAATGGGTTGTTGAAATTTTACCAAGTTTATGTGCCCAAAAAGTGCTGGCCAACGAACTCATTCTTTCGTTTGGAAAGCTTGATTTTTTGGCGCAAGAACGGAATTTTTATCTCAATCCTAAGGGGAGTTATCGTCTGGAATGACATATATATATATATATATATATATATATATATATATATATATATATATATATATATATATATATATATATACAGGGTGTCCCATCTAAACGGGCCCATCGGGAAATTACAGCCTTACGGTGCGAGCTATCGAAAAATTGAACTGGACCTTTTTTATAGTATTTCAACTCAGCTTCACGATGCGGAAGTCCGATTTTTATTTTTCCATGTTTTAGGGTCTCAAATCATTGATTGAAGCTGTCGGTTTCCTCTTGACCCCCCTTTTTTATTGCTTTTTTCGATTTTAGGTTGAATTTGGAACAGAAAATGCCTCCTTGAAATTCTCTTTTTGGGGCTTCGTTTCTGAGTTATTCCACTTTTTACGGAAGTCCGATTTTTATTTTTCCATGTCCCAAATCATTGATTGAAACTGACGGTTTCCTCTTGACCCCCCCTTTTTTATTGCTTTTTCCGAGTCTAGGTTGAATTTGGAACAGAAAAGGCCTCCATGAAATTTTCTTTTTGGGGCTTCGTTTCTGAGTTATTCCACTTTTTGCGAAATACAGAAAATCGCCGATTTCTTTTAGACATTACCAACACTTTCTTACTATTTTTATCTTCAATTTTTGAGATGTTCACCACACTTTTGATATCAGCATTAAACTATCTATCATCAGACCCCAGCGTCCATAATCAACAATCACCATCAGGGGGATGACATTACACTTGAACCGCTTAGGATTTAAAAAAAGTTTTCCAAATCGTCGTTTAAAAAAAAATAAAAATAAAAAACCCTCAAACTGTTTAGTACTATTAGGTACTCATTTATTAGAACAACGTATGAGACGCCGTCTTCTGGACTAATGTAAGGTTCTTTAAATAATAAAGTTCATAGTGCAGACTGAACATTAAGTATCAAGAAGCTGTTGTTTTCTTGACCCTTGAATACAGTTTGCAGGAGAAGGAGCAGAGGCTGCAGAAGGAGCAGGTGGCATTTTCGATTTATCACAACACAACTGACTGGAAGTCTCCTTGTGGTACATTTTTTAAACTGTATTCTGAACAGTGATTCTGTGTGTACTGAACAGTTTGAGGGGTTTCTGTATACGTATGAAAAAGCGGTAAACTCTGGAAGTCGTTTCAGAATGCCTCAAAACGGATTTCAATGAAGACATTTTTCAAAAATTTTCCGAGCCATTGCAATAGTTCATTTTCTACAAAAATTCGCTATAAAAAAAATCAAAATGTTAATTAAAAATCTATTTGCAGATTTAGTAGGTTTTCACGTATTACGTACGTGAAATTATATTAAGAGGAGGTAGAGAGAGCTAAAATGTTGTTTGTTTGGACAATACTTGAACAATAACGATGAATTAAAGTAGAAGCGATTGAGGAAAATTTCCCTTTCATAATATATGGGTGTTTTCTCCTGTACAGGAGGTGTCCTGTCCTCACATTATTAACCCTTTGGAGGTTCGAATAACTTTCTTATCTGCTCATGCCCGGTTAATTTGTGTTGTTCTGCATTTGACAACTCGAGGCCCCGAAGTTCCAGAGGTCGCCCTAAAACTCGACCCGGGGGCTACTTAGGTAACCCGGCATTTCGCCGCCTCCCCGGCCCGCCCCCGGTCGCCCCCTCCCGCCCCCGGGGGGTCCTCCGCTTCCGTCGCCCCCCCCCCCCCGCTTTACCCTCGCCGCCCCCGCTTTCCCCTTTACCGCCGCCTCCCGAACGGCTCTGCGCATGTGGGAGGGGGGGAATCGAAACCCCGGAGGGCTTCCTGGCCGCCCCCGTGGGGTCGCCCTTCGTATTTCCTCGTCACTCCTCGCGTTCTCCACCTTCCAAAAACGTCCCTTTCATGGTCCGTCCTCCGAAGGGTCCCGACGGGGGGTCCGCGCCTCGTGCTAGCGGGTCCGCCCCGAGGTGCCTCAGAGTCCTCTTCAGGTGACACCAAGTCCAGACCAGGTGCCCCAACGTCCTACCATGGCGTCGCCTTCGACGTCCTTGACGCCGACGTCCCTCCCGTCGGCGCCCTCCGGGACGTCGCTCATATGCGAGAGGTGCCGCTGCTCCGAGTGCTGCTGCCGTCAGTTCCTCCTCGCTCACTTTCTCCCCCAACGCTCTATAAAACGAGTAAGTTTTTCCATAATTAAACAAAAATACCTAAATAAAAATAAACAATTGAAAAAAATGAAAATAAAAATTACTTAACTGCAAAATTCCATAATATTAATCAGGCTGGGTTATCTCGACCACTGAGTTGAATTTAAAATGTTTCGGTTTTCTTAAGGGTTGGTCAATGAAAAGTCTATATTTCTAGGCCGACGTTTCGAAATATTTATATTTCTTCTTCAGGGCTTGGATAACTATTGCTTATTTCATATCCTCGTCATAGCGCTTCATGATAGATAGCTATCTATTTAAACACATCTTTGGGTATACTGAGAAACTGAGAAAAAACTTAGAAAACATGAGAAAACATTAGAAATTATTGAAGTCATAGAAGGTCTGTAACAGCAACGTGGACGAAAATACTATCACGCCGACGGGATAGTACGAGGATAGTAACATATTTTCGTCCACCTTGCTGTTACATTCCTTCTATAACTTCAATAATTTCTAATGTTTTCTCAGTATACCTTAAAGTTTTTTCTCAGTTTCTCAGTATACCCACAGATGTGTTTAAATAGGTAGCCATCTATCATAAAGCTATATGACGAGGATATGAAATAAGCAATACAGTTTTCCAATCCCTGAAGAAGAAATATAAATATTTCGAAACGTCGACCCAGAAATATAGACTTTTTATTGACCAACCCTCAAGAAACCCAAAACATTCCATAATATTCCACACAATATTGTACAACACACTAACTCAATCTACTGTTCCTCCTTACACACTTTTCCCAACACTTCTCTATAAAACAAGTGAATTTTTCATAATTAAAAAATAATAATTAAATAACAAACAATTATATTACACACCTTTTACAATATTTTTTGCACAATATTGCACAACTTATAAAAAATGTTAAATGCATGCAGGGTATGCATATGCATATGACGAGGATATGAAATAAGCAATACAGTTTTCCAAGCCCTGAAGAAGAAATATAAATATTTCGAAACGTCGGCCCAGAAATATAGACTTTTCATTGACCAACCCTCAAGAAACCCAAAACATTCCATAATATTCCACACAATATTGTACAACACACAAACTTAATCTACAGTTCCTTCTAACTTTTCCCAACACTTTTCTATAAAACGAGAGAATTTGTCATAATTAAATAATAAACAATTATATGACACCCTTTTTACAATATTTTTTGCACAATATTGCACAACATATAAAAATCATGTTAAATGTATACATGGTGTACCACGTTCTTTCACCATTCAATTACGTCAATTAGTCCATCTATCATAATCTGATTAAATTTGGCTTTTATATTTAACGCTCTTTTTCGACTGTTCTATGTGGTGTATCTATTTATTATTTATTTATTGGAGTCGAAATAATACATATAAACTAAATTTATACAAATAAAAATATACAAAACGCTTCAGTTATTCAAATCCAAAATTATTCTGAAAATTGTCTACAGTACGACTTATAGGTAAATGAGAAAACAACTGACGAACTTATGCTATCTGGTGGAGTCGCGAATTCAAGCATAGTCGTCATACATTATGACCAAATAACAAAAAACTATGGAATGCCTAATTATTGAAAGAAAAAATAAAAGCACTAAAACGCTAAATTCGAAATAAATTTCCATGAAAAACGAAAATTCCCTGAAAAGAAGGCTAACTAAACTTGAATGTACGATTTTACCACCTTCTTAAAACCTTAAAAACTATGAAAGTATGACAAATTAACATTATTATCAAACAGAAATTTTAAAACACGAACTTACGCACTTCTCTTGTAGAAGGCAAAATAAAATTATTACCTACCTAACAGAAAATATTGGTAAAAAATCCTTTCTAACGTGCTTTAAACTAAATCTTGAGTGATTTGACTGAAATTTTGATATTTTCCGTGAAAACGGGTTTCGCGCAGTTGAAGAACTCGACAACTTCGATTCAACGTGAAAAATCAGTAAGTTGCTCCCAATCGCATCACCTCATGCGGGAGTTTCGAGTTCCCCCTGTTTTATGGAAAACCTTCAATAAAATTAACGATTCCTTTTTTAAAAAAATTACTCTCATTTATACGATTTTAAAAACTTTTTTTTTAACATATAGCTTGTATCACTTGTAAGAAAGTTGAATTGTTAAACAAATGAAACTTTTACGTTTTAGAACATTTTCGTAGACAATTGGGTTATTGCAGTGGCTCCATAATTTTTAAAATGAAAATTTCTCCGTGGAAATAGTTTAGAAGCATTGCGGAACGATTCATGGATTTTAGCACTTTATCAGGAAAACTTCACCTTTGTTTTTGAGTTATTCAATTTTGATCATTTTTCTCGTGTTTTCGACTTTAGAAGTTATTAAAATGGCCATAACTACCTTGAGTGCAAACTAAAAAGTTCCTGTCCTGCAGCATGATCCTATAAGCGAATTTTTCGAAAATTGTTTTGAAATTTGAGCACATTGAGTGCAAAGAAATTATGAACCACAAATCTTGAGAAAAAAAAAAAAAAAAAAACGTTCTGAATCATATTCTACGATTCAAAACAGATTTTGATGTTGAGCAATTTTCCAGTTTTTTAATCGATTTTTCAGCAAATATTAATAGAATTGAAGTAGGTACATTTTTCACCATAATTTCGTGAATACATTTTTTAATGTCCTAGGTTTATCATTAATGAACATTTTTGACTAAAATTCCGATAAAAATATTAAAAATGAAAAACTACGAATTTTTTAATCCCCTAGACGGCATGAATAATTCCTACGAAATTCTCTTGCCTGTTTCTGGAAAAACTTCCGCAAACTGTCAGCTTTTGAACGGTCTATGCAAATTTACTTTTACTCTGCTAATTGGAGGAGAAAAGTATGTTTTATGTCGAGAAATGTGGTTTTTTCCTATGAAATTGAGGTTTTTTGTGAAGAATGACCCCCTCAGCAAATTCTAGTTTGCGACCGGTTTCTTCATATTTTTTGAATCGAATGGTAACACTCGCAGATCTCTCCAACTCCCTTGCAACCGAGTTTTTCAATGTAACTAACGTAAGGGTTTAGGTAAGTTTTACCTTTAAAAAACACAGGAAAATTAGCATAACAAATGAACTTAAAACTAGTTTGTTAAAGTGTAAACTCGGTTGTAACGGAGTTAGAGCGATCTGCGAGTGTTACTATTCGATTCAGCGTGGAAAAATACGTAGAAACCTTACGCATAACGCTTTCCGAGGTTGTGTGCCAAAGCAATGACACGAAAATCAAAATGTAGCAAATCCTACGCTAGAGTTCGAATCAGATTGAACATCGGATCACTCGTTTAGGGGCTCGATGCTATTTTTCCACTCGTTTAAAGTGGTGAATGGTTATTTTTTACTCTTCTAAACTTTTGTATTTCGAAATTCCGTTTTGGATAAATTTTGGATACGTAAATCCGTTCTTAGCGAATGCTTATACCCTTAAAAGAACGTTCTCGCAAAATTTCAAGATTCTATCAAGTAGTTCGGGCAGTGCGATGATACGTGAGTGAAAACACACAAATTATCTAATACATAGTGGATTTTAAAAATGCGGCAAAAATGTTGAGGAGGCACGTTTTATGAGAATGACGCCCACGTGCTCGTGAATATTTCAACGGATCACGTCTGTTAGGTATTCCCTGGTTATATACGGAGGAACTGCATAATATTTGTTGTAAGCTCTTGATGTCCTTTGTGGCAATCTACCGATTGTCGTGATCTCTTGAGTTTCTATTGCATATTTCAATCTTTTGATGTAATTTTGGGACTCAGGTGAAATAAGTAGAACAAGATTTTAATCACTGGGATAATTTATTACGCTTTTCTTTATGTCGCTCCAGAAGAAAGGTTATCAGGGGGGTTTTCTATCTAGCCTGTAGGTTGATTAGTTTCTTATATTCACTTATTTTAAAGATTAAAGAAATACCGCAGGGAAGAGAGAGGTATGCGGGATAGCAATGGATTAGGTATTAGTATAAACAATGGAGTTTATGTAATATTAATTGCTATTAACGCAAGTGAAACAGAGAGGTAAACTCACCGTTCTGAAGTTTGAACAACGACCAACGTGCACGCCGTTCCATTTAACAGATCAAAGTAACAGGTTTTGATAGTTGTTTCACCATTCTAGTCTATTATTATAGTAGATATCAATTGAATGGATGTCTAGAAGAAGGGCGTTTGTTAAAAATGAGGAACGAGAAGGAAGCGGTTTTGGTGTCGTAAACTACCGGTAGATTGCAGTAAAATGCAATCAAAGAGAAGAGACTTTTGCTGGAAATGATTCTTTAAAGGGTTTAAGTTATCAACCACCTGAAAAAAAAGAGAGTTTTGAAAGTTTATTCGTCGTGTTGCCAAAAATAAAATGCGCCCTTCTTCTCGAAACCCATTAAATTGTAAGATGTAATTAGGTGTCTGCTTGAATCGAAACGTAATGCAGCTTAACAAATTAATAAAGGGTGATTCTTGTATCACACCACGTATTCTGTGTCAAGATTCTCAATAAGATATTTTTTCGCATTGTATTTGGAGCAATGGAAGTTGACATTTATCAGTCTTCAAACTAAGTATTCACATGTTTCAAACTATTGAATATTGTTTCCGAGTCTGCAAGGCAGCGGAAGCTTTGTTTTCACTTTCGAAATTAAAAAAAAAAAAAATGTGTGTTCCAAAATCGAAATATTCTACTCGCATTTTGCGCCGTCTGTCTGTCCGTCCGTCCGTCTGCCTGTCCACATTTCCTTGTAACAGCCATAATTTCTCAATTTCAATTTGATTTTAATGAAATTTTCAGGAATAGTGTGGGTTTAGCCCTTGTTGGTCCCTTATAAGTCTCATCGTGATTGAATTAACGGTACGTTCTGGGCATAAGTCCGTCAATGTTAAGAGATCTTGGTCAGATTTTCAGGGATGAAATACTACCATTACAACATTTACCGTGATTGAATCGACGGTACGGTGTGCGCATGCGCGAGCGTTTGTCTTTCTATATTTCCTTGCAACAGCCGTAACTTCCACTATTTTGATCGGATGATACCTAGTTGGGGGATGACAATTTGATCATCCTATATCAATTTCAGCATGATTGTATCATTAATAGCTACAGCGCATGCGCCAATATGAAATCCTTGTAACAAGCTTATTTTCCACAGTTTTCATCCGATCTGGATGAAATTTTCAGGGAATGTGCGGAATAGGAGTTAGACTAGGGGTGTGAAAAAAATCGATTTTTCCACTTTTCGATTTAATTGATTTTTTTGGACAAAAAATCGATTTAAATCGATTAAAATTGTATGACTTTTAACCTCTTTAATAACCAATATCTTTTATTAAACTCAATTTGATCTAAGTAATTCAAAGTGCTCAATTTGATTATTTTAAGTAATTCTGAAGAGCACTCCATGGTATGCCCATGGATGAACCATGGTACGCCCAGTAACATCTCTACTGTCTAGGCAAATAGGGCAAGGTGAACAAAAAGGCACTCTTTAAAAATGAAAATGTAAAAATAATAAAATATGTTGATAGGTATAAAATTTATTTTATAAAATTGTACCATTCGAAAACTTGGAGAACAGCAAATTATTAATCTAGCTCCCTAGTTGGAACTAGAAAAATATAGAAATATACCTAATAGATAAATTTTGGTTCTTCCATTCGATTAATACAATTACTTTTTTCATTATTATTATTACATTTTTTCAACCATCATTCGCCCAGCAGAATACGCATAGAATACAGCTAGATAATCACAACATAGGTATCACGCCAAGAGCCTGCTTGCTCTAGAAAGTAGGTAGGACGTGCGAAGGTAACGATTTTCATAACATGGATAAATTTGTGACACCTTGTACCACTAGTATTTATCCATTAGTGAGTTGGATAAACATCGCGTCATCTCGTTCGATCATGAGTTTTACATCTCGTTTCTTCGACAAATCGTGAGGATTTACGGTAAAATGTGGCTTGAAACAGCACCACCCAAAAAGTCCGATTATTAATCGATGTTTTCCCCGAAAATCAATTCTTTCGATTAACCCAAAAAATCGATTTGATCGATTTTTTTCACACCCGTAGGTTAGACGGTCCTCTGTCAGTTTCATTGCTGCCAAATCAATACTTCACTCTGCGCATGCGCAAACGTAAATTCCATTATGCTCCATTTTTTTCACGCCTTGTCGTTCGATCTCGCTCAAATATGGTTGATAGTTGAGGAATAACGACTAGATCATCCCATATCAATTTCAACATGATTGTACTGCGCACGTGCCTATGTGAAATCCCTGTAACGACCTTAATTTCCACTGTTTTCATTCGATTTCGATGAAATTGTCAGAGAATGCGCGGGTTGGGTTGTAGATGGTCCCCTATCAGTTTCATTGTTGCCAAATCAATACTTCATTCTGCGCATGCGCTAACGTAAATTCCATAATGCTCCATTTTTTGTTTATTATCTCCAATATTTAGCCTATGTGATCGTATAGCAAAAAATTTGTATACCCCCCCCCCCCCCCCAAACTTTGTCACTCTACGTTTCAAGGTGCGTAGAATCCAAATTTGAAATGTCCGTCCGCCGTTCGCCGTCCGCCCTCCGGGCCATAAAAGGCCTTAGAATTGGCTTAAAAAATCTGTTCTTTCGCACATAGACTCCACTTGGGGTCTAGTTGGTCCTAACTTCTCGCCAGCTCGATCGCTCCACTCTCATGGGTGCTATGAGCCAAAAATAGGTGAAAAAGTGTCTTTTTTTTTTGTATATTTCAAGTTGTATAGAAATTGGAGATTCATGAGTGAAAAGAAAATGTTAGCTATTAATTTTATGGAAAAAAAGTATTCTAAATGATACTCTTCTATTCAAAAAGAGATTTTGGATTTTAGGCTATTTTTTGCAATTTTATAGATTTTTTAAAACAAAATTTAATGAAGTTCAAGTTTTTAGCATAATTTCGTACATTTTGACCAATCTTATACTAAAAAATATCAATTTAACAATTCTTAGCCATTTTCAGTGATTTTGTCAGCACATTTTTTGAAATTTGACCAATTAGATGATATCAATATAGGTAACAGTATGATCTGTGAGAATGCTCGGTTTTGGTTGTAGATCCCGTACCTAGTTCATTGTTTTTAACTCATCAGTTCATTCTGCGCTTGTACATACGTAAATTACATTGAGTATAATTTTTTCGTTTATTAATTGACCAATTACACGTCTTGATTTACTCTTTTCCGCTATGGAATTCTTCAAAACCATTTTAAACTTTTAATGTTCACTTTTTGTTTAATTCATGATAGGTAAACGAGGAAGCTATGTGCCACACCCAACTTGGCAGACGTTTTTTCATTGAACTTATACATCGTGGATTCAGATGAGTGTGAAAAAATATTTTTGGAATTTAAGAACAATTTGGATGTCCGGCGGGGTCTCGGAACCGTATTATCTCTGGCAATATGGATATACTGCTCAGTGCGATGGCAATGGATCCTGGTTCGAACTTTTAGAAATCCATCTGAATTTGCCAGAAGAGACGCGTTCCGGACGTTGAAACTCGGGGAGATGAAATGAAAGCCGTCCGCGTCGTATACGGACGGTCGGAGGAGCGGAGCGCTCCGCTAGTTGACCATATTCGTAGATCCTCAAGGTGACTACATTTCTACCGCCGTCCCACTTTAAAACGCCTTCTGTCCTTGATTGAGGTCACTTGCCGTGTTTTTCCCTCTTGAATGCACAATCCGGGATTTTTTGTTGCTCCTTAACCTCCTGGCAAGTGCACTACTACTAACATTCTCGTATGGCGAATGATCAGTTGAGGGCGAAGAAAACATCAGCTTTTTTTTGTTTTAATAGAACATAGCATGAGAAAAACATTAGGCGTGTTCCAAGCACCTGTCTGAGTTCATGAACTCAGATGGGTTCCACGAGTTCACGAAACTTTTAGGTTCAAGAACCCATCTGTGGGAGGAACACTATAGTTCACCTGACACGTAATGCACCAACTTGCGCTAGCGTCGTCTTTAGTAACGTGAAAACCTCGTCATCGAAATCCTTAGAGCATTTTGAAGAAAAAGCCAAAAATGTGCAAAAAACGGCATTTTCAACTTTTTTGAAGGTTATTTGCTAATTGCCACCCTCAGACTATTTTCCCAGGTATGAAAGTATAGGAAATCATTGGTAACTATTGAAAATTTCATCAAAATCCCTCGCGCCATTATTGAGAAGAGGCAAAAACAATATAGGTGCTAAACACGACGTTTTTTTCTAGTAAGGTAGGGTGGGCCAAGTGCGTACGAGGAAAACATTAGTTTGACTTTGCCTGCCAATTACCAACTACCCTTAAATAAATGTTTTCTATGTATGAGTAGACAGCGGATAATAGAAAACTGACAGTTTTAATAATTATTAGATGAAGCAAATTGAAAAGAGAGATGTGAAAAACGATAGATAACACAACTAGCATCAAGCGGGCTAATGACAAGGCATTTAGCGTGAAGGTTTGCGATGAAATGAATTTTCGGAAGGTTCAAAAAGGTTTCCTTCAGTTCGAGTTCTCAACCCTCTCCCCGAGCAGGTCTGAAAAGTTCATGAACTCACTAAACTCGGTTCATGAACCCAACGCGGTTTTTTTTTTTTTTTTTTTTATTAAATAGAAATTTGTTTATTGACCAAAGTCATTTACAAAGTATTGATATAGGCAACAAATTATACAATTGGCCTGAAACATGAAATACATTAGCCCAACGGTTAATGTGACTTGTACAACATTAAATTATATAGATTTATAACAAATTCATGAATTTAATAACAAAGTAGATAAAATAATAAACAACATAATGAGTGTGGAGGTGACTAGTTTCGCAGTGCCAAACCAAGATGAACTTCAGTGACGAATTTCCTCTTCAAAGTTTTGTTAGGTATTGTGGATGGTTCTCTTTTGATCAAGGGGTTGTTGTGGAGTCGCATCGATGTAGCCAACAATGCCGATTGCCTCTGGACTACCTCACTGACAAGATCCATACGCAGATCATTATGTAAAGTTTCATTACTGACGTACCATGGTGCGTCAGTTATAATTCTTAGTACCCGGTTTTGTAGTACTTGTACATAATTTAAATTGCTTTTCGCAGCCGAGCCCCAAATTTGGCAACCGTAGGTCCAGATGGGTCTGATTAATTGGAGGTAAATTGGAGGTTTACTCCTGAGCAGGGAATACAGTTCTTTGACCCTTGACCGTAATTTCCCTTTCAGGTACTTGATATGGTCTGAAAACGTCAGTTTTTTATCAAGTATTAATCCTAAATACTTGACATTATTGTTTTCTGGTATATACTCATTACCGAGCTGGTACCTCCTTACCACCCTTTTACGTTTCAGGGAAAAAGTAACAAACGACAATTTCAAGGGATTTATCTTGGTGTTTGTGTCATTTATCCAAGCTGAAACCTTATTCAAGGGGTGTAGCGACCTCCCGTCAACATAATAGCTGTGTCATCAGCAAATTGCGCCACCATACAGTTTTCGCCAACTGGAAAATTTCGGGTGTACAGGAGGTAGAGGTATGGTCCTAGCACACTTCCCTGCGGCACTCCCGCCGAGATAGGCCTGACTGAAGAAAACGCATTGCCAATAACGACTTTGAATGTTCGTCTGGCTAAATAGCCCTGTGAAAGCAGCACTAAGTTGCCGGGTAGGTACGGTTTTAATACGTCAATAAGCTTTTCATGAAGCCAACGCGGTGGGAACACCTTAGCGAGTGTTGAGTAGAACTCAAAACGCTTGGAACACGATTCACGTTCGCTCAAGGTTCGACGCCGAACCAGTTCGGAAAAGTTCATAAACTCGCGGTGCTTGGAACACAGCTAATATTCAATGTAAAGAAGTACAAAATACCCCCCCCCCCCCCTCCCCTTCACTTAAAGCAAGCTTGTATCGTGTGGTGGGGTTATGGCCTCAAGAACCTGTTTTTCGTTCATTTATAGGTACCTAAGTTGAGAGAAAAGAAGTAGAAAGAAATAAAACAGAGATACGACAAGAAGAAAGATTCTTCTTTAATGATATATTTATGATAGATTATTGATTGATGATAGAAAGAAAGGTTTCTCGACGAGTTTCAATGCATTAGGAACCGATAATCGAGAAATAACCTTGACAATATTCCCCCATGGTTTGAGGATTAATCACTGCAATACCCGGAAGAGCTGCTCCTGCTTATATAGAAGCAGGAGTATTGCCTTGGGAGCCGTTGTGGTGGGTGGGTCCTGGCCGGTCGGGACATCCTGATTTCGACCTGTGATACAAAGTGCTCTCTTCTCCTGCTTTGTTTTGACTATTCTCTCCGAATTGCTCTACTGACTTCATAAGTTAAATTACTGTTATATTATTGCTGTTTCTGGTAAAATTGTTCTTTTTCTTGTTGTTTTTCTTAAATTTGTAAATTCTTGTGTACATTGAATCGCTACTTTTATTATGCTGGTGTGAATTGGGCTTGCCCGTTAATAAAAAAATAAATGATAATTGAAAAAAACCATTACCAATACATGTAATTGGGATAAGTAATTGCTTCAAACCATTCCCATTACAGGAATGGTAATGGTAATTGCAATTACTTTGGGAGTAATTGCCAGCTTTAAACCCCAGTCTTTGCTTGTAGGCATACCTGAACATCCTCACTGTACTAATTTTATTGCATTTAAAAGAAGTAATTGAAAAAGTAATCATTACTCAAAGTAATCATTACCTTACAGCTCTGATTCTTAGCGAGTACGGAGATTACGTACATTGTACTCGGGAGTCTGTGCACATACAATAATGTCTTATTACAAGTAAGGTGACGTACTTTGTGCTTCGTCACATTACTTAGCGAGTAAGGAGTCTTAGATACGTTAACTCGCGAGTCTGCGCACAATACATAATGTCTTATTACCAGTAAGGTGACGTTCGTTGCACTCCCAAATCCGCAGGAGACATACGGCGTACTCCACCTTCCGAGTGGTACATACGGTGTCCCTGCTTCATTTCCGGTGAGAAGCTGTGAAGGCCGAACAGCGTCCCACTTACTGCCGTCGAGTCATCTTCTATTTATAGTCATCTTCGTGGATCTTTTGGCTCCGCTCTTCGCTCCCAACGTTTATTACTGAATTTCCCAAGTCCCGCCCATGCCAACGTGCTTATTCTATTCGGCTGTTTTTAGTTTCATTAATCAATAATTTTTTAAAGGCCATTAATTGAATGTGTGGTGTAAATCACTGGTTTTATGTAAAAATTTAGATATTTTTGAAAACTTTCCAAACTCAATCAGGTAAAGTTTTTGTTGTACCCAGCTTGGTGTCAGTGGTGTCATAGGCTTTAGCAAAATCAAAGAACACACTATGGCATGCTTCCTAACCAAAAAGGCGCCCTGGATATACCTTTTAAAAGCTGAGAGTTGTTCAACTGCTGAGAAGCGTTTGCGAAAAACACAGAACGTAGAATAGAATTCTAGAAATAGAATAGAATAGAATTATATTCTATGTTCTGTGGCGAAAACCAGCCTGATATTGGCTGATGAGGCAGTTGCCCTCAAGAAACCATAGAAGCGATATTTGACCATAGCTTCCAGGATCTTGCTCATGCAGCAAGTAATCAGAGAGTTATTAATGCAGTAAATAATGCAGAGAGTTATTTTATTATTATTATTTTATTTTTCATTTTTATTGGTTTATTATTTCCAATAATAAGCCTATGTGATCGTACAGCAAAAAATTTGTATAACCCCCCCTCAAACTTTGTCACTTTACGTTTCAAGGTGCGTAGAATCCAAATTTGAAATGTCCGTCCGCCGTCCCCCGTCCGCCGTCCGGGCCATAAAAGGCCTTAGAATTGACTTAAAAAATCTGTTCTTTCGCACATAGACTCCACTTGGGGTCTAGTTGGTCCTAACTTCTCGCCAGCTCGATCGCTCCACTCTCATGGGTGCTATGAGCCAAAAATAGGTGAAAAAGTGTATTTTTTTCGTATATTTCAAGTTGTATAGAAATTGGAGATTTATGAGTGAAAAGAAAATGTTTGCTATTAGTTTTATGGAAAAAAAGTATTCTAAATGATACTCTTCTATTCAAAAAGAGATTTTGGATTATAGGCTATGTTTTGGAATTTTATAGATTTTTTAAAACAAAATTTAATGAAGTTCAAGTTTTTAGCATAATTTCGTACATAAATTTTTGAATGTTCTATTTCATAGTTGATAAACTTTATTTGACCAATGTTATGCTAAAAAATATCAATTTAAAATTCTTAGCCATTTTCATTGATTTTGTCAGCACATTTTTTGAAATTTGACCAATTAAATGATATCAATATACAGTATAGGTAACACTTTTATGTGCTGGAAAGATGACTTGGTAATAAATTGTTTTGTTTATCAACTATATTAAAAAGCGTAAAATTGTGAGGTTCCGCTGCTGTAATGGATAGAACCCATTTGTGAGGTCCGAAGCTCCGAGTTGCGATACATACCTAGTATACTATAAGCGACGTTTAATAATTATGGACCAGAGATCTACGTAGAAGGGCTGTCTAATACATAAATAATAAACCTTTGTGTAATAATTTGCAGCGTTTTTTTTATGGATCCTGTGTCTGAATTATTTGAATGACATCACCTGGATCGCCGTAATGTCCCTTCGCTCTCTATTTCCAGAAAAAGTACCCTTGTCCAGAAAAATGAACGTCAACGCGAGTGTGAAGAGAATACGTGTTATTGATGATCATAATCACCTTTTAAATACGTTAGTTGAAGCTGCTGAGATAATTGCCTCTCCTTTGCCAAGAAATCGAGTTCATTATATAATTAGGGTTATTTATAGACGGACAAGTGACGGCTATTTCATTTTATAGATTTTCTGTCGTATTCTCTCTCCATGGGCCCTTACAAACTCATCAAGAAGAAAATTAATCGAAAATGTGAACTCGAGACTTGTTGATGAGTTTCCTCATAGAGGGGGAAACTATTCTAAACTAAATGGCAGGGAAAGTCGTCAAAAATATATTAGTTCGTTAAAAATAAGGCTTAGTCTTAGAGTGAGTGTGTCACTCGTCCTCATTAATGCATTCAATGTGTGTATTTCGATTAATTCTGTATGCAATTTTCATTTTAAATCTATCTAGCTCGGTGCAATTGCACCAGAAATCTGTGCGTAAATATTATCTATGTGATACTGGAATAATTGACCATTTTGTGATAATTTGCTGCAGGAAAAAAATAATAATAATGAATTGTTTGTTATGTTGCAGAGAAGAAGCCTTTCCGACATGGCCACGCTCCAGCTCCGGATCTCGATCGTCGAGAAAAACGTCACGAAGACGATGGGCTTCGACCCGTCGACGACAGTTTACGACGCCTGCCGAATTATCAGGGAAAAGATAACGGAGGCCAACATGGGCGAAGGTGAGTTGACAATGTCTACATGTAAATAGGTTGAGGTTTATACATTTTTATAAATATTTAGGTGGATACTTGTAGCAGGAACCCGTCTACCATCTCCCTCATTATCAGCTCGTCCGTGTTTAGTTTGTTATCGGGTGGTGTTAATTGCTACGTAAAATAGGCCCTCTCGTACACTCTCCGAACCAAAAGCACATCACGTTTGGTCTTTATTTGTCGGCTCTTAACTAGATACTGTTCCTTAATCGCTGAGAACACATTGTTAATTAAATTGAATTAGAACATGCGATAAGAGGCATCACATTCAACTTTTCTTGCTCCTAGCAAATTCTCGTATATATACATATACTTGATTTATCGTCAGAATTGAGGTTTAGAGAATGGGTTCTGTAACTTTAGAGAGGCTGTCCTGGTAATGGTATTTTCCGTTACTATCCCACCAGGGCTCTCTCGCCGCCCGCCATGTCCAACTAATCTAAATTTTTACTAAAGGATTGACTACTTGATGTCATGTATTTTTGAGATGGAGCGAAGCGAGCTTCCAGACCATTGATCTGTGTGATTTGTCAAATCTACTGTGAGCTCGTTTACAACTACTCTTGGAGGGATTTTACACAGATCAATTTTTTGCCTAGACGAGTGGTCTGGATACTCTCTAAGCTCACATCACTAAAATACACAACATGAAGTAGTCAATCCCTTAGTAAAAATTCAGATTAGTTGGACTCCAAAGTTTGCTGACACATAACCGACTAGGTCTGGAAAATGACACGTCATTTCTTTTCTGTTTTGTTGAATGCTACGTTTCAAGCCACATTTTGGCTCATCTGCAGGCAAATCGTGAATGAGATAAACAGTTTTGAAATTGAATAAGTTTTTGCACATGAGAACAGAATGAACTGAGGTAGAGCTCTGGCAGTGTAAATGTTTTCTATTAGGTAGCCTGCGAATTCCGTCTATTCCTATGATTCTTGTGACTGCGAGAGGTGAAGGGGCAGGGGCTGGCTATTTTTCCGAGGGCATCTTTGGGGACTCTAATCTTCTGCTTAACAATCCACCAATTTTGGCACTGAGTTAGGCAGTTTGCAGCACTGCGATGGAAGTTGGATGATTTAATGCGATTGTATGCCACAAGAAAATGCAATTATCCCGACTCGTGCATCATCGACTCACATTCCACTGTCGTTGCACTCCCATTCGCTGTTGCGTCCTCTTGTGAGATGATACGTTCGGCACCATGTGATGCAACCTTATCAATAGTGGCTGGGAACTTGCCCGCTAGTGGGTGTCTAGCCACTGTGGAATTTATGGCACCGAGATAGCCGATATCCTCGCAAAACTTGATTCAAGCAACCTCCCTATCTGGGACAGGGACTTTCGGTCACGTTATGTCTGAGCAGAAGTGAGGTAGCATCAGCGGTGATGCAAAGAACCGTCAGCTCAACAGCAGCAAAAGGGAAGAAATCCATCAGAATACCACAAAATGACCTAGTGGCTAATTTTATACTGATTACTGGACAAGATTATCTGCAGGCCCATTTGCACTGCATTGAAATTATGGACCATGAGCTCTATATAAACCTAATGAAGAAGTTTCCGAATGGAAAAAGAAAAGCTTACCTACCATAAATACTGGGCAGCCCGGAGGGAAATAGCTTCATTACTGCTCCGGGAAGGCGACCGATAAAAAAAAGAACTGATTCACATTGTCTTGAAGTGTCTACTACCTTCCAAATTTGGATTTAGACATTAGATAGACTCCAACCCGCACAACCTCTGAAAGCTTTATCACTATTGGTGTGCAATTTCGTATGTTTAGTTTTGCTTACATGGGTAGGTACTATTGATTTCATGTTTATGTTCATGTTTCATGTTTGTTTCATGTTTTGTTGTGAATCCAATAAATGTTGACTTTACAAGTTACTACTTTTGATATTTACTCTATCTTCGCCGAGCGGGTACTTCAGAAATATGACGTGGGTTTCACGTTCTCAACTCTCACTTTCTTCATCAATATTTGGAGTTGAAGAATCTGAACACATATATTCGAATTTAATCCTAGAAATTGTCACTCCCAGTTATCTATTCGGCAGAGAGGAGCTTGGAGAAAGTCACCTCCAGTTACTCATCTCAGTAACATACCGTTGTACCAATGACTCGAGATGACTTGGTCGCCATGAGATATGGGAAGGAGCCAGAGAGGTTACCTAGCCACTGTAATGGTTTTAACAATCAGATGAACCTCGGTCATGCTCTTAATTGAGAATTGGGTGGCCTCGTAAAGCATGTCCATGACCAAATTAGATTCCTCCGCCAAGATGGCAAGTCTCGCTTGGAATTCCGTCGGCCTGGAACCGGTCTTGCTAGAAATCGAAGATGGCACT
Organism: Adelphocoris suturalis; assembly: GCA_030762985.1. Taxonomy (NCBI): domain Eukaryota; kingdom Metazoa; phylum Arthropoda; class Insecta; order Hemiptera; family Miridae; genus Adelphocoris; species Adelphocoris suturalis. Next base: position 48,623,509 of record CM061044.1, read on the forward strand.
ACAAAGTTAGTTGCAGACAATAAAGTACACTGAATCTGGGATGCCGAGAGAACTGCGTACTTCGATACACGCATGATTAAACCAGTGTCCACACTATGCCTCCCGGCCTCCCCCGGCACAATCCGCGCAGCTTAACTACCTAGTCATTGAGAAGTTTTGTTAAAATTGAAGCTATTGCAATGGCTCCAAAAATTTTAGTAAATTTCATCAACTGAAATCCGATTAGAGGCATTCTGAATCGAATCCTAGAGTTTAACGCTTTTTCATATAGGTACCTATCTCCTTCCAGCCGGTAACTCTCCTTAGGATTGAGATAAAAATTCCGTTCTTGCGCCGAAAAATCGAACTTTCTAAACGAAAGGATGAGTTCGTTGGCAAGCATTTTTTTTAGAACATTAAATTGGTCACAGTTCAATAAATGCGATTTAAAAAAATCACTGAAAACAGCTAAAAACGCAAAAATCGTTAAATTTATATTTTGTTAGCAAAATTTTAGTCATGAAAAGTTATTTAACAATGAAATAACATTTAAAAAATGCACAAAATTATGCTGAGAATGTACATGAATTTCATTAAAATTTGCTGAAAAATCGAAAAAAATCAAAAAAGGTAACAATACAAAATTTATTTTGAATTGCAGAATATAATTTAGAATGCTCTTCTTTTTTTTGTCATAAAATTGCTGGTTAACCTTTCTTTTCACTCAAGTCCAGAATTTCCGAAACAATTTAACAAAATATGGTACGATAATTTGCGAAAAACTACAAATAATACCGCTGTAAAATGTCCATTTTCTTGTGTGCTGTTCGAAAATTTGATAACATAGGTATCTTTTGTAGTAAAACCGCAATATTAGTTATAGATTTAGACAGTAATCCATTACTGTCATTATTCGAAACTTTAGGAATGTGTAAATGACCTGGAATCCATTTCTGAGCAAAGAAATTTGCTTTTTAGTAAATCAGATAATATATTTATATTTTTTGAATTGAAATAATGATTACAATTAAGAAATAATAATAAGCAAATATACGATTATTAAATCTGTTATCTCTACACGATTAGTGTTTAGAAAGTTGAGTTTTTATTGGAAGTGGATATGTCGATTTTTCAATTTTGCCCAAGCTTGTACCACACCACATCTTTTTTGTCAAGATTTTCAACAAGATCTTTTTTCGCATTGTAATTGAAGCAATGGACATAGGTACTCATCATCAGTCATTAGGAAGTTTTTGCAGTTTTCCGTCTGAGTCGTTCAGCTGAGTCATTGTACGAATAAACCAGGAGCTAACCACTGAGTCGTATTGTACGAACAGGGAATCGTTGTACGATTGACTGAAACGATTCAAAAGTCACACTAACGTGTCTACACTGCTCCAAAACTTCATAATTAAGCCCCCGTTATAGATTACCTAACGTGTAATGTATTCTTTTTCTTTCATAATGAAATAAGTAACTATTAAATTATCTACAACTTTATCAACCTATATGGTTTAATTTTTTCACTAGAAGTGAAAGGAAGGTAGAAGAAGGAAGGAAAGTTGTTAAGGCAATCGAAATTCGCCTCGGGTTAGGAGAATCTCTTTCGAGAACTTATTGAACTACAGGGTGGATTCGGATGAGAGAGAATAATGTTTTTGGGGGAGTAAACCAAAAATGGAGTAAAGCGCAATTTTCTATCTTAATCTGTTTTCTAGATATAACATAATTGGGAAACGCTGAGGAAATTTCGGAAAATTTAAACGAAAAATGAACAAAAGAACTCCATGGACAAAATGGAAATACCTCAAGTCTTTTATAAATACCTGGTACCTAAAGTTGGGAAAACCAGGATTTGATTAAGATTAGACTTCCAAAAAGGTCTCTTCGAATTAAGAGCCTCTCAAATTTTCCCAACTTCTCCCAAGTCGGGAAAACTGAAGAGGGAGCCCCCCCCCCCCCCCCTACATCCCGCTATAGCGACGCCTCCTGACCACATTAATAACCTAATCTGTTGTTCTTGTACAGAGATTCACTTGGCCGGCTACGTCTAAATAATTCGATGTATTTTTTGTTCCATAGCCAAAGATTACGGTCTCTTCTTGGCTGACGAGGACGTGAAAAAAGGTGTTTGGCTAGAGCCAGGCCGCGATTTGGAATACTACATCCTCAGGAATGGTGTAAGTGTCCACTCTTAATTTCCCGAAATAGTGTATTATTATAAATAATATTTCTACATTACCTTCACAAAAAATTCCTCTTATGCGTAGTTACTGTAAATTTATCATACGCACTTGTTTCGATTAGGTTTATGCCCCACACCTCCTAACGTTCATCACTATAATATTCTTGTATTTTTGATTCGTGGTTTTTAATGTATTTCTTCAAAAAATAAAGCTTTTGCGATGGCCCTAAACAATCAACCCTTCCAAATGAAAGGATGAGTATGTTGGCCAGCACTTTCTGGGTACATCAAATTGGTGACATTTGTGTTCTCAAAATCACTAAAAATGACAAAAAAAGACTGAGTAATGATGGTTCAAATATAATTGTTAGCAGAATTTTACTCAAAAACAATTGTTAACAATAAACAAGAACATTGAGAAATGTATGCTCAACATTATCCTGAAAATGTACTAAATTTAATCAATATTTGCTATTTAAAAAATAAAAACTGCCAAAAATAGTGTAGAATCTAAAATCTTTTTCTAATTACAGTTTTTTAGAACGATTTTTTGTCATAAAATTGGTAGTTACAAATTTCTTTGCGATCAAGTGCTCAAATTTAAAACAGTGTAACATTATACTGTAATTAGCGGAAATTCGCTCATAGGATCATGCTGCATGACTGGAAGTTTTGATAAAGGACGTGTGCTTAAGTTTATGCTCCCCGTTTCAAGATATTTATCTTGAATCCGAGATTTCAAGATTTGAAAAAAATACCCACTTCCCTCATCAGTAAATAATTGTCTCCCAAAATGCAGACCAAAGTTTGGAATTTTTCGAAATCACTATCATGTCGAGCGAAAGCTTTGTCAAAAGTATAGCACCATATTCATACCATCTTAAGGAGTTCTTATTCGAAAATGAGTATGCAATTTTCTCAATCAAATAATCTACCGTTTGGGTCCTAATGAATGCCTTTTGTATATGAATGTAAATATTTGGGGGTGCTTATACATTAACATTTGAGATTCAGGGGGCAAATAGACTTGCTAGTGAAAAGATTAAAACTTTTCTGTGTTTAAAATTTTAAGAGGTTTCACTTGAATAATTTTGTTTAAAATGATTTAATTTGGTTTATGCAATTCTTTGATTAGATATGGTATCGTGGTATTGGGAGGGGAGGGGCATGTAAAAGTTCGTTTCACTCATTGCTAGTTGTCCAAAATATAATTTTTCGTATAATTCTAAATAAACCATCTAGATATTCCGCTTCATTCCGATTCAGCTTTACTTTATAGGGAACTGTTTTTTTTTTTTTTAAATTCGGGTGAAGGAATCATGTTTACATGTATATAGAACTGGTATTGATGACAGTAATTTATCGCAGTTGGACTACACTAGAACCGCAAATAGGTCCAAAATTAGAATTCCAAAAATTAATCTGGAAATTTACAGAAGAATTGCAAATGTTGTTGCGTTACATTTTTTTTATAATCATAAAATTGATAGCAGGCATTTTGACAAATTTAAATTATTTAAACAGCATTTAATTATAAAAATTGCTGAAATTGGCTTATGATATAAGCAACCTAATCATTTTATTCTCATAATTGTTTTCTTTTACATAGTGATTTATTTTTTATATAACCATGGGGGATAGCTGCGACTCCACAGAGGGACACAAATTCTTTGAATTTAAGCCTCTATGGGCACACGTGTATAATGTATTGGTTAAGTGTTTTAGTGATTTTACATTTATTTATTTATTGATGAGTGTATTTCCTTTTGTTCGTTTTCTTGTTGTGCCAAATAAATAATCTTGATCTTAACGAGAGATCGGTACTCAAGATTGAAAAAATAACATAAATGGGATTATGATTGATTAGGGCTTTCAGGAAAGCACTGCTTTACTGTAGAGACTTGTTTATATTCTGGTTTTCGAATAATTTAAATCCTCAATTTCCTCTCCTTAGTGGTGGCTGAGATGCCACTTTTCTGCATCATCGAACCATGCGTAGCTTTTGAGCCACTTTCGGTAGGAAGTAGCTCTGAGAAAGAACGTCGCAATGTAACAGTTTTGTTCAATTTTTGAAATCACGAATTCCTTAGATTGAGTGCTTTTATGAACCATTTAGTGCTTTTATGAACAAAAAACTTTCAACAATAAGATATAAAACAAATGAATAGGTTAAAAATTCACATCCACTCTTTTTTATCTAAGTTTGACATATAAATGTACCTTGATATATTAGGATTTTTTTTTAATTTTCTCGTTGATTAGGTGTAATATTGGTTATTATTTCACCTATTGAGTGTGTTATAACATGTAATATAATGCAATAATTATACCTATATTAATCTAATTGGGATGCATAAATTATCAAGTAAATGAGAGTCAATATTATACCTAATAGAGAAATTAACCTGAATTGAAAGTAATGGCAATAAATTTAAAAAAAATAATAATGATAACGGAAAAATATATACATCAACTGCTTGCAACTTAACAAACCAAGTCATAATAAGTGTACTCTGTAATGCATGTACGTTTGTTTATTGGAATAAGGATGCGAAGTTTTTTGAGTCTCGCTGACCTCTCCCGTTTGTAAGCTATGACGTTTTGTTTTTCCAGGATCTCTTGGAGTACAGGAAGAAAATGAGAACTTTGAGAGTACGAATGTTGGACGGCACTGTGAAAACCATGTTGGTCGATGACAGCCAACCCGTGGCAAATCTCATGGTCGTTATCTGCACCAAAATAGGTAAACGTCAAAAATGATATTTTCATCTGAACCTTGAGTTGATACTGTTTGTCTTAGTCGGTGGAAAATCGATAAAAGAACTAAACTGTTTTCTCGTTATGAGTTCCAACTATGCTACAGGAATGCCCCAGGGGCCTATTTCATAAAGTGACAAGTTACAAGCTGATTTTATGTACAAGTTGTAAAAAATGAGTGTGCAAGCGTTTCATAAATGTACAAGTGCAGACTTGTAATGCATTGTGAAAATTAACAAGTGTACAGGAGAATTTGGACAAGTTACAAGTGTTTCCCCATCATTTTGAACAAGTCACTGTTTTATAGTTGTAAATGGCCGTTTTTTACCTGTTCACCTGTAAACTTGTTATTTTCCAGCATTGTGAGTTGACAATTTTTCGGTGTTTAATATGTGGAAATCATCTTCTGCTGAAGAATATAGACAAGAAAGAAGCATTCAGCGTAGAACGCTTTTTTCGGCCACGAATAAACGCTCATTTCGTGGGTATTTTTGAGTTTAACGAGAGATTTAGGATGCTTCCTAGACCCTTGAAAGATTCAAATGGTGCGTGACCCTGTGCAATTTTTCCTGATCGGGTATTGAGGATCTCCCCATCATTAAAGAACAAAGTAAAGTGTGAAGATCATCTCGAAGTTACTGATGACATTCCTAACCCAGCAGCATTTTGACTTGACGAACTGATTAATCTTTTCCGCTGAATGAAGGTGAAAAATCCGATTATACCAGCCATCAGAATAAGTTGAAATCAATTAAGTAAACAATTTCTCCACTTTTCAGTTTATAATTTGTCTGTCTTCCAATCATTACACCTTGTCGTGCACGATAAACATCCTATCGTGTACTTAACACCGTTTTTATGATTCGCTGACAAAATTTCAATTTCGGCATCCCGCTTGACGTTGTTCATTTCATGTATCCCCGCACGCCATTTTTCTTTTCTGCTACACTTGTAAACTTAGCACTCTTACTCTTACTTACACTTGTAAACACTTGTACTCTTTGTTTTGGTGAAACACTTGTTCACTTGTAACTTGTTGTTTTATGAAATATGCCCCAGGGGTTGACTATTATACGTGAGATACCTACAAATCCTTCAAGGGGTAGTTAGGGAATGAAGTGGATTTTCCTGCTAAATTAGGCTAGGCTGAGGCATGTCTTAGCTTAGACCAACATCGACTCTGTGTTACCCAAAATGTCTTCAGAGTTAAAAGTCGAACGTAGACTATAACAGACCTGATGATATTGGAGAGAAACGAATCCATAAAATCTAGTTCAGAATATTTGATATATCATCACAACCCACATAAAAAATTAGGAAATAACGGAATTTATCGCTGGTAAATTTTGCTGAACCAAGGCTCTATTTTTTATGTCAAAACCATCCTCCTCTATGTGAGCATATGGTGTAGGGAAGACATAGCTAATCACTTATCTGTGCTAGTGATAGATTCCATATTACTTATCTGTAATGTGATGGATTCCAGACTGGAGGCCCTAGTTGATCAATCCATTGACGGAACCTACTCAAGGGGAGTAGTCTGGTTTTAGGTACCCACAGGTGCCTCATTTTCGTCTTACTCTCAGTTCCTGCAATTCTGTTCTAAATGATTTGGAATTTCACAGTAATGTTCTCTATATCTTCTAGGATGTCTGGCATAAATTTTGTTCATCTTAATCAAAATAGAAAAATCCTCCCAACAGTGTTTTCAAACGTATCAAAAAAAGTAAATTTTATGTTCCTTTTCCTCAACAACCATTAGGCCGACCATTCAAATTTTAACGCGTACATCATGTATATATGTGGAAACGTTGGTGCCAAGGCTTTTTGACGAATATAGTTCACTTGATTCTGATACCCAAAAACACAAAACTCATAAAACGGCCTGCGGATTTTTCTGACACAAAATTATGTAGGTATCTAAAATAAATAAAAAAACATCCAACATTTCCATGGCACCACCTCCTTATACATCTTGTGAAAACGAGAACGAAATCGGTTGAGCAGTTACCAAGGAAAAGGAACATTTGTTTGCAGGAAACTGACTTTTCAGAATAGTGATTTTTTTGGTGTTTGCTTATGTTACGCTCCACCTTATGCTTAATGTTACACTCCACCAGCGGCACAGTAGATGGGGTAGAACACCCATTAGCTTACGCATCTCGCTGGACAAACCATGCGGAAGCAACCTCCTACTGTGCCACCGATCTCGAGTTGGCAGCCCGTGTGTACGGTATAACCTACTTCCACCAATATTTGTGGGGTGTGGAGTTCACTGTAATTACAGACCACTCAGCTCTCAAATATCTCAATACTCACAGAGATTTGAATTCTCGCCTCACAAGATGGGCCTTGAGACTGAGTGAATACCGTTTCTCAATTGGATATAAAGCCGGTAGAGCCCACCAGAACGCAGATGCCCTGTCTCGTTGTTATGTTTGCTTCACCGCAAATACTCAGCATTTTCCCACCATTCAGATTGATGAGATCAGTTTGGAACAGGATAAAGCGGAAGGTATTAAATCACTCCTAGCCTGAGCTTGTATTGATCACCTGATCAATACAAGCTGTCCTCAAGCAAGCTTGTTTGTAAGATCACTAGCTCTGGGCTCAAAATTGTAGTCCCCACTTCCCTGCGGCACCTCGTCCTTTAGCTTCATCATGATCTCCCTCAGGCGGGCCATGGAGGTATTCACACCACCCTCAGTAGGATTAGGCAATCATTCTGGTGGCCTGGGTTGCACCAGGACGTCACCAACTATGTCAAGTCCTGCCATCCATGTGCTCAGCAAAAGTATTATGGACGAAAAACTGCACCACTGGGGAAATTATCAAAGCCTTCTGGTTGTTGTGAATAACTCAGTGCTGACTTGTTCCAGCGAGCATCGTCGAGCAAGGTCATTGTCAGGGTGTGTTTTGACTCAAGTGTGTGAGGAAGTGAAAGGTGCTAACAACAGGAAATGTAATGTTTACAGTCTTTTGGCTCGAGAGGGATTTAATTAATTATTGTTTCGTACGGTTTCGGGTCCTATTTCGACTGCGCCCCTGTAACGGCCCAAAAATATTCGATACCTCAACAGGAGTTCGAACTCACATCGTTAAAACCACGGGAAATTTCCCGAAGTTGCAACACTCTAACGATCAGAGAAAAGAGGCCAGGGTGATCAAACCTCTTTGACTGTGAGAGTGATTTTCCTGGAGCGTAACACTTACTTTGTATTCCAAACATGTTGACCTCCAGCCACATCACTCTGCCTTATTTTTATATTATCCACCGAATAAGATGTTTCCAATAAAGATCGTATAATCATATATCTGCCTGTACGTAAACGCAGTTCGCCATTAACCATTTTACTGTAATAAACTGTAACTTCTGTTAGGCATGTGTGTATTCAGTGTTCGGTCAAGGTAAAAACCCGTTTAGTCATAAACTTCAGTTTTAAATATTTAGTACGTAATTATTGTACCTCTTGCCGTATTTTTTTATTGAATTCAAATGGTTTGTTTTTAGGCATCACGAATTACGATGAATACAGTTTGGTCTTTGAAAGTCAAGAAGATGAGCTGGAAAATAAACCCAACTTTGGTACACTCACTCTAAAAAGAAAAAAGGAAGAAAAAGAGCGTGACGCAAAAATGGATCAACTGAGGAAGAAAATCAAAACAGATGACGAAGGTAAAATTGACATTTTAAAATTTCAATTCACACATATATTAAGTACATACGGAAGTAGGTACTTTTTACTGTATGTTGGAACCACATATTCTTGCTAGTTTTAATCTAAATGGATATCTATTGGATAAATCGATGCTTAAGAAATGGGTAGGCAGGTGCTCCATAATAATTCATTTCTGGAAATTTCCTTTAAGGCTCTACATATTTGTATATACGGTATGATTGTGATGAATGAGAATAGTGTCTACCTTTTCGCTTTTCGGATCTGCTGTTTCCAAAATGAGGTGGCCTTGATACCATTGAAACCTCTGTGAATTGTAGAATTATTTGTCTCCTTCTTGGGAAGAAAAATTAGTCCATTCTAACTGCAGAAGGGTGAAAGCCCAGCAGTATTCTGTCACTGCTCCAGTGGTAGGTTAAAGTGTTGCTAGAGGGGACTTCTTGGTCCAGATACATAGGATGTGCAAGCCATGTGAATGCCACCAAAATAGATTGGTCAACTCTGACCAGTTATCAAATATCAGTATCAAGTTATCAAAATATCAGTTGTTCTGATATTTTTAGCCACCTGACAAATCTATAAGTTCTGATCAGAGGCTTTCGTTCTCCATCATCTTGTCATACATTTCTCAAATGGACACTCGAGTAATAGTTGAGGTTAAGAGCTTATGTTACATATTTCTAAAGTATTCAACTTCGATTTTTGTTGTTTAGGATGATTTCACATATCTTTCATTTTAATGGACCTAATTCATCATCCAATTTATTGATCAACTGAAATTCAATGCACGCCCATTACTAGTTGCCCTGCAATGCACACCAATAGTTATCTGTTGTGATTGATGTACTGCTTAGTTGCCTATAGATTTTATGAGACTTCGTATTTGAAGGAAAGCTATTTATATTAAGGGTATTCATGGTCCAGTATTTTCGACGTCGAATTATCGAATCGTCCAAATTCAAGTTTCTTTTCGGCGTCGTCTTTTAGAACGTTTCGATTTACGACGGGGTGAAGCCTTTGAAAACCAAGTTTCAACGTCAAATTATCGAAATGTAGCAGCGATCCTACCGGTTGGTTAGCAAAACATTCTTATCGACGGTATTGTCATTCGCGTTATTCAGATTTCAGATCACTAACGAGTAAAAAAAGTTATTCAAACTCTCGAATTTGAAAATCATAGATTGTTGGGTTCTACATTTATTGTTTTACAAAAAGTTTTGTCGTTTATTATTTATAACCTGGTTAGGAGGTAACCTGCACTGATTTGGCCTTCACAAATTACCGGGTAGGGCTCTACATTTCGATTTTGGACGTTTCGATGACAAAGCATCATGATTCCATCACTTTTCACAGAATTCGATTTTAAAAATATTTGAAGCTAGGTATATTATTTCTCTAAAATGAACTGTATGGGATGGTCAACTTTATATTGTGTGCCTCACCGCCCTGATTAGTTAACTTTAAAAATAAGTATGTATAAGTAATTATTGTTTGTTTTCAGTTAATTGGGTGGACAGTGGGAAAACGCTAAGAGAGCAAGGGATCGGAGAAGGTGAGACGGTGCTGCTGAGAAGGAAATTCTTCTTTTCCGACAGCAACATTGACTCTCGTGACCCAGTTCAGCTAAATTTACTGTACGTTCAAGCAAGAGACGCCATTCTAAGTTCCACCCACCCTGTAACTCAGCAGCTGGCCTGCGAGTTCGCCGGTATCCAGGCCCACATCCAGTTTGGAGACTATAATGAAAACAAACACAAACCCCCTTTCCTAGAGTGAGTTTTATGAAATTTACTTTTATGTTTCTAGCACATAGAAAAATAGGTACTTACATTTTTAATACGCTAACCATTGAAATCGAAGGTGGCTAGGAATATTGTCACAAACTCTTGCCACAAAGGTTGCGTCTTTATAACCGTAGGTTTCACACTCCTACCAATTTCTCTTTGAGGCTATCTTTATTGATTCTTCTCCGAACTCATTGTTGTCAGATCCTCCATGTCCCTCCTTTGTGCATAAATGTGAATTCAGCAAAAAATGATCATTTATTGTTTCATTAAGTATGAAGTTGTTCCCAAAAGTTAGTCAACATGGTTTTGTTTTTTCCTCAACTTGAAGAAATTTTATCTGCACATGACATCTCATCCCAAATGATAAGTGAAGCATTAGTTTCCGAAGAAAACACTTTCTTCCACCCAAGATAACCTCCTGATGAAATGAAAAAGGTCATTTATTTCTATTTTAGCAATCCGTGTGTTACTATTTTGTAAAATATGTCGAATAGGGAAAACAAAACAAAAACATCAGAAATCTGCTTTAGGTTTCTTAATACATTAGGTAAGATCATTGGTTTTTGTTTTGTACTCTTCAATAATGAAACTTTGTAATCGAATAAAAAAAATATATAAATAACACCCTCTTGGATTACGTTTCAAGATGCGTATAATCCAAAATCAAATTGAAAAAAAAAAATTCGTCAATCCGCCGTCCAGAGCATTTCTCCGAAACTACTGGGCAATCGTTTATGAAACCTGGATTATAAATAAAATTTATCATCTAGTTGATTCTAGAAGATCGGCATCAATTTTTATCAACCATAAAAGGTAGCATTTAAGGGCTATCAGTAATGATTTTTTGGTTTAATTATCCCAAAGAATCGAATGAAACCATCCGGAATGGTGTTCGTTTATCCGTTCGGTAGAACTTTGAGAGTGAAATCATGCGCGAGTAGGGACATCCTAGAATTTTTGAGTCACTCGCTAAATTCTATTAATGACCACTAGAAAGTGTTAGTATTTATAAAATCGGAACACACTAAACTTGCCTTGTAGATTCCGACGACCGTATCAGCTGATATGAGTTCAATGGAATTCTGACTTCGCAAAATCGAGTTTAATATAACTATTAGACTCTTGAAGCGTTGTTAGGTGTGTTATGTATTTCATAAATTGTCGGTTGGTAGGTACGTGCTTAAATGTCTTTATGCTTGGATCAGGTGGACTAGTAGAGTGTAGATTTATTAAGTGTTGTAAGTTGTACATGTTTGTGCCTATATCTACGTATGCATATTGATGACAAAGTCAGCCTTGTGAAATGGAGATCCTTTGGGATATCTAGAATAGAATTTCAGTACATGTAGGCGCACTTGTCTGCTTGGGAACCTCTGAGCTTAATTTGTTTGTGCTGAAACCTGAAATTTATTTTAGATGTCCTTTGGGACATCTAAAATGCAGTTACAACATTTGGAGGGACCCATGAGGCTAATTTCTCTCTTTTTCGACCTCCCGTGGTTTTTTGTCTTCCCCGACTTTTTAACTCTTTCTTTTAACTTCGATTCTCTTCTTGAGCTCTTGCTTTCTTACTTGAGACAAAATTTCAGATCGATTTTTAACCCACTTCCCGATATCCAATCGATCTGAAATTTTGCACACGATTTCATGCTGGCGTACATTTTAATTTATCAAATTTTCGCGAAGAAAAAGTTAGTTATACTATAAATTTTCGAAAATTTGAAATTTAATATGGGAAACCTTACAAGTGTTTTTAAAAAACTTTACAAATGTTTTGGCAACACCAACTGAGCAACCCAGGCAACTCTACCGGGAAAATTTTATAAATGAAAACGCCGTTAAAGTTGGATAAATTAACTGCCGGAATTCCAGATCTGAAATTTTAGTTTTTAGTGAAAAACAAAAGTGATAATTAGTGATTAAATTCATGAAATGTGATATTATATTATTATCATCAATGTGATTTTGAAACAATGTGATTTTGTTTCAATTTACTGTTGCCAAGAAACTACCAAATAATAGCTTTGTTCGCAGTGCCGGTTGGAAACGGTCACCAACCGTTGGCGACCAGGTTTTTGATTGGTTTAGTGCGCATGCGTGACCAACACCTAATTTCAAACCGTTTGTAACCAAATCCGCACTGCGAACGGGTTTGACTAAACCGTCGCATAGCCTCCAACAGCTGTAACCTGCTTGGTGGGCTCACGCCATACTTTGAATAGGTAAACATTTGATGTATGAATAAAGAACCTGAACCGTAAAGAGATGGCCTGCAAGACAACAAACAGGTTGAAAAATGAAAAATATTCATTGGGAACAAACCTTCCAACAGGAATAAGAAATCCATGCTCAATCTTTTCTTGCCTCCAGCTGATGATTTTGTGGGAAAATGTGGTGTTTATCTCGCGGGAAGAATTAGAATCGATCTCGAAGTCGACCGTAGTTCTTAATTTTTAATGTTAATAGCTTTACAAATAAATCTTCAGTTGAGATTGAGTAATAACATTTTACTGTTTGATTTTGTATTTTGTTGCTATTCAGACGAAGATTCCCATTCTACGTTGTTGTCACCAATAACATTTTCCATATCACACAACTAGTAGGAAACTTTCAATAAATAACCGTAGAAGTAAAACGAGAGTAAATGCAAAGGTAGAAATTAGTGAACAGTGCACGTCATGCAGATGTCTGACAGCTTTCTCATCTCGTTCGGCTGGCTTATCTTATCATCTCTCAGCTCGCTGAGCTCCCGCTAGCCGCTACCCTCCATCTCACAGTGGAATGATTTGATTGGCTACTTCGAGTAGCGGTGTGGTGGGGGACAAACCGTCAGATCGGTCAGCATAAATTTCTCTGACCGGTCTAACCGATCCACAACGTGTTTCAAACTGGTTTGGTGGTCACTGCGAACGGACCACTATGGATGCTATACAGTCATAGATTTCCTCAAATGGACACTGCGAACGCCCCAAACGCGTTTCCAACCATTTTTTACAGGTTTGATTATCACTGCGAACAAACCTATTGGAACAACAATAAAATTAACCGAGAACATGAGAAAAAGAAAGAGTTACATTAAAAACTGGTTTTTATGGGTCCTTTTTTTTGTCTACATGTACTATAAGGTTGGGTTGGTTGAGGGTGAGAGATTTTTCAGGCTTCTCTGATTATGTCATTTATTGAAATGTGCTGAACGCTTTCGCCAATATATGGCCTCTTCAGAGCGTATTTTGTGATAGATAAGACTCACATAGTCTGAAATGAGAAACTTTAATTTCAGACTATGTGTGTCTTTCCACATAAAAATTGCATTTAAGCGCAAAATTTACCCTAGTAATGTGACCAACCACAACTGGTCATGATCAAGATGTACAAGGAGGACTCCCAACTTAAATATAAATACTTAACAGCTCATCTATCACAAAATTCGCTCTGAAAAAAGCGCTCAGCACATTTCAATTAATGACATAATCAGAGAAGCCTGAAAAATCTCTCACCCTCAACCAACCCAACCTACTAAGGGCGAGGCAACACACCATAACCATGAACTATAAGGCGTAAAATTAGAGATGAGTCGATACCAAAATTTATCGATTCCCGATACCGATACTGATACCTAAAAAATCGATTCCCGATTCTCGATACCGATACCATCGGCGCATAATACCTAACTTACCTGTAGGTGAAAAACAAAAATTCCTCTTGAACCGTCGTAGATGAAGTTATTAGTCTAATTAGCTAATATATTTTCCATCTCTATTTATTGTCATTAGGAGTTCTTGTTCCAATGAAGCTTTAATGCTTTAGTTACCTATTAAAATTAAATAAATTTTAAAGATTAATTTTTATTACAAATTCTAAACTTCAGATTTATATTTTCATTCAAGGCTTTAGTTAATTTGATTTGTGCAAATACAAAATTTGATATTTTTTTATTATCTATCAAGTATCAATTAATTAACTTATTAATTATTAATTAACTTTTATTGCCTAGGATTGATTTCTTTCTGAATAAAACAAGTTAAGCAGACTGACTTGGTTTTTTTAGTTTTTCGTCGGTAACTGTAAGGTATTTCCAAATAAGACTGGCTCTAGGCTTTTATACTTGGAAAACATAGCTTTGTCTAATGCTTCTGTTGTCACAAACAAAATAACACAAGCCTACTTGTAAACAAAGTTATAATTGTAAGTTGTGTTTTGGACAATTCATGTTTCGCAACTGCTAACTTCACACAACGGTTGCACGGTACAACCATCTTCGTTGTTAGATGGTTGCAATAGTACCGTAGTGTAATAAAACGCCCATCACCGGGCGGTATCGGTATCGGCTTTAGGCGATCGATTCTCGATAACGATACTAATGCCTAAGAATCGGTGGTATCGAGAATCGGTATCGGGAATCGACTCATCCCTACGTAAAATATATACTATTTATGGGGTTTAATAATATGCAGACCAACGTTTTGCGTAGAAGGGCTATCTAATACAGAAATGATAAACCTTTGCGTAATAATTTGTAGCTTTTTTTAGTTCTATAGATTTTTCTCTAATGTTCGGAAGTTGATATTCGACCATTATACACCAACCCCTTTTTTTCTGCATTTCTCCTAGTATTGCAATGGATGCATACATCTCCCTAAAGAAGACGTATAGAAGATCTTATTTAAAATATACACTATGAATTCCTACTTTATCCAACTCTAACGTGATTAGTTTATAACCGTTTACAAGCATATTTTTAATTTACTTTGTCATAAAGAGTGTTCATGAGGTGCGTTATTTTACAGACTGAAAGAGTTCCTTCCTCAGTCATACGTAAAAGTGAAGGGGATAGAGAAGAAAATCTTTCAGGAGCATAGCGAACTCGTTGGAGAATCAGAGCTGGAAGCCAAGGTTCTATACACCAAAAAAGCCCGTGCTCTTCCAACATATGGTGTTACTTTCTTCCTTGTAAAAGTAAGTTAGATCTACGATTCACGTTAAATCTATTTCCTTAATTTAAGCTCTTTCATTGTGATGAATCCCTGAGATAATTCCTTACTATAGTACACTATAGTAATAATATACTATAATTACTTAATATAATAATATATTTTGATACAGTACCTATCCATTCAAAGAGCACTTTACTGATCATGTTTGTGTTTTTCAGGAAAAGATGAAAGGAAAGAACAAACTGGTGCCTAGATTACTTGGTGTTACAAAAGACTCGGTTCTCAGACTGGACGAACATACGAAAGAGATACTGAAAACCTACCCTTTGACGACTGTAAGGAGGTGGTGCGCTTCTCCCAACACGTTCACGTTGGATTTTGGTGACTATGCTGATTCTTACTACTCGGTGCAAACCACAGAAGGGGAACAAATCGTGCAGCTGATCTCTGGATACATTGACATCATTCTCAAAAAGGTACTGAGCTTATACTAGATCACCGGAGGTTGTCACCTTACCCCTGTGTCGGAAAATTGTGGAGTGTACCTCCTATCACGCAATGTCCACTTTACCCCAAAAGGAAAGCTGGCCCCCGGAATAAACAGGACAATCTAACCCCACTAGGACATTTTACCCCTGAGTACCTATGAACGGTTTAGCAACTAATCGGTTTAGCGATAAACTCATTATATCTATACTATTTTATAAAAATGAAACACCGTTTGTATGTTTGTCTTTCCATGATATACACTGCCAAATGGCTCTACGAGTGGGGGGATCTTCTTGGATTTCTCCGAAAGGGAGCAGTAGCGATTTTGAAAGTATATAATCCCACCCTAACCATGGGCTGGAGGGCGGGAGCGGAGTGAGAGCCCCTTTTAATGCCCGTTTTCGCCCGAGCGCTCGATCTTCTATCCACTGCCTCATTAAAATTTGATCTAGAGCACTTCGTATGTAAGCTACAAAATTACGTATTGGGCTCCTAGAACACGTTGGTGCTGTCAAAATCGCCGAAAGATGCTGTCTTCTTGGAGAGATTAGCGAGAATATGCGAGAAATTACATCAAAAATTCGTTCCCCTATTTTTTCCGCCTTAGACCCAGTAAATGTCCAGGGTTGGTCTTAAAATGTTTGTTGGAGTTCCGATTTGATCCCATGCGAGACATGAAATTGTGTTTTCTGATTGTAGTGAACGAAAATGTAGACAAAAACGTTGGTTTTCGAGCTACCGCTCTTCCTATGTATGTTTGTTTTGAGTAGAGTAATATTCGCTAAAAGTAGGTATATTCAAGTACATACTATATAATTATATATAAGTATAAAGTATATTCTAAATTCTCCAATTTCGAAATTTCCATAATTTCTTGACTCTTGATTTTTCAATAACATATCAGCCGATATTCTTATTTAACGATCTGAATAAATAACAAAATCAGATGTACCTACATACTAGGAGAAGAGGGCCATAATTATGTGCCCTCACTTCGATCATCTGTTCTGTAGGTACTGATTCAATATAAGATGCAATGTAAGTAATACGAGGGAATAAAATTTCAGTACAATTTAACTCTAATTTTTCAGTTGCAATCCAAAGACCATTTCGGCATTGATGGCGAAGAAGGATCTACAATCGTGGAGGACAGCGTGTCTCCATCAAAGTTAGTTGCTGAAATGTTCTTTACCAACCTAATGTTCGGATTTATATTGTTCTTTTATTGTAATCCTTTTAGATATACCAGTGACGTACTGCTGATGTCCCTGATTTACATTATTATTACATGATCACACATTTTCAGAGCGACTATACTTCAGCATGAAACCAGCCGTATGGCTAAAGTCAATACAGAGTCTGTAGCAAAGCCTGCAGTCATGCGAGCAGTAGACGGTAAGCATAATACTCTCGTAGTTCAAGCTCTCTCTTATTCATGAACTTTATCAGCACGTTATAGAAGTTTTTTCTGTAAATAGCTGTCAGCTTTATACTTGTATTCGTAGTAGCAATTTGAGTTTTGTAAATAAGTTCGTTAGGTACTCTCAGTTGAAGTTTGTTGTTGATGGTTTTCCTTTAGTTGCTTTTGAACCATTATTTTTATTCTTTAATAATGACAAAACAATAATTTTATTTTGATTCTGTTTCAAAAAATATTCAAAGTTTTAAAGCTGTCATTTGCTTATTTCCTCTTTTAATAGAGGCACTTTGGTTTTTTTGGAGACTGCATGACACACACTTCTTTCTTCTATTTTTGTTTTTTCTATAGGTGCTAAGCCATATGAAACTGGTCATGTTGGTGTTCCTCAATACACAACTCTTAAAGGGCAGGTCAACAAAGGCCACAGAGCCTCTCCGGTAAGCTACCATTTAAGACTATTCCGTGGCAAAAACTTCCTTCTCACCAACCCGACTTCTTCTAGTTGTTCAAAGATGGAAGGGTGGCTGGGGACCCTGGGAGCCTTTGAGTATAAATAATATGGAGGTCTATTGCTCTGATTTCAATGCCCTCACACTGTCACTAACATGTCGCTAGCGTCGTGCTGATCAAGGAAATTGCACATTCCTCCACGCCCTCGGTCGTTTCAAATTAAATGAAAAAGTGGTTTTTCCTTGTTTACTTTCCCTCGAAACAGTGACAACTACTTACTGTGAAATCTCTTAGTGTATGAGGGAATGATGTAGGGAGGGCATTGACTGTATGGTATGGGCATTTCTAGGTTCTACTTTCCCAGTTACAGCGGAGCCAATATTTCTGTGCGTGCGGACGTTTCGCTATTAGCCGCACTAAAAACATAGCCTGTTGTTCTCCGCATTGTACAAAGCCTATATTCTATATTTATTTACTTTCTTAACAGAATGAAAACTACCGTTTTAAGATGTGTGTTTTTTAAATCTACTGAAATTTTATTTAAAGTTCTGGTCGCGCGCACAGAAATGTTGGCCGATCTGTACCTATGGCTAAAAATTAAAAGAACAGTAATTGCATTCATGGTCGCTTTCGAAAATCGAATTGTCGAAAATTGAAATGCTGAGTAGCTCCCTTACGGAAAGAAGAATCAGTACAGGTTACTTCTTAACCAGATTATCAATAATAAATTATAAGATAATTTGTAAAACTTGACTACAAATAAATTGAAATAATTACTTTCACCAGAAAAATTCGTCCTCCAAAAATAAATGGACTGTCGTACCTAAACATTAATCTTTCAGCTACTAATAGGGTGAAATATCTCGGTATTATTCTGGATTCCAAGCTCAATTCGAAGCCACTCATTGAATGGAAGGTCAAAAAAATTACCAATAGCCTCATCTGTGCAAGGAGAGTGATTGGAAAAAAAGTGGGGACTCTCCCCCAGAATCGCCCGTTAGATCTACCAGGACTCTTTTTGGAGTAGTAGTGTGGTTGGTGGCTGGGTGTTAAAATAGCAAATACCTCGGCAAAATCGAATGCCTAGCCTGCATGCTTATTAGTGGGGCTTTCCGCACCACCTCAAATAGAAACATTCAAATTATCCTTGGGCTACCACCATAGGCTACCCTCGCAATGGTTTATTCCATGCAAGCCGTGATTAGGTTGAACATCTTAGGAGAAATAGTCATCACTCTCACTACAAACAAGTAGGACACACCTACATTAAACAAGCCAATAACGCTTATACACCAAAAACTCTTATGCCCTCTGACGAAATGAAGAGGAGATATTTCTGGAACCTGAAAACCACTTTTGAAATAAAAGATAGAAATGAGTGGAACAATCAACAAACTCCTATTGAGACTATAGACACCATCAACTGTTTTTTTGTTACACTGATGGTTCTAAGATTGATATGGGACCTGAAACATCCTCTGGTGCTGGGGTGTTTATACCCAGCCTTCAAGTGTCAGACTCTTATAGCCTTGACAAACATGCAACTGTATTTCAATCAGAAATCTTCGCTATCAGTAAGTGACTGGTCACCTTACAAAACCATAACACTTATAACAAAAGCATCCACATTTTTACTGAGAATCAGGCCAGCATTAAAGCACTCCTGAACCCCCCTCACCACCTCTAAATTGGTCTAGGAAACAAAGAAATACTTGAATAATCTATTTCTTAACAATATCAAAATAATCATAAAATGAATTCCAGGTCATGAGAATCATGAAAATGTTAATGGAGGCTGTCCGGCATGGGCAGGATCAGGTCAACGGTTTCCGGGCCCCTTTCTTGCCATTTGCATTTCCAAAAGTTGCCTGTTGAACTAAAATTAAATCATGCTTCACACAAGACATAAACATTATCGGAAGCAGAAAAACTGCTAAATATAAACAACCAGAATGCTTTTTACGTCCTCCTACCCTAAACGAGCACATTGGCTTTTAAGTAGAAGCAGAAATTCAATTAGAACTATGATAGGTACACTTACCTGACATTATGATTTCTGAAGGATGGTAAATATCATAGATGACAACATCATGTCTCTGTGCCTTTGCGGACTCGAGGAGGGTTCTGCAGAGCACTTTCTTTGCAGATGCGATCGATACTTGAGATACAGAATGGAGGCATTTGGACATCATATAATTGAACGTGCTTCCCCCAGAGACATTAAGTGGAAGCAAATAAAAAAAATTTGTTGATCTAAGCAAAAGATTTGCTTGTGACGACTCCAACTCGGGGTAACCGGTGGAATCCTTTTGTTGAATTAAAGGGGCCTCTCTCTGCATGAGGGAGAGTATAATCCAATTATGGTACCTGAAACTCTTTTTCCAGTGGAAACCCCGAGCAGTGATTGAGAACTCTATAAACTTAAAACTGGATAATTTGAACATCTATATTGACGCATCAGATAGTTGAATAACGATAATGACAACCGTGTTTTATTTACATGGATGTTTCACTAAGCAGCCGATTGAATTGTTGCTACTTTTCGGAGACATGATTTTCGAAGGCTTCAGCCAATCGAATCAACTCAACCGACAATTCAATCGAATTGTTGTAATTGGCCCTGCTCATGTGCATTGCATTGATTCGATGTCGAAACTACTGGACCATGAATAACCCTAATGATGCCTAAAAACTTGCTTCCGCAAAGAAACAAACGAAGAAAGCCTCCTGCTGCTCGAACAATGTACCTTGTACCATTTAGTTGTATTTCAAAATCATACGTAAGTGTGTAACTCAAAATTACAATCCCCTTCAACCTACAAACGCAAGTTTATACTAGATGTTAATGGAACTTCAAAACTGATCAGTGTATGGTCATTTTACCATTGGAAGTAGCGTAATTTAAAAGAACAGCTGGTGGCACCTACACTCCGACTATCTCAACTACCCCTAATAGCCCTCATATTATTTATACTCAGAGGTGAGGGCTAATGATGTTTGAAACAACGTAGCAAGTTCAATCCTTTGTTTTTGTGCAGTGTCGTCGAGTTTCCTTTACGATGGAACTCTAACCAGAAATTCGACAGCAATGCTCAAAAACTGTGGCTCTGTTGTGTCACACTTCACTAGCTTTCATTCCCCCACCTTCCTCTCCTAATTTAGGCTCTTTCTAGCTAATAAATTAGTTTGAAAAACTCTTTTCAGTTCTTCAAAATTTTAAACTCCCTACCTACTTCATCCTAAATCAAATTATCGAGACAATTTGATCAATATCTTCTATTCGTAACTTGCATGATGATCCCACTTTACAAATATATTATTTCCTACTTTTAATGACTTTTTAAGTTCCTGTTTCAATATTATGAAAACCATTTCGTTAAGGGGATATTTCGATACCTTTTGGTACTACTCATTTCATTGCCTACTACGATTCCATAATCTACGTTGTGTTGAAGCTCGACTGCATTAAAAATTCGTTTGGTGTTTTGGATCTTGGTTGATCTGCTTAAGGCATAATAACATGGTGACAAGAACATATCTCCTGAAAAAGAATATTGAAGAAGGAATCGCCCAATCAAAATTTATTATGCGAGGCTTTGTCCACACCCTTCATTGCCTGTCATACATTTATTTGCATATAAGTATATTGTCAGAATAGATGCTATGTATCAAACATTTTGCCATTCATCAGTACAAATGGCTGCAGTTTCTTCACGCTTTCATGGTTACTATATAATAGTATCGGTTGTGACGAGCATGTATAGACCAATAAATACAAGCTAAAACCAAATTGAATCATGCTTTATTTAAATTTGTTTATTTACAAAAATTTCATTATTCGACTGTTGCATTAAATTACTTGTGACAAGACAAATTATCGCTATGTGTGACTACTATCTCCAGTGTACGCCTGCCAAAGTTCCAATTGTATTAGGGCTGCTAATTCTTTCTTATTACTAGTGGACACTGCATATCAAAATTGATAGTATTCGTTCGTCTAGCTTTGCTTATTCATCTCCAGTGATAGTGTGTACGTTGTACCATTTTTAACGAAATCTCCTTGGCTCTTGCGATTCAGCCTTTAGGGGAAACACTGAGGCTTGTGGGGTTGATAGTTCCCAAGCTACCACTTATCATGTTTCTGATTACACCATGGCTACTTGTGAGAAGCTGGGTCCTTAGCGTGACAAACTTGCAAAAGAAAAAATACTCTATTGATTCCAAACAGAAGCAGCCATTACTGTCAAGGAAAACAGTCGAAGAGGTTTCATTAAATCGATCTCGGTAGCACAGTTGGTTAAAGCGCTTGTCTTTAAAGAGCTTCACTCTCAAAGAAGGTAAAGACATGAGTTTGAACTTGTTGAGGCATCAAATATTTTTTGGCTGTTACATTTGACGCCGGCTGTAGGACCCAGACTTTAATATGTAATTCCTCTTTAGCTGGACTGTAAACATCGCATTCCCTGACATCTTTCTCTTCCTCACTCAAGTGAGTAAAAAATACCGTGACATTGACCTCGCATGACTTCTGGAATTCTTCCAGCGAGCATCTACTGAGCCGTATATTCACTTTGTCGTTCGTCCGACCCCTAATTAGCCGATATGGCTATTTGACTCCTGTGAAGTTTTACATTCAATATCGATTTTATCTCCAGAGGATGAAGTATTGAACAACTTCTATGAGTGAATATTGATAAGACCAATATTGCTCACTACAACCAATGCATTTGTTAGTAACCCCACAGAGCAGTATACCTTAGGAATTGTTGGGTACACAATACAAGACAAACTGATTAACAATATATGTGGATGGTTGCTCTACAATTTTTCTGGATAATACCGACACAAATACCAAATATACCTATTCATTTTGAGGAAGCGTTTAATTTGTTCCTTAGTGATCAGGTGTTTATTTTTCCTAATGGTCTGTTTATCCTAACTCTCATTGCAACTTTTCATTTGAGATCCTGAAGCAATTCGTTAGAAAAAGCAAGGTTAAGAACAGGGTTTCAGAGATCCAGGTGTAACAATAATATTACCTTACCTTGGTTTGACTTAGATACTTAATAGGGCACTTTTCACTTACAGAACTCATTTTTCACCCAATTACGAAACATTTTCTCCAGCTGTAGTGAAAACCAATTTTATTTTCTCCATTTCATGTTCGAATCGGGGCTTGTAGAACATCTAGAACAATAATTTAACAGTTGATCGTGGATTAGAGTACTTATACCTATCATAATAATTTTTAGTTAGTTAGTCTCAAATGCTTAGCTCCGGATGTGTGTTATTTAAGCTTAAACGTGCACTTTAGCTTGTCTTGTGCTGCTGTACATTGTATAAGACTGATTCGAAGACCATTCATCTAAAATTTTACGTTTCTTCGAGTTAGAAAAAATCGAATAAGTAATTCGTTATAATTCTTAATATATAACACCATGGCTGAAAATATTAATATTATGCCAAATACAATTTATGTATAAAAAAGTAATTCTTTGCTGACTATACATAATTCTATCCTAACAATCAAGAGATAATGTACTGAAACTTTTCATTTAGATATACCTAGGTAACACAAAATTAAGATAGATTTGTAAACCATGGTTTTCATTGGTTGTCGTAGCAGGCAGATACTTTTAGCATCTCTCAAACCGTTATTGTTCTAAGGGGTTCTGGAACTCAACTATGTCCTTCAAAACAGCAAATTTCGTCAATTTGGTTTTACCCATGAAAACGCCAGTGAGTTTCTTGAAGTCTGTGTTTAGATGTAGATGTTTATTCGTACTTTATGGATGACGTTACAATTCGCCACTCAAATCAAAATAACTTAAATGTAACGCCAAGCGCATACGTTAAATTTGTTTTAACTCCTCCTATTGAATCGTTGAATTCGAATTTTATTTCACAACATACGTAGGTAGGTACTTCATTAATGCAACCTTTTGTTATTTAATTTAAATAAATGAGTATGCAATTTGATGAAATCAGTACCTTTAATTGATTTTTAAATAAGAATACAAATGTCAAAATTAGTAGGAATGATATAATTTTCTAATATTAAGCTCACATGTTTCACTTCAGTTGATTTTGTAACTAACTTGCTTTCAATGTAGGCACTTGTGCTTTGCGTTTGTTGTATTTGCACGTGTTGAAAATTTTGGCAATCTGCGATAGATTTCAATTCATGGCTCTCCATGGTCATTTTTCGCTTTTAAAATATTGAGCTAGGTAAGAATACACAGATTTCTGTAATTTGTGTTCTGATAACATAATGATGATTACACCAGGGGTGCCCCCCCCCCCCCCCCCCAAGCGCAACGACTCAAGCCCAACGACTCAAGCCCCCCCCCCCCACTCCCGACCCCCCCCCCCCCATCTAAAATATTTATTAAATAGGTAATGTAAATGATACACTGATGTGATAAAGAATGTTGTATTTCTTGTTTTACAAATGTAAGTAATTAATTTGTTAGTATAAATCTTATTACTTGTTCATAAAAAAATACTCATTTTTCTAACCCCCCCCCCCCCCCCCCCCAAAAATTTTAACGACGCAGTTTGCGTCGTGACCCCCCCCCCTGTGGGCACCCCTGATTACACGATTGATTCAACGATTGATTCGTGCGGTTAGGCCATGTTAAGATCGCCCTCGATATCATCACACAATACAGACCGAAAAAATTTTCATCTATCCACACATGAAACATGAAAAAACGTGTGAATCTTGTGATTGTTTTCCTTCCCAACGCATTAAAGGGCTAAAGGAAAGTTCATTAACTGATTTTTTTAAATTGTTCGTTAACCATGTTTTTCTGGAATCTCCGAGTACATGAGGCTGGACCCAAATAGAAATTATGTTTTCAATTCAGAGAGGTGTATTCATGCGTGCGTGGAATTATCTCACTGGTCATCAGTATTCTACCAAAAAAATCAGCTCTTAAAGGTTGATGATTGACTAGGAAAACAATATTTTTCAGTTTCTCTCAAATAACCCCAACAATTTGGTGAGATTTACATGAGTTACGTATGCTTCAAGTGCATGACTTTGAAAGAAATCCAAAGCCATCATTAAACTCAGAGAGCTCAAAAACTTTGTTAAAAATGGACATTTTCCTTGGATCTACACGGTAAAACATCAAGCCCACTTGTGAAAGTTAGACTTGCTGGTAGAGTAGTGTGGCAACTCGTACCAGATGATTGTAGTATTGTCTTCATATCATTGACATTTGCTCAGGGTTACATCTTATTTTCGTTGGGTCAGCCTGATGGTTTGATGGTCCGCCTTCTCCATTACCACCTAGAAAACGAAGAAACGTAAGAGTGCCCCTTGCAATCTAATTCTTCAACTTTATACTTGTGCAAACTGAAATCGAAAAGGGAATATTACATCCACAGTCCACAACAACCGTCATCACCACTGCACAACAAAATTACCACTGGTTTCTACATTCCCCTTTGGTTCAAACTTTATATCGATTGAATTGGACACTATTTACAACCGGCTATTACCTATCGATTTTACCACCTCAACAACTACATCATCTTCTGATCACCTGTAATGGATTCAACACCAAACATCAGCTCAACACCACATCATCAGCAACAGCACATGGACATTTGGAAACTCAACATTACATCATCATCTCACCATTCAGCATGTCCTATATTTCATGATGTGATTTTAGCTTCACCTCAATTCACTTTCTCATAATTAAGTAATTCATGCACATTGTATTTTGCTCTAAACTCGAAGTTTTACACAACCTGCGCACATTGCCCCCCTCTTTATGTATCCTCAATAATATGTATTTGTATGCACAACTTTATCCAACTAAACTTTGTTTTTAATACTTAATCGAGTAATCATTTGTTTCTTCCATGCTTCTCCAGACGATGACAATTATTATTGGATAAGAGTATGTACCCGAAGACATTTCTGGTGATTTCGGTGTTGTGTCTTTAGTGAACCGCATGATTCAATGTATGCAAAGGAAATTATTTGTAGATTTCAATTTTTGTCAGAGTTCTTGACTCACGTCCAATAGATGTTTCATGCCAAAACCAGGAAGTTGAATGTGATTTTCATTTTTGTAAATCCTACACTTATAGTAGCATGCAGTGTTGTGGTCCAATCTTATATGCCTACCACTACATTCATGTTTTTTATTCAGGTTCAGCAAACCCAAGTGACCAACGTTCTCTCTGAGCCTCAGCGTGCACTATTAAGTACAATCACAATGGGTCAACAAGTTATAACTACTGTAGAAAGAGAATTGTTGACCCGGACTGAAATACCTGAACTGGGAACGGATGCTGTAAGTTACAATGTCTTAGTAGAGAGATTTATGTGTTCGGTGATTGTTTGATTTATCCACACTGGTTTACAATTGCATTCAACCACAATAATAATCAACTCTTGGAATTGCCCTTCCAGGCGTCTTTGAAATGGAAAGAAACAACTGTTGACACTAACAAGCAAAATGTCAGCTCTCATTTGGCTGCCATGAATGCTGCCACCGCTCAAGTCGTAACCTTGACCTCAGGTGCCCATTTTACATCTTCTTAGATCTTTGTTGTTTTGCTTAGGTTGTACACTCCACAACTGCAATTAAATTACACTAAAATTATGTGTTATGTAAATTTTTTCTCTAGAATGTTATATTTACCATAGAGTGTTGAGTAGAATGCTTCTTTAGTGTTCTATTTGGTTTTAAGATTCAAGAATTTCGGATTTTGATTATGCAATTACATTTCAGGGCCAGCTGATGAAGTTGATCACACTGCAATGGGTGCCGCTATAACAACAATCACCACTGGGCTACCCGAAGTTTCTCGTGGTGTACGAATGATTGCTGCACTTGCAGATGATGATAGTGGGGACAAACTTCTTGATGCCACAAGGAAGTTGTGTACAGCATTCACTGATCTCTTGAAGGCAGCTGAACCAACCACCAAAGAGGTAGTTACCTTAGTGTTCACACCATCTTAACAATCAGACGAATAACACGCTTCCCACTCATAATTTTGAAATATATCAGTAGGATCTGCCATATTTAGTGCACAGAGAACGTGTGTTCTCCATGAACTCCATCAAGAGTAATTTTTTCTTGATTTTTTTTCTCTACAAATTGTGTAAAAAATATTTCAGCCTCGCCAAAAACTTCTTGAAGCTGCCTCCAGAGTTGGCGAAGCATCCCACAGAGTTCTCAATGAAATACAAGAAGAAGATGTAGGTCTGCGTGGCGCTCAAGATACCTTGCTGCGTCTTGGAAAAGATGTTGCCAATGAAGTTGCTGCCTTGGTTCTTCGCGGTAAAAGTGTGGCATCAATCCTGGATCAACCAGACCAGAACCGAACGATTGGTGCAGCTACACAATGTGCTCTTACTACTTCTCAATTGGTTGCATGTGCTAAGGTACATAAATAAACTCTGACTGATTAAAATAGTTTAGAATTTGCAAATAATACTTGGGTTACCCTTTCAGTTCCCAGATTAATATGGTGGCTTTTTACATTTAGGTTGTAGCACCCACAATTCAAAGTGCTGCATGTCAACAACAACTCGAAGCAGCTGTGAAAGAAGTAGCTAATGCTGTGGAATCTCTGGTTGTTGTTTGCAATGAATCATGCACTGATCAAAATCTCCTAAACCAACTTGGTGAAGCTGCCAACAAAGTCACCACCACCCTCAACCACCTTCTTCGTCATATCAAGTCAGTTGCTTCACTAAAACACTCTGGATTTTTTGTTTTTCTGGTGTAACTTGAATCAAATTATAATGATGCTCTGAATTGTGTTTCATCCAGGGAAGTTGGAAGTGATCGAGACAAAGAAACTATTGAAAGTGCGTCTGTTGAGAGAATTTTAATAACATCACAGAGAGTTTTGGAAGCTCATGGTGATCCTGGAGAAATGGTAAAACAAGCTCGTCTTCTTGGGCAAGCAACTGCACAACTCATACAAAGTATAAAGGTCATTATCCACATAAATGTTATTAGAAGGTTGTTTGATTTTTTAAAGTTTGATTAATTTTGTTTCATCAAATATTCAATTTGCTTTTGACATTTCATGTCTTTGCTATGGCACACAACCAAATTTTCGTTATGTTACGTTACGTAACGAAATATGCTCAATGATTATTATGATTCATAGAAGTGAGGTAGGTATGTACCTATATGATTATAGCTGAAATTTGGCTATATGATTATTTTGACATTTTATGTCTTTACTATGGCACATAAATGAAAAAGCGTCACGCGGGGGAGCGTCACGCGGCGAGCGTCACGCGGAGAGCGTCACGCGGAGAGCGTTACGCGGAGAGCGTTACGCGGAGAGCGTTACGCGGAGATTCCCTAATGATCCCACGATTCTGAGATTTGGTATGTGGGCCCTTGAGGGACTTCTGAACACAACTGACCGATCCCAGATCAGCTGAGTGGCTCTAGAATCCAGTTTTTTCCCTAATGATCCCACGATTCTGAGATTTGGTATGTGGGCCCTTGAGGGACTTCTGAACACAACTGACTGATCCCAGATCAGCTGAGTGGCTCTAGAATCCAGTTTTTTCCCTAATGATCCCACGATTCTGAGATTTGGTATGTGGGCCCTTGAGGGACTTCTGAACACAACTGACCGATCCCAGATCAGCTGAGTGGCTCTAGAATCCAGTTTTTTCCCTAATGATCCCACGATTCTGAGATTTGATATGTGGGCCCTTGAGGGACTTCTGAACACAACTGACCGATCCCAGATCAGCTGAGTGGCTCTAGAATCCAGTTTTTTCCCTAATGATCCCACGATTCTGAGATTTGGTATGTGGGCCCTTGAGGGACTTCTGAACACAACTGACCGATCCCAGATCAGCTGAGTGGCTCTAGAATCCAGTTTTTTCCCTACTGATCCCACGATTCTGAGATTTGGTATGTGGGCCCTTGAGGGACTTCTGAACACAACTGACCGATCCCAGATCAGCTGAGTGGCTCTAAAATCCAGTTTTTTCCCTAATGATCCCACGATTCTGAGATTTGGTATGTGGGCCCTTGAGGGACTTCTGAACACAACTGACCGATCCCAGATCAGCTGAGTGGCTCTAGAATACAATACGGGGTTTTATAGGAAGGGGAAAGGGGGTGCAAAGACATTAAATGTCTCTCGTGGTTGCGTACTTGTACGAAAGCTGTATCCACCGTATGAGTTTCAAGAGTTTCTAATACCAAGTTCAGAGTACATACGTTTCAAAGTTTAACATAGTCCCGAGCAGGTTTGTAATGTCCGTAATTTTCATTGAAATTGAATAACTTTATATTTGGCGCTGCGGACAGGATCAAAAGTCATGCCACGTAGGAAGAAAGAGAAAGTTCTTTTACAGGGAGCAGAAAGTGACGACGAGTACAATGAAGCGGAGTCGGCTTCAAGTATTGAGAAGAGGGACAGTGCGTTTTTCGAAAAGCTCGTTCAGACTTTCAGGTTTGGAACGTTTGAAGAAGAGGAAGAGGATTGGATGTACTACATTAGTCGGTTTGAGGTAGAGGTAAAACGTTATAGTATGGGTCGCATATTGCCTAATGAAGTGAAGAGCATTCTACTTTTGTCTTCAGTTGGAGCTAATCCATTCAAAATTTATTCTTGTTGATCACTTCAGGCCGGTGGACGTTAGTGCGATCCCATACATGGAGCTAAAAGATGTATTGACCAAGTATTATGTACGAGCAACCTACAGCGTAGCGGACACATTATCAAGACTCCCCTTGAACAATACAGAGAAAACACCCGCGGAAAACTTGGGCAACGTTAAAATCGGGCATCTACTTAATTTGAGATTACACGAGATTCCAGTAACCCGACGTCAGTTGAAAGACGCATTGAAAAATAATGAAGAAATCAGAGCTATTGTAAGATGGATTGAAGGGGGGTGGCCTGAAAAGAAAGATCTGGACCAGAAATGGTTTCCATTCTTTGAGAAAAGAGACGAGTTGTCCATCGAAGAAGGAGTATTACTATGGAATGGACGCATTGTGGTTCCCATTTCCTTACGAAAAGATTTCCTAAGAATGCTTCATCTAGGACACCCAGGTATACGAGCCATGAGGGATTTAGCAAAATTTCATGTCTGGTGGCCTAGAGTCGATGCTGAAATTGAAAGGTTTGGGAAAAATTGTAGATCTTGTCAAGAAAATAGACCCAAACAAGAAGAAACGCCTATCCACTCCTGGAATGTACCCACAGTGGCTTGGACCAGACTTCATTTGGATTTTGCCGGCCCTTTTGAAGGGTATTACTGGTTAATTATTGTGGATGCCACAACAAAGTGGATGGAAGTTATACCCTTAAGAAGAGCCACAGCTACAACAACAATCGAGGCGCTGAAAGATTTATTTACCCGAGTGTTCCTGGTATCAGACAATGGTCCCCAATTTACTTCCAGTGAATTTGAGAAATTCTGTACATTTTCTTCTATTAAACATATTAAAATTTCGCCATATCATCCTCGGTCAAAAGGGTTGGCTGAAAGGGCAGTCAGGACATTCAAAAACCGCATCACTGCGGCGAGAGAGCCCGGCACTATCCATGAAAGAGTTCGAAATTTCTTGATGTCCCACAGAGTAACACCCCACGCAACAACAGGAAGGTCTCCATCAGAGATGCTACTGGGACGACGGATTCGTACTCACTTGGATCTCCTCAAACCTTCTGTTAGCAATAACGTGGAATTGGCTCAAATGATGCAAAGAATAAACAGAGACCATGCTACCAAGTTTCGCTGTTTTGATGAGGGGGAGGATGTATGGGTCTCGAATAAACTCGCTAAGGGATATTCTCCAGGAAAAATATTAAAACGTACTGGTGACTCATCCTACGTCGTGTTGGTCGATGGAAAAGAAGAAAGAAAACATGCGGATCACTTAAAGAAGATGTGACAGAGAATAAGCAAAGGGGGGAGAAGATGTAGTGACATCGAGTTTACAGTAGTTTATGAAATCACCTTTGTAACTTAGCTTAGCAACAACTGTAAACAGAAGACTTACTTTCATTAATGTTTAATGGTTGGAATATAGTGTTTTTTCATTGAAATTGAATAACTTTATAACATGGTAGGCCGATTGTGAAATTTGAGGGATAGAAGTGGGAAGGAGTTCTTCTTGTTATTAGGAGTGGCAAAGTTCGAATATCAATCTTCCAATGTTGTCTCGAAAATAAAAATACATTTCAAAACTCACCAGCTCCAAGATGTGATCTTAATACGTATATGTGGCAGACAACTTCAAAACAATGTGGAAAATTCGGATGTCGAATTGAATTGGCACAAAACAATCGTCAGTCAGATATACTATTTCGATTATTCGAAAACTGGATTTTAGCTCAATCGCAGAGACTTGGGTCTGTCACGATTTGATTCAGTATAAACAATTATTAATAGCAACCCTCAACTTTTCAAGTCACAAGAAAGTATTTTTTTCAATAAAAACATCGATTTTCGCTAAAACTTCCTCGTTCTTTTGCATTTAACATTGATTTTCTTCTCTTATTTCAGGGAGATGCTGAGTCTCAGGAAAATGGAAGCCTTCAAAGACGCCTTCTGGCAGCTGCAAAACTTCTAGCAGAAGCTACTGCTAAAATGGTTGAGGCTGCTAGAGCTTGCGCATCTAATCCTCATGACATAAAAAGCCAGAACCATTTGAAACAGACTGTTGAAGATCTTAGGAATGCCACAACAATCGTTGCAACCCCTGCTATTAGAAAGAAACTTATATCGAGTTTGGAAACAGCTGCAAAAGAGGCTGCAAGTGCCACTAACCAATGTATTTCTTCCAGTCAAGGTGCTGCTCGGTGCAATACTAACAAACAATCACAACATCAACTTGCTGCTGATTGCACCACAGTATCAAATCACATTCCTGGTCTTATTCAGGGAGTTAAGCAATCTGCTGCTAATCCTGATAACCCTTCAGCTCAGTTGAATCTGATTAATGTAAGCCAACATTTCTTGCAACCTGCCAGTAAATTGGTCACTTCTGCAAGGTCTATTCTTCCAACTGTCACTGACCAGTCAACTTCTTTACAAGTTAGTAACACTTGTAAGAATCTGAGTGCTGCTGTTTCTGAACTGAGAGATTGTGCAGCCCGAGCTAAAGATGCGTGTGGTTTTGCTTTAGAAATTCAAGCTGCCCAAGATTCAATAAAAACTATACATGAAGAAATACGAGAAAATCTATCTTCACCTACAAAGTTGAGGCTTCTTCCTGGAGAAACTCAAGAATCTGCTTGTAGGGACCTCAGCAATGCTAGTAAAGCTGTGGCTCGTAGTGTGAGTGGTTTAGTAAAAGCAGCTACTCAGGGTGACGAAGTTTATACAGCCAATAGTGCCACAGAAACTGTTAGTGCGCTTTCCAATCTTTCGACCGCCGCTAGAGCAGTCAGTGCTACTACTAACTCGCCACAGCTCCAAATGCAAATTTACGAATGCACTGTTGAAGTGGTTCACAGATCATACATGGTTATCCAAGAAGCACAGAGAACCCTGCATGAACCGGAAAATGCTGAAAATTTACAGCAAGCAGCTAAAAGAGTCACAGCTGCTCTTAGTGACTGCATCAACTGTCTGCCTGGTCACAAAGATGTGGATGAAGCAATACATAATATTGAATCTACTGTCCATTATTTGGACAAGCGAGATTTCCCCAGAACTAATAAAACGTTTGCAGAGTTACAGTATGAAATTGATCAGAAGGCAGAAAGAGTCAATGTAGCAAGTAGTGAAGTTGTGTCATCAGTCTATTCACATGTGAAACTTGCTACATCTGCTCATAATCTTGATGCTGCAGTTGTAGATTTAATAAATGTGGGAGTGGAAATGGCTGGCCAAACCAAAGATGTGGATGTGCAAACTAAAATGGTGAATTCATTGAAAAGCGTTTCTTTAAATTCGTCAAAGCTTCTAGGAACTGGAAAAGCGGTATCTGCTGACCCGAATATGCCCAATTCTCACAGCAGACTCACTGCCTCTGCAAGGGCTGTCACAGAAAGCATCAATAGCCTCACTGAAGTTTGCACTTCTGCCACACCTGGTCAAAAAGATTGTGACAATACCATCAGAAGTATCGAGAGCATGAGACCTCTCCTAGATCGAGTTGGTCATCCTGTCAACAACAAAAGCTACTTCGAATCCCTCGATACAGTAATGGAGAGTAGTATTTCCTTAGGCAATGGTATGACAGGCATTGCTAACCACGCTAGAGACTCAAAGTATACACAGTTTGGTGAATCAGTGAAAGATGTCGGTCGATCAGTGTGCAGCCTTGTTGAAGCTGCTGCTCAAGCTGCTTACTTGATCGCTGTTTCTGAACCAGGAAGCCGTGCTGGTGTTCCTGGACTTGTTGATCAAGCTCTGTTTTCCAGGGCTTTGGTAGATATCTCATCAGCGTGTTCTACTTTGTGTAACAACAAATCTGGGCGAAATGAGGTAAATCATTTAATAAGAATATCAATATGGTAGCTCTAAGATATTGCAAATATATATTGAAATTTCATTGCTATACATCTACAGTTCTCCTGTTGATGTGGAAGTACACAAACTGGCTTACTTTTATTTCATTTTCAATTTACTTTGTTGTTTTTTATTACGAAAATATCTCCAATTGTTGTGTCAGGTAATGGGAGCTGCTACAGAAATTGCCAAACACACAAGTGCCTTATGCAACGCGTGTAGAGTTGCCTCTTGTAATACTTCAAATACGAGTGCAAAACGCCATTTTGTACAAAGTGCCAAAGACGTAGCTAACTCTACAGCAAACTTGGTCAAGGAAATTAAAGGTTAGTAATTCAATCTTAAGTATAATTTTCTTAAATTTTTGTTACATAATACTGGAGTACAATATCCCCAAATCATCTGAACTACTTCACCAGATAGTATTACTGTAGGTCTATATTTATAATAATTGAAAAATGAAATTTATATAATTTTTAGCTCTCGATATGCACAACGACTACAGGGATGACAATAGAAAAGCGTGTGCTGCAGCCACCAAACCAGTGCTTGAAGCAGTTGAATCTTTGGTCGCCTTCGCCTCGTCCCCTGAGTTTTCTGGTGAACCAGCAGTTATAGCTCCTTCGGCAAGGTCTGCTCAGCAACCAGTTGTCACCGCCGGGCGTGACATCATATATGCTTCTTGTGAAATGATCAAAGCTGCCAAATCACTCGTCGTAACGCCCAAAGATCCTCCCACGTGGGGATTATTGGCTTCTCACAGCAAGAAAGTTTCTGATTCAATAAAAAATCTTGTAAGCTCTATTAGGTGAGTCAAAAGAAAATTTATAAATTTATTTTCTAATGAAATATCTATAACTCTCCATTATTTGCAGATTCCAAAGATAATGTGCCTTGAAATGACAAAAAATATCGTTTTCATTAACATTTTATGTTTTACCGTTTGTTTAACTTCTACAGGGACAAGGCTCCTGGCCAAGATCAGTGTGAATCATCCATTCACCGTATCACGGAACAGATACGTCAAATTGACCAAGCTGAGCTTATGGCCGTCTCGTCTGGTCTAGCTCCTAACAAAACCTCCAGCACTAGAACCTATACTGAAAAAGCCCAGAGCTCGCTGTCCGAGATTTCAGAATGCATAGAGCCCTTGAGACTTGCAGCTAAGGGTGAAGCTGAAAATATTGGTCATTCTGTAAGTATATAATTCTGGTGTTCTCACTCTTCATGAGTAGTAGTTTTTATTTTTTCGCTTATTACTTGCATATGAATTATGATATTTGAAAGTTGTTTTTACGATTTTATCAGCAGAAAATTTTGGATCCCTCAAAATATCCAAGAAAGATAGATATATCCAAAATATCCATCAAAACAAGGGATTTTTTAGAATCTCATTTCAGTTTCCTCATTTAATAGTGACACCGTTTATGTTTGTTTCATCCCCTTCATTATCTCAATCAGGTCAACAAGCTGACAGTGTACATGGAGCCGTTGGTTGCAGCTCTAATCGCCCTGGCATCCAATATGGCTCACAGCAAACAGCAAATGGTGCTTCTCAACCAAGTGAAATCAGTTGCTGAAGCAGCTCTCCAGATGGTGCACGCAACCAAAGAATGTGCTGGGAATCCCAAGGTCCTTTTTGTTTGTTGATGTATTGTTGAAGTTATCAGATTTGTTTCTCTGCTAAACTGAAAATTGGGCTCATATTCTTTTTTTACAGAATCTTAAAATGCAGCCAGAAGTTGACGAGTGCGCTGAAGGATGCCGGGAAACTATGTCAGAGTTGCTTATCACTCTTGACAAACTCTCAACTCAAGATGGTATCGTTAGTGGCGTAATCGATACTGTTACTAGAGCTATGAATCGCCTCACAGACATCTCGACTTCACACCATAGGTCTTCTCTGGTTTTAGAGTCTGGAGATAGCTTTGTTGATTACCAGACAAGGATGGTAAATGCCTCCAAAGAAATTGCGCGCATCTCTCAAGAAATGGTAATTATACCCTCACTTACATTTTCTCTATTCTACTATATTTGTTTCTCCTTCCTACCTTTTCTCGATCTGATTTTCATACTGGGAAACGAAAATTGGACTGTCTGACTCGTGTAAAGCAGTTTTTTTACACCAAACAAACATGCTAATTCCTCAGATTGTCTTATGGCTCAGACCCAGTGATTGATGAATATAAATTATTTCAGTATAACTAAATAATAATATAGAATTTACGTACTACCTTGACTAGTGGTAACAGTAAAATGACAGATCGTTGTTTAATCCTCTGAAATGTTAGTGCTTTCGAGTCTACTTAAATTAAGGTAGTGGAAGCATTGTTTTCATATTCGGGAGATGAGAAATTTTTGTCTCCAAAATGAAAATTTCCACTCGCATTTTACGTTTTAGATCATTCGGTTCAACTTTCGTTCCGTGTCTGTCTGTCTGTCTGTCGTGTGTCCGCAAATCCTTGTAACCAGCTTAATTTCCACAGTTTTCATTCCGATTTTGATGAAATTTTCAGGGAATGTGCGCATTAGAGTATAGATGGTCTCCTATCAGTTTCATTGATCCCAAATAAATACTTCACTCTGCGCATGCGCGAAAGTAAATTCCATCAAGCATTATTTTCTCACGACCTGGTCGTCCGATCTCGCTCAAATATGGAGGATAATTAGGAGAGGACGATTTGAACATTCCGTATCAATTCCATCCCGATTGTATTAATAGTAGTTCCTGCGCATGAGCAAATGTGAAATCCTTGTAATTAGCTTAATTTCCACAGTTTCCGTTCGATTTTGATGAAATTCTCAGGAATTGTGTGGATTAGAGTGTATAATATATGGTCCTCTTTCAGTTTCATTGTTTCCAAATAAATATTTTACTCAGCGCATGCGCAAACGTTTTCGATTTGTGATTCTAGAATCCGTTTGGTTTTTAATATTGTGTCCGATAGACCTAAAATCTCGTATACCTTCTCGTACATTTTCAAAAACATTCAACCCATTTGGTTACATTTTCTAGTTTTGTGAGGATTGTCACTTGTATATCATTATGAACCTATGCTTGAAACTTATTCTATCGGCTTTCTATGGAACTACTAATCCCACGTTAATAGCCGTATATATAATAAACGTCATATCCATTCACCATGATACCTCAAATCATGGGTTGGTTTGTGGCAAGAACCCATATCAATAAGTTTGACAGTATCATGTATCATGACAGTGAACCATAGTTTATTCTTTGAGGTTGTATTGTTTAGTAACTGGATTCACGAGTATAAAATTACAACAACTACTAATTACCGCACTGGAAAATTGAACGTATGATAGATAGTGAATTTCCAATGACTGGGGGTTGAGTTTACCCTAGAAAAAATCTAGAGATTTAATTGACCTTGTCTTGTAGACACCCTGATATTCGTATCTTGGACCCTTGCCTAACAACTCCCATCCCCGTCGCCTTTTTCTTCAATATGCTTCCTCTCCGCCCACTAATCTCATTCATCAACCCTTTCCAGGTGATCAAAAGACAAGGGGGACAGCTGTCGTCGGAAATAGCTCAGCACTACACCAAACTCGCGACGGACTGCGCAGGCGCTCGAGTCACCTCGAACAACCCAGAGGTGGCTTCCAGGATCACGACGGGCGTCCTCCAGTTGGGCTCGTCCATAAATAACATCACGACGGTCGCCGCAAACTGCCACCCCAACGACGACTACAGCGTGAGGACCCTGACCGAAGCTGGGAGCGATATCATTGAAAAAGTGAGAAACCTTTCAGTTCTTTTAGGTAACAGGTAGGTCGAAAAAATCAGCTCATTGTATGGTGAAACCTGAATAGTAGGGAAATATCAGGGTGTGTGGGGGATTAATAACTGTGTCTCAAGGTTTTTATAAAACTAATGTTTGATTGGTGAATTATTAGAAAGAAAAAAAGAAGAAAAAAAAAGGTGAATTATTGTTTTAATGAATTTGTATACAAATAGGAGTTTTAGAAAAAAACATTTAATTAGGTATTCACTTTTATCTTGAATTATTATTACCTATTGAATTTTTAATTGCATCCTATAAACCACCATAAATCCACCCATAAACTTCAACCTGTATTTACATTTATTAATAACTTGTGAGAATATCAGATTAAAAGATTCACAATTGGTTAGTGACTATTTTAACCAACTTCATACGAGTTACAATTTATTATTAGATTGAAATAGTAACATCTGATTCCTTACTAAGTTTATGTAAGTTTTCGAAGATTTTGGGTAAGTTATCGAGAAAACAAAGGTTAATTTGAAAATTTTTATTAAATTGACACTAGTTTTGGTAGTTATGGGTAGCCATTAAACATTATATCTTTGTAATTTACCCATGTTTATTTTATTTGCTATCTTTTGACTTTTGACTTTGCTATGGTACATAAACAAACAAAAAAGTCACGAAAATTGCTCACGAAAATATTCTGATGATTTCTGCTTACAACCGAGTCGTTGCTAGGGAAATGGTGCTTCGTCGTTTTTCATCCCACAAAATTCGTTGACCATTTTCGTTCGAAAGCTCTCGATTTATCCAACCGTATTATGTTAACTACTGCAAAGTGCGTGGCCAACAAGCTGAGTTATGAGCATGGTTATTTGAATAATTGTGTCCACTCGGGTGATCATTCTCAATAATTGATATTGTGAACATGATTGCAACCGCTTGTTAATTTCTGATGATTTCATTGAGCTGGTGTTTCGATGATTTGATTCATAGCAGATGATCCGAATATTGCGAGAACGGTTTGATTTTTGAAGCGGTGGTTAAATCATTTTAATAGGTAATTTCTATACTTTACACTCTAGGAAGCTGTAATTTCGTATGTAGCCTCTTTAGGACATTTACTTGACGATGCACAGGGTTCGGATCAGATGAGTGGCTCTTAAAGCTAATTTCCATGCTTTACACTCTAGGAAGCTGTAATTTCGTATGTAGCCTCTTCAGGACATTTACTTGACGATGCCCAGGGTCCGGATCAGCTGAGTAGCTCTGCTTGCATACGAGTCTGCAACTAAAGACATAAAATGGAGTGGAAAATCAAATACTATCTAGATTCCTTGCCCCTAAAACCGCCATAAAAGCCTCTAGATAGAAGCACTCAGAATAGCGTTCATAAGTTTTACAGTGGTGGACAGGAAAACTCCAAGATTGAATATATCTTTGAACCTTGCACCAGATTAATTAGCAGCAATACATTAATGCATTAGCTTATTCGAACTGTAGGACATTTTGAAGATGAATAAATTGTCTATACTTACGTACGCTTTGTGGGAAAATGTGCATCACTAGATTTGACTCATTACTACTGCATATTCAACATAAATAAATAAATTCTAACATACCTACCGTACTTTGAATTTTTTGTTAAAACCCTATCAACTATAAGTTTGATTGATTTCAGGTTTCCTCCGTTCTATCTGCACTGCAAGCTGGTTCTCGGGGCACTCAAGCCTGTATTAATGCTGCTAGTACAGTGAGTGGCATCATTGGCGATTTGGACACGACCATTATGTTCGCAACTGCTGGTACTCTGAACGCTGAAAGTGAAGGAGATATTTTTGCTGATCACAGAGAAAACATTCTTAAGACGGCCAAAGCTCTGGTTGAAGATACCAAAACCCTCGTAGCAGGTATGAATCATTTTGCTTCCAACGCTTAGTAAATACTAAGACTTGCAGTGATGCATTAAGTTTTTGATGAAAATGTCTGGATTTTGTGAATTCTCATGAATGTTTTTTTGTAGTTAAATCCTCTTTCTTTCCACGAAAATAATCGTTTAATTTTACGAAAATGTCTAGACTACGAATCGCTATTGGGTTAATATTTCGTGAAAGTGGAAACATATTCTCTGTGCCTGCGGAATTGTGGGTTGTACTATTCAAACTTTTATAAGTACCTACTGTAGATTCCGCAGAAACTAGGTACTGCCTTCTGAACATGAATCGATTGTGTCGGCAAACTTTCCTAAAATGAGGACTTGAAATCGAAGTTGGTTGATCAGAATATCTTCATTTTAAACTAGACCGAAGTTGAAAAATAGCTTTATTTTTCTCCAGGAGCTGCTTCGTCTCAAGAACAGTTGGCGGTTGCTGCTCAGAACGCGGTGTCAACCATCGTCCAGCTCGCTGAGGTCGTCAAATTCGGTGCAGCATCACTTGGTAGCAACAATCCAGAAGCCCAGGTGATTTACGATTCTTATTTTTGACTAACCAACTCGTTCTATCTGTTAAGTGCCTACTCAATATGGGCTTATGGTAATGCTTATTTGTACTTTCCCCTGAAAAATGAGCGAATTTGAAGTGTACAGTAGAAAGGGCTATTTTGTTTTAGTCATTAAACAACTCATTGAGCATCTCAATTTCATCCTTTGTTATGAAGTTTAACTGACGTAGTGTTTATTGATAGATTAGCTCTGTTAAACACCTTGAAAACACGAGTTGTAAGTCATTACTAATTGTCAGCATAAGTCCAAACATAATCATGTTTAATTTTCGATGATCATTGATTTCTAAAGAAAAACGTTTTTATTTATACCTCTGGTAAGCTGATGTTTAGAATTCAACAAACATCAATTAACCTCGCGATATTAGAAGACAATAAACTTTTCTGATTGTACATTACAATACGTCTGGATCCAACAAATGAATCAGCTCAGTACAAAATCAGCTTAGAACATCAATTTTCCAGGAAAACCAGGAAAGCAAAATGCTATTTGCATTTTGACCTAATTATATACCACTCTTATGGTGAGCTTGAGGATTATCCATAATTGCTTGTTAGATTTGTAGAAGTTCATTGGTGATATGAGCTTCCGTAAAGGGGTGGCTATAGTATTCTAGGTGGTAGTTATACGTGTACAAATTGCGCATCTTTGAAATGTAATAAATCTTGGTTTGCCCCTAATACGAGCCCTCTGTACCAGTTACTCTTCAATCAACTAGGTACTCTTATACATCCCAAAATGCCTGCTTTCAGCATACTAATTCATTCCTTTCTTTTTTAAGGTTATGCTTATTAACGCTGTGAAAGATGTTGCATCCGCTCTTGGTGACCTTATTCAGGCGACTAAAGCTGCTTCAGGGAAATCTATCAATGATCCTTCCATGAACCATCTGAAAGACTCCGCCAAAGTAAGAAGCTGAGATTGCTTTTGTTGTCGCATGAAACCGAAATCTGTGGTAATTTGGTAATTACAAGTAGTGTGGACTGATAACTTTAATATTGTCATGAAACTGAGGAATGTAACAGGGCTATTGATTTGATAACAAGAATAGAGTAGTTTACAGTGGAGCTACCTACCAGACTAGGATGGTGGTAATGGGTTTCACATATTGTTGCTGAATTTCGCTTTTCTTAATTCTCCATATTCTTGAACAAAACAAACAATCAAAATGTTTGGAGCTGATGTTACGTTCATGGGTTCTCCTTCATTCTTGTTACAAGTTGAATGAATGTATAATCGTTGCCTTCCGTAGTGGAAATTGATGTGGGTTTGCTACGTATAACAAATGAATGATTGTGGAAGAGCCTGAGGGATCTAGAATGATTAATGTTCTGAACATACCAGTGCTTCATGTGGATATCCAAGTGTTCACAAGGCTTGCGCAGATCCTTGAATACCACTCAAGAATCAAGGTAGACGAACGGGATGGATATTTTTGTGTTCTTGGTTACTTAACCACAAGACCCACAACCTCTCGCTCCATTCTTCAGTTCCTCATAGACACTCCACCATTCCCTTGTACTCTATGGCAGTTCTTGCATTCCACTTGTACCTACATCTCTGGTTGATCTGAGCTACAGTATCAGCTGCCTCCGTGCGAGCCACCAACTTTTTTCCTGTGATTTTATAAACAAAGCAGCTCTTCGAGACACTCCAAGATACGTCATTTTTGCCTTTCTTCACAAAAAATAACCTCTCATAGTCTCGGAGAGACTGGAAGAATTCTTTGAAACAAAATTTACCGTTATCAATGAATTGTTGACTCTCCTTTGGTGTTCCATGACAATTAATCACCATGATAAATAAATTATCAAGATAAGAAGATTAATTTCTAATTAGGTAAACATTTTATAGGAACTTCATTAAAAACACATTCTATTGTGGGACTGAATGTGTGACAGTTATCGTCAAATCTATTAAAAACACATTCTATTGTGGGACTGAATGTGTGACAGTTATCGTCAAATCCAAGAGAATGCGCGTCTATCCGGCTCCCGCGCAGGGTTGAACGCCATTCTCGAGTTCTTGGAATGCTGTTTTTGGCGATAGATGAGGATCCGAGAACCGGAAAATCATCTTCTCCGAACATAGCACATTACGCTATTAGTTCGAGTTGTATCCCTTATGGTACTGTCACACCCCCCTCTCTCTATGTAGTGCAAAATTAGGCCCCATTGCACCTCTGGAGCGACCTAAGTTCGTCACAAATGTTATACACCATACTGTTTCAAATTTCAATTTTACGGTTTACGAACATGGTTGCACTGTTAAACAACCCCCGTATTTCATCAGTGTAAGCTCTACTGAAAATTGTGTTTATTTACAAATAATATATTACAGCGAGCATGTTTGTAGTTCTGTCGCCATTAATTCAAGCCTCGTGATTTACAATAGCGTGCGTCTGTTTTCAACCTTATTCGAGGACACCTAAAGCCCAATAATTTCTTCGACCATTTCCCCCATTCTGTTGTAATTTTTAGTCAATAGTTCTTTTTGCAGCAAACCAACCAATCACTCTTGTTGGCACTTCTATCTTTGATCTGTTTGCTTTCGATGTTTTCTAATTACTTGGCTTCTTTTACTTAAAACAGCTGGCTGCATTGTTTCCTGAGTAGGTAGGTTATGGCTGTTATCTCGATAAGCTTTTTGATTTTGATTTTACTTCTTACTTCAACCTCATTTGCAATCTTGTTATTTTAAGTACCTAGCGGAGATTGCAATTAAACTTCTCATCAAAGAGTTTTCTTCTATATTCTAAGATTTGGGTTTGTTTTCTCTTGTAGATACTGTATGTAGTTGTTACTCTTCCTAGTGCTACTACGTTTAGCTCATAGATATATTATCTTAAATATTTATGGCTGTATTAATGCACCTTTAATGTTACAATCTATATAATTCTAGTTTTTAATGATTTTTAATTAAAGAAGTTCTCACCCTAAAAAGTTTGCAACCAACACCACT
Source organism: Adelphocoris suturalis (assembly GCA_030762985.1). Taxonomy (NCBI): domain Eukaryota; kingdom Metazoa; phylum Arthropoda; class Insecta; order Hemiptera; family Miridae; genus Adelphocoris; species Adelphocoris suturalis. The sequence goes on from CM061044.1 coordinate 48,665,890, forward strand.
CTTCTACGATAAATAATAATAATTTTTTTCCCCAATTTTTCCAATAACTGGAATCACAATGTACAAAAATTGTTGAATAATGATCAAATTTGGTTTCTAGCCGAGTTTTCGGGTAACTGATAATGAATCTAAAGTCTTCAAACATTTTAAATAAAAACCAATTTTTTCTCCGAAAAGCTTTATGTTTGAGGTTTTAGTTGTTGACTAAGTGGGAGATTGTTTTATGAGGATATTAATGTCCTGACTCGAATAAAAGTGGTCCCAATCCTACTGATACGTATTGCGTCTTTCAATAGCCTCAGGAAATGATTTTTTATTTAATAAGAATAAATAGCTTACGTTTTTCTACATTTTGACAAGTATCCAAATTTACATTTATTTAATTGATGTTAGCTGGGTATATCTTCGTACTTTTGATAAACCTCGCAAAAAAATGTAAAATTGAAGAACCAAGAGAAAAACTCCCCAAAACGATGCAAATTATTGCACAAAGTTTTATTATTTATGTTGAATAGCCCTTCTACGTAGAACACCTGTCTATAATTATTAAACGAAGTCTATTATACATTAGGTATCTAATTATGTCTTCATAGGTGTAGACGCCTACCGAAGAGAATTAATTTGGTAAAAAATTGATTTTAAGAATTTAAGTAAATTAAATTAATTAGGCAACACACCTACACTTCCCTAGTATTTAATACGAGTTGATCTACCAACTGAAAACTAAATGTATAACATATATCATCCAGGAAGCTAAACTTCAGAAACCCTCCATCGGGTGACAAAAGTTATAATAAACCCAGTTACCTAAAAATTCCATTGGAATTATATCAGGTGAGCTTCGTCGTTTCATGGCGATTTTTGCTGTTCCACCAGCTATGATTTGCTCCCTTGTTGATTTTCTTCCTTGCCAAACTTCTTAGCCCTTATTTTTAACAGTTTTTATCTAATTTGATGCGAGTCGCAATGGAAAAGGGTTCCGATTCTTCTTAGATTATTCAGAGGAGGCTTAGGTGTTCAAAATCGTTCCTGCGTAGAATAGTGCCGGACATGGTGGGTAGTGTTTACTAAAAGACAACCTAGATACTAATGTTTACAGCAAAAACATTTAAAAAATCTTGATTCCGAAAAAAAAGTGACAAATTTTGAGAGAAAATCTTTTCTTTTTTTTCTATATGATTACAAAGGCTCAGGCTGGGTTTTCTCGACCACTGAGTTAAATTTAAAATGTTTCGGGATCCTCGAGGGTTGGTCAATGAAAAGTCTATATTCTAGGCCGACGTTTCGAAATATTTATATTTCATCTTCAGGGCTTGGAAAACTGTATTTGGACGCTTATTTCATATCCTCGTCATAGAGCTTTAATAGGTAGCTATCTACTTAAACAATATCTTTGGGTATTGTCCGGAACGGTAGGTAATATGGAAAAGACACTCCACGGACATTTTTATACAAGCATCATCCAATTTCAACAATCATATGTTTGGAAACGATTCTTGTTGTCTTTAAAAATAAAATCAGTTCTGTAACTATGTTAACTCTCAATTAAAGTACTTAAACACTGTTATTGTATCAGAATTATTCTAGTGAAATAAGCACACAAGTTTTCTTGAGTTAACACAATTACAGAACCGATTTTATTTTTAAAGACAACAAGAATCGTTTCCAAACATATGATTGTTGAAATTGGATGATGCTTGTATAAAAATGTCCGTGGAGTGTCTTTTCCATATTACCTACCGTTCCGGACAGGTATACTGAGAAAACTGTGAAAAAAAGAAAAAAAAACTTTGGTGTATACTGAGAAAACTAAGTTATACTGAACAGAGACTAAAATTGAAGTTATAAGAGGTTAGAGGAGGAGTAGCGTATTTTCGTCCACGTTGCTGTTATACACCTCTTATAACTTCAATCTTAGTCTCTGTTCTGTATAGCTTAAATAAGTTTTCTCAGTATACCCCGAAGTTTTTTTTTCTCAGTTTTCTCAGTATACCCAGAGATATTGTTTAACTAAAGCTCTATGGCGAGGATATGAAATAAGCGTCCAAATGCAGTTTTCCAATCCCTCAAGGTGAAATATTAAATATTTCGAAACGTCGGGCTAGAATATAGACTTTTTATTGACCAACCCTCGAGAAACCCGAGACATTTTACATTACAAAGGCTTATTATTGGAAATAAACCAGAAACCAGTAACAACTGTAATTTTTTTTTTAATTTGTATAGTTTTTAATATCATCTTTGGTTTGTGCACTTTGAATTAAAAAACCATTGCATACCAATAGAAAATCATATTAACGCTTAAATAATGGTTCACCTTCCCTATTCCCTGGTGGAATACCTACTGTGCAGGGTTTGAGTTGGCTGTATTGTACTGTAGCTGATTTTCAAGACACCCCCTCTCGAACGTACGAACTGCATCTTGTTGACTTATTCGATCTAGTACACTACCAAAGCATAATTTTATCCGCGTTAATGAACATTGGCCACGATTGTCGGACGATATTGGACGATAATTGGCCAAGTTTTTGGAGTATCAGCATAGTCTGAATGTGACTTTTTAGAAAAACATCAACCAATAATGAAATTAGCTTAAAACGTATATCGAAACAGTTGATTCGTCACAAGCACAATACTTTGTCACAAAATCCACTTGTTTGATAAGGTACAATAAACAGCCTATTATGTCAATGTCTGATTTTTAGTATAAGTTAACCTAGTATTTCTTGTACGTTGCTTCAAGAGAGTGGTAAATGTGGCCTGGTTTATCGTGTAGCGATGTAATTCTTTTACATTAGAGCTGCTGAACACATTGAAATTATTGGGCTGTACCGATGAGTTATCAATTACCTAAATAATTAAATTTATTAAAATAATTGTGGGTTGGGTGGTGTCATTAAAAAAAAAAAAAAAAAAAAGTTTAAGCACGGCTTATTTTGAGTTTACGATCCCCGTTACATTTTTTGTTTGTGCTTCAGTATTCAGTGATTAGAAAGAACATTGCAACACAGCTTGAAAATTTATGTCTTCATTTCTTAAATGTGGTCATTGTAGCATTATTCAGATGTACCTACCTAATAATGGTTTATGTGACTGCCTCATCAACAAAAAAAAACACTGATAAGAGTGGAAGTATCCCACAGGAATCTGATTGGTTGGTTTGTCCCCGAACAGGATTTCCTGTGGGCCACAGAGCTTCAGAGGAAAGAAGAACTGATTAAAGAGTTAGTCGGGATTGACTCTGGAACGGGATCAAGCAAAACTAAATGAGCGATGCCCAATAGTCTCTTTTTCGTTTCTCCAACTTTCTATATGACTTGGAAATCGTACTCATTCTCAACAATTAATGAACTCAGTATTATTTTCATTTCACCAGCTTCATTGGTCGCCCCAAGTTTTAACCTCATCTCTGCGCATCTAATATCATTCTTGTCACCCTCCGATTTTCATTTCATTCATTACTATATATTATATAAAGTGCAATTTACAGTATACTTTGTAACTTAATGCGAGCTTCGTGAAATAAAATGATCAAGTAGTAAAATTATTACTAATATGATATCCCGTGACAAAATCCTATATTTCACAACCGCATCTTAGGTATGTACTTTTGAATTTTATTATTAGCGCCTTGTTATGGTGTTGTGTTTGAATACATTAATCAAGCACTTAATGGCGCTAATACGTTTGGCTGAAATTTTAAGATGAAAACTGCCATTAGATCTGCATGGCTTAATCTAATCTACTCAGTTAATCAACTGAAAAATCACATGCAAAGTTGAATTGTTTAATGATATAAATACTGTTAGTTCGATTAGTGTTATCCCTATGTAATATTTTTTTCAACACTTACATTTGTGTGTCCTTCTGCTTTGAATACATTCTTGATAGAATGTAATGATCGGAATGAGCAAATAAAAACAAAACAATGAGGAACTTGCATGGGGTCCTATAATGTCCTTTTTCCGGTTTTTCGTTTCCTATTAGTTGGAGTGGTAAGACACGATTCAGAACATTTAGAAGTTAATCATATAACTTGTGCGTGGAGGAAGGTTACATGAAAATATCAGAAACTTGAAATAGTGCAGTGGAGACAATAGCTATGGGAGGACCTTTATGATGTCATTCCCGCTTATTAAAGGTTTGTTCGAACAGACCATTCTGAACGCAGTTCTCAGAAAGGCGTTGAAAGACCTTCATTAAGCCAATCATTAATAGTACAAGAATATAAATTTATTTTAATATTGCAAATAAAAATTTTAAAACAATGTGATTAATCATGAGCACAAGATAATCGATAAAAGCCGAAAACGGTATAAATAATGTGCGGGAAATCTAAGATACATTCAAATATAGAAGGCAAAACATGCTGAAAACATTCTGTGCGCATGTCCCGAACCAAATGTTCTGAAGAAAATCCAGAACTGGTTGAACGGGTTTAGAACGGTTGATGGTCTGTCCGAACGGACTTTAAGAATATCTGGGGTGTGGTAGTGGCTAACCAGTATTTCAACCAGTGAAAGATTCCTTTATAAGGAAAAAAGTATGTCATATTATATTCATGCAAGTTGTCCATTGAATGGAAACAATACATACTTTTCAAGGTATAGCCAATTAATGATACGCATCAACTAACATACTCAAGCTACTTTTTTGGTTGAATTCTCACTGACTAACTTGGATTTAATCATTTCATTACTCAAGAATGAATTTTAATAACTTAATCGTTTATTAGTATTTGAATTGATATGAATAATTTAGACAGATTGAATAATTACGTAGTTTCTGACATGAACCAAGAAGGCTGTGCCCAAATAAAGGTTTGTTGCCTTATAAAGTCAAAAATGTGCTCGAATTGAATAAAAATAGAATATAATAATCATTTAGGTTTGAACCTCTGATCTCCACTAGAATTACTGTTGGGTTGGCCCATGTTACATTTTGAAGCGATTTTTCAGCCTGTCTGACTGACTGACATGACTCTTCTATGCAGAGTCGCAGAGCTCCCACAGCTGCCCGCTCTATAGCTGATAACGTAGTTCGGAGTTCGCCAACACTCAGTTCCTCCTACTTTTTCAATGAATTTGTTTGATCCCAGCAAGTAGTTGATTTAGCAATACCATGAGCACTTAGGATCTCATGGTATGGTCAGCCATTAAGCAAGTGAAGAGTAATATTTGCAGTTGTGGGGTCAAACACTTGTCCTTGTTGAATGTACTTATGGGACATTAATGCTGCACACGTATTATGCTTGTTGGTGGGGGAGCTAGAAACATTAGATGAATTAAAATTTGGTTGTTCACTCGCTCTCCATAGATTCTCGTCCATACTGGCCTGACTACATCTTCATCGAGCTGTCCTCACTAGAGAAAAAAACTCGTGCATTCACACTGATTATCTTGTTACACCTTTGAACAAGAGAAAAACGATCAATGATTTCGGGAAAATTGGAAATCCGTGAAGGAAGAGAGGGTTTGAGAATCTGCAAAACTGCGGTAGGCTCTACTGTATCAGTGGAAGAGTGTCAGATGATTAAAAATTGGAAAAACCGGCAAAATCCACAACTCTTTGCCCTGCCTCTGCAAAAATGGATGCATTTCTTGGAACAGAAAAATTATTTGCATAGTGTGAGTCGGGATTTGAAGAGCCAGCTTTGTAGAAATCAGGATGATTTTTGTGATGGACTCTTAAGCTCTGCTCTCTGTAATTCTTGCAGTGTGAGGAGTGCAGAGTTACAGACTTGTATGGTGAAATAGAGCGCTGATTTATATTTCTCCGTGATGGGTCCCTAAGTAAATTGGGTATTCCACGGCGATTTTTGAGTGTGCTAAGCTGAATGCTGCCTTGCATTGTCATCAACAGGAACAAACCTCCCCTCAATGTCCCAGGCCTCTCCATCTGTATTGCTTCTCAACTGCTCATGGATCTTTTCTACTGGTATAGTGGTTTATGACAGAGTCGTGGATCAGTTTAGAAATTCAGTAAACTTTAAAGCCTTGGGATGTTGGTAGAAGGGATGTTCTGCTTAATGATAAATTACAGTGCTGGCCTGCAATGAGTTCACCATAGTCAGGGATGACTGCAAGATTTCAATTGAGATATTTTGCATTCGACTTTTCAGACTTGCCCATGCACAGGCCTAGTTCGTTGGTTATTTGGTTGGCAATAGCTTGATAGAAGTTCCTGTAAACTGCCATTGACATGCATATCTGTGATACGTGATTTCGTTTATTTATGGTTATGATTTGAAAAAACGGACGGTAGACCTACGGTTCTACAGTCAGATCATTTACGATTAATTTTACGCATTATTAATTCATTACGGTTACTTAGCAATATTAGTTTATAACTGAGCATAATGAATCAGCATTCCTTGACACTACAGAGGCTTGGGGATTATGAGATGGTGTGATAAAATGAGAGCATTCCAAAAAGTGGCTAACATTTTTCCTGCTATGAAAACTAAGGGAGTTACACTTTCCTAGTAACGCATTGGTTTTACGAGAAAATCAATAGAAAACTCCACAATGACCTTTTGAGCTACCGTGACGTGACAAAAACAAATAGAAACGTCCTGTTAATCATTATGAAATGATAAAATGTTTACCTACTTCACTACCGAAAGTGTCTTGCTAATAATTTTGATCTCATAGAAACGCAGGTAAGAAGTTAGGAAGTTCAAAATACAACTTTTTCAGAATTTGAGCGTGTCTTCATGACAGCAAATCTTAATTTTGGCATAACCTCTTTGGAATCCCAAGAATATATCTTGCTTATTGAAGATACAGAAATACAAATATTGATTGTCTTTCGTTTGGTACTCGTAAACTAAGTACGTATGTTTTCATCGGTATCTTGAGCAGAAGACTCTACCAACATTGATGTGTTGTTGCAGGTGATGGTTACCAATGTCACTTCTTTACTCAAGACTGTGAAAGCTGTAGAAGACGAACACACCAGAGGAACGAGAGCTTTGGAGTCTACAATCGAAGTTATATCCCAGGAAATTCGAGTGAGCATATTGAATTGATTTTTCACCAGCACTATTTTTCATCCTACATCGCAAATATAAATTTAGTGTTGATTCTTGAGCATAGGCAAACTGCGGCTAATTTCAAATAATAATTTATACTTAAAGTTATTATCGGCCGGCGTCACTCATATATGAGTTTGCACCTGAACTTGTTTTTAGCTGCTTTAGATTTTACTCCGCCCTTCCCACCAACTCTTAATTTACCTGTTTATTAGCTTTTCACTTCGGTTGGTCACTTCCTTACATTGCTGATTGAAAATTTCTGTTGAGTGTTTTCGCAGTAGAAACTAACGCTCTAAGCAAACATTTTCGTATGGGGAATCAAGTCTTTATAATACAATAAATTGGTTATATTGTTGTTATATTATTTAGTCTCAAGTTGGTATTGCTTGTACCAAAAAAAAATATTCAAACTAGTTATTGATATATTTTACTGTATTACAGGCATTGCGCTCGACTGAGTATGGATCCGCTGTTGGCACTCCAGAGATGTTAGTGAGGTGTACAAAACCAATAACATTGGCTACCGCAAGAGCAGTAGCTGCTGGCAATAGCTGCAAACAAGAAGACATCATTGTTGCTGCCAACATGGGACGCAAAGCCATTTCTGACATGCTGGCTGTATGCAAGGTAAAAGTGAGATGTTGAAATTAAATTATGCGTATAGACCTAATGTGAACAATAATTAAAGCTGGTTAGCTGCCAAATACATCTTCCTGTTGCTACTTAATTAAATCATGAAAATATTGTTCTGATTCCAGGGTGCCTCCCAAAATGCGGAAACTCCAGAGTTGAGAGAAAAATGTCTAAGAACTGGGCAACAGTTAGCAGACGAGTACAGGGTCCTCCTGCAGACGGTTCAGTCAGTTACGACCAAAGTGAGCCAAGACAAAACTCAGCTCACTCTCGTATCCCGTCGCCTTGCTCAGTATGTCACAGAACTTGTTGCAGTTGCTGAACAACTGAAAGGTGAGGAAATTAACCCTTACAATGGAGAAAAATTAACCCGTAGAAAAGGTCCGATTTCTTCTATGGTAGTTCTTGCAGAATAATTGGGAGCAAATGCAATTGGAAAATCTTACTTGTTGAAATCAAACCTAACGGAAAATACATTACAAGTGTGAATACGTGTGCTTTGTAAATCACATTGCTTATTTTCAGGTTCTGACTGGGTTGACCCTGATGACCCAACAGTCATAGCGGAAAACGAGCTTCTGGGAGCAGCTGCTTCAATTGATGCAGCTGCCAAAAAATTAGCCAGTCTCAGGCCAAGGAAATCTATTAGCCAGGTAATAATTCTGCCCAATTAGTTTTTTAAAAGCTACCTACCATACTTTCCCTTGGGGATGTATGTGTTGTGTTTGGCAGCACGTAGCAAATTCGTTCTGACTTTTTACATTGATGGAAGTTATTTATTGTATTTATTATTGTTCCCGCATCTATTTTTGTAAAACAAACGCGCTTTCATGTGCACTCATTTCTATTGTCTTTCAGTAGTTTCTATTACGTACCAATATTTTACCTTATTATGTTAATTTTAGCATTAATAATCTTATATTGTACGATGATAAACTACCATGCAACTGCCTATCTATGTTCATTTGCCTCTTGGTATGTAAAAGCCAAGTTCCTCGTCAATTATCCTGTAGTATGGGATAACTATTTGCAAATATTCAACACTTTATTTCGCTGTTAAACAATTCTTTGAAACCCTAAATGAATAATTGTAATTTGTACTACTAAATAATTTATCAAGTGCAAATTGTTGTTTTATTCCTGTCAGATTGTACCATTTACACATTTCCATTGTACGTAGAGTAGTACCTATAAACATCATCGATCTTCTGAAGACTGGATATATCTGTTCCTGTAAGATATGTTTGATATTCTTGGTTGTTGGTTCTCAACCAGGGATCAAACATATTATACAGTGACTGAGAAGAGCAACCGGCTGTATTCTCCATTCATCAACCTCACTTCCCTTCAAAAGAACGTGCTGCCATGATGATCCAAATCGGAAGCTAATATTACAGTGTATTATTTGTTTCATACTTGAAGAATGTTATACAATAATATAGGTACAATCATGTTACCTGTACAGCGTATATGTTTGAAAATTGTGTAGCCTTGTCTTTCTATATAGTGTAATAACTTATAAAACTACTTACTATAAAAAGAGACGATGTTAAGCAACATGAATACGCAAATTTTTATTCAAGTTGTCTGTAAGTTGCAACATTTATAGCCGTTTTATAATTCGAATTATTCATTCGTTATAGGTATTAGATTTGAAACTGCTATATTTCCAAGATTTTCTAAATATCAAATCAATTTTAAATTAATGTAGATAGCGTTTTAAAATCTGTTCCCAGTAATTTACCAATTTAATTCTTTAGGAGGCTGATGATTCCCTCAACTTTGACGAGATGATTTTGGAAGCAGCCAAATCAATTGCAGCAGCAACATCGGCGCTTGTAAAAGCAGCATCAGCTGCTCAAAGAGAACTCATTGACACTGGAAAAGTAAGATGGCTTACTTGACGTTTTAATCATAACCATGATGTACTGGAAGATATACATATCCTCAGCCATGGCATTCTTGTTAGCCCACACAAATGTAATTGCAGAACTGCATATACGAAGGCGTTCAAAACTTAGTATCAGTACATGATCGGTTTCCTTTATTCATTTAATTACATCCAATGCAGTAATTAAAGTTGTACAGATTGGTTGTAAGTTAGGCCTCACAGCTCAAGTATCAACTATTTTATTCTGTTTGCCTCAGGTGAGTCGAAGACCACTCACTAGCTCAGACGACGGCCAGTGGTCAGAAGGGCTGATATCCGCTGCAAGGCTGGTTGCAGCCACCACTCACTCTCTCGTTGACTCCGCCAACTGTCTCGTGCAGGGGGTCAGCTCTGAAGAAAAGCTTGTTTCCTCTGCGAAACAGGTTGCGTCTTGGACAGCCCACCTTCTCGTCGCATGTAAAGTGAAAGCAGACCCCAACAGTGAAACTACTAAACGACTACAGGTAAATCCTCTGATAGAATCATATTACTGGTTTAATTAAGGGAGAAATTAAGCTTGTTTGGTGCCCTCTAACCTTACTTCCTGTTAACCATAATGATTTGGAGTAGCCTGGTTGGTAACATTTGTCATTATCAGATCTTACCGTCTAATTACGAATGACCTCACCATCTCATCCAACTTCTAGTACTACACTAATCTACACTATATTTCTAACACGTTGCCTTCACACTTGGAGCACTAAATTATCTACGTCTTGGTGGTTTTCTGAGTAACTTTTATTGCTTTTTGCTCTGCAAAAGCCACTAACATTGTTAACTCTGTCACGAAACGGAACGGCACGGAATGTTGTCACGAAACAACTGTCACGAAAAGGAAACTCTAAACTGGTTGTTTATTGTTATTCATTTATTTTCTTATATTTTTTGCTTAAAGGCATTCACTGAAATTTGCTGGAAGTAAAAAATGACTCATTACGCCAAACACGTAACACTGTCCCTCAATTATCCCTAATATAATTTTGACTTCTGATGGGCGAAAGGTGCTGTTAGGTATTCTCAAGATTTGCTTTCTGAAGAATAGTTGGAGTTCAAATTTTCGACCGAACACGATTATAATGTCCATTTTAGTATGGAACATGCTTTAATCTTCACCTAACAGCCTCAAAACGTTGGGGTAACGAGGACCAAAATCTTGTTACGAAAAAACTTCGTAACAAGATAATTTGTACCTTCTCTTTTGAAATCAACAGACGAATGGTATGACGGCCTCAAGCCTTATCAGCTGAGTGACCTGAATTATTTCCTGTTCGCCCCTATAATTTAATAGGGGCTCTGGGGTATTTAGAGACGAATATACTAATCATCTGAATGAGCTATATTGTATCCTGCTCACTCTTGAAAGTTGAAATTTATAAGGAGTCTCTCCAAAATATCTAGAGGAATGAAATGAGAGAATCAGTCCTGATCAATTAATAGAGCTAAATTCTCTCTTGTTCACCCTATAAAGTTGATATTTAATGGAGAGTCTCTCTGGAACATCATCAGAATGATATGACGGGTCTCCAGCCTAATCAGCTAAGTGAGCTAAATCCTTTCCTCTGAAAAAAAAAAAAGTTATTTCGACTACCCCGGAGGTTCCTGCATCGATTTGATTTTCGGACGCCATGTTGAAAAGCTTTGCATTGAAAATTACTTGGTTTATTTTAGTTATCACATCCCTGTATTTCTATTAATTCTATCGAGGTTCAGGAATAAATAATTTACTCATTTGCAATTACCCACACAACTTTTAGTTTCAATTGAAACCATGATGCCGTCTAGTATTCATGAACATTAATGCACAATCCCTCTCGAACCCAACTGCAAACATATTGTTTGAAGTTTTTTTAAATTATATACTCTGACAAAACAGTTTCACCTCGAGTATAATTAATATTCTGTGACAATGCCTTTCTGAGCCTGAGCCCAGGACCCAGGGGCTTTCTGGGTCTGATGCCTTTCTCTTTGTGGTGAACAACTAACGAGTCCATCCTTCATACCGTGCCATTGTCCGACCTTCAATGCATAGTTGACGTTTAACTCGGAGGAGTAACAGTTTATATAGTTAATATAGTTATACTAGTTTAACAGTATAGTTATACTATGGCATCGAAACTTTGCAAACGTTTTCTTGCCTTTCTAAATTCGTGTCATGGCTATTTTGGTAGCATTTCAGATACTTTTCATGTTGTCAGTAGAGAAGTAAATTGGATTCATCTTTTAGGCTGCAGGGAATGCTGTGAAGCGGGCAACCGATAATCTTGTGAAAGCAGCACAACAAGCCATTCAACAAGAAGAGGAAAGAAGTTTGGTTTTGAACAAGAAGATGGTTGGAGGGATCGCTCAAGAAATTAATGCAAGGTACATTTCTATAGTTACATTTTGATGATAACACTACTTTACTCCGTGGTTTCGCAAAAGTTTGGTATTCACTGAGCAAAAACATTGGAGAAATATTATCCTTCTGTGTGATTGCAGGTCCGAAGTTTTAAGGATAGAAAGAGAACTAGAAGAAGCCCGAGGAAGACTAACTGCCATACGACAAGCCAAATACAAGAAAAAGGATGGCAATGAGTCTGACTCCTATGAAAGGTAAAAATAATTCAGTTTTCATGTTTAAGTTTTCCATAAAATGTGGACAGTTGCTGATGATTTTCCCTTTGCTGGCAAACTCAAGGATTGAAGATACGGAATAGTATCTTGGTGAGTTTGTTGGTATTTAGTTTATTAGAAGAACCTTGTTAGTGGCGATGATAGATTTTGTATAGCTTCAATATCCAACTTCTTGATTAACCATTAGTTTCCACCCACCCCCCACATCGCTGAACAACGGTTGAGCATTCTTTCGTAACTACATTACCAGATGCCCTTCACCACTTCTTGAATTTTTCATACCATATCCACGAATCTTTGTCTTGAATTTTGTTTGCTACATCCTTTCAACCCGTATTGCTTAAATAACAAGCTCGTTTTCAATTTCCATGTCTTCCACTGTAATATATTTACTTTCGTACTTTGTACAGCTATAAACTCTCTCTATTCTGGTGACGCAAATCATTGTTTCCATCTCCAGTATCACAATGTTGATGATGCAGTTGCACACATTTTCTGTACCTTGTTCTTGAACTATAAATCAAATATTTCAAAGCACTTTGCATGATCTTCTACCAAACTGTCATCGAGCTTGAAAAGCATTGTAACTTAGTGTATAGTACTAGCTTACCTACCCACCTTTAATTTCGCCTAATTTTCCATTTTCAGATCATCAAAATAAATTGTTACACTGACACAATAAATATCCACATCCTTTGTTGTTAAAGACACAATCATATCAAAACCCTCATGCTCATTTATATTTTTTCATTAAATGCCAAAATAGATGTGTACACTTAGGTGTTGTTTTATTTCAATTGGCAAACCTAATTCTGCCCACATTTCATCCCTCTACCTCCCTAGGGTGACACTAATTCGTCCTGTAGATGACCTGCCCCTAATCATCAACAATTCAGATAATATTGAAGGTGAGACATTCTGTGGAAAGGTTTAGTGCTGCCAACGCTCTATTTCCATGCATCCCTTGCTGGTCGCACTTGTGATCCAGATCCTTTAAAACATTCAATGGGAGGTGAACGATAAGGGTATTCATGGTCCGTTTCAAAAATCGAATCGTTGATAATCGAATTCATTGAAAAATGAATGTACCTTAAAAATGTTATAGTTTGAAAATCGAAATATAATTAGCAATTAGTAGCAGCGCCCCCTGCGGTAGTAATGAGCATGTTTTGCTAAGCTCCAGATAGGATCATGGCTACGTTTTGATGATTCGACGTCGAAACTTCACTTTCGAAGCCTTCATGCGGCGTTAAATTGAATCGTGAAAGACGAAGCGCATTGGAACTCAAGTTTCAATGATTCGACGTTGGAATTACTGGACCATGAATATCCCTCATATACCTACGACTGTTTTGAAGGTCGTTAATATACAAGGCTAATGATCAAGATTTCCTCAATATATTACTTTTTATATACGTTTTGAACATTGTTGAGAACGTCTATGGTTTGTCTCCCGGATGTTTCATCTTAACGATTTTCTGTGTACTAGCTTGCCATTGATACATTTGCTAAATATTGCTTACTTGTTACGTCCTCGTGTTATCTGTCCAACTTATGAAGAACCTTCTCGATCCAATGCAGTAATGAGTACCTATATCATTAACATAATTGTTGAATACAATTGTTCATTGTTGATTAATGAGCCCTTTAATGGGTTCCTTGCTAACATCCTAATTTTCGTTTAGTTGTGGACAGAAAGTACTTCCAGTTTTACCTTGTGTTGTCATTTTCGTCCATGTTGTGTACATAGTATTTGCATGTGTTTCGTGTTGTGCGCAGATTCGACGAGTCCTACTCGTCCCAACCCTTCAATTCCACCATGAACACCACCCACGGCTCCTACTCTCTCAACAGCGCTTTTGACTCATCTTTGAACCTGACCGACCTCCACCCGAGCAGCCCTGAGCGGATGTACACGAGCTCGACGGAAACCAAATCCAAAATCTACTCCTCCCCGCCCCCCACTGTCATGAACAGCATGAACATCTACACTTCCACCCCCAGCCCCAAGTACCCGCCTCCCCCACCGCCCCCACTTGACCTCTCGACCTTCTCCCAACCCCCGTACTCAACCAGTTTCTCTGACAGCTACTCCACAGAGTACGTCAACGGTGATGGCACGATTGGACACAAAATAATGAAATCAGTTCAATCCACTATAACCTCCTCTAGGTCCTACAGAGTCACTGAAAGTTGAAAATTTCCCACCAAAGTTTAATTTCCACCCTTTTCAACTTTTAAAGCCATCAATTCTAAAAACGTTCCTATTCTACTGATGGCCTATAGTCATCCGTTTAAAAGAGAAGCTTCGAGATGGATTCTAAAATCCAAAGGCTATTGGAACAAAAACATATCACAACTATCATAAAACGCAATAGCTGCGTTGATTAACTTTACTTAATTTTAATTATTTATCCCTCTTTAGTAAAGCTTTCAATATTGAAGTGGCAATAGCTACAGGTAAATTTGAAATGTTTTTATTTTATTTATTGATTTATTTTTTTAAATATCACCATTTGTTTGGAGCTCACATTTTTAACCCTGAACTCCTTGGTTCAATTATTTCTCTTTGTATTTTTTGTTTTCGTACCTAGTTATCTACATTGGTTGGGGTTGGTGAAATCCAAGGGGCCAGACTCACCCACGTGTCGAATTCTCTGTCTATAGTAATATTTATGTGCTCCTACTGCATGTCCACATACCTATTCATAATTTGGATAGGATTGTTTCAAACCATTGTTTCGTTTTTTTTGTTGAACACTAATTTGTGTCATTGTCCAATGTGCCATTGATAATATCGTGTTATTTTTCTAACAATCGATTTCTACTACTTATTGGGAAGAGCCGATGGAAATTCGCTTCGTTTGAAGTGTGTGGATAATACTTGGGGGTTATCGTTTTGTTATGTGACAGTTTTCATGTGATCCTGAGCACCAGTAAACCGAGAGAGGGAGAATCGATCTTTATTACCTAAACTACCTTCTTGGTTGGAGTGTTGGTTAAGCACGGATGTACTGCAATACGTCATCAAACGGACTCGTTTTTCATGAGTCAACGAGTTTTGCTTTTTAAAATCACCTAAATGGTATTGGGCACTTATTTTCAAAGTAAACCTCAATGTTTTAAGTTTAATACTCGTAACTCGATCAAAACATTTTTATTGTGGTATGGACTATTTTCCTTCAACAATTGATTGCAATCACTGTTATATAAAATTGTTCAGAGCTTCACGAAAATGTGAAATTCTTAGTCATATTGAATTTGTATTGTTGCAAAACCATCATGAGGAAAACTGTGTAAATTGATAACTTAGGTAACCTATACTAAATTATGTATGTAATTATCCCAAATGAGTCGCAAAATGAGTTTGGTGACTTGACGTTTCTACCGAAGTGGCCTTCTTACAATTTGGTTACGTTATTCCCCCTATGGTTGTAAATGAATGGGTGACAGAATGGTGTATACAAAATCAATGTCATTTGTGAATGCTGCGAGCATTGTCCACATCCCACCAGTTTGAATGAGGGATTCGTTCATGCTGTGGCCTGCAGTTAGCCTCATTGGTGCCCGCTGATCCATTCAACTGGACCAATGAACGGCTGTAACTACACGGAGTCAATGGCTGGTAGGAACTATCCGTTCGGTTGTGCCTTATGTCAATCAGAGTTGAAGATTTTTGGGACTTGGAGGGAATTGATTCAATTTAGCGAATCTATGATCTGTGCTGTTGGGTTGTTGCCATTTCCGTAGTTTGAGGGTTGTGGAGATGAGGCCATAAAACGGCGATCCTCAATCTGTCTTCACACTTATTTATTTGTATAGAAATTTCGCCCATATGGGTCTCGTCTGGGCTCTTTTGTTTAGAGGTGGCAATATTTGTGTTTGGTTGTTAACTACTGCTTACATGGATGCAGTCACCAACGACTGTCATAAGATTGAACAGGTTTCATCTTCCAAATAATAGTTGCAGTAATTTACTGCGGCAAACTAGAAACTGCTATGTCAGGGGCCTCAGGCCGACTAGATCATAGGCGAGATAAAAGCTACGCTTCTTCTCCTGTTTCTAATATAACTACGCCTACAAATTTTCCTAATGAAATGTATAATTCACCATCCACGTTGACGTTTTCAAACCAATAATTGGACAATCGTTTGTGACCGCCTGCATGTAAGCAGTACCTACCAACTTTCTTATTGTTATCTCTAAACACTAAGGGCCCGTTCCACCATCATGAACCAATCGAGAGTTAATCCAGTAATTTCACAGCCGTTTTTGAGGTATAACTCCCAAATCGGGATTAATCCCCTATGATGGATCGCGCCCTATGAGACCTGAAAGGGCTCATAGATACTACTTTTTTCATCTCTAATCTCAAGTCACAATGATTATCGGTTGTTAATGTAAAGATAGATCATAGGAATGGGGAAGATCAACATCAGAATTGAAAGAGATTCAATAGCCAATGTATGCCATTTTCCCTGTAAAATTCAACCATAATCTATTCTCTTGGATTTTATGGCATTTTCACGTTTTAATATTGTTCTATTTATTAATTTATGGCCCCCATTCGTGAATCGATCATAATTAAGTGCAGCAAATTCGCCAGAACCTGTACAACATGTGGTTTATTAGAGGGTTTTTGGTAAACTTTGCTTGTGACGTTGGCGTAGGCGTAGGAATGTGCTATGAATAGGATTAGAGACAATTACATATAATATGCTAACATCGCAAGATAAAACAGCACATTACGTTATAATTTTCATTGCAATTATTAATTAAACATCGTCAAATAGAATCGAAGAATGGCAATTTTATTCAATTTTTTTATTTTACTTGAGGAAGGTGAGATGTGGACGGATACTTGAATTTGGCTGAATTCTCAATGAAAGTCGTTACCTCAAATTCCTGGAAGGTAGGTCTATATCGATTTGGACGTCACATGAAAGAATATTGCTGCTTCCTAATTAATCATGCCAGGTTGGGCAACTGAGCAATCTAGCACCTAGATGGGGAATCATTCCCGACCTAAGTCCCTCTTCGATCGTTAAATATCGAAGCCACTACCTTAACTGGTTTTCGAGATAAATTTTACAATCCAAGTGGTCACGTTATTGAGAGTATAAGCAACATTTGTTTACCAAAAACTCTCTATAAACACAATCAATCCTTATCAGATATTCGTCTTTAACTCCAGATCCACAAGGTGGAGCATTGATATTCAAATTAAAACTATTAAAATGAAAATTCGCTTGCTAAACCTTAGATATTTTCAACCTGTTTCTCAATAAAAGACAGATTGATAAGCTATTTAAAACATTCATATTCTATCGCGTACAAGTCAACGGAGGACTGTGGGTCTGAGGGGGCCGGCCAAAACTAATTGAGTTACTCGAGGGGTCATTTTGGCGATCTTTTGCAGTAGATTTATGTGATCTGTATAAATGATGATCTAGATGCAACAAAAACCACGTAACAAAATGAACAAAACCGTCCTAAATCAATCTTTTTAATAAAATAGCGGGGGTATGGATCACAGTTCTGTTTACATCAACAGCCAGGATGTGTGCTTTTACTCATATGTCTCAATAGAAAACATTAGTTATGGATCATTAGTAATAGAAGAACATTATTTTGCTCATATATGTCATCAACCCTTTAGAATGAAATCCTATCATTGATACTGATCTGCCTGAGCCAAAACACAAAAAGTATTCCCTATATAAGTTTTCATTCGATATTGAACCAATAATAATCATGCGCTCATCACACTGAGCTATCAAACTTGTCTGTTTAAAAAATGTAATGAATCGAGTTCACCATTTGGCAGGTAGGGACACCATATTATATTGTACCTATTCTGGCGTAATCACATCTGAAGTGCACGTTTGTGGGAAATGGCGAAGGTGCGTCGTGTTCTGTTGAAGCTAGCGCTAAATTGCTTATTCTAACAGTAGTTTCAGTACCTACTAAATCTTCTCCATTCCACACTGTTTTGACAATCCAGAGAGACATATCTCTGACTAATCTGTTCAATAACTAGTGCATAGTCTCAAAAGCATTCTATTTCCCATTCTACCTTTTTGATTGTTGAATGATGAAAAGTTTATGATTTGGGTGGTTTTATCCTTTCACCAAACTTCGTAATATACACGGCCTACCATTTCTATGAGACCTTGTGTTGAATTCCATCATGCCTTATAAAATTAGATTGACAAAGTGCCTATAGAAGTACGTAGATATTTAATATAATACCTATTTATCATGTTGATAATTTTTTTAAACCCTCAAAACCTAATCATACCCGTCCTTTGTGGAATTAAATAGAAAATCAGTTATTCTATTTTTAAATTATTGCACACTTTGTACATCTTTTGGTTTTCATTTATCATTTTTGTTATGTGTATTTTTTTTTTATTTTTCAGTTCACATTACAGTTATAGGATTGCCCAGACTAAACGGTGACACACTGTACAATCAAAATAGCAATCGTTGAAATGATCTTATTATGAAATGCAAATTTCCTATTTTTGTTTCCTAAATCCATGAAAATTATGTTGTATACTGAAAAGATGTGCCTCGTTCATATTTTTCTTGAGAAACATTTAAAATTGTTAATCTTGTTTTTACTCCTAATATTTACTTACCTACACTTTGTTGAAAGGAAATGTTGAATCATTGTAAAATTATCGGATAATGATTATAGAATGGTGCTTTATTTAGTTTTAAATAATTTAGCGATTAAGACTTATAAAATAGTTTTATATGTTTAACTACATTGTATAATATTAATAACAATAAAAGTCATAACTAAATTTGGCGTTTTGATTCTGAGTATGTCCTCGTATCACTTATTGAACTCTGGACTGTCACCTTTTTCAAGTATTTTTACTAGAACCCGAAGGAGGGAGAAAGTTATGCAATTGACCAGGAAGAAAATTCAGGGACAATCACCAAACCATTCTCCTAAAACCTCTGTCTTGAAAATTTGCGACATAACATTCGTGAGAAATCTATTTCAGAAACATCAAATTTGCGCTTGTGCATACTTCTATTGAAATTCGGAATCTACTAGGAACTAATCTACCCATAATTAAGATACCTACCTTTAAATCTGGAATTGATTCCTCTGACCATCGCTTCCAGGACGTCCCTGTAAAGCTAGATAATGTATGTAAGGCTTCATATAATCAGTGGCGTAGCAAAGCCATTTATCATGGAGGGGCAACAACAACAGTCAAAAATTATATATATATATATATATATATATATATATATATATGTAACTATCGTATATGTACCTATGGTGGGTACTACTAGTCACAAAGAGGGCATTGTAGCACCTATAAAGGGTGTCCCACTTAAAGGTTACAAGGTTAGTCGATTACAAAGGTTCATTATTGAAAAATGAAAGAGCGAAAACAATCACTTTAGAATTAATTTGAATTTGAGTCCTATGTACCGACCTATCTATCTACTCCTATGTATTATACCTACCTATCTACCGAGAGAAAATGAACGTAATCATGTAGGGAAATAAATAGGGAAGAGCAGGCATACTGTATTATTTTTACAGCATAACCTTACAATCTAAAAATTAAGGTAATTAAACCTTCTCTTGGTGGACACAAGAAAAACATTCTTACCAAACCAAATCTGTCTTGCTATATGAAAATGCTCATGAACTTGGGAGCACTAGGCTTATCATTGACTTACCGCTTCCAATCCAATCGTGTTTGTAGATCTAGATGTCTCCCTCCTAGGGGTTCATAACTCGTAACTTTAGCACTCACTTTTACACTAATTACGGTTCCTTTCATGTTAAACATTGTATGACAATTACCACGGAATAAGATACAGGATATAGGGCATTAAACGTTGATGAGAGGCATCACAAAAAGTAAACAAAAACAAACTGAAGTAAAATGATTTATCGGTTGGTTCACATATCGATTCTTTCAATCGTTTCCATTCGACTATGGATATTTCAATCACCACAGCACAGACATTTTTTAGTCCGTGTAAGATTCTGTTAATTTTATTTTACCGTTATTCCTACTGGAACTCATATCAAAAATCAGGGACAATTGAAGACATTTATGAGTTAGAAAACTTATTGATGGTAAGAAGGACGCAATCGATGCTACTGTATTGAATCGATCAATCGAACGTGAATCGGAGGGCTGTGAAGGTGGAGAAAGGTAGGGGCACAGAGTGGGGCAAAAATGACTTATGGCTTCCAGGAGGGAAATGAGGAAGGGCGAGCCCCCCCTCAGAAGAGGGGAACGACGTAATTTCACCACTGTTTCACTTTATAGTATCCAGCATACCATTATTTTTACTGTAGTTATTTCACTTCTGTTGGATGGGCAATTATATTATCCACGGCATTTGGCCCTCCCTGGAACCAGCCTTGGAGGAGCGTTCTAAGTTGCTAGGTAACTGGACCCACATAACAGGCGTGCTTTGCGGGTTGCATTCTCGAACTTACCGTAATTGGTACTGACGTTAGTAACGTGAAATTATTTACTAGCTGCTCCGGCTCGCTACGCTCGCCTCCACGTCCAGCCGGGGGGCAAGCCCCCCGGACCCCCCATTAGATTGCTCGCTTAGCTCGCAAAGAGTGGCATGAAAGGAATGTTGCTCGCTTCGCTCGCAAAGAGTGGCATGTAGGAAATGTTGCTCACTTCGCTCGCTAAGTGTGGGATGTATACATGCGATGTATTACAATTGAAACATGTAGGGGATGTTGCTCGCTTCGCTCGCAAATGGTAGATCCCTAAGAGTAGGTTTAACCTCTGTAGGGGATGTTGCTCGCTTAGGTCGCTTGAGGAAGTTATACTGCCCACCCAACTTGGCAGACGTTTTTTTCTGTTGGAAATTCTTACAAACAAATTAAATCTTATAAAACTACGTGGAACCACGAAAAGTTTATTCGGGGATGTTGCTCGCTTCGCTCGCAAGGTATACCTCTATATAGGTAGGAAAAAAACCCGTATTTATTCTTTTGAAATAGGCCTGCTCGCAACCTTGTGAAATACCTGAGTCATCGAACCCTTCACGTCAATTCTTGAGCCCTCTCTCGTCCACGGCACAATAATTTTAATCGCTTTGCCTCGCTTCCGCTCGCAATTTGACTGAGTTCTCGCCACTTTTTTCGATACCCGATTTCGGATTCAGATTCGGCGGGATCAAAGCTGTATTTCGCCCGCGAAAACCGTTCCGAAAAACGTACTTTTACGGGGTATATTTTAATGGGAAAAAACGTAGTTTTTCGTCGGACTTTTCGAGAAAACACGGTCCGTACTCTCGCATTTTTTTGACGCATTTTCCGATACTTTTTCCGCGATCCGATCGCGCCGTCGTCTTCCTCGTAGGAAAACCTACGAAACCGGTATTTTTCCGGAATTTTCAACGGCCGTTTAGAGGGGTAGGGGAAGCGGGGAAGTCCAAAAAGCGCACATTAATGCTTACTTCGACCCCCCTCCCGCCCTACGGCCCATGGTGGTTCAGCTGGGATTAGAAAATTTCAAATTCGCTCGTTTCCCCTTTCGGAAAATCCCAAGAAGATCCCCCCACTCGTAGACTCCCCCCACTCAGCCGTTTGGCCGTGCATAGACACGACAGACAGATAGACAGACAGACAGACAGACAGACAAACAAACGGAGTTTCATTCTTATAAATAATAGAGATAGAGATAGAGATTGTTCACGCAGCATCCGTTTCAAGAAGAACTTCTACATCCTCTGTGATCGTGGAGGGGCTCTGCCCACCCTGCCCCTCCTCAAATTACGCCACTGCATATAATATATAAGAACAAGAACAGAATAGATTCCCAGGGGTGTCTGGGACATCCCTAACCTGAGTTGCTAGTTGCATATTCACGATAGGCTATACTGGAGGGAATAAATCCTGTAAAATCATGATCTGTTCGCCATTCTCACCAAAATCAGATATTACAACCCACAGACAGAGCCGCTCCCCATGGAGGGCATGCATTACTTACCAAAAGCTAAGTTTATCCATTTAATGTTTGATCCACCAGAATTGACCTTTGACATAATGTTATCATGGAACCTAAGGAAAGGAAATGGATTTTGGATGGCAATGCATTAGATGAATGTACCTACGCATACCTACAATAATTGTTCGACCTGCGTTACGGAATTCCGAATCAAGCAGTACGCTTAGGCGGGGTTTACACCTGACGGGAAAAATCCGGACGGGAAA
Organism: Adelphocoris suturalis; assembly: GCA_030762985.1. NCBI lineage: Eukaryota > Metazoa > Arthropoda > Insecta > Hemiptera > Miridae > Adelphocoris > Adelphocoris suturalis. The sequence continues at coordinate 48,688,331 of CM061044.1, forward strand.
AAACCGTCGAAACGGACGGGGAAAACCCGTCGCAGTGTTCGCGTTACACCTGACGGGCCACTTGCGCGGGCCCGTCGCTCCCACTCTGCATACCTCCATTTTTCAAACAACAAAATTCAAACAAATAACCGAAAAACGCCCGTCCCCGTCGGCGGGCGTCCCCGTCAGGTGTAATACTAGAGATTCATTTCTATGTGTTGGCTACTCCCAGCGGGCCCGCCCCGTCGGACGGGCACCGATCTCCCCGCAACATTCTGCGGGCGAAATTTTCCCCGTCGCGGGGATCGCCCCGCTCTCCGTCAGATGTAACTCGATACACTTATTTCTTCGTGTTCTCCCAAAATGCGGGCCCGCAGAAAGGCGCGGGCCGGGCCCGCGTCCGTCAGGTGTAACGCGGGGCTTAAGCTTCCCTGCATTTGATTCTGGGTAAGTATTACCTATAGGTAGTCCAGTGATGGTTTGCGTTCCGAGGGCGTGCCCTATGCGGTAGAAAGTTAAACTACTCGAGAGATTTCATGTTTGAGGGTTGGCTTCACGGCTTTTGCCGAATTAGCGGTAACTATTTCGATTTTTCGGATAATTTAATGACAGCTGTTTTCTGCTTACCGTTTTCTGTCCCCTTCATCATTTCTACGTTTTTTAAATTTCATTTAGCTTGCTACATTTATCTAATTTAATGTAATCTGTTCGTTATGAACAAGAAATACCCCTATAACCGGACGTTCTTCGTCCTTTCACTTTGGAAAAACACTTTGGCGGCAAGCTCGCCTCATAATCGCGGATTATTATCCCCTCACTGTCTGGGAAGCTCCTAAGAGAGAGACTAACTTATTGGAAAAAAGTAAGAAGCAGGAACATAATTTACGCATTGTTTCCTTTAAAACCATAAAATTGGGAGTTTGAGGGGAATAACAGGAAATTGGGAGTTTGAGGGGGGGGGGGGGGGGGCAAATAGGAATAACATAATTATTAATTTCATTTCAAACATTTATTCAACATAACATTTAATTGGATAATCTCTCTATATATATTGTAATCTATTATATTCTTGCGTTATTAAATCCTGTGATTAGGTGTTTTATGTGATTACCATAATTTTGCTATATACTTTTTTAAAATTTTAAGTTATTAAATCGATCAGCCATGTAGGTTGATTGTGACGTTGATGTGGAGCTTTTCATTGAAGAAATCAAACTACATCGTGCAATCTGGGATGTGCGTTGCGAAGACTAAATATCTTGCATCGTTAAATGGATGAACCCAATATCTTCTTTTATGGTTTATTTTATAAATGTATTTGTACACAAAGAACTAAAATAAAACCGTTGTATAAATTTCAACTTGCGCTCGATCCATCTCGGGAGAAACAACACAAAGCACTGAAGAAGAAAGAATCCCCACTCAGATGTAAATTTTCCCAAGAATCAAGAGATAGGACGCAGGGTCCTATCTTCATGTGCACAGAAACGCTGATGGGTATCAAAGATATAGGATTGAAAACACTCTCATCGCCCCGATTACTTTGCAGCTCATGTGCACGAGGCCTAGGTTGAGGACTTTTTAAAGTTCTGTATGAATTCTAGCTTTTATGAGGTCGTTGCTGTTCTCCGGAAGGTTGAAGGACAGCCACAGCTCCTGGCCTGGGGTTCTCCTTGCGGTTTTGATGACGTTATTTGACGGGTCGGAGCACACGATCTTCAGATACGTGAGATCAGGCAAACCTGACTGGACCGTCTTCCAGGATGAAGGCAAGGAGCTGAAATCGAAAGTGTGACATTAAATGAGGCATTCCACCTCATTTTGCTAAGCTCAGGGAGGTCTCAAAAACTTCTATGTGAAAATGAGTTGGTAAAAGTTGAACTATACTGTAAAATAGCCCAATTAAATATGGGTATTCGCTCTCATCATTAGAATTTAAAAACTAGAATAATTTTAAAAACTATTTTTGCCCAGATAATAATGGTATTTAGAACCATATATCCTGTTTATTTCACAGAATATGCCCACAACCTATTTTTTGGAGGAGGGGGGGGAGAGAGGTACTTTGAAACAAACAAATTTCGAGGGAGTTATACTTTGTCCCTTCGACGTTTACAAAATTTCATTGAAAATAATAAAGTAGTAGGTTGGTAGGTGCCTACACAAATTCTGCCAAACGAATATTTTGTTTATAGTCCGATCAAATTAGTTTTGGAATGTAGCCTGGGGCGTAAGGAGGGGGAAATTGGTAGCTTGAGATGTGTACATTGTTCACATAAATCAAGAGCTTTCCAACGAGTGGCTAACGATTTCTGTGCAATGAAAACTGTGGAAGTTACATTCCCCTACCAACGGGTTGGTTGTACGTGAAAAAAGACCGAAATAGAAACGTTGAATGTTTTAGCGAATTTTTGAAGAAAATTAAGCTATTGTTCTCGCCTCAAAATTTGTAGAATGTGAATTTTTGAAAAAAATTTATGCAGAAATCCGTTTCAGACTATTCTGAATCATATTATGTAGTTTAACGCATTTTTTTATGTATGTATGTATGTATGTATGTATATATGTATGTATGTATATATGTATGTGTCATTCCAGACGATAACTGTCCGTAGAATTGTGCTAGAAACTTCAAACAAATTTTAAAATGTTAAGGACACTAAACGAAAGTTTAAGTTCGTTGGCCAGCATGATCGGATTACATCTTCGGGTTGAAATTTGGAAAAAAGTAGTCAAAAATTTCAAAATAGCCTGTTTTTTGCGATTTGGTGTGCGAAATAATTTTTTCAGCATACTAATATGTGGTATATTCGGAATCAGCGTAAAATTTCCTATAAGAATATGTATCAAGTTTTCAAAAATTTCAATGTTGAAAAATCAGTCCAAAATCAAAATAATGCCGTTCGCTAGTTGTAAAATTTCTCTACACGATCAATAGCGACTGAAATGTCGAAGATTTCTTCAAAAATTCGCTCATGGGGTCATGCTGCATGACTGGACTTTTTAGCTTTACATTTTCACAGATAGACCCCCACGCCTTAGACATATCCATGTCAAAATTTCAAAAGAAGCCGGTATAGGGGTAGTTGTGCAGGATTATTTTCTGGGCGACTGGATTGTAGATTCCATGATACATAATTAATGCGTAGGTACCTAATATATAATTAATACATACCCTCGCATGAAATTGAGCCAGAGGTCAACCATCGTACTGATCATCTTGGCATCCTCTGGCCGCTTATCGACTGGAGCGTACAACGCTCGTAAAACGTAATGCGCATCGTCCCCATGACAAGCTCCACCTGCATACAGTTAATTATTAGATACATACCTACTGAATCAGAAATACATATAGAATAATTTGTAATACATATAAGTAACAACCTACAGAGTCCGGGATATGGTGTATTCTGTAGGCAGGTTCCGTGCGACAATGAGAGGAATTTCCCTTACAAGGATCAAAAAGATCTTATAACATATTCAGACGAACTACCCCTTTATGAATAAATTAGTTCCATTTTTTGATTTACGTTCCAAAATTTACCTTTATAAATGTCGTTAATTTTAAAGTGATCACTCAGCCTCATTCCTCCAACATAATCGAAGTTGTAAAACCATACTGGGGATTTGCCATGTTCAGCATGCAGCTTGGCTGCCTCGTGTATGCCATTGTAGAAATATCTATCTCCCAAGAGCTAAAAAAATAATTATATTTGTAATAATAATTAAATAAATTTAAAAAATAGATTAATTTATAAATAAGTAAAAAGATAAATCCCGTTTTATGACAGTGGAGATTTCAATAGACACATGCAGATACAAAAACCAATAAATAATACCTACAAGTCATTGAATAGAATTTTGACAAAAGCCGGAATATGAAATAAAAACCAATTTTTCGGGTTGGCTTTTCATAAACAATGACTTTGGGCTACCCCGAAAATTTTGAATTTCGGTTAATTTTAATATTTTATAGTTTTGTGGATATCCTTACATTTACCTACTCTCAGATAAAATGGAAATTTAGAAAGTTAGTTTTAAGAAAGATTTTGTTTCTTTTTTCTGAAATGCATCACAAAATGAAATTTCTCAATTACTACTCCTTTTCCCCAACGTTCATTAAATATATATGAATTATTTTTGATATTTGACTTTGGATCAATTTTATGGCATACCTACCTATGTGCCTCCATTCTAACAATCTTTTGGATACCCACATACTAAGTAATTTTAGTATACATTAAAAGGGGTTAATTTATCACTCTCTTTACCCAATCCTTCGATATTGCGTAGAAATTCGATTGTGATATTTTTGTAGGATGGCTATATTCATGATTGAGCTACCTAGCCATTTTCTAGATTCAGTTCTCATCTGATTTGCACCAAAACATGGAATTCAAGCATGTAACATTTTAAATATTTTATTGAGGATGAACTTATTCAAACAAACCTCATTAGTGATCCCATTTTTACTCACTCCCCACTCATTAAAGAATCATCCATAACTGTAGTTTATACCTACTTATTTACTGATACGGGACCTTGAAGCCCAATAATTGATGAATAATAAGATGAATTGGATAGGCACATTATAATTATTATAATATATGCCTATCCAATTCATCTATAGTTGACAATAAAATAATAATAATGAACTTTCAAAATTAATAGAGATTGATGGAATAATTGGAGTATTTATGCACCAGATATCACCGACAAATACCTCAGTTTGAATATTCTGGCTTATTACTACGTCGTTTGCAGATGAAGAGTACACGGGAAGAACGGGCTATCATGGTTTTTCCTAGTTTCGAGAAAAACGAATATTAATGCAAAAAAACTCAATAAAATGTATATCCTGCGATCAAAAAATCAGAAATTTTGAAATTATAATGGCTACGTACAGATAAAAGTAATAAAAATGCCAAATTACCTCACGAAATTAATTTTATTGAACTATAACGGGAAAAAAGCCGAACATCACAAAAAACAGCGAAAGAACGGGATAACTCCCTTGACAGCGAGGGATTTCCTCACTTGTAATTATATAATAACTTGAAATTCCTCCTGCCTTTCTCAGTACAGAATATTTTTGAATACTTAAATCAAATCTCTGGATTTTTTGGAAGAGATCGAAATTTTCCTCGTGTAGGAGCTTAATGGGAAGTGAAATTCTGATGGACGAAGTGGCTTCTGAGCCAGATCTTTTTTTTTTTTTTTTTGCAGATTCGGCGTCGCAAACTTGCTAGTAAGTTCTGCATTAGTAGTAATCAACATGAAATTTTACTTCTCTCAGCTGCCTTGTCTTCATTGGAGCTTTAGGAATAGGTATGTATACTTTATGTCGAGAAAACCCGCCCAACCAATAGGTATATTTATCTGATTTTGATCAGGCCAAGAAATTAATGTATAACACAGGACCAAACGATGAATATTGAATAGAGACAGCAACAGTGAAGAGTGGAAAAGTGGAAGAAAGTCAAATATGAAACACAGCTAACCTGCTGTGATTCAAAGGCGGGATAACGAACTAACAAGGATGGGGGAAGTGGTAGCTCTAAGTTAGCCCGTTCTTTCCCTGGACCGCTCCCATAAGCTCGTTCTTTCCCTGGACCGCACCCATAAGCCCGTTCTTTCACTGTATACCTACGAAATATTCACCAGCTGTTTTGAAGTATTTAGACTCGTTTATTCCCTGTTTTGACCACACCACCGTGTTCGGCTACCCCCAATACGTAAGGTACCATTCTCAACTCACTTTTGACAAAAAATCGAGTTAGCCCGTTCTTCCCCTATACTCTTCACATGAAAACACTTGTTTGGAACGGAATGATGAGACACATCTGCGGAAGAAACTTTGAAGGGACTAAGTTATGTTATTTGGTAACAGGTCGACTTCAATAGAAAGTTGGTAGCTGCGAAGCGATAACATTGTTAAAAATCCAAAATGAATGCATACCGACCTCAGTAAATTTACCAGGAGCTTCTCTGATGCGTTTTCCTCCCATGTAGTGCTCTCTGAGCTGATGAGCGATTTGAATCTGCTGTTGTGGACTGGCAGTGAAATTCAAATCTAGTAAATGAGGAATGATGGAATCCCAATCCTTGTCTACGGCACCTGTCTCGTCTGCAATCATCACTGTGGAAGACGATGAATTTATTAATCCCAAGTTACAATTTTTTTCCTACTGCTGATCAGTAAATGTGAAGTTTGAAAAGTTTACAACTCTTCCTGTATTCACTGAAGTAGGTTGAAGGTTGACTCACTAGCACCGGGGAATAGTCCTTCATCGGAGTTAACAGTCCATAAGATTGGGACGTCGTTGAATTCTCCGCTTCGAATGATGTCGTAAGGCTGGTTGTCGATGAAAGCTGACGGGCCTGGCTTCTCTATGATGGGCCCGATAGGTGATATCGGTAAGTACATTCCCTGTAATAATACTTATTATTTTATGAGGAATGAAGGTTTATTACATTTTAATTGTGAGTAGGTCGTGAAATTGGTTCATATTCGTGTGTTCAAAGTCGTTGTTACAGACTAAAAGCAGTGTATAGAAGGGAAGATTGTCCAGAAGCATCCTTATCTTAACATTATACATTACCAAACAAGGCTTCACACTTCTTTCCAAAATTTCCACTAACATAGGTTTTATCAATGACACTTGGACTGGGTGTCAATAGAGTCTGATGACGGAAACAATGAATAAATTGTGTCAAAACGTTTTGAGCCGTTCTGGAGAGAAGCATATAATAAATAAGCCCGCTTATTTAACTAAGTTAACACATCCATCTCTTTTGTTCATCCCTTAATTAAGTAACTTAACCCTTAAAGCCCTAGAGGATCTTCACAAACACTTCCGAAATTTTGGCAGTACACAGTGACTGCTGTTGCAGAATAATGCTTGTCATCCTGCTGCCATGAATTGAGGAATAAGTAAGTGTCGAGTGGAATAGTATAATATAACTATATAATAGTGTATTAAATTGTATGCTATATATAATTGCATACTATTGTAGGTGTCCCTTTAAAACGACTTAGTGTGTGTGTCAGGCAGAGTATCCTATTTCTTCGATTCACTACTTCTTTATTTTAACTAAGTGTCATTTTTTATGAATGTTTATACATCTTTGCTTAAATGTCTAAAGTTCAGGAACGAGGGTTTATGGAAGAGAGTTCATTTGTTTGTGGATGATTCAAGTTTAGGAGCCAGAGTACACCAGTTGGTGTTTACTGAAGGTAAAAATGATAATATTATAATCTACCTTGTTGACCTGCTGTTCTGAAGGTTGGCACTCTAATTTTATCAGCCTTTAATTTTCTACCTTTGATTACAATATTACTACCATTTTAAAATTATCAGAAAAAACATTCGTTTTATTGTTTATCTTCAGAGAGTTTGTGATTTGAAGTGTCTAATAGTGCTTATCTACTGCAATAATATAACATTACCTAATTTGCCATTTTGTTTATTTATATATCATAAAAATCTAGCCATGCTGATATGAAAATTGGTATTCAAAGTTCATTCGATTATGTTTTATTTCATATCAAATTTAAAGGTATGATTTTTTAAAAGCACCATTTGTTGAAAAGTAATAGAAAAAACGTCTGCAAAGTTGGGTGAGGCACATAGCTTCCTTGTTTGCCTATCATGAATGTATAGATCATTGAAAAGTTTTATATGATCTTAAAAAATTCCATAGCGGAAAAGAATAAATGAAGAAGTAGCGTGAAATGTCATAGTTAATCAATTAAGAAACGAAAAAATGATACCTACTCAATGTAATTTACGTTTGTGCAAGCGCAGAATCAACTGATGAGTTGAGTATTGCAACAGTTGAGTATCAACTGAATATTGCGGTCAAACTGGTAGGAAATTCAGGGAAAGAATAGATGAGCATCAGGAGGATTTCAAGGAAAATAAGGGTAAATCTACATTTGCGAAACATCTTAAGGAATCCAATCATAGTTACAATTTTGATTTGACAGATAGACAGTTTGTAGAATTTCTTCATTTTTGTCCGAAGGGAGGTATGTTGAATGTACTTGAAAAATTCGAAATGATCAAAAGTGTCAGATCTGGTAAATGTTTAAATGAGGATATACCTCAATTTATTTCACCACTAATAGGTCCGTTTTTATAAAGCTTGGAATTATCCCTTCACAATGTTGAAACCATATTTAGTTATTTCCCCCTTTCACTTCATCTAATTGCTATAATCCCCCGTCACCTTGTTTGCACTTAATTGGTTGTACCTCCTGCCCCCTTTCCTTTCACTTGACCAATGAGATTCAATCTCCCTTCACCTGTTACTATAAAAGCTGTGTCCTTTCTAATGTATCTTCAGTTATTGTTTGTTACTGATGATGGCCTAACCGTCGAAATCGATTTAACAGTGTAACTCTTTATTTTTCGTGGAAATAGACAACGTTTTTCACTAACTTCCGTTTTTTGATGAGTTGAGAACAATAAAATAAGGACCTACGGGACCATCTACAACCGAAACCGCGCATCCGCAGACAATTCCATCAAAATCAGATAAAAACTGTGGAAATTAAGGTCATTACAAGTATTTCACATTGGCGCAGGCGCAGTAGCTATTAATGACACAATCGCGTTGAAATAACTAGAACCCTACGAGTCACTATTTCATTGCAACCCGAACGACTAAGTCGTCCCTAGGGCTCAAAGGGTCTAATTAGAAGAATGGCATTGGCTAGCCATGTTTTCCACCCTATCTTGTAAAGTTGTTAGGTACCACAAGTTTTCTCTCTGGAACAGCATTATCAATCTATTTTAGGCATTCGAAAACTTTAAACGCTCGTACTGCAAACCTAAGAAAATGAAGTTATGGCCCTATTGCACTGAAGGTGCGAAATACCAATAAATGAACATCATTAGGTACGTGATTCAGCACAAGAAAATACCCTGTGGAAATCTTCGAAAATTCATTGTTTCAAAACCTTTTTCTTCTAAACTATTTATTAAGGAGGTTAGGTAGTGGGGGAGGGGGGGGGGTGTCAGTGGGACATCCTGTATTATGATGTTCCTGCATTGTTGTTTTGATTAGGAAGGTATTCAATGGCCTATTCTGTCAAGGTGAAAATTTAGTGGAAACTGATGTCTTGATGAAACATTTGGCGGATGTCTTCTTACATCGATTCTGTGCAAATGTGCAAGACCCGCGATCTTCTCAGCAGATCTCTCTCTCAAGCATTCGAGGACTTCGGCAGATGTCCCGACGAGGCACCCGAGCTCAGCTGCGAGTTTTAGCGATTTTTCTCCTACGTTCCTCGAAACGGCCCACGAGTTGGAGACGGAGCCGCTAGTCATTATGGCCTTTTGGAATAGCCCTGAAAACAATGAATCATCGTGATTAATCGAAATTCACAACTCTAATAGGTAAAAACGTTAGACATATTAGGCCAGTAATATTGCGTGCACCGCCAGGTTGGGTATTTCACGGCAAAGGAAGTACCGTAACAGGTATTTCACTTGGAAATACCCAGGACATACTCCAGGGACTATACCTACCGAACAGTATAGGAAAGCAATGCCTTTACCGTCAAATGCCAACATTGAAGCTTTTTTTATTATTTGTATGTACAATATGACTGGCCTATACTTATAGGTATACTAGTTTATCACATTTACTACCTACCTTCTATTGGGGAAGGAAGGTGTTACTAATTCACTTATAAAGTTTGTAGCAGTCTAGAGCCCAAACTGCTAACTAAAAAGAGTGAGAGGGGAGAGAGAGAGAGAGAGAGAGAGACCTACTAGAACGAGTGTATTTTACAATAATAAGATAATAAAATCAATCCCAGCCCTTCATAATAAAGATTTGAACTGCTCTAGATTGACAAAAATGTAGGATACAAATGAGGTACGGTACCTAGATAAAATCCTGATCTATAAGGATCTTCGAGTAAATAGGTACGATGATTTACAATTAGGCTAATCATCAGAGAAAAAAGTCCAGTCATGCAGCATGACCCCATGAGCGAATTTTTGAAGAAATCTTCGATTATTTCGATTTTTGACTGATTTTTCAACTTTGAAATTTTTGAAAACTTGATACATATTCTTATAGGAAATTTTACGCTGATTCCCAATATACCACATGTTAGTATGCTGAAAAAATTATTTTGCACAACAAATCGCAAAAAACAGGCTATTTTGAAATTTTTGACTACATTTTTGAAAATTTCAACCCGAAGATGTAATCCGATCATGCTGGCCAACGAACTTGAACTTTCGTTTTGTGTCCTTAACATTTTAAAATTTGTTTGAAGTTTCTAGCACAATTCTACGGATAGTTATCGTCTGGAATGACACATACATATATACATACATACGTACATAAAAAAATGCGTTAAACTTCAGAATATGATTCAGAATAGCCTGAAACGGATTTTTGCATAAAATTTTTTCAAAAAATCACATTCTACAAATTTTGAGGCGAGAGCAATAGCTTAATTTTCTTCAAAAATTCGCTAAAATGTTTCAAACCCATTCCATGGGTCTTGCCGCGTAACCATTCAACTGTTAATAATCCGCCTCCTGGCAGATCCATTAGCTTGACTAAGTGGGCAAATATAGACCCTTAACACAACCATTAGTGAAAACTGGAAGTCTCTAGGTGTAGGAACGGACAGACAGACGGATAGACAGACAGAAAGATGAGCGTATAAGTGTATCCAAACAAAGTTTGCTCACGCTAAAAATGGATTAGAAATACATATTGTTACGATCAGCGGCTGATGTATATAATAGAAATTTAAATTACATAGGAAAACATCGTATCAAATCTTATTAGTTAGCATTCGTCCTTTTTCTGTCTCTGCACGAATGGCAATTAGTTACAGCTATACACAAGTTGGTAGATACTATCTACTTCCTCACGAATTTTTTTGAGTGAAGCCAAACTATATACCTAATAGATTCTAGCATATTGTGAAGGAATAATAGGTATGAAAGTTATGTATGTAAATATTATAAGTGAATAATTATACGGTTCTGGTATAAGGTACCTATAGGTACGTATTATGTTATGCTAGTCACAAATAATGAGAGTTAGGTATTAATTTAATTATATTCTTTTAAGTGGAAACAGATTCTTTTCTAAAAAATTTAACACTATCCGCACTTCTTCTTTCTATGATTTTTCAGTTTCCGGCACTCTGGGGTCTCGCCCAGGCTGGAGTGGTGGTTACCACTACACGACACTGAAATATAATATGGAGAAAAACAATATGGAAACGAGAAAATGAAACTTGATGTAATTTACGATTGCTCCTGAGCAGAGTGAAGAATAATTTTGGGAACAATGAAACTGATAGGAAACCATCTTCAGCGGAACCCGCAAATTCTCAGAAAATTTCATCAAAGACGGATGAAAACTGAAAATCAAGCTAGTTACAAGGAATTCCCATTTGCGCATGCGCAGGAGCGAGTTATGATAAATTTATGTTGAAATTGATGTATAATGATCATATCATCTTATCCCAAGTATCTACCAAATTTGAGGGAGGTTGGATGACTAGGTAGGGCGTGAGAAAATGATGCTTAATGGAATTTACGTTTCGCGCATGCCCAGTGTGATGCATTAATTTTGAAAACAATGAAACTGATAGGGGTACCATCTAATGCCTTGCTCGCACATTCCCTGAAAATTTCATCAATATTGGACGATGTGGAAAATAAGTTTGTTACAAGGATTTTACATTCGTGCATGCGCAGCAGCTAATAAAGATACAATTATAAGGAAATTGATATGAATTGATCACATCGCCATCCCTAAACTATCCACCAGATTTTAGCAATCAGTCGACCAGGGCATGTGGAATGTACGCTTTATGGAATATATTCTCGAGCATGTGCAGAGTGATGTATTGATCCTTGAACAATAAAACTGATAAGGGACAAGTAGGTATTTGTGGACCCACTACAGACACACAAACATACAGATAGACAAGGAACGAAAGTTTTTCAGAATGATCTAAAACGTTAAATGCGACTGGAAATTTTGATTTTGGAGGCAAAAATAATTTCATCTCCCTAGGGCCGCCACATGGGGGGGGGGGGGGGCGGTCCGGTCCTGTATTTAGTGAATAAAGTATTTCAGAATTTTGAAGCCTAGATAAAACAGAGTGTATTACACTTGACGGGCCCTGATCGCCTGATCAGATTATATTTGATTTACTACACCAGACTGTTTCTCTTGAACAGTTGCGATGATTGCGATGACCCAAAATATTACCCTTTACCGTCTTTACCAGTAGGCACTCGACTGAAGACTTGGGAGAGAGCATCCATGGGCCAAGAAAGGTTGAATTCCCTTGCCATTCTCAGCATTGAGCACAAGTTAGCATCCAAACTTGACTTTTCTAAGGTTATTAAAGAATTTTCACTTAGAAAGGCACGAAAGTTTCAAGTGTTTTGTCTTGTATTTTTCAAATGCAAATACACTTTTCTTCACTTCACTTTATTAGTTTTAAAGTTTTTCATTTTATAAAACACGAAATTATAGCCTAATACAGTTTTCTATATTTAAAAAGTTTTCCACAATTATAATTACAATTACAGAATGCTATTGTAACTCAACAAAACAAATTTCTCATTTTTCTAATTCATATTTTTAATAGTTTTTCACTAAATAATTTTTGTATCTTTTGTTGTTATAAATCTAATTCTTTACTGCATAGCTTCATTACAAGTAGATAAACTGTAATAAAACAATTATATTTTTGTAGATTTTAATTTTTTTTCCAAAATTAATAAATGTATTCTTTCAAACATAATCATTGTTTCAATTAATTCCGTCAGCCATCTTGTATACAGAGACTTTTGTTTTTAATCCGTCCATAACATTAAAATAAAGTTAATTGTATGTGTTGATTAATGATTATATGAAATTTAGTCAATCATAATTTCTGCCACAATCGTCCAATTGAGGAATGAGTAAATTGGAACTTTTCTGAATACGCCTCTATTCACAAAAAATTGTATTTAAATTAGTTAAAATAAAAATCCTATGACTGATTGGATATAGAAGTTTAGTTTCAAAGTAATTTATGGCATTTTTATGGTTTCGTAATTGGTTGGTAATTACTACAGTATGAATACTTGAATTTTCAATTCTTAAGTTACACTTTACTTTTGATTAAATGTTGAATAAAACGTAGTGAAGTAGTAAGAGTTCAGCCCCTCAAGTGTTCTTATTCGAACACTGAACCTTGGTAGGAAGTATAAATGATTTTTCGTTTGGTTAGAGAAGGTTTAATAGTTTTTTTTTTTTTTTTAAACAATTATCATAGCCATCTCTAGTAAAAGTGGCGCGAAAAAGGGGGGGGGGGGAAGGCCCGTGGCCAGAATCTGGTCCCGGGCCCGACTTGGAGATGTGGCGGTCCTGCATCTCCCGGAAGTGAAAACAATGCTTCTGCTACCTATAGGCAAACTCGTAGAAGAATGAGGTTGGTGTCAAACTTCTTTGGATCGAATCTCCTTCCATTTAAAATAAATCACCCAGGGGTAGCTCTATAGGAAGCCAACAGCTTAAATTATAGGCTAAATCGTTGGCTAGTTTACGGGTGATATCCTGATTATTGCTTACTCATGAATTTCATCACGATTGGATAGGCAATTTTGTGGATCTGTTTCATCACCTTCATATATCTACAAGCGTTTTACAGTGATTGCTGAATCATTCAGTGAGTAGGTAGTTGGGTACTTATAACTAATCTCTATGAACAAACACTTGAAAGTACAGATTACACCCATTAATTTCGTCTCATAATTTTGAACTAACCAGGTATAATTTTATACAAGTACCTATCATCTAATTACGGCAGGTAATTGATGATGCTATACTCGAGTTGTATGTATAATGGGTTGTTGAGACAATGCAAATCATTGAAAGCGGCTTGTCTCAGAAAAAAGTGGCTAATTTTATAACCGCTTCTTTACAACGAGGTATGAACGTTTATCAATTTTCTACGGAGATAACAATGGTCTAAAGGGCGGATTTATTACATAACGATGTGTATCTACCTTCCAATTGAAATTGTGGAACTACTGATAAATTCAAACTTTCGTTATAGTATTTCCATTATATAATGACTTTTTAGGTAATCAACCAAAAAATGGAAAAATAAAATAAAATCCTCCTGGAATCGTGTTAGTTTACATTTCAAGATGCCTTGTAAATTATTACACAACGGTTTCTTATTTATGTATGAGATAGCCGCTCTTTGCAGAACTCTTGTGTATAAATATTAAACGAATTATAAACCTAATACATCATCTAAATATAACTCCGGAGAAGTAGACGCCTAATGTTGAGAAATTAATTAAATTAAAATAATAATTAACGTAATTTAAAAAAAACATTTTCACGCTACAAGTCCCTCTAATCTAGGTATATCGACACTAACTTAGGTAGGGTATACCCACCAACTGAAAATTGATGAGATAGAATAAATCACCTACCTACGCGTCTCTTGTTAATCCATAGGTGACAAATGTAATAATAAACTCAATTTCGATAAGTGAAAGTTTTATTGGAATTATATCAGCTGAAATGATTGTCGCTGTTTATAAGACGATTTAATTCCCATGTTTACGTTGTTCCTTTCTAAGTAGGTACTAAGCCTTAGGGAGAGCGAACGGGTGAACGTACAGCTATTTCGGTGGTTTCATTCGATTCATTATTACTCTTATCTCGAAAGTTTTTCAGGTCATGATTTTTCAATATTTCAGTCTTTGAATTCTACTCTTTAGGGTCTATCAAAAGTGATGCCGAGATTACTGGTCACTCTCGGCCGATGTAGGATTTTTGAGGCAAATTTCAGTAGTTTTGAAAAAAAAAAAAGCTTCAAACGCTGACGGATTGATTTTTGTTTGTTTGTTGTGTGTGTGTCATGGATATGTCTTATGGTGGGATTCATTCCAAAATTTGCGTGATACAAAAAAATGTGACGTTATTTGGCGCAATTCCCGTTGTGGTAGAGACTTAAAATTTGGCATGTAGGCTCCTTAGGACTTACACTTTAAGCAGAATATGGTCAGGATCAGCTGAGTGAGCTAAATTATCTCCTGTTTACCATAGGAAGTTGAAAATTGATAGGGAAGCTCTCTGGAACATTAAGAGACTATTGAAATTATGGTGTTTATATGCTCATGTGTATGAGTTGGGATTATTACGGTATGCAAAGGGTCAGCAGATTGCCAGACGCCTCTATGTGTGTATCAGTTGTTGTGCAAAGAATGTCCTGCCTTCTATGTAGGGAAAGATTAGACAGCACTTAGCTTGCGGGTTAATAAAGATCATCAGTGGTTATGAAAAAAGGAAGATATGTATTCCAGTAAGCCGCCATGCCTCGTCGCATGATGCAACGTGTGACGACAGCTATGGCGTAAAGATACTGAAGAAAATGAGACCTACAGAAAATAAATTAGTGCTGCTTCAGTCAGAGAAGATCCATCCGATTGTTTTGGTCGCATATGATCCTCCAGGGTTGAACATCAAGCATTAGGTAACTAGACAACCACGCTTCTCCAAGGCAAGATTTTCTGGACAAATTTCACAATTTCCAAAAATCAAAGTTTCTTTTTTCTCAGTTTGAAAAAGGCATACCTAAGCCGAAGTATACAAATTAGTTTCGTGTACACAATTTTTTTTTCCTTAATCTTTTTGAAAACATGTATAATATATATAGTATTTATTGTGTATTTATTTAATTTTTAGTTTAGGTATTCATTTATTTTCTTCCGGTCGGTAATATGGTCCAGTATTTTCAATAATGCACTATAGAAGCAGTTTGATATCTTTCGTTTTCGACTTTTTTTTCGACATTTTTTTCTGAATTTTTCTAGGTTGTGGTTGGGGGCTTTCCAGGTGTGAAAGGGTTTGGGAGGCTCGAAGCGGCAAGTTTTGGTTATGTACCAACTATATACGGGGTTTAATAATTGTAGACCAATAATCTGCTTATAGAAGTGCGACCTGATACAGAAATAATAAGCTTAAGTGTAATGATTTGCAGGGTTTTTATATTTTCATTCATTTATTTATTTTTTCAGAAGTTAGCTGTACCTATATTTGGGTTTTTTCCTAATCGATCGAAAAACGTTTGTTTTTCTTTAAGTTGATTCTCTTCCTAAAATTTCGAAATTTTGAAAGCCCATAACATTCCTGAAAAACACAAATGGGCAACAAACGCGATTCTTGATTTGATTAATGTTCAATCATTAGTGGTACCTAGATGTCAAGGAAAATAGTTACATATCTCCAGCTTTAATTGGTTATTCGAGAAAAGTTTAACGATCAAGCAAGTAGGTACCTACCTAACGCATTTTCGTATCACTCAAGTTTTGTGTCGAAACGTTCGTTGACATATTAGATGTTAAAATAACAAAAAAAAAAAAATAATAATAAAATTAAAAAAAAAAAATAAAAGAAAATAAACCTTTGCTCTTTTTGGATAAGATGTGGTAGTGCACGCTGGCGCCTCCAGCGGACATCCCGGAAATCGTAATTTTCTTCGGGTCTCCTCCAAAAGCTGCGATGTTCTTGTTGATCCATTTCAAAGCCAAATTTTGATCCTTCAGCCCATTGTTTCCGGGTAGCTCGTCGTCTTCAAAGCTGAGAAAACCTGAAAAATTCGTAATTCAATAAAAATACCACGTACCTGATACGAAGTAACTAGATTTACAATTTCACCTGTAGAAAAATACAATAAAACAAAATTGGGTGAGCCCAATTAAATTCAGTTTCCTATTTTACAAACCAATTGGGTGAAGTGTTAAGATTAGTAGGTATATAGGAAACTCTCCACTTGTAAGTTCCGGTGGAAGTTGAGTTGGGAACTGCTAGACTAGACAGACAGTTGGTGTCATCACTTTCAGATACATAAGATGTGCACACACATTATTGAGATTATTAACATTATTAAGGTACCCACCTAGGTATATCTCTCCATTCCGGCCCTGCCAGAACAGCATCCAGTTGTGTCCAAATTTTGCTCACAATTTGAGGTTACTGGTGGATGCAAAGTGAATAGTTAGGAATATAGGAACCTATTTGCGCTTGGACCAACTTAGGGTATGCACTGCGTATGTGCTCATGAATCATTCGTTGTCTGATGTAAAATTATTTGTCCAACTACTTTGAGATAATTTTCCGGTATATTTGGATCAGCTTATATTATACGAGGTGCCCTTAGGCATCCGTTTCACTGAAGTCAGATCACTGGTGGCTTCAGAGCACGCGCAAACAAGATTCCCTTAAATTGTTTCTTTTCATTACCTACTGCCTGAATGCACAGTCGTCAAGTCAAGGTGTTTATCAGTCCCTCAAGGTGACTGAACATGAATGTCATCACGGTTGATGAATATCATCAACTGAGCTACGGCCTTTCAGTAAGTATATGCAAATGTAAAATTTGTTGTCGAAGGCAAAATTGGCCAAACTTGATTGAACTTTCAAAAATTGAGAGAGTTTGTCAATAAAAAATGTCCTGTAAGCTACTACTGTAAGGTAGACTGAGCAATGATTAATGCGTACTGATTGTGCACATAATTGCGTCACATCTTTTAAGCGCATTTTCGTAGAAAATGAAGGTATTGCAATGGATCGGAAATTTTAAAAATCAAAATTTTTGAAAAATTCCTTCATTGAAATCCGTTTTGAGGCATTCTAAAACGAATCCTAGAGTTTAAAAGTTTTTCATATGCATGTACCTATATATGTATTTATTTATATATATATATATATATATATATATATATATATATATTTATATATATATATATATATATATATATATATATGTCATTCCAGGCGATAACTCTCCTTAGGATTGAGATAAAAATTCCATCCTTGCGCCAAAAAATCAAGCTTTCCAAACGAAAGGATAATTTCGTTGGCCAGCGCTTTTTAAGCACAAAATTGGTCAAATTTCAGAAAATGTTCCAAAAAAATCATTAAAAATGGGTTAAAACTGCTAAAAATTATTAAATTTATATTTTTTTTAGCAGAATATTGCTCCATTAGTATATTAACTAAAAATAGACCATTCAAAAACTTATGTACAAAATTATGCTGAACATTTACTTGAATTTCATAAAAACAAAAATCAAAAATCGATAAAAACTGCAAAAAAGCTCTAAACCTCTTCTTGAATAGCAGAGTATTATTTGGAATACGTTTTTTGCCATAAAATTAATAGTTAATAACTTCATTGCACTCAAAAAGCTTAAATTTCAAAACAGTTTAATATGATTACAATTCGATGATTTACGAAAATTCGCTCATACGATCATGCTGCACGACTGGAACTTTTTGATTTATAGATACATTCAACTATTCGGTATGGAAGGAAGCTGAAATCACCCATCCAACTTGACAGGAGTTTTATATAAAAATTTAATACCTTGAAGCAGTTCATAACAACAAATCATGCAAAACGAAAACTAATTGTCTATTGTTTAAAACAATTGAGTCCCATTCTCCGATCACGCATATGAATGGTGGGAGTGATTGCGTCTTCCAATTGAACCTAACTTTTCTCGAAGTCTCAACTACAAATTATGTTCTTCCATGGTGCGTAGCTTTTTCAAAATATCAATAATATCATGACTTTGTTACCTACAAACAGTCGTGAGTACCTATATTATACCTAACTAATACCAGTAAGTAGAAAACCCTAATTATTAACGTGTTTCTTAATTCAAGAACGGCTTATTAGCTTAACTGACTTTGAATGTCTCTAGATCCTTGATTAATGAAATGTTTGAATGAATAGATTGATATAAATAATAATAATAATGCTAGGTAAAACACAATATGATTACACTGTGGCCAAATATTGTGTATAAATTAAAAAAAAATTTAAAGAAGTTTTGCTTCAGTCTGCGGAAGAAAGGAGGAGGAATATTATCCATTATTTTATTGATACCTCAGAAATACTGTAGGCAGAACTACGAAAAACTCATTTCAAGTTGGTTGCTTTATTCTAAAATGTGATTCACTATTAAGCAGCATGCATTAGTAATGTATGGAATTTCAGAAATATCATCAATTTAGTTTTTTGAAATGAAATAAGTTTGTTCTTCCGTATACAATTCTTGTGCACAAAAAAATAATATAGACGTATAAAATCTTAATATTAATAAAGAAAAGTATATCTGTATGTGGGTACCTCCATAACTTTTGAACGGATTGACCGATTTGCGCGATTCTTTTTTTAATATGACCAGCCACTTCCGGCGCAAAACATAGGCCACATCAAAATTGCGCAACCCCTGCTCAGTAGGGGGTGGTTGTGAGGGGCGGGGGTAGAAAAATTGGAAAATCCGTGTGTAGGGGGTAAAAGCGAGCGAAGCGAGCAACATCCCCTACTCACGTTAAACCTACCCTTAGGGATCTACCGTTTGCGAGCGAAGCGAAACTTATTGAAACTAATTATTGAACCATCCCCTACATGTTTCAATAATTGTAATACACCTGAATGGGGGGTAAAAGAACATCGCATGTACACAGCCAAACATTACGAGCGAAGCGAGCAACTTAATGGGGGGTCCGGGGGGCTCGCCCCCGGCTGGACGCGGAGGCGAGCGAAGCGAGCCGGAGCGGCTAGTTTATAAATATAGTATGAAATTTTTCCTTGGAAAAAAGTAAAAAGCTTGAAGTCAGAGCATTCACACAACTTCTAAGAAAACGAAATAAATCACTCGCGACGAAGCTAAGGAAACCCATTTCAAAACGGAAGTTAGTGAAGTTCTCAACTTCTAGGAAACTTCTCAACAAGCTTCATGTTAAGGTGTCAAGAGTATTCTTCCAGAATGAAGTAACGTCATTAAAAAGCATGTCGTGTCTTTCGGAAAATTTGGTGAAACCACATGACAATCATTAATGAATGATAAAATCCGCTTAAATTGTTCCGTGAAAAATCCGGTCATATGGCCATTCTGCATTACGGGAACTTTTATTGGTTAGCAGAATGATACAATAATTACCTACCATGAGTAAAAATCATCATATCATCATTATATTTTGTGAAGAATTTACCTACCTAATGTGCCAAGCCTGTAGTTGAAGGTAACGTAGATCACATCATCTCTGTCCATGACGTATTCGGGTCCGTAAACTGCTCCAGACATAAACTGGAAACCACCTCCGTGTATGTACACCAATACATCAAGCCCCTTCTTGCTGTTTGACTGAAACGAATTAAACATACATTTCTGAGTTAGGTAGGATATTTTTACACTGTCCAAGAATTATCTATGCTTCAATCAAGAATTATTTCCGTTCAAACAATAAACCAGTCATGCAGCATGAGCCTATGAGCAAAATAAATAAATAAATTCTCGTACTATATTATGTTAAATTATTTTGATAATTCCAGACTTTAGGTAAAATGAAATAATTAACTAGGTCAAGGTTAACTAGGTCACATTGCCTAGTTAACTAGCCAATTTTATGGCAAAACCTGGTTCTAACTAATATTATGCAATTCAAAAAATACTTAGAAGTTTTACTTTCTTTGCATTTTTTAAAAATCATTTTTTCGGCTAATAATAATGATAAGAATAATCGTTTAATGTCCTTGTTCATTTACAATGTTATAGAGTACCTACAATATATCGAATTGTGTTTAGGACGACGCTATAAAGCATCTACTGATGCTGCGCTCTGCCGTCGAGTTGGTTTGATTATTACTTATTAGTTATGTGTATTTTATAAAATTGTTGTACATTTAGTTTTAATTAATTGCAGAGTTATACCTATCTATTTATAATAATATTCTTTCTTACATTAATGAAATTTAAGTACATTTTTAAGCATAAATTTCTGCATAGATTTTTTAATATTCTAGTTCATTTTTTGTATTCCAACTTCTAACTAATTATATAACCTAATAACTAATATTCTAACTTCTTTTATCTAAAACTCTGATAAAAAATTTAAATTTTTGGCACAAGAACGTAATTTTTATCTTAATCCTAAGGAGAGGTACCGTCTGTAAGGACACACACACACACACTGCTCATTTTCAATGTGAGGACAGTCTAAAACTATTATTTGGTCCCGAATTAGTGGCACTATCATTGTTCAGATTGACATTGCGTTTGACGGAGCGTGTTCAGGCATGTCGCATTCTAGCCGTGACTCTCGAGAGCATGAGTCATTGTCCACCTCATCTTGAAACCATTCCACAGGCGGAACTGTCCAGACGATAGAAACCTAAGCGTGTTAACACCAATTAAGAAGCGCATTACTGTTAATATCACCGCGAAGAACATGTACCTAATAACCGGAATTAAAACTATAACTAAGTGCGACAAGTTTAAAAACGACATCGCCGCGTTCAGCAGTCGCCTTCTCAACGATCGGTATGCTCATTGCTAGAAACAACATTATGTACAGGTCCGAGCCACATCATTCCGCTTCAAAACAGTACCATTTCTTGGCCCCCAATTTTTTTTAGAAGCTCTACCTGCTTGCTTGATCATTAAGGTATCAGAGAAAACTTCTTGAACTCAGGATACTATAAAATAATATGACACAAAGGCGCCACAACCCTAGATGGCAGCAAAGAAGAGTCGATCAATTTTCCGATTCCATGCATCATTCGGGGTGAGACCATATCTCATTCAATGCCATTCATTTCATCACCTCGTAGAACATGAAATTGACGAAATGTAAAGGTTCTTTGGTTAATCCAGTAGTGACCGCAATTCGATTCATAACTCAAAGAAACAAAATTCAACTGAATTTGATTTAATTTTATTCACATATTTTTTCCTAAAAATTCCTAAAACGTTTCCCTTCAAAAGTGCCCGACAGATGATGGACGTAAGATTTTTTTATACACCACACAACTAGATTTAGGTAAACTTTGACGTACCATTGGTAAATGGTACGTTGCCCACTACAACTCTGCACAGTTCAGTATTCCTTCAACATGATTCAGTAGGAATAATGTAGCGAATTCGGGGTCGAAAAACGGTTTATTCTCAACGAAATTGAGGAAAATAAAAACTATAGCATCACAACATGTAATCATTCATAATTACGTATTACTAGATTGTTACTATATACATTACATAATATGTATATAGTGTTTTTAATAAAAAGTGCCTAACAACAGGCATGCACTCGCCTGAAAGTTGTAGAAAACTACAAAAAGCTGAGATATGGCATTACATATCTACATGAGATAGATACAATCCCAAGGTTGTTTTTCACCAGTGTTCGCTGAAACAATTTAAAGAATGACTGGCCGAAAGAAATGTTTGCTTTTACCGTTTCTTTTTGAAGGCTCCATCCAACTGATAGAATGCTCTAATCACCCCAACTCAGCGGAGCAACCTATTTCGTGAACCGTAGCAGCAGTGGTACTCAAGAGCGTTCCTATTTACTCGTTTCTTTTAGGCATTGCCGAAAAACCAGTAATTTCCCAGTCGTGCAATTAAAACACAGAAAAAAACGTCTGCCAAGTTGGGAGTGGCACATAGCTCCCTCGTTTATGTATCATGAATGTATAGATGATCATTGAAAAGTTTTAATTATCTTGAAAAATTCCATAGCGGAAAAGAGCAAATCAAGAAGCAGCGTGAAACGTCATAATTGGTCAATTAAGAAACAAATCAATGATGCTCAATTTCATTTACGTTCGCCTAT
This sequence comes from Adelphocoris suturalis, assembly GCA_030762985.1. Classification (NCBI taxonomy): domain Eukaryota; kingdom Metazoa; phylum Arthropoda; class Insecta; order Hemiptera; family Miridae; genus Adelphocoris; species Adelphocoris suturalis. The sequence continues at coordinate 48,710,999 of CM061044.1, forward strand.
ACACACAATGAACTGTTAGTTGGAACAATGAAATAGGTACGGGACCATCTGTAACCTAACCCGCGTATTCACTGACCATATCGTCAAAATCGGATGAAAACTGTGGAAATTAAGATCGTTACCAGTATATCACATTAGTGTATGCGCAGTAGATAATAATATACATATCTTACTAATCTTCAGTAAAATTAGAGCTTTCCAACGAATGGTGAACAATTTCTGTGTGTTCAACACTGCGGAAGTTCCATTTCCCTATCAACGGGTTAGTTGTACGTGAAACTTGTAAGAAAATTTGCGTAACAGTTTTTCGTGACAGAAAAACGTGACTCTTTTGGCCAGTTAGTTAATGGCCAAAGCATGTTCCATGCTAAAAGATAGTGACGTAATATTCACTGACCCACAGCCCAAAAACATATCCATGTTTAAATTATAAAAAGTTTCTGTGATAGATTGCAAATATCATCGGCAAAGTTCTGTTGGTAACGTTATCCACGCGAAAGCTTTTAAGAGTTTTAAGAGAACCTAACCAGCAACCAAACACCAACCTACACTTTGCCTCCATGGACGTTAGACGTCAGCCTTCATATTGCATAATAGGTAGGTTGCCTTCTCGATTTTTTCTCAGCAAAAACGTTTAGCAGTTGAGCTTGTCCTCTTTGCGAGTCGTCCTTGATAGCATGTGAACTTATCTTACGAGTAAAATAAGGAAATTATCTGACAGTGGATTCACTACACCTACCTGATGTAGTCAGCGGCTCAACTAAAAACCTTGAGCAGAGTCGAAGCTGCAACTTTGCATACAAAACCGATAAGGAGCGAAATAAGAAAGATGTGCCCTCGTGTTCCTCTAAAGATCGATATATTCCTCAGAGATCTTGGTCTACCTATTTCATTCCTTAAAGCGAATTCAACGATTGGAGCCCGGGATATTTGTCTCAAATCTATTTCAATAGGACGTCCCTCTGAAGCTAGGTAATATTAGCGAGGCTTCGCATATTATAGGAGGGACACCCTATTGAAATTGATGACCGTGACGCATTTTTATGGCATTCGTGTAATCGCCGACAGACCAATACGATTACATGAATACGAATATAATCGCAGTTGACGCAGAATCAACGAATAATTATCGCGATTACAATCGTATTCGTACTCGACGATAAGATTATGTCCAACACTGCACCCATGTTGAGGCTACATTGGTGGATCCTCTCCACCAATTCGTCTCGGGTGTCAGTGCGCTGCTCGTAGACTCAGGCTTTCAAGGTCCCCCACAATTAAAAATCTAGAGGCGTTAGTCTGGACTCCTCGGCTGCCATGTCACAGGCCCTCGATTTCCGATCCATCCACGAGAATCATTAATATTTATTTTTATGAAGTTTGAATCGTGAAAGATTGGTATGAGCGTATGGGTGATACCCACCTATCTTCGAAATAGTTGTTAAGCCATTCTGACACAATTCGCGCATTGTGGGCTGGACATCCATCCATCTGCCACCATATTGCCCTCCGTTGAAACCCCCTTATACTGCCGTACTAAGAATAAATCCGGCGAAAGCGCTCAGCATATACATTAAACCACATTATCAGAGAAGCCTGTAAAATTTCTCTACCCGCAACAAACCCAACCTACTAAGGAAAAGGCAACAATCCATAAAAAATAAGAATAAATCCCGTATCTGACCAAACCCTACTTGTGGGAAAATGCGTCTCAAGGCTTTGAGTCGAAATCCTCTGATATTAGCTCCATTTTACTTTGTCTCGAGCTCCAAAAGCACTCATTCCAAAAAAAAATGTCTCGCTGAATCGCGTGGTGTGGCTGGAAAAACATTATTTTGGTCAGAAAATTGCAAAAAAGGTGAAGATTATATGTTCTAGGCGATTTATTCGTATCTGGTGCACTTACGAGTTTTCGTTTTGCAATAAGAGTGATACGTTTTTTTCTAATACAAATTTGTATCGCTCTTCGTGGTGAAAATAAAAGTTTCTCGTATATGCAGGATACTAGAAGAAATAATCGTGGTTGCCGACCTCAGAGTACCGTATCTGATCTGACAAGAGAAAATACATTCGAATGATCAAAATACTGGGAGGAGAAATCGTATCAGCCACTGATTCCGAAATCGTATATGTCCTGAAATACTAAGAAATAAATTCTTATCTGGACTTTCAAAAGTGACATAATTCGTAAATACCTGAATATTAATAAAATAATTGTGTCTGACGCCCAGATGCGGGTTTTTGCTCTAGAAAAGGCCATTTACGGGATTTTGATTAGTAAATCGAACCAAAATGTAGTTAATGCGATAATTGTAAGCTGTTTTTGAGGCATTTCACGTTGGGATCCGACTTCGAGACTAGCAAAATCGAAAGAAACCACGCCCCAAAACGGAGGGTACCTGAGTATGGCCGAAAATGCAGATACGGGATCTATTCTTAGTACAGTAGTAATAAGTATATTCAAACGTCGTTTTCTCCACTAAATTCTAAAGTAACCATTTTCTTTATTAGATCGTTGGAAAGATGAGGTTATGGTGCAACTATTAGGCTTACAGGCAACCATTCACACGCCGGATCACAGGGACCTATGAGCGGTTAAAAAAAGTGGAGGTTTTCAAGATTTGACAAGTTTTCATCTTGAAGTTCATTTTTCACCCGTTTCGCCTATTCAAAAAATTTTTGTTTTCCATCAGGGAGATAGAAAATTTACCGCTCTCCTCAGATTTGAGAAAACTCCAAAAATTAGGGAGTTAGTGCCGTTTTAGTGAGTTAAGGCCGAAAACACGAAAAACAACTCTTAAAAGTAAAATAACTCGGAAACGAAGCCTCTAAAAAAAAAAATAAAATAAAATAAAAAAATAAAAAAGTCTAAGAGGTACTTTTTGTCGGAACTTAGTTGTAGAATCGACTCCTGGCCGGTGTCAATCACTTAGGTGTAACCCCTGTATATATACATACTTTTTTGTTTCTAATATAGAATACTACTTAGAACAAGCCAATCAACAGTGAACTAGGACATTTTGAAATGTTTACACGAAATTGTGCTGAAAAATGGACTCAAATTTCAAAAAATGTGAAAAATATCTACTTAAAAACTGCTACAAAATAATGGTAAAACGCTGCAAATTACTACAAGGTTTATTATTTCTGTGTAGGATAGCCTTTCTACGCAGATCACCGGTCTATAATAATAAATTAAACCCCGTATGTAATATATGATCAGAATATGGCGCATCGTGCCACCCGAAAGGGTCAACACCTTTTACCCCAACTTCCAAGGAGGGACCGAATAGTGGTCAACCGGGCTGCTACTGGCCATACCCATCTTACTCATAGACACCTGCTTAGCGCAGGAGCTCGAGATGTTGTGTGTGGAAGGTGTGGGGGTAATCTGTCCATCCGCCACTTCCTGGAGGACTGTCCAGCCCTTATGGACCTCCGAGTCCAGCATCACCCCCTCAGTGCGTTGACGTTTTATCTGGACCAGACAAGGTCCAGTCCCTGTTGTCGTTCCTGAGAGCCGCTGAGCTCTACTACGAACTGTGATATCTGATCTGTGATATATTTTTGTACAATCCAGTCATAGTTTTATTTCACTTTGGCGATTGTATATAGTAACATATATTTAGTTATTAGCCTATTCTAGATCTAGTCCGTTTTTTTTTTTTTTTTTTAATCCACTTTAGGGGCTAAACATTGGTCGTCGCTGTACCCCTTATTTTGTCCTCCTTCGATTTTCCAGTTGAACTCGTAATGACACTCCGTTTGGTGTTGGAGGGTAGCAAGGCCCCTCTTGGAATCGTGCCACTTCCAGTGTTACTTTGGACCCCTGGTTCAGTGCCGCTAATGACCCTTATGGTTGAGGTGTGGCTTAATAAATAAAAAAATAAAAAAATAATAATAGTAATAAATTAATAAAAATAATAATAGTAATAATAGTAATTAATAAATAAAAAAATAAAAAAATAATAATAGTAATTAAGTACTCACCTTGGGAGTGAAGACGTTGACATAGAGGCAATCTTCTGATCCCACGACCTGTTGTGTAAAAAACTCAATTTGCATGCACTGGTTTGGGACCTCAGTCGCATTCCACACTCCTTTCCAAGAGCCTTTCGGTTCTGCGGCCTGTGGATGAGAATACCCAGAACATGTTATTCTTTCTTTACAAAATTAATTTGCTATTCTTTATTAATTATTTTTAATTAATTCTTTAAATTTACAAAATTAAAAACGTGGTGTGAGAAGTAGGTAGAGAATTAGTTCCATAGTAACATGGACGTATAGAATTAGTTGAAGATCAAAGTACGAGACGAAATGATTGAATGAGAAATTTAACAATAATCCTATGCGTATGCATGCTAGAATACAAAATAGGGCTATAATTCATGTTTGCGCAGAATTACAGCAATGTTTGGCTATAATTCATGTAATTTCTAGAGGTTAACTCGCACAATAATTGAAAATTTCATTGAAATCAGTCCAACGATCTTGGAGTTTCAAAGAACATAGTTCTGCGCATGCGCAATAGTTATTACTCAACCAATCGCGATAAAATACAAAGGACATCATCTTGGGCATATAGCCAACTAACCCCCGAGTTCGAACGAAATCGGTCTGATAGATCATCAATCGACGTAGGTTATAGAAATTCAAATTTGCGCATGCGCACAGGCCACTATTGATCTATGGCAATGATAGTTACCGCACATTTCCTGAAAATTTCAAAAAAATAATCGGTTTGTTAGACTCGGAGTTTTGCCTGTGCTAATCAATTTTGGTTTTCTGTATGTACAGTAGTTATTACTCCATCAATCGCGATATAACTCATAGAGCCAATCACTGAAACAAATATCGAACAATCCCCGAGTTCGTACGAGATCGGACTCATAGATGATGAGAAAGGGACATTATAAGAAAGTCACGTTTGCGCATGCGTAAAGTCTAGGTATTGTTGATCCTACGGCAATGCAATTTATAGCTCTTGGAGCTAACCTCTGAAAAATTCCATCAAAATCGGACTAAAACTTGGTATGGTTTTGGGCCGGTAGGTTAAGTGCACCAGGTATATTATTGGCCACCTAAGCGAGATCCAGACTGTATGTCTCTCGTGCCCTTGAAGAATGGGATTAGGCATTAGTAACGAGCATTAAGTATGGGATCATGGGATGCAACTTGCTCAGACACCGTCTGTGATAGCTGCTTCCACAATGAAGGGAAGAAGCCCAGCTGAAGCTGCAGCTAATAAGAGAAATAATACTCCGCACTAATAGATGAAAATGCAACCATTTTGTTCCATCTGCGGTTGAACTCCGACGAAAGAGTCGATTTCATAAATAAAGAACTGGGAACAAATGCAACATGCCTTAGCAGAGGCCAGGCCAACATCTGGCCAGGTAACAAAAAGACTCAGATTGGCATTTCGAAGAGGGAGCGCAGCCAGCAGCGTGATGGGAACACTTCCAGCACCCTCCATTTCTGGCGAAAGAATTATTTCTACCTTCTTTGGCAGTGTCCCGCATTATCCTCGTCTCATAGTTGTTACTTTATGTTGTTACTGAATGGGTTAATGTTGTACCATATAAATCTACCGTATATACTTACCTACAAGGTGTCCCACAAGTAACCCCCCCCCCCCAGCCCTACCACTCAAATTTTTTTCTACAGTTTTTGAGATATCGAAGTGAAACTTGACAGTGTTTTTGGGGTGGCTGATACTAAGTTTTAAACAAATAAAAATGAGGAAAAAAATAAATTCATGACGTTTTGCAACTATCTCACACATTCATAGCATTTATACGTTGAGGAACTAAAAGGCAGACCCAACCTGGCAGACGTATTCCTGGTAGACGCACGCGCGCGCGCCACACACACATATTATACATGTATAATTTATAAATCGTCAACTCTCCTTAGAATCTACATGAAAAAATCTGTTCTTTCGCCCAAAAAATTAAGCATTCCAAAAGAAACGATGATTTCGCTGTACAGTACTTTTTAAGCGCAGAAAATTTGTCAAATTTCAAAAAATGGGACGAAAAAATCACTAAAAATGGCAAAAAAAAAAAAAAAGGCTAAGAATAATGAAAGTCATGTTTTTAGCAGAACATTCCTCTAAAGAAGTTTATCGACTATGAGCTAAGTAGATCATTATAAAAAATTTATACTGAAAAATTTACTCATATTTCATAATATATGCGGAAAAAATTGTTAAAAATTGCACAAAAATCAGCTTGAACTCCAAAACCTTTGTTTGAAAGTAGATAATGAGGACAAAAAATTTTTTTGCCATACAATTTAAAGTTAACCATTCCTTTGCGCTCAAAGGTCCCAAATTTTAAAACAATTTAATATAAATATAATACGATAATTTATTAAAGCATTTCCCAGTGATATCAATAACTTTTCCAACCAAATTAAAAATCTTCCTACTCAAATTGAATGGAAAAGTTATTAGTTTCACTGGGAAATATATTAATTTCACTGGGAAAATTATTAATTTCACTGGGAAAAGCTACATTTAAGAAAATTCGCTCATGCGATCATGCCGCATGACTGGAATTGTTTTCCATAAACAATCATTGTTTTCATTAGCACAGTTATAGGATCTTGAGAGTCGGTCAGGATAATAAAATTCAAGTCTTCAATGCCGACGTTTCGATATATTTATACGCCATCATCAGGGCTAGGAGAATTTATGCAGGTTTTTACAAAGTCATTTCGTAGTTTATAGCACATGTAGTATGTACATAAATGTCATGTACAAATAAAGCATTACTTTAAGAAGTAGGGGTTTTCAACCAATTTTTAATTTGTCACGTTTTTCACTTGACAATGTACTATGTTTATTACATTAATGTACATACTACATGTGCTATAAACTACGAAATGACTTTGTAGAAACCTGCCTAAATTCTCCAATCCCTGATGATGGTGTATAAATACATCGAAACGTTGGCTTTGAAGACTTGAATTTTATTGCCCTGACCGACTCTCAAGATCCTAAAACTGTGCTAATTTATTTATTTATTGGCAAAAAATATAAAACTTTGGTTACATGTACAAAATGAGAAAAGAAAATCTTTATTAGTAAAGTAAGAATTAAATAAAGAACTAAATTTGAAATTCAAGATTACAGTTTGCCCACCTCGGTTTAGTTCAGATGAACTTGAGTTCCCAGGTGGAGTCCTGACGTTGCTTACACCTCAATTATTAATATTATTCACAAAAAGGTGTTAACAAAAAGTATCATTAATTCTTATCATTAATATCATTATTATTATTATATATTATCATAATTATTATTATTATCATATCATTAATTATCACCTAGCGGTCAAGAAACTAAATCATATTATTAATAATTCTTATCCATATAGGTAATGCATCCCCAATCAGAATAACTTACTTTGAACCGGAGCTGGCCTACTGGCGGGGTGGCGTAGGGGATCCCGAGATAAGCTTCGAATTCTTTTCCGTGAAGCGACTTCTGCACGATACCGCGGACGGTCCCCTGGGCGACGACAACTTCGGGGAGAGCCGGCGAGGCGCCCGCGAGGCAGCTGACGGCCCCGCAGCAAACGGCCGCAAGAGCGAGCAACGTCGAAGAGAACATGGCGATCGTCGCCGACTGACTGACGTTACGACCGGCAAAAATACAACTGGGTTCCTTTCGAGGGCGATAAGCGCCGGGAGGATGGCGACAACGACGGGAGCAAACTCAACACAGGCGGTGTTACCAGATAGGATCAGGCGGGGCAAGTGCGTCTCTTCGTTTTATTTCGCTATGAGGCCTCTCTATTTTAATAAGTGTTTTAGCAAATGGCAGAACAGGTGGTTATGATCACCTGATAAAAATTTTATTCTCTTCTGTGTACAAATAACCGTATATACCTAATTGGAACCATTTCTCGCGAAGCGTTCGTTCGATATCAGAGTGTGAATCCGAGGGAGGTAGTTTTCAATGGTTTTCTTGTCAAAAACCCTTTTTTTCCTGTTTATTCCAGTGTTTATCTTTCAACTTTTTGTTTCTGTATGAACTACGCACTTGGTAACTTCAAGGCTACAAAAATTGCTGCATTAAATTAATAAAACGTTCTTGCCCCTATTTTTTCTACGGTGGGGAAGTACCTACGTTTTCAAATAAGGGGCAAGTGCGTTTCATTTAAAATTACATGAAATTACCAGGACAAATAAGAATATCAAGGTCATGAAGCCCTGTTTCCATCCAGAACCTCTTCCTCAACCCCCACGCACACCGCACGCTTACAATAGCTTTATTAAAAGTGGAAATAATTTCTGTTGCACTTCAAATTTTCTTACAAATTTTATACTGACTTCCCGAGTTAAAAAACATAAATATCGTATCAGAAATCACTAGCTGATGATTCCAGCGATTAAAATTCGAGTGTCCGGTCATGCTATGACGGAGTCTTTCTCTTCAGAAATCACAATATGTTCCAGACTTTACAAAGTTTGTTCTTTGGTATATTTGTGGTTTTCTTTTGCTACTAAATACATCAGAGTCAGAATGTGTGATCACTTAGATGGATGCTATAATCACCCGTATCCACCTTGTTCCGATTGCTGCCGCCAGTCTTCAGTTGAGAGTTGATTAGCCAGGAGTTTGTTGGCCTTCGAAGGCAGAGGGGACTTGGTCTTGGGCTGTCAAGATAGTCTGCGACCTTTTTTATTTTTATTTCTTTTCCTCAATTAAAACTTCGCATCATCGATAGTAAATGGAGGTGGGGAAGTTCATGCAAGAACTCAGCATGACTGGTGCGAGGCTCCATACTACTTTCTTCTTCATACTACTTTCTGGTGTACTAAATGATTAGGTATTTCTCGAATGTCGGCAAGAAACTCCCGAAATAAATTAAAAAACCCCGCAATTTTACACTTCACAGTAAAAATATTGTTTAAAAGTTCGATAGGTAAGAGAAGAATTGAGGTTGATAGGCCCCTCATCTGATCAGTGCTCTTTCGTACCTCGTAATTGTTTACGAGGAGTCCCAGAGGAGCTACATCTAAATAACAACACCGTAAGTCGAAAAGGAAAGTTAGCCTCGGAGGTTGCGAAGCTGATCTGAGTCCTTCCATACTTTGCAATTGCATTCCAGATCTTCAAAAAGGAACAACAGTTTCAGCATCAATTTATCAAAATCAATTGAAAAACAAACTAGGCTCAGAGGCCCCCTTAGCTGATCAGTGTGCAATGATATTGAATTCTTGATATTACAAAGGAGGACCCCCGTTGGCACCACCATTCTGATCGCTGAGACTTACTGCACGAATCGGGTAATGAGAGGCTCGAAATCACTGTACTAGGTATTTGAAAATTCAGAAATTAACTAGTTTTGATTTCTTATACAGGAGGGCGGAGTTTGCAGAGAGAGTACCTATGCAGGAGGTTCGCACCCTTTGGGAACCACTAGATTCACCAAAAATGTAGTTCCCTGAATCTGGATGTTATTGTACTATCATATCAGTGGTTTTAGAGAGTCAATGGGTCAATGGTATGAATTTTTCCATGATGAACTGCTGCTGTCAATTTCAGATAATTATTTTCCAATCGGCTTGTTTGGCAAATGCTTACAGATATCTCGTGCTCTCGTTTAAATAAACAGCGTCTTCTCTAATCTCCAGGGAGATACTGGGCTTCTAACACGTGGGTATTCCCTGTCGCACTGTCACTACTAATTCCAGCGACAAATGAAAATCCAAAAGTCCAAGGCTCCGAAATTTGAGTTTAATTATCAAAACTGACCACACTGCGCGTTGTAACAATCTTTCTTACAAACACTTAGAATCCGCATATTGGAGGAAATTTCCTGAAACTGAATACCGATTATAGAGGATTCACGAACAAACAGTACCCAAATCATTATCTACCGTTCCTCAATGCCTATGACGTTACTTAATTGAGCTATATGATCCTTAAAAAATGAGCAATAAAATTACCCTAAACATTCAGATTCAAGGAACAGCATGCCTTTAGAGCCTATTTCTTCTGGCCAATCTTGAGATTCCATGAGAGGGCACAAATATTTATATATTTACCAGGACACTTTGGTGCCTAATTTATTTATAAATTTGTGCGTGTTCGTTGTACCTCATGTCATTGAACCTTGCACCGTGATTTGGCGGCTATCATGATAATGGGCGCCTATCATGGGTGAAGTTTTATTCACCGTTGGTATATTCTGTGATTTTTTTTGGGGGTTGTTAAAATGTTTTTGGTGACAGTTGTATTTCTAGCAACCAACTTTCACGCCTCCAGCTCAGTTCAACCCTCAAAACCCCAATAAAAAGCAAAAAACACAGTAATCTCTTCATTTTGAACACAATTTTTTAAAAATCGCCTACTTTTTTCAGTGAATTTTTTGCTGTAAATCCTTAAATATTGAAGAATTTCTTAAAAAATTGTTCAACATGAACTCAGGTTTTCAATGACCTATACAATTTTTGAAAACCCTTGGAAGAGACTAATTTGGCGACCATTGGACGGTTATTTCGACAGTGGATCTCTTAGTTTTTCACAGCAATGTAGTATACCTACCACCAAAAGCGCTTCACGCCTCCCATACAGGTTCACACCTTTACAGCTCCAGCACCCACAATTTTACGCTTTGTAATGAAATGTCCAAAAAATTAAAGGGGGAAAAACGGTAGGTTGAAAAGTAATGTTATATTTCACTTTTCTATACAAATGGTTCCAAATGAATTGGGTATATTGCCACACTATAATTTTGTTTGCGACAATATATTATGTTCATCAAGTTCTACTCTACTCTGCAGAAGCTAATTTTGTTCCTATTCAACTTAAAATGCTGATCTTTGGAAATCTGGGTGTGGTAGGGTGTATTACTTGAGGAAACTCTTTCTGTTCTCTACATTCTACCATCGATCTACAATTTCGTCTTGAGCGAAAATTTGGAAATTGTGGGGAAGCTGATTTGACACTAACTAACCTACTGTTGAACGAAATCCACAAATAAATTAAGCATTGTTTTGGACATGGCATCTCCAACAGGGTCTCCTGCTCTATGTGGAATTTTATCAGGCGAGTAAAAAGTGCAGAATGTGTCGTCCCAAAGTCCACGACTCCTAAAACCGAAAATAACATTATAATTTTATACTAGTGAAATCCGGGTTTTATACAGCCACGATTTGTCATAGAAAATGAGCACACATATTTACGTATCCGTAAATACCTAGTAATCTTGATAAAGATAAACAGGGGGGTTTGTGTGGAATTAACGTACCGTGAAATTTGTTTGAGGCAACTCATGGGGTATCTCTTACGTAACCCATTTTTGTTTTTCCCCACATTAACTTTTGAAACGACTATGTTTAAGAAGTCGGTCTACCGAAAAACTGTTTCCACTTGAAATCGGGTAGGTAAACATCATTTGATAGCCGATTACCCGTGCGTGGCATGGGCGATTAGTTTTCTGGTTGGGGGCTTAATCATAAATGGGAATGCATTTATCCGTGTGATTGTGGGAAATGTGTGTTCCGCGCCCCGGACTCCGAACTAACAAGGTTTGCCGCTAGGAACGGTAGGGAGCGAAGTGCCTAAGGAACATAGACATTTACATGACTATCCCCCTTGTTGATACCTTGCGTCACCCCTTTTCGATATATCATCTTTCCCTCACCATCAATCTTATCAGTACTGGTCAAAAAAGAGAATTATATTATTAATTAAAAAATTATAATAATAAAGAAACACACAAACAAACAAATAGTTCATTTTTTAAGCTCAATTTTATGTTTTTTAAGAGTAAAACTTGTTAGTTGAAGTGTAAAACTCGGTTGTAATGGAGTTGGAGAGATTTGCGAGAGTTACCATTTGATTCAGCGTGAAAAATAGGTAGAAACCGACCCCAAGCTAGTATTTTCTTAGGGGGTCATTTTTCACAAAAACCATTGATTTCACAGAAAAAACCACATTTTTCAGCATTAACAACCAATTAACAAAGTAAAACAGAAATTTACTACACCGTTGGAAAGCTGATGAAATGGAGCATGTTTTAAGCTTCCAAGCCTCTCTGGCAAAGACCGTGTTTTAACCGGGAAAAATCATCAAAATTTTGAAAAAAAGAAAAAAAGTCTAGTCTTGCGTTCAGTTTTTTTGGACTGGTCAAGAGCTCATCTAATGAGAAATTTCACGCTCTTTCCAACGGTATCCTTATTTTTAATTTTTGAGTGCAATTTAAAGGAGGTACGGCTATTTTAATGGTGTAAGGTCGAAAACACGAAAAAAATTTCAGAAGTGAAATTACTCTGAAACGAAGCCTCTTAAAAGAAAAGTCTACGAGGCACTTTTTGTTGCAAATTAGTTGTAGAAACGACTCCTGAAGTTTGGCGGATCAGTTTTGGGACATCCTGTATAGTACCTACTACCTACTTGATAGTTCCCAACCTTGTAGTGTACTTCTTCTACTAGTAACTAGTAAACTTCTTCTACAATCATAACCATTCTACTTTCATACTTAAGATCTACCAAAAACAATCATGACCACGATACAAGGTTACAAGCAATTGTAGCTATTAATTTCACTATCAATGGATATCGGTATTGCGCCAGTTTCGTTCCGCTCTCGCGTAATTACGTGTTTTGATAGTTGATTCATGGCTGAAGCATGTTCGTGCTATAAATATAATCTCTATTTGAATCGCCTACAACATTTCACCTGTAATAAATTGTCAGCGAACGATGCTAACAGCACGATGTTCATAGGTAACGTCAACAGACAAATTATTGAAAGTTGATTCTATTTTGGGTATCTCACCCTCCAATGATGGCGCTCTCCTTATTGCGGCAGTGAATCATTTCAGAGCACTCTAACGGCCTCCCTCAAAAGCATTCTTTACTGAGTAGCAAAGAACTGTGATTGTCCATTAAGGCTGTTCAAACCCTCCTTCAGGAGGTTTTATTATCATAACATTTTAAATAGTTGATCAATTTTCACACTCCAAAGCTTGATTAGTTCAATTTCGTTTGTAGTTAATCCTCAACTAAAGAAAATTTTAAACTGAATTTAAATTGTATGAAAATAGTCAAGATTTCATGGTTTTATAACACTTTCTCAGGCATTTATGGACCGATTTGCATGATTTAAATCACGCTGGATTCTATTTTCCATCCTCTATCTGCTCCGCTAAAAAAAACGGTCAATTTACGAGTTTGAAAAATTGGAAATAAATGAGCTGAAAACCGCGCCACTAGCGGATCGTTCTGGTACTACCTCGGAGATGGAAGCAGAAGGAGCGGTAGAGTAGGGGGGGGGGGGGGCACCGTCACTCTCAAGGTCACATGTGGCGGGAAACCCTTCGCCACCTCCCGACTCCGCCCACTGCATCTCCGCCCGAGCAGGCCTTCAGAATATTCGGCTGTCACTCTTCCCCTGCCGAACAGTGGGGCCAAACCCCCGATTTTGGGAAAATACCTCAAACTGCTCCAATTTTCAAGTGTTTGTTTACATTCTTTAAGGATTTATTCACGCTGAATCGAATGCCGTTGTCTGTTTTGTGATTGGATTTGACAGAAATAAGATAGAGCCAAATGTGTACTAAAAAAAGTGAATTTTTTCCTAAAAAGTTCACATTATTTCGTAATTATGTATGTACTTGATAGGGTGTTAATTACTTCGACATACAGAAATTTAAAGAATTACTTTTTATTATTAATAATTAATTTGCAATTTACTTTTCAAAAAAATGCAAACCCACCCCACCCATTGGAAAAATGGCGTTAAAGTTAATTTGAAGAATAATGTTGGTATTTAACAAAACTTTATTACTAAAATAAAGCAATTCAAAAATTTCACAGCTTACTGACTAGTAGTCCTTCATTTTATATTACACTAAAAGTAAATAAACTGGTTCACATATACTAAATTGGAATTAAACGAATAAATGAATCGAATGAAAAATGAGTGGAACACTTACCTATTTATTATTCAAACAAATCCTGACTTTTTTTCCGAATGTACAATTAAAAATAAACATGGCATCTTCGCAAATGGTGGGGCATCTTCTTAAGTGCCCCACGAAAATAAACTATAAATTTCTTATTATATAAACTATAAATTTCTTATAAAATAGGATGACCTTTTGTCAGTATTAATTTTACAAACCAATAAACTTTCCTTTTCTTTTATATAAGAAATAATAATAATAATAATTCTTACACTTTCAATAGATTTGTGGCTTTTTCACTGAAAGGTACTGTTTTCTTCTTAAGGAAAGGTCTCATTTTAGTGATGAAGAGATCCAATGAAATCAGCAACATTTGTAATACTTACATCTTCGTTTGTGTTCACTCGCGATGATTTCCTACTGTGGTTGGCCCTGATTCGCTTTTAAACTTTATGCTGACATTCTTGTGCTTCCTCAGATAGTGCTCCGATTGGTATTGCACAGCTTTCTATTATTTGTTTACCATGTAACAAAATTTTATGGACAGAAGCCGGTAAATAGTACCATGGATACAACGAGATGGCTAAATTAGCCGTTTCGCTAGCATAGTCATCGAATTTATCCGCATCAATAGTAACATTGCTGCATATTACTTCAAGGATGATGGCAAATTTTTTTATCAAATCCAAGTCCACCTTCGTTATTTCTGACGTTACAGTAGGATTTCCGAAGAAGCGCCTAGAGGTGTTTCCGCAGTTGGAATTCCCTCTCCCTTGCCTCACTACACCAACCTGCAGACCGAGTTTCTCTTTGAATTGATCCTGGACATATTTTTTGGTTTCATTCATAATTGAACGAGTAGCTTCAGTTGTCTTCTAATTTTTGAATGGTAATTTGTAACTCAAGTGTAGGATATACTCCATACATAAATTGAAACAAAATCACATTGTTTCAAAATCACATTGATAATAACTTAAATTAAATTGACAAGGAAAATCATTTAATATTTTATTGACCCATTGTTGTCATTTCATGCAGACGTTCAATAGTATATAGTGTATTTAGTGGGATATAAGATAAAACATGTATTCATTGTTGAACATTCAAATTCGGTAGTCTTTCTAATTTACCATTTTCCAGCATGAACTCGTGTGCAAAATTTCAGATCGATTGGATATCGGGAAGTGGGTTAAAAATCGATCTGAAATTTTGTCTCAAGAAAGAAAGCAAGAGCTCAAGAAGAGAATCGAAGTTGAAAGAAAGAGTTAAAAAAAGTAGGTACGCCTCGAGAGTTCTTATAGGTCGGCGTTATAAGAAATTAATATTTGCGCATGCGTACAGATTACTATTAATCCCATAGCGGTGAAATTTATAGGTGAAAGTCTAGGGGCTAAACCGCACAATCCTTGGAAATTTCATTAAAATCATTGGTCCATCAGTCTCGGAGTTTTGTCTGTGCGCTATAGTTATTTCTCCACAAACCACGATATAATTCATAGGAAATGTTTCTGGAACGTATAACCATTTACTCCCCGAGCTTGAAAGAAATCGAACCATTAGATGATACGAAATCGACGTTATAGTAAATTAACGTTTGCGCATGGGCAGAGACTAGTATTCGAATGACGGCAATGAAACTAGAAGCTATCCGCACAACCACTGAAAATTTTATCAAAATCGTTCCATTAGAAACGGAGTTATGCCTGTGTCAATCTATATTAGTTTTGCGCATGCGCAATGGTTATTACTCTACCTAATGCAATATAATTTATAAGGCACTTATCTAGAACATAATATATACCTACCCAATTACATACCGAGTTTAAACTTGATCGAACCCACAGATGATAAGAAACCGAGGTAAAGAGAAATTCACGTTTGCGCATGCGCACCGGCTATGATTGATTCGACGGCATTGAAAATTATTGGGGTCGCCTCGGAGCTAACCCGCACAATCCCTGAAAATTTCATCGGGATCGGACTGAAACTTGGTATAGTTTTGGGAGTGACGAGGATTTACTACAGACAGACAGACACGGAATCAAAATTGATCAGCAAGCTCTGAAACGCAAAAAGCGAGTGGAAATTTTGATTTTGGGGGTCAACAATTTTTTCGACTTCAATCACGAACACAAAGCTACCCTACCTTAGGTAGTGAGGAAGCAAAAATAAATAATTAAATAAAAAATACAAATAACCACATACGAATCCGTTTCAGACCATTCTAAGACCGAATACGTGGAAATGAAAAACCAAAATTGTGTGGCCCCCTCAGCCTTGGAGGGGAAAAAAATTGTGTTTTCATGGGCATTGAAGCTCTTAAATCCATAAACTAACGTAGGTACTCATAATAATAATAACATTTGTAACAAATAACTTGGAGTCAAGTAATCCAACGCATAGCAACTGTTGTTAATAAATTATAAGCGAAGGTTTGCTACAAAGTTTACCGTTATTGCATGTCGTTTTTTCAAAAATGCATGTGATATCAAAAACACATTAGGTGAAAAAAAATTGTGTTTGTATGTGAGACAAGTTTTGTTGCTGTCTGGGTCACGATTCTCGACGATTTTTGAGTTTTATCTTTGTTCGATCCCAATTTTGGTCTAGTTGTGCCACAAACCCCGGCAATTTTGAATTTCATGATGGAAATGGGGAAGGGAGGGGGTAAAGCCGAAAAACCTTGGTTTAATTCGATAAATTTTGTCGCTGCCTCCTACTATTCTCGTCAGATTTTCATGATTCTTTTGTTGTTCAACTATAAATTTGGTCTAGTTTTGGAACAAATACCGGCTGGTTCAGAAGTTATGGTCTACCTTCCTTATTTAATTGCGTAAAAAATAGGCGCCATGCCATTCTTCATTTTTTGTGTGAGAAATTCAGGACAAATACTTTTGCGCCGACACTTTTGCGCGCAATTGACACTAACTTCAATTTTTCAAACGAGAACCCCCCTTTTTGTTGCAGATTCGGACTTCACGTGAAAAATTCATTAAGAAATCACCCATCACTCGATTTTTAGGTGGTCGTAAACGGGCGCACTTCCGCTCTAAAAGTGCAAAAATTGTGAAATACCGAGTTTTGAAGATATTCAATTGCCACATGAAGATATTCAATTCGTTAATAATGGGTCGATAAACAGTAATTTTTTTCAATCTTAATGTTTTTTGTAAGGATCTCAAAAATATAAAATTTTATGAAGAAATGACCCACCACTCGATTTTCTAAGTGCCCGTAAGCGGGCGAAATTCCGCTCTAGAAGTGCAATAAATGTGAAATACTGAGTTTTTGAAGATATTCAATAGCCACATGTGTAATACATGATTTTGGGGTGTTTTGTCGTACTGAACCTAGTAATGCTCTTCATTTATTGATATTTGCAATACCAACTTGGAAAACCACCAAAAAAAAAACTTCATTTTAGTGGGTACGCTTTTTGCTGTGTGGAAATGAGTAAGATAAGTGCAATTATGGTCAATCTTTCGGCGTTTTCCCAAGCTGGTGTAGCAAATATCAATAAATAAAAATCATGACGAGGTTCAGCAAAAAAAATACCCCAAAATCAAAATCATGTATTACACGTGGAAGTTGAATATCTTTAAAAACTCAGTGTCTCACAATTTTTCACTTTTAGAGCGGAATTGCGCACTTTTGGAGCGGAATTGCGCCCACAAACGCGCAATTAAAAAAACCGAGTGATGGGTCATT
Source organism: Adelphocoris suturalis (assembly GCA_030762985.1). Lineage (NCBI taxonomy): Eukaryota > Metazoa > Arthropoda > Insecta > Hemiptera > Miridae > Adelphocoris > Adelphocoris suturalis. The sequence goes on from CM061044.1 coordinate 48,728,633, forward strand.
TCTTCATGATATTTCACGTAGAATTTGAATCTGCAATAAAAAAGGGGGACATTACTTCAAAAAGGGGGATAGACCATAACTTCAGAAACACCCGGTGTATGCATATATACACGGATCCGTACAAATATATACACGGATATATATGTTCAGGAGTTTCAAATTTCACTATGGAAGGGGGTGAATGAAGGGGGTAATATTAAAAAGCCGTAATGTTTTAATTATTCTCCTCTGAGTTTCGTGATTTTTTTTATTTTTAAATTAAGAATTTGGTATAGTTTAGGAAAATAGGTAGGTATATCAGAAGTTACAAACTTCATGATGGAAGGCGGTGAACGGAGGAAGTAATATCGATTACTTACCACAGTTTCAATTATTTGTTCGATTCAGATTTTAGTCCAGTCATGCAATTTTATTGTTGTTGGGGGGGGGGGGGGGGGGGGGGGGGGGGTCAGAAAAATCATAACATTTATATTTTTTCCTCTCATTTTAATTCTCACTAATATTATATCCAATCCATTCATAGGGACGTCCCAGTAATACTTACTTACCTACCAATGTGTTTTGAGCTTTCCTATTATCAAGTAGGAACCTTGTTATAAGCTATTATTCATGAACAGCAGTAACAAACCCGTATGTTGTATTTGGAAATAATGCAGTAATTTTTAATGTTTAATATCGATAAATATTTGTTACATTATACATTTTGTAAATATTTGTGTTCCTATCAACGTATACTATTAAACTTATTCATTCATTTGCTTACTAATAAATGGGATATGCGCCCACACTATTTTAAAATTCATCATTGAATGTAGATATCATTCTTAGAATTTTGAGACTAACGCGTTCTCCTAAGATTGGCAGTTCTTTTTCCATGATTTTTCAAACTTTCATAGTTAGATGGAATAGACAGTATTTATTATAAACTTTGATAAATCATAGAGAAACATAAAACGACTACCACTTGTTTTCGACAACACGCTCGAGGTAAACGGGAGTTTGAAAAATTTAGCAACGGGGAGGCGAAGGGTGTAAAAAAAAAAACTATGGATAGGAGAGGGTGGGGCGGAGAGAGCGTTGACCTCCTGCGCAAAGGTTGGTTGTTTCCCGCCCTTTCCACAATCACCTACCCTAGCGCTCCCTCTTGACTGCGCGGTAAACTAAACCAAGCTAGCACCGACGGCGACAATCAGCGCGCTCCGTTGGCTCAAGTCAGGTTCCCAACTCGCGTTCGCACAGCCTTAAGCAAAATCGGGACGGATCAGGGGGGTCTGAGGGGTATAGAATACCCTCCATGGAGAGGAGGGTCCGGGGGTCCATCCCCGTAAAAGTTTGAATTTTTTACCCTTTAAAAGTTGGTTTTTAAGCCTATTTCATCCATTCAAACATTGGTTTATTAAGAGCTTCGTATCAAACTAAAAATATGTAATATTCATTAAAGAATGTGGCACTAAGAATTACATGACAAAATAATTTCAAGAAGTTTATTACATACACAGAAAGAATATGTACCTTTTGCACGAACAAACCGAACTTCACGAACAACAGGTAAGTTTTTATAGTCAAATAAACAGACATTGATTTTCCAAAAAATGAAAAAATAAAAGTTAACAGAGCAGTCTGTTTACATCATTGTTCTTGTTATATTTTTTCACTAGGGCCAGGGGTACTCTTTTTACTCCAGTCGTACTTCTGTGTTGAGGAAAGTGCTCTCAGCAAGGAGTCGTCTTTTCTTATTTTGTTGTACATTTCAACACACGACAAAGAACTGTTCATTTGGACAATTAGTAATGCTTTAACACAGCCTAGTGCCATTGAAGATTTTTCTGCGGTCCAAAAGTTGTTTATCAATGAGAAAGCTCGCTCGACTGAAGCATTTGTTCCTGGTAAAGAAAAAGAAAATTCTACCAGAGTTTTGAGATTAGGAACGCTTATTTCGTTTTTCTACAAGTCCTGAAATAAAGTCAGCCACCGTTGCTCAGTTGATAGTTTTTGTTCTTTCCATTCAGCCAGGACGACATCAGGAAGCTGTGTGTTCAGCACGCTAAGCTCATTGAACAAATCATCAAGCGAGAGAGGTGGCCTATCTTGAAACAAATCCCAACTTTCCTCTAGTTCTTCCCACTTCAGCTGCTTCTTTGTCTATCCAAGACTGTTGACTCAAGCTGTCAACGTTTGATTTCCAAAGATCAAAATAAGTAATGCAGTGGTCATAAAAAGTTCCTACTGTATTTTTCACCTCTTGTAAATCGCATGCATTTCCTACAGCAACACTGTTTCTTTGAAGTTCCTTTACTTTCATTGGTAGAAATAAAGACTCTTTTCTGTCAACCAAGTTTTTGTAAAGAATCAAATATTCATTTGCTGCCTCTGTGGCAGAAACCTTCGCTGAGGTCGAGGGGGCCAACACAGTTGGGTCTCCAGACTGCTCCTGTGACTATGATAATAGTTATGTTGTGTGTGGTGTAAAGAAATTCCACGGTACTAATCATTCATTTTAAAATAAAGCTAATAACTTTTCATGATGATTTGGTTTGAAAAAATCTTTATTGGTGAAAATCGGGACATTTCTTTCCCAATTCGGGACTCCGGGACACAGGCTTTAAAATCGGGACTGTCCCGATAAAATCGGGACGTATGGTCACCGTATCTATACCTCTTCCGACTCCATGCGTGTACGCATTCGAAGAAAGAACGTTCGGTGAATGATTTGTTTTAAAATTCACTAGCATGTGATTCATAGAAAAAAAGGAGCGAGAGATGTTCTTGTCCTTTTCTTAACCTTCCGGGAAGGCCGTGCATGCAATGCCGAGATACGTAAAAACGTGAGGAGATGTTGTTTTTACTGCGTTGAAGTTGGCACCACCCACTCGTTAAAACATGTAAAACCCATCAGAACGTTTGTTTTTCGATTGTTTTGAAAGAATTTTCGTTTGTTTCGTATTTGGTACTTTTCAGTAGAATATTGGTTTAATAAGAATAGATATTACTCTACTGAACACGAACGGTGTGCTATTTATTAGAACACTTTTGAACACCAATTTAAATCATAGTCTTGAAGTTAATTCCCGAAGGTAAACAAATGTTGTTGTCTTGCCTTAGTCAGTTGTCAATAATATTTTATAATCACTGGACGGTCTCTATAACTGAGTAGGTGGTTAGACTTGTGAGAAGAGATAGTAGGACGATCCAAAACAGGTCTGATCCGAGAAGTGATGTCCAGATCATTTGTGGCGTCCCAATAATGATTTTTTAGTAGGGCAAATTTTGACCTACTAAACCTTAGCCAATTTGACCTTTTGTCAAATAGAGACGAAGATTATAGTTAAATATCGTGAGAGATTTAAAAAACATTTTTCTCTAAATATTCATAATTCGCGTTCAGATTCATAATTGAATGTCTATATAATTTAGAAACCAAACTTGTATTACATTTGGGGCAAAACATGTGTGCCCAGAGCATTGCCATCATGACTGTCCAGTTTTGAACTTCTAATCTTCGCAGTCCCAGCTAACGTTCAACGATTTCTTTCGCCCGAAAATATTTGCCCATGCTTTTAATTTATCAAAAACATCTAATACCTTTTTTGAAAGAATTCCAGCAGTGACCTTCTGCTGGAGCGTACATTATCCGGAACGTTGTTCGTCATTTGCCTGTCAAAGACCTAATTTTTTAGTTGAATATTGTTCACTAAACGGACAAGTCTTAATTTATCTATTACAATTTGGAATAAGCTTACTACCAGATACAATCTTTTAGAAAAACCAAAGTTTCGTCATGGACCTGTTCATAATGGCCTTTTCCTCAACCAGCAAACGGGAGGGCAGGGTAATAGCAAAGAGGTGCGGGCGATGATGTATTTAGATAGTTCCCAGCTTCTCTAGCACTTAATAATTGAAGCGTGAAAGTGCAAAAGGGTCTAAGTGCCTTCTGCTAAATTTTTCAGCAGCCCAATTCAAATGTTTGGACATGAATAGTATTGAAGATACTTGACTGAATTAAAGAAAAACATTTCCTCTGATAACCTATGATTAGATGGACACTTGGACCGAATTTGTAGAGTAATGTAGTTTGCACTGCAGCAGTCATAGACATTCAACATTTTAGAATGCAGAAATTATGTAAGTCCTCAATACGTGTTCCTTCAAAGGGTCCATGTGCCATGGGCCGATTTGCTGCAGAAACTACCTATATACCGGTTCCGATGGCACTTGTACCTGCTCCATATCACTGGCCTTGGCTCATCTAGACCTTGAAATGCACCTTAAAATGCAAATACGTATGAGGTTCATATTTTTCGGCACTTAGACCGTTTTGCGCTTTCACGCTTCAATTGTATGTTTCATGTCCTAAAATAAGCGACTGTGATCTTATTTTATATGTGCTACTTCTGCGTAAAATAAGATCCAAGGCCAAATACTGCCAGGTTGACCATTGTCCTAATCCGCTCGGATTGTGTTTTACCTATCCCCCTTTTTGTTACGTGCAACAGGTTGCAATTTAGGGTCTTATGACTGAGGATTTGTCAGATCGTATCAAGCCTTTAATAAGCTGTGAAGTAATTGATGCCGTCCGGCCATGACTTGAAAAAAAAAGAAGAAAATAGTGGAGAAAAAAAAAAAAAAAAAAAAAAAAAAAAAAAAAAAAAAAAACAACGCAAAAGCGTCATGGTCCTGCCCTCCCATCATTGCCTTGTCCATCGTACTATTTTATTTCTTAATAAATAAAAGAACCGCTGGTCGGATCGACATTGAATTTTGACTAATGGGTTTAAGAGAGTATTCCCGATTTTTTTCAGCTCGATTTGAGCAGTTTTATTTTTTATTTTTGGAAATCCAATCTCAAAACTGCCCCTTTATGTGAGAATGACCCAGGTACTATTCTACTAGTATTTATTTAAATTCTCGATATAACATTACTGTTATATTCTGATTGTTACAGATGACACTGTCACAGTCTTACTGAAACTAGTATGTCTCAGGGATACATACGTGAAGTGTAAAGAAGCACATCTGGAGTTATTTAAAGACAGCATCACTCCGCGGCCTAAGGTGTCAAATGTACCTGAGTCTACTGAAAATGAAGTTGTCCAAGATGAAGAGGATGCCAATGGACGTAGTTCAGTGACCAATGATGCAAGCTCTGTGGACAACGATGGCGACTCATTGGCGTACGATGATTCCCCAATGCCACCTCCAAAAAAACCAAAGCCAAATGAAGTCAGTGGGGATATTGACAAGATTTTGAGCTATTTACAGAATAAAAATGAGAAAAAACGTACACCCCACCTAGACCATACCGATAACCTTTTTTCAAGCTACGCGGATACGTTTAAGAGGTTGTCACCCAGGTCACAAGCTTTCATAAAAATGGAGATGGCCCAAATTTTTGGACGCGCTGAACTTCACGAGATGGATGCTCAAACTTCTCCACTCTCTCCATCAATTCAACCAGTAGAATAATGTTTTCAACCTGACAAGACTTTTAAAATACTTTTGTAAAAAGTAATATTTTGTAAATACCGAAGTAAAAAAAAAAAAAAAAAAAAAAGTACCTATTCACTTACCTCAGGCAGGTTGCCTTCCTTGCCGTCCCTGAGTCTTTCCCTCATTGGAATGAGTTTTCTTCAAATTGTGGCAGTTTGATATTTTTTATTCAGAGCATGTGAGTTTTCGAACTGTTCTTGAGACATTCGAAAATGGTAAGAGAGAAATCCGAATTTATAAATGGAATCACCTAATGCTAGTCGAAACAGTTGATTCCGCTTCAGCAATTAGATCGAAAAACAGCCCTCTCGAACAGAAAGTGCCTACATTCTTCTTTTGCTAATATCATTACAGTTTGGCACCACTGTTAGGATAAAACTCTGTTCCCCCTCAAACTATAGTGATAAAAATCATTAAAATATAGATGAATACTCACCTCATGAGCCACAAGTTAAGAGCATTTTCTTTTAAGTAGATTAATGTTTCTTAAATAAAATAAGAAAAGTTTATCAGATTCGAAGGATAAATATCATAGAAATTAGCGTCGAAAGCTCACTCAGCTGATTCGGGTGGTTCGGCAAGTGAAAATCACATTCTACCTGTCTCACAGAGGCTCCGTTCCAAATTTCAGCTTCGTAGGATAGAAAACATAGAAACAGGATTGGTCATGTTTAGTTTTAGTAAAGGGATGTATTATATATATCCCGTAAATTGTAATAAATAAATGATTTATAGGATAATAACTAAATACATGTTGGTGATAAACTGTATGCAATCAGTTTTCATTTACAGTTTCACTAGTATAATTCAGTGAAGGTCTGGCGGTAATTTTAGTGGGAACCATGATGGCTTATGGTGAAAGGCGGAGTCAATATTATTATTATTACTAGTCGACCACGAGAAGCCACACATGGGTTGTCGTATGTTTGGGGAAGGCCAACCACGATTGATCACCTAGATATCGGCTGATACGGTATAAACGAAGAGTGAGCGAGAAGGGGGAACCCCCTCCGAACAGCTGTTTAACCTTCCCTCCGTTAATATCGCCGTTTTACACGGGGAAGAGATGATGAGAGGCTTCCATCCAGGAGGTTTTCAGAACAATGATTTATCGTAACAGGGAGGGTGGCCCAGGGATCTTGTGACGTCATGTGACGTCACAGTGGGGGATCAATAGGACGGCGCGGTGGCTGCCAGGCGGAGAACAGCCCGAACTACGAGCTCCATCCCCGGGATACTCCCTGTTTTACTACACGCCTCCAGGATCACGTCCTGGGAAGAAAATCAATCCCTGACCACCAACCAAAGCTATTGACTCTAAGAACTGTGAAATAAAAATTGCATCTAAACTGAAAATTATTGATTTCGGAAGAAACTATGTAGGTACATTCATTCCTCCACTATCAGGGTTGCAGTTCCGTGTAAATTACCACACTCAAAACGCTACCGCCCAACTTTTATACTGAAGGGTGGAGTCCCTTTACCAAATAATATAAATTTACAACGCCATAATGTTTAATGTTACTACTACTCATGTTGATGAATTAGTGCACATTATTCGTGATTGGACAAACCTCAGCATAGCTATTCATCTAATACTCTTCATTAAGAATAGTTACATGTTTGTTGTCTTACCCAATTGTTTCCGAACACTAGGTATTTTCCTAATTTTCTTCGAGTCATTTAATTTTTGCTTCAAGGGGGGTGGCCCATACAACAAGTTACAAGTGAACAAGTTAACAAGTACAGGTACACAATGCACGGTACAATGCACGGTAAACTAGAACAAGTGTTTCACCAAAACAAAGAGTACAAGTGTAGAAAAGTTACACGTGTAGAAGCTGAGTTTACAAGTGTAGCAGAAAAGCAGAATGGCGGGTGGGGACAAACTAAATGAACAATGTCAAGCGGGATGCCGAAATTGAAGTTTTGTCAGCGAATCATAATATAAAAACGGTGATAAGTACACGATAGGATGTTTATCTTACATGACAAGGTGTAATGATTGGAAGACAGACAAATTATAAACTGAAAAGCGGAGAAAGTGTGTATTGGATTTCAACTTATTCTGATGGCTGGCATAATCGGATTTTTCTCCTTCATTCAGCGGAAATGACTAATCAGTTCATCAAGTAATAATACTGCTGGGTTAGGAATGTCATATGTAACTTCGAGATGATCTTCACACTTCACTTTTTTCTTCAATGATAGGGGGAAATCCTCAATCAATCCTCAATCCTCGATCAGGAAAAATTGCACAGGGTCACGCACCATTTGAATCTTTCAAGGGTCTCGGAAGACTCCTAAATCTCTCGTTAAACTAAAAAATACCCACGAAATGGGCGTTTATTCGTGGCCGAAATTTTATTTCTTCTACGCTGAATGTTTCTTTCTTGTCCGTATTCTTCAGCAGAAGATGATTCCCATATTTAAACACCAAAAAATTGTCAACTCACAATGCTGGAAAATAACAAGTTTACAGGTAAATGGACGTAGGTTAAAAATCGGCCATTTTTTCTATAAATGTAAAACAGTGGCTTGTTCAAAGTGATGGGGAAACACTTGTAACTTGTCCAAATTCGCCTGTACACTTGTTAATTTTCACAGTGCATTACTTGTACCTTCATGAAACACTTGCACACTCATTTTTTACAATTTGTATATAAATCGACTTGTAACTTGTCACTTGTTGCTTAATGAAATAGGCCCGTGGTCTACCTATAGGTAGCGGATGCAAAAAGGGAGATGAAAAATTTTGTGCGTATAAAATCAAAATAATGAACAACTTTGGCTCCGTGTCTGTGTTAGGTAGTGTGTCTGCCAATCCTTGCAACAAGCATTAACGTCTACAGTTTTCCGATTTTGTTGACATTTTCAGGGAATGCAGGTTAGGCTGTAAATGGTCCCCTATCAATTTCATTGCATAAAAATCAATATTCCACGCTAAGCATGTGCAAACGTAAATTCCATCAAGCATAATTTTCTCACGTTTTAGCCTCCTGATCTCGTTAAAATTCGGAGGGTGGTTAGAAAAATACGATTTAATCACCCTATATCAATTTCATTACAACTGCATCATTATTAACTACTGCGCGAATATGAAATCCTTGCAACAAGCGTTGCGTCTACATTTTTAATTTGATTTCAATTAAATTTTCTTGGAATGAGCGGTTTATGCAGAGAATGGTCCCCTATAAATTCGCTCAGAAATTGATAGTTTCACTGCACATGTGCAAACAAAAAACCAATCAAGTGTCATTTTCTCATGGTCAATTCGTAAATCGGAAGGCAGTTGGGAAATGACGATTTGATTACCTCACGTGAATTTTGTAACGATCGCGGAATGTAGCACATCGCGAACATCAAATATTTGAAAGAAGCATGAAATATAAAGTTTCCAACCGATTTCGATGAAGTTTTCCTGGATTGAACAGTTTCGACTGTAGATTGTCCCCTGTGAACTTTATCGCTTCCGAATTACTGGTACTTTTCGAGCATGCGCAAACGTAACATCTATCATGCATAACTTTTTTAATGCCTGATTGAAGAACCTAAGTGGAATCTTCAAAGATTATTTGAAACATTTCACTGTTCAATACTTTCATGTTACGGAAACGAGGGAACTATGTGCCACAGACATCTTGGCAGGCGTTTTTGATATTATGCTAAATTATTCTCTACTCTATTCCTGGAATTTTTAAAGTTTTATTGGAAGGGTGTTGAATGAAATTGCTTCTCCAAAGTCTAAACTACTTTCTCCAGCTACTTGACAGCATAAAGGATATCTTAACTAAATATCAGCTCTTGTTATACCTTGTTTGTGATAGCACAGGCTCCTGCAGTATAATAATTTATGTATTTTAATAAGGTTAGCTGCTCAACGACTTCCCTCAAATACACATTAACATTAGATTACACTGTTAACTTGACATTCTTCAAATAGTTCTTTCATCAGTGCTTATTGTTAAACGAAAATTGACTCCACATGTAAATCACTGCAAACTTCCCATACACTGACTCGATATATTATAAGCAGAGCCAAACGTGGCTCTAAAAAACATGGCAAAATGGCACTTATTTTGGCCAAACATGGCTTTTATTTTGGCCAAACATGGCATTTATTCTTCAAAATCCAAACTGTTTTTTGTCTTTTTTCTTTTTTCTCCCATGACCTTGCAATGAAAATTTCCTTTTCAAGCACTAATGGCCGTAATCCTCGGACATTGGAGACCGTAATCCTCGGAAGGGAATTCCCGGTCGTTGACTCGTGAGCTTGCCCACATAGTCCAGTAAAAATAGGATTTTCCGAAGAAAAACGAATAGAAGTTTTTTTCTCAACGGTTCTCTATGTTTTTCGGGTCGCTGAATCCAAATTTCAGGTTCGCCCTCTCGCCAATTGTGAGCTAACTTCAGGAAACGTGAAAAACATCGAAAATGCCGTACTTTTTTTCAGTTTTTTGCATTTATCTCGAAAACGGTATGTTTCAGCGAAAATACTACGTACAATACTTACTAATACTATGTACAAAATTCAAGTAGATAATATTTTCTAGAAGATTATATTATCAAGTTTTTTTCTATCTTCAATAGGACCGCCGCTAGAACGCTCTGAAAATAGGCCATTTTTTGACTCCAAGTGAAAAATGCAGGAAACTCGAATCTACCGTTGCTCTTTTATGCCATTGAGTTGTAATAGGCGAGTTTCCTGCATTTTTCATTTGGAGTCAAAACATGGTCTATTTTCAGAGCGCTCTAGCGGCGGTCCTACCTATTGAAGATAGAAAATAACTTGATTATATAACCTTGTAGAAAATGTTGTCTACTTTAATTTTGTACATAGTAGTATTTTCAAGATAAATGCAAAAAACTGAAAAAAGTCCGAAATTTTCGATGTTTTTTGCGTTTCCTGAAGTTAGCTTACCTCTGGCGAGGGGGCAAACCTAAAATTCAGATTTAGCGACCCAATAAACACGGAGAGCCATTGAGAAAAAAACTTCTATACGTTTTTCCTGGAAACGGCCTTTTTGAACCTAGATTTACTGGACTATCATGAAAAAGCCCTTGTTAGCATGCCTTTTTCAAAAAAAAAAAAAAAATTTTTTCACAAATTTTCAAGAAAATCAGTCGAAAAATGACACAAACGTGGCATTTTCCCAGAAATTAGCAAAAAATGGCTTTTTACCCAAAAATTGGCCAAACATGCCACTTGAGGATGGCGCCATGGCAAAATGGCACTTGAAGGGCTCTGATTATAAGTAATTGGGCAAGAGCAAAGCACATCTTTTTCAGCAAATTTTCGTAGAAAATGGCTCCAAAATGTTTTAATTAATTTCTAACAAAATTTCCAAAATTTGCTTCACGGAAATTTGTTTTGAGGCATTCTAAAACTACTCCTAGATTTTAACGTTGCATATAAGTGTCATTCCATTCTATGATAAGGAAGCAGGTACATTGGAACCGACTTTTTTAGGAAGTCTCTCTGAAGCTATGTCTTATAAGCAAGGCTTCGTTAATAAGAGGGACGCCTATTGAAATTGATCCAGGGGAGGTAGGGGACAACCCAAGCACGAGAAAAAAATAACCGCATATAAATCCGTTTCAGATCATTCTTAGACCGAATCCGTGAAAAATACACTGCCAAGGAAATGGCACATGAGCTTCCTCGTGACCTTCACAGTACGTCAACATTAAATTCCAGAAAACTAGAAACGACCGGTTCTGGCATCAGGGAATTAATAAGGTGGGAAATTGGAAGCTGAATGGTTCACAATTGCCTGAGTTATGACCGAAACAAGAAAATTTTGTTTGCGCCTGCGCAGAGACTACCGTTGATTCGATCATGACGGAACTGATAGGGGACCATGTAGAGCTATACCCGTACGATCCCTAAAAATTTGAAGAGAATAGCATCAAAATTGTGGAAATTACGGCTGTTGCAAGGACCGTAACAAGAATATTTCGTTCATGCATGCGCAGAGCGTACCGCTAATGCAATTATGATGATTGTCTTATGGGACCTCAACGGACCTTACCCACATCATCCCTGAAAATCTGACCTTAATCCGTTCAACATTGACCGAGTTATGACCGTCACAAGGAATTCACATTAGCGCCTGCGCAGAAGCTACCGTTGATGCGATCATGACGAAGTTGATAGGGGACCATCTAGAGCTTAACCCGCACGATCCGTGAAAATTTGGTTAAAATCGGATCAGAATTGTGGAAGTTATGGCTGTTACAAGGAAATGTGGACGGACAGACAGACAGACACGGAACCAAATTTGTTCAGGAGGCTCTGAAACGCAAAATGCGAGTGGAAATTTTGATTTTGGAGCAAAAAATTTTTTTTCATTTCGAAAGTGAAAGCAAAGCTTCCGCTGCCTTGCAGTCTCGGAAGCAAAACCAAAGGTGTATGTCAGTGTGTGTGTTACACAAATTTTGTCGACGCCCAGGCTGATTTTCGTGGTTCTTATTTGGTTTGATTCCAATTTTATTCTAGTTGTGCAACAAACCTTGGGAATTTTGGATTTACTAAGGTGGTGGTGGGGGATAATTACCGATTCTGTCAGGCGCTGCCCAAGCAACAAATCTTGACCGATTTTCGTGAATCTTATTTTGTTCCATTAAGAATTCGATATAGTTTTGGAAAGTATGTCAGGAATTTTAAATTTCATCGAAACAGGGGTGAACGAAGGGGATGATACTGATAAATCGTGATGTTTTAACAATTTTCGTCCGATTTTCGTGATTCTTTTTTGTTCAACTATGAATTCGGTCTAGTTTTGGATCTTATATCAGGAATTTCCTATTTCCTCGTGAAAGAAGGTGAATGGAGGGGGTAATAGCAAATCATGATGTTTCAACTATTCTAGTCAGATTTTCGTGATCATTTTTAAAATTCAATTATGAGTTTCATATGTCATACTGGAAGTTTTATTATAGGAATTGGCTGTTGGTGGAGGGAGTTAATGAGGGTGGGGGGCTCGAGAAGTCACGATATTTTTGTTTTTTCGTTCATAGGGGCGTCCCTGCAATGCATTTTGAATGAGAACTAATCTCTATTTAGTAGCCATGATGAGTGTATGAAATATTCCGTCATAAGGAAGCATAAGGTGAATACCATACATTGCTCCCACAACCTCTTAGGCAATCTCCAAGCTTTGAAGGATATGTATTTCAGAACGAAGGTGTTCAGAACATCCTAGAAACTGGTATTCGTCTGAAATTGGAGAAATTTCTGGATGCTTGCTATAGTTCATACACTTTTTCCCAAGTAAGTAAGTAAGTTTTTGTTATCTTTTGTTCCTCATGTAATTCAATAGACTATATGTATATGCTGTATAAATATTTAAGCACCAGATAGACGATGTATACATTGGAAATATCTATGTAGAAAATGCCCACGCACAGACATTGTCTTTGTGGGACCTATTTTTGTGATGTAGCTTTGTAAAAATATTTATAATTATGGTTTTTGTTATATTTTCTATTATGTCATATTTGAAAAATGTATACATACATGTTACCTATCCCCCAAAATAAAAGCATTAAAAAAAAAAAAAAAAAAAAAAAAAAAAAAAGTAGATTTCACGATTTCTAGCGGTTTTTTAAATTGTTCACCACATTTGTTGACATGTGAGCAATTCATTGGGCAAAAAAACCGCTCAGCCTTCCTTTTGGAATGCTTTATTCTTTTGGCCAAAGAACGAGTTATTTATTTCATTCTCATGGCCATTAATCGTCTATAATGACACATAATAGTTACACATATTTTAATTGCATACGAAAAAGCGTTATAATGGATACCGTTTCAAGTAAGTACATCAATGAACAAAATCAGGAACAAATGTTGTTTTAAGGAATTTTTAAGCCACTCATTTTTAGCTCATTTTTCTTTAAAGAATAAATGTAAAATTTTAAAATATAAATATTTTTTACAATAGAAAGTAACGAATTTAGGTACCAGGCATTCTACTGACTGAGGGCTCTATCTCAATGACAGGATGGTGCGGATAATTTTTAAAGCAAGAAATGGTATATCTCACTTCAATCCGTCCTCACAAACTTTGATCTCTGAAAACAGTCCATTTTAACATGGAACATGTTTTCGCCAACACAACTCGGCCAAAAATGAGACAAAATTACCGTTACTAGACGATATAATCGTTACGAAATTACAGCCGCTATCATATTTACTTGAATTTCATTAAAATGTGCTGAAAAATCGATCGATAAACTGCAAAAAAAGTAAATAATAAAATTTGTTTCAATAGCAGAATATTGATTTAAAAAAATTTTTGTCATAAATTTGATACCTTACAATTTCTGTGCACACAAAGTGCTCAAATCTCCAAGCAAGTTCTGATAGAAAATATAAGTAATCTGAGAGTAACTTCGCTTATATGGTCATACTGCATGATTGGAACTTTCTTTGTTTTAACCATTCAATTATAAATGAACAGCTAAATTCCCTCAATTGTTTTTGGTTTAACAACTGCGAGCGAGAACACTCAGCAATTTTTTCACAACATTGTGCTGAAAAATATAATTTACGATGCTTGAATTTCATTAAAATGTGGTAAGCAATTGATCAACTAACTGCACAAAAATGGTATTCACTAAAATTTGTTTTTATTGCTTAATTGTGTTTAGAAAAAGCTTATTTTGCCATAAATTTGATAATGAAATTTACTCATATTGTCATGCTGCACGACTTGAACTTTTTTTTGTTGCCCCAGGAAACTTATCAAATTGTATTCCTAAGGTTCCAGTACATTTTTGAAATAATGGTAATCCATTAAAAAGTTACGAACACACAAAATCAATAAAATTCAATTCAGAACGAGCTTATATTTCTAAAACATAATATTTACATCGTTACATTTACATATAGTAACCGTCTACTGAACACAGCAGTATCAATAGAGAGCATAAATGTAGAGAATAGATCATAAATCACTGTGGTACTTCTCCAGGCGTGGTAAGCTTCAAACTCATGGAATTCACATCGGCACAATTCTTCGCAAAGATGTCGATCACGTGTTCATAAAATTGATGGTCCTCCTGGAGTTTTTCAACCGTCTCCCTTTCGATCCACATCAAAGCATCAACGGAGTTCAGCTCAGTTTTTCCCATGATGTAGTTTTTGACTCGTTTGATAGCTGGATTCTGGTAAGTGTCGAATGATGCAATCGGTATCGTAGCTAACAGTCTCAACATTTTGTAAAGCTCCGGCATATTTTCGTATAATGTGAATTCTCGCATAGATTGTATGGATTGGATGATTGATTTATTTTTGAAAAATTTGTTGTGGAGGAATAATGATGTTTGTGCTTTCAGCTTGGCCTTATCGATCTTCATAATATCTGTGATGAGAAGGTCAAATTTAGGGCTGCTGTTTTCGTTATCTGTCGCCTTCATGATTGAGTCCATTGAGGAAATGCATTTTGGAAAAGTGACTCCTTTATTCCTATTGTTGATGATAGTTGCAACGAAATCTATTATTTCATCAAAATTCTTCTTATACACACGACGATTCATTTCCGAAATAGACTTGCCGTCTGTGAAACCATCCTTAGTCAATGAGTTGCTACTGGCGATTTTTACGATCTCGTCATATCCGTAATGCTTGAGTTCAAATAGATTCACCGTCGCCCGTTTGGTCAATAGCATCCACCTTTCCACGTCTGCATTACATTCCATTTCTTCAGTTAGCGACGCGACGGCACTGAATATTCTACACAGCAAAACGATGAAGAAACGAGTTTGTATTTTACGAAGGAAACTAAGAAAATACGGAGCTTGTCCACTTGATTCACTCGTCCAATCGTTTGGAGATGCAATGATCTGCATAAGAAATTTGACAATACTAGCATATAGGTTGTTGACAGTTATAATGAAACCTGATGAGAAATTCCAATTCTCACAGAAAGCCTGATCGCGAACCACAGGTTCAATATCAATAAAGATTTTCATAACGTTGGGCGTGGCCATGAAAAATTCTGCGAAATCGGAAATGCACTGGAAAAATTCCCTAGTGTATTTGAGATGAGAAAGGAACTGGCATATTAGTCGGCGCAAGTTGTGTTCTTTGTAATGAAAAAACCGAGCCGAAGGGAATTCAGAAGAAATTGTTTCGTTGAACTCAGCCATGTCCGTGGGCTCAATGAATGTCCCTCCATACGTAAACGCAACCAGTTTTTCGGCGCAATTGAGTGCAGATACAACATTTTTAAATAAAGGAAACATATTAGCTAGTGTTCGGTCAAAACCAACTTCCACGAATCTCACAAATTTTTCGAAAATTTCTCCGTTTTCCGATACGTAACGCACTATTACAGCTATCCAGGACTTATCTACGACTTCGGAAGTGTCTTCAAGAATTAGGCAGACGAAAGCAGCTTCGTTCAGTTCAGATAGTATTTTTGATGTGATGTGTCTTTCCACAGCGCCCAAGACCCCACCGACAAAGGATGAGACGAGATCATTCAGACCGATCTTTGACTTCTCAACCTCCATCAAATAATCCTTGAGATCACTGTCGTAGCAACTCATCAAGTTTATCAATTCCACACAATCCAGGTGAGACGTGTACATGTTGTTGCGTTTTTTCTTCACAGTACACACCACTTCTACAAGCAACTTGAAAAAATTCCTATTCTTCCGAACCATTTTCTTACAATCTGCAGTTTGGTTGGAGCTATCCTTTTCCTTTTCACGAGTTTTCATGAGAAGGCATGCTTCCAAATGATGACCCATCATTTCGTGTCTATTTAAAACCGACGTTAAAACGGTTTTAGCGTAACAAGTTGGATTCCAGGTTGCATAGCAAAGAGTATGTGGGCCGAAAACTAAACACGGCAAACAGCAAAATACATTCAACGCACTTGACCCTGTCAACCAAGGGAAGTTTTCGTAGAAGTATTCAGATGTATACTCACTATGATGGTCCGACTCATTACATTTATTCATTCGCAATACCGGGCATGGCCTCCCTTTTAGAACTAATGAGATCAACGCAGTCGTTTCAGGTGTGGGGTTATTCTTACTGACGATTAATTGTTTTATCAAACAATTGCCTCCTTCACTGCCGAGGCTACCAACATCACTTGAAGGGATCACTGTCGTCGGGACAGTCTTTACCAACTGGGCACCAGGTTGATGGTGAATCGATTGTTTACCGCTCGCACCGCTAATTTGAATAACTTCATTCAATTCAGACGGTGTTTGTGGTGTCTGTTTCTGTACCGACGGTTGACTAATTGGATTCTGAATTTGAGCGGCCTTGGCGACAATCTGAACCCGACTCTTTGATTCAGACGATGTTTGTGGTGTCTGTTTCCATACCGACGGTTGACTACTAGGATTCTGAATTTGACAGGCTTTGGCTACAATCTGCACCCGACTCTTAGATTCAGATGCTGTTTGTTGTATTTCTGTCTGTGGCGACGGTTGACTTTTTGAAATCTGAATTTGAGTTGCCTTAGTAATACCAAGCATCTTGGGCATTGTACCTGAAGGCATAAGCTTCGCTAATTTCGATACAGGGACCAGTTTCATCGTATATGATGAATTTCCTGATTTTAATTGTATAGGAAGCTTAGATGGGGAGAACTTCAGCAAAGACGATGCTTGTCCTGATTTTAATTTTAAAGGAAGCTCCGACGGGGATACCTTCAGCAAAGACTTCCCCGAGGTTCTCGAGTTAAGGGCCACAGATTGTCGAGGCATTATTCGAATGAACCGTCTCTCAACCTTCTTGGACTCAGGCATACTGATTATTGACTGAAACCCAATATCAGCTCCCTCAGAATCTGAACTGAGATCAACTATCACACTTTTCCTTTTATTACTCTCTTCTAACGGTTGGTTTGATTCATCAGAGTTTTTTGCTACATCATCAGTAGCCGAATCAGTACTGTCAACAACAACAACAGTACTGTCTGGAATCAATTCGCCTATGATTTCCAGGGGAGCATCTTTGTCTATACCGTTGTTAGAATTAGATCCTATACTGCTCACAGTATCTTGATTGGAATTAGCCACACTTTCGACCATCTCAGCACGAGATGCACTCTCGTCCGCGAATTCACGAATAAATTCGCAGGATTGGTTAGATTGGTCAGATTCCGACAGTTCTATGGTAGGATAATATGTTGTGTTGTCAGTATTTTCTCTTTGTTCTGCAATTATAATGTTAGACTCTCCATTTTCACTGTCCACTATGGTTGACACTTCCTCAACAGACTGGAGTTGATTTCTGTTCCCTATATTTGCTTCACTACTAGCCGCAATTTGACGAATTTCAGCACCTGAAGGGACTATCAACACAGCACTATCAGAATGTAGGTCGTCTTCCCACCGCATCTTTTTGACTGGCACTGGATCTTCGTCGTCAGTCGCATCAGAATTTCCGTCGCCCGAATCTGGTTTGGAAGCCATACCTTCAGGTTTTCGAGAGCAACAACACTACCGGATACACATACACAAACCAACTATAACTGAGAAAATGAAATTCCCGAACACTACGATCTATCACAATGTGACAGATGGATTCTGGTACAAAAAAAAAGGACGCACCACCCGAAACAAACACAAGCTCAGCTAGAGCGCTACTGATTGTAGTCTAGAAGGGTACGGCGAAGGCCGCGCAGAGCGCATGCGTGAACGCGAGAGGCACTGAGAGGGAGAACCGAAACAACTCAAGGCTGGACGCTAGAATGTTGACGTTCTGTTCGTCTTCCTACTACTCCGAATGAAAACATTATTCCGACTGCATTACTGCCGTCAGCAATAAATCAAAGAAACGCCGATTTTCAAGTGGTCCATTGAAACATGTAAACCATAGAATAGAATCCGTCCGTCTTTTCATCTACCTGTAAAGCCCTCTTCAAGAAATACGACCGAATACGGAATACCGCGTAACCTAAAGAAAGATGGTTCTTCTACGACCCACAAGGATTTCTGAACTATATTACACGAAACTCCATCTTCAATAAAAAACACCAGACATTCCGTTAGTTTAGGATATAGAAATTTCAATCAATTCATAATATAATAAACGTTCAAGGTTTGTTAATATGCTCAATATTAAATCTTTAAAATCAGGGAAAAGAAAAAAAAATTGCCAAATGAGGCAATATGTCATCAATCTTACTTATAATTATATCCTGCACGTAAAGATTTAGTTCAAGAACAAATTACGAGTCACAATATATTAATGCAAAATAGTATAGTGTATATACATGCTTATATTGGAAATCCATGTTTACGCACAAGCATACCTTACCATAATTTCAACGGCATTCACCATCTAGGGTAAATAGAGGACTAAGAGCTGAATGGCATAATGCCTAATAATTTTGTCAATATTCTCAGAGTTTATTCTGTAATAATCGGTAGCTGAAGCATCTTTTTCATTATGGGGAGATGAAACTTTTGCTTCCGAGTCTACCTATAGGTAGCGGAAGTATTGTTAGCGAATTTTTGAAGAAAATTAAGCTATTGCTCTCGCCTCAAAATTTGTAGAATGTGAATTTTTGAAAAACGTTTCTGCAGAAATCCGTTTCAGGCTATTCTGAATCATATTCTGAAGTTTAACGCATTTTTTTATGTATGTATGTATGTATATATGTATATATGTATGTATGTGTCATTCCAGACGATAACTGTCCGTAGGATTGTGCTAGAAACTTCAAACAAATTTTAAAATGTTAAGGACACAAAACGAAAGTTCAAGTTCGTTGGCCAGCATGATCGGATTACATCTTCGGGTTGAAATTTTCAAAAATGTAGTCAAACATTTCAAAATAGCCTGTTTTTTACGATTTGTTGTGCGAAATAATTGTTTCAGCATACTAACATGTGGTATATTCGGAATCAGCGTGAAATTTCCTATAAGAATATGTATCAAGTTTTCAAAAATTTCAAAGTTGAAAAATCAGTCAAAAATCGAAATAATGCCGTTCGCTAGTTGTAAAAATCGGTAATATTTGCATGAAACATTGTCCAAATTCAGATTGAACTACTCTTATGGAAGTATCCCTGTATAACCAATCCTAGAACCATGCTGTTCAAAACGTAGGTAGTAGGTGCTTAAAAAAAAAAAAAAAAAAAAAAAAAAATGTAATCACAACTGATGAGTTTACTCTGTGCATGTGTTAATAATTTGATTCCATGTTTGTCTATCAAAATCATATACTAAAATTTCTCAACACGATCAATGGCGACTGAAATGTCGAAGATTTCTTCAAAAATTCGCTCATGGGGTCATGCTGCA
Organism: Adelphocoris suturalis; assembly: GCA_030762985.1. Classification (NCBI taxonomy): domain Eukaryota; kingdom Metazoa; phylum Arthropoda; class Insecta; order Hemiptera; family Miridae; genus Adelphocoris; species Adelphocoris suturalis. Next base: position 48,748,398 of record CM061044.1, read on the forward strand.
TGACTGGACTTTTTCACTTTCAGGAGGAAAAAAATTGATGGTCTCCAAAATCAAAATTTTCACTCGCATTTTACGTTTTAGACCATTCTGAACAATTACTGGTTCCCGTGTGTCTGTCTGTCTTGTGTCCGCATATCCTTGTAACAAGCTTATTTTCCACGGTTTTCATCCGATTCGGATGAAATTTTCAGGGAATGTGCGGGCTAGGGGGTAGACGGTCCCCTATCAGTTTCATGGTTCTTGACTCAATACCTCACTCTGCGCATGCGCAACAGTAAATTGTACTAAGCATCATTTTCTCACGCCCTAGTAGTTCGATCTCGCTCAAATTTGGATGATAGTTGAGGGATGACAATTTGATCATCTTATATCAATTTCAACACGATTGTACCATTAATAACTACTGCGCAAGCGCCAATATGAAATCCTTGTACCAAGCTAATTTTCCACAGTTTTCATCTGATCTGGATGAAATTTTTAAGGAATGTGTGGGCTAGGGTGTAGACGGTCCCCTATCAGTGTCATTGTTGCGAAATCAGTACTCCACTCAGCGCATGCGCAAACGTAAATTCCATTAAGCTCCATTCTTTCACGCTCTTGTCGTCCGATATCGCTCAAATTTTGATGATAGTTGGGGGATGACAGTTTGATCATCTAAATGTCAATTTCAACATGATTGTATCATTAATAACTACTGCGCCAGCACCAATATGAAATCCTTGAATCAAGCTAATTTCCACAGTTTTCATCTGATCTGGATGCAATTTTTAAGGAATGTGCGGGCTAGGGTGTAGACCAGGGGTGCTCAAACTTGAACTGCTGGCGATCTACCTCAATATTTTTAGACTACTTACGATCGACTCTGAGAGGGTGCAAGTATGTGTGATGCAGGGTTGTCGTACATACACGATACACCCTACCTACCTAGGTAGGGTGTACCGTAGCATATATAGATATTAGCTTTCCGCACAATTTACATTATTTTAGTGAAGGTTTGGGTTAGGTTTACTTAAGTTCTTCTCTACAATATCAATGAAAAAACTCCAAGTTTTTCAAAATTGCGAGTTTATTCGTTGTTACAAAACAAAAGAGTTACATATGATGTTAAACTCAACTAAGGAGTGACTTTGGATGTTGAAGCGTGGCACTGCATGTCCTCAGCATACTTTTCATAAGATGGTGCGTAACCACTGAGTGCCAATCGCAAGCATGATGACATATGATCGTCAGTTAGTCGATTGCGATATTTTTACTTAATTATCTTCATTTCAGAAAATGCAGACTCGCACAAGTAAGTTGACCCAAACATTGCCGTCAGTTGAAGGGCGATTTGCCTTAGATTCGGATATTTATCTTCAGATATAAAACACCAGAAATTTGTATCAGGTGCTGTAGCTTTTCTTTGACAAGTACCGCGCGTTCCTTTGATGAAACCGCCTTTTGCCGCAAGCAGTGTTATTACGTAATAAATTTTTGTAGTTTAGTTACCTACTTATTAAAAAAATTTTTCTTCTCGAGATCTACTCAAAAAGCACTCGCGATCGACTGGTCGATCGTGATCGACCGTTTGAGCACCCCTGGTGTAGACGGTCCCCTATCAGTGCCATCGTTGCAAAATGAATAATCCACCCTGCGCATGCGCGAACGCAAATTTCATTGTGCTCCATTTTTTCACAATCTTGTCGTCCGATTTCGCTCAAATTTTAATGATAGTTGGGGGGTGACGATTTTATCATCCCATATCAATGTTAACATGATTGTATCATTAATAGCTACTGCGCATGCGCTTATGTGAAATCCTTGTAACGACCTTAATTTCCACTGTTTTCATCCGATTTCGATGAAATTGTCAAGAGGTTGCGCGGGTTGTAGATAGTCCTCTACCAGTTTCATTGTTGCCAAATCATACTTCATTCTACGCATGCGCAAACGTAAATTCCATCATGTTCTATCTTTTCACTCTCTAGTCGTTCGAGTTCGTTTAAATTTGGATGATAGTTGGAAGAAGATGATCGGTAAACGACGAAGGTATGTGCCACACCCACCTTTCATAATTTACAGACAGACGTTTTCATAATTTCCACGTTTGTATATTACGATTAAGACCATTCCCACAACAACTTTCGTTCCGTAACTGAGTGTGTTTGTGTGTCCGTCTTGTGCCCGCAAATCATTGTAACAAGATTTTCATCGGAGTTTGATGAATATTTCAAGGATATGCGTGTTTGGCTGTACATAGTCCCTTGTCAGTTTCAGTGTTTTCAAATCAATACTTCCGTCTGCGCACGCGCAAACGTTAATTTCATCAAGGACCATTCCCTCACGATCTAGTCGTCTGATATCGCTCAAATTATTTATTTATCAGCAAACGGGCATAGCCCAATTAAGAAAGAAAATAAACATTCGCCAGAGCATATTGGAAATAGGATCTTGAAATAATAATCATCGGACGAATTTATTATCCAAAATAAAACATTTAACTATCTGCTCGTTTCACAATTCAAGAAAAGCAATTCCAATTACTTTTCTACTTTAATTATTAAATTAAATGCTTAAAATCTGCAGTTATTTGCTAATGCCTAATACGAATTCAAAGAATTGTGAAAAAATCAGCACTCTGCTGGGCTTGTTGCAAAAATTTGCCAATCGAGGCTAAATGTAGATTGTATAAGCAAATCTGACATAAAAATCATTTTAAAAAAACATTTTTTTTTTAATTTGAGGATAGTTGAGAGAAGATGATTTGATCAATTTCAACAGTTTTTTTTGCTTCCGAGACTGCAAGGCAGCGAAAGCTTTGTTTTCACTTTCGAAATGAAAAAATTTTTTTTGCTCCAAAATCAAAATTTCCACTCGCATTTTGCGTTTCAGAGATTCCTGAACAAATTTGGTTCCGTGTCTGTCTGTCTGTCTGTCTATCTGTCCGTCCACATTTCCTTGTAACAGCCATAACTTCCACAATTTTGATCCGATTTTAACCAAATTTTCAGGGATCGTGCGGGTTAAGCTCTAGATGGTCCCCTATCAACTTCATCATGATCGAATCAACGGTAGCTTCTGCGCAGGCGCTAACGTGTTTTTTTGTATCATTAGTAGCTCTTGTTTTCATCCGCTTTTGATGAAAGTTAGGGAATGATCGAGTTAGGCTATTTATGGTCCCTTTATGTTTCATTGTTCACAATTCAATACTCTGATCTGCGCATGCGCAAACATGAATTACATCTAACATTATTTTCTCAACCTAGCCGTCCGATTTCGCTCTAATTCAGAGGATAGTTGGTAGAAAACAAATTGATCATTCCATATCAACTTCAACATGATTGTATGTATCATTATAGTAGCTACTGCGCAAGTGCGAAAAAAAAAGGTTTGTAACGAACGCTTCATTTTCACAGTTTTCATCCGACTTTGATGAAATTTCAGATGAATGTGCGGGTTAGGCTTTAGATCGTGCCCTTTCAGTTTTATTCTTCTCAAACCAATACTTCATTGTGTACATGCGCAAACGTAAATGACATCAAGCATTACCGATTACTTCATTTTGCGCAATTTTGTACCACACTGTACTTAGCAGTTTTTTTTCCCTCACCATTCACTAATGATTGACCCGTTTAGGCCAATATTCCGCGCGACACGACATTTTTTCAAAACGTCATTGCTATTCAATCTTCTCTCGTTCATCCTAGGGCGCTGAAATTTGTATGAAGCCTCTTGGAAACAACTGGATGTGACTACACTGGGAAGTCAGATCAGCAATCGGAGCAATGCCAACTTCTCTCTCCTTCATCATAGAGCGTAACCTCACTTCAGACAGTGCCGAGCCGTGTGGGTATTCAAGGCAATGAGTGTGCAAGATGCCCTTGCGAGGAGGTTCATTGGTTATAACACTATCGATTTGTTGCCAATGGGCATTGAGGATCAAATCTCCTACATACAACATAAAGCCCATTCCATCAGGCATGAGAAATGGCAGAGTGAGGTCACTGGTCACCTGGTGTTCTTCAGGACTTGTGCCAGGTGGGCCCTTTTGCAACTAAGTTCCAAGGAGGGACCGAATAGTGTTCAACCGGCATGCCTCTGGCCATACCCGTCTTACTCACAGACACCAGCTTAGCACAGAAGCTCGGGATGTTGCGTGAGGGAGTGTGGGGGAGGACTGCCCAGCCCTTGTAGACCTCCGAGTCCCCCAGTGAGCCCATCAGCCCCCTCAGTGAGTTAACGTTTTATCTGGACCAGACAAGGTCCAATCCCTGTTGATGTACCTGAGAGCCACTGAGCTCTACTACGAACTGTAACATCTGATCTGTGGTATATTTAGTTGTCTGATCTGTTGGCACCTAGTCATAGTTTTATTTCACTTTGCTTATTGTATATACAGCAGCGTGTATTTAGTTATAAGCCTATTCTACATCTGGAAGACTCCACATATCTTCCACCCTCAACCTATACAAACATGAACGTTGTGATGACAAAGCTAAAATTCCAGTAGAAAACCAGTTTCTTTCTGAGTTTATTTTTGTAGAAATAAAGATGTATTGAAGGTGTGGATACACCAACCATTAGTGACTGGTCCCTCCTGATAATTTTTGTAGAGCTACAGCTAGCTATCGTCACTACAGTTGTGCTTTGTATCAACAATGCAAGGCAGCTCGCCTGGAATGCCTCGCGACGTCTGCTTCAGTGTGAGGTATACGCAGTTGATTAAATTTGTAACACACATGCTCGATGCGAGCACACGAACCACCCGACTCGAAGGTAGTTAGTTAACATGGCGGTTGCCTTGTATGTCCTGAGGCAGATGTGCACGGGCACCTTTGAGCACAGCCATTTGACCGACAAGCTCCTGCCTCGCCTCGCACGGTTCAGCGCGAGCTACTCATAGCGAGCAAACCTACTCGTAGTATCGACGTTCCGAGCATGCGTCCTGAAGGCGGGTATCCACAGTGCGAGGCTGCTCGCCCCTAATGCTCAAGAGATGATGATAACGTAAGAACCAACACCAACATAATTATCCCTAATGAGGACCTGAGGCGAAAAAGCTGAATACCTAAACCTAATGAAGAAATGAAGAGGAACAGCTGATTTTATACTTCCTCCCCACAAAAAGCCGTACCAAAGTTACTATTTTTATTGTTTTTTAATTATACCTTAATTTTTTGCTTCCGAGTCTATCTATAGACACACGCTGATGAAAAACCAAAATAAAAATAGGTGGCTCCTACCACCAACCCATTCCACAAACCTAGATGAATCGGAAAATCATGCACTACAAACTAGAGATCGCATAGAATCAAAGAGCCACCAGGACTTTCAGCTGCGTTGGTTATGAATCCTCTCCATATCCTCTTCCTCTTATTTATTTTACATTTCGTATATTTTTATATTTTTATTTTATTGTACATTATATTTTACATATAATTCCTCTCATTTATTTTACATCACATCCTCTTAATTTATTTTAGGCTCCTTCAGGTTAGTAATTGTCCACGACTGTCTCTTTCCCGAATCGGAATATTCTACGAAATATTTCGTTGTTGATTGTATAACATTCGAATGGGTTCTGTTGGTCACATCAAACATGTACATAACTATCGTTTAAATACCAACCTAGTCTCATGTGCCGCTGTTTAGGACGTCTCTCAGAAGCTAGGTCATACAGGCAAGGTTTGTTATTCAAGAGGGACGACCTATTGGAATTGATCCAGGGAGGTAGGGGACAACCCAAGCATGAGAAAAAAACACATTCAAATCCGTTTCAGACCATTCTAAGACCGAATCCTAGAAAAAAACCATAGGTGTGTGTGTGTGGGTGCGTGTATGTGTGTGACACACACAGCGTGCAGGTGTGTGTGCGTTGAAGTAAATATGAAAGAAATTATCTGCGACAGGCGATATCTGAGCTAAAAGGAGTGGCACCTAATAACATTAAGGTCATAGCTGCGACCTTGTCATGGCACGGGGTGTGGTGCGGGAAAATTGCTACGGAGTTACTTGAGCTGGGCATCTCAGCTGGAGTACTCCGTGGTATCACCAACCGCGTCCTGAGGGGTTCTTACTTGAACTGGTGGTCATTTTATAGGGGCACTTCCTTTCATCCCATTCTTCCTCCTCGTCCTGCAACTTCCCTTATCCCTAGAGCCGGCGTCGGGTAAACCTGGGCGTCCTCCCCACTTTTTTATTTTATTTGTCTGTTTTTCAATTTAATGGTGTGCCCCTTCCGCCTTTGAGGGGAGTTTTGTAAAAAAATGTGTGCGCACACATTTAGTCGACGCTGCCAAGGCCACAATTCTCAACCGATTTTCGAGATTCTTTCTTTGTTCAATCCCATTTTGAGTCTAGTTGTGCAACAAACTTCGGTACTTCTAAATTCCATGATGGAAGAGGGGGAAAGAGGGGGTAAAACCGAAAAAACGTGGTTTTTTCGACAAATTTTGTCGACGCCACTCAGGCTACAATTTTCAACCGATTTTCGTGATTCTCATTTGGTTCGATTCCAATTTTAGTCTAGTTGTGCAACGAACCATGGGAATTTCGGATTTACTGTCGAGGTGGGGGTGGAGGGGATAATTACCGACTCTTTCAGGTGCAGCCCAAGATACAAATCTCGACCAATTTTCGTGATTCTTATTTTGTACCATTAGGAAATTCGATGTAGTTTTGGGACGCATATCAGGAGTTTTAGATTTCATCATGGGAGGGGGTGAATGGAGGGGGAATGCTGATAAATCGTAGAGTTTTAACAATTCTTGTCCGATTTTCGTGATTTTGTTTTTTTGTATAACTACGAATTCGGTCTAGTTTTGAAAGGTAGGTATATCAAGAGTTTCAAATTTCATTATGGAAGTGAGTGAATGGAGGGGATAATAGTAAGAAATCATGATGTTTCAACTATTCTCGTCAGATTTTCGTGATTTTTTTTTAAATTTCAATCATCAATTTGGTCTAGTTTTGGAAAGTATGTCAGAAGTTTAAATTTTCATACTGATAGGAATTCGCTGTCGGTGGAGGGAGTTAATGGGTGGGAGGGAGTCTGAGAAGTCATGATAATATCTGTTTTTCTCATTTCGTCTCTCACCAAAACTATATAAGATCCATTCATAGGGACGTCCATGCATTACATACCAATATGTTTTTGAATTAACTCCGAACTAGATAAACGTCGTATGCTCTACTATATTAGCAGTACCTATACCTCCGTGAAAATAATAATAGAAGTTATCAGTTGACGCACTTCATGACCTCCTGCCGTCACTCAGGATATTGCACCGTTGAGCTGAGGATGACCTTCAACGCCATTTGTTGTTTGTGAAAACCGTTGAGTGTGCTTTTGGGTTGCACTTTTCAGTCCGCCCTCAATTCTGATCTATGAATCTTACTCTTTCAGGTATGAATTAACGAGCATTAATAGAGAGTTCCTAAAGCGGTAGCGAGATAGAGATGAGGCGCCTTATCGTGAACAGAAAACACTACTGAGCATGTGAGGGGAGAGTCATTTCAATAAGACAAATTCATTTCACGTAAACATAAGACGATTTATCCCGAATCAACCTATCTCATTTCTTTCTCTATATCGCAAAGTAACATTACACACTGATAACAGTTATTCATTGCTTGTTGGTATTCATGATTCATGAAAGTTATATTCATTTTCTTTTTCATAAATTTTCAAATTCTGCCATTGCAAAACCTGTTCGTGAATAAGAAAAGAACTAGGAAACTTAGAAATGCTGGAAACTGAACACACAGGATAGGCGGGAAAATCCCCTTGGTGGTTCTGCGTTGCTTGAAGAAAGGCCGTATCACACTAGCATTTTTTCCGCATTTTTTCTGCGTTTTTAATGCCTAAACGTGAAGAAGAAGAAGTGTTTTTTTCCAAGGTCAGCTTTTTTTTACCATTGCGCATCCTGGCGGAGCGTTTTTAAACTCACTTGGGAAAATTAGAACACGTTCTAATTTTTAGCTTGACGCAAGAAAATTGCTAAACATAACCCTTGGGGAGGTAACGTTTCACTGGGAAACCGCGTTGTACCTTCCCGTTTTCATTCCAGTTCCAATTCTCCTGTGCCAAAAATATTGTTCCTAGTTCCTTGCCGAAGTTTTCTTATTTTCTTAGTGCCGAACTTCTTTTCTTACTATTCTTATTTCAGTGCCGAACTTCTATTTTTATTACGTTTTTGTTTGGTCGCGCGCCAATGCCTCACCTCGCATGACGTTAAGTAGGTAACAGAACCCCTCCGGTCACTAAAGAGATGCACTAAACAAATGCCGAATCAGGTGAATGAAATGTAGAAGTGAAGTTTTTTGTTTGAGGATTATGGCCGTGCACTCTTGCTTCTCTGTTAAGTTCAAATTACATACCTGTCTTCTTATATAAATATAATTTAAAATCGAATAATCATTTTTCGTTCTTGACCACGTCCCTAGCGGGAACAGTTTTTTTTTTCTTATTACGTTATTTTTATTATTATTGTGCGTCTTCATAGTATAATAACTTTGGAAGAACAAGAGTTGTCAAGACACTGTTTGAAAACACTAGGCACGTCAAACGTTACTTCAATATTTCAAGCCCTAACCTGACAGTCTTAATAAAATTGCATTCCGCCAGAATGCGCTGTTTTTGCAGTTAACATTCACTGTTGACCTTGAAAAAACGAACTTTGCCTTCTTCACGTTTCAGCGTTTAAAATGCGAAAATAATGCGGAAAAAATGCAAGTGTGATACGGCCTTAATTCGGCTCTCTTGACTTTATCAGGTTAGCATACGCTGTGGCCCGCCCCGGATGATAAAATCCCCAAGCACATCCCAATTATTGACCTATCGTTTAGGAACTCTCCAATATTGTAACTCATCTTCAGAGCACTTCAAGTGCCATTTTGCCATGGCGCCATCCTTAAGTGCCATGTTTGGCCAATTTTTGGGTAAAAAGCCATTTTATGCCAATTTCTGGGAAAATGCCACGTTTGTGCCATTTTTCGCCTGATTTTCTTGAAAATTTGTAAAAAAAAAAAAAAAAAAAAAAAAAAAAAAAAAAAAAAAAATTCTGGAAAAATTTGCAAAAAGTTGGGGTTTTAAGTATTTTTTCAAAAATTTTTCTAAAAAGGCAAGCTAACAAGGGCTTTTTTATGTGGGCAAGTTCACAAGTCAACGACCGGGAATCGCCTTATGAGGATTAAGGTCTCCAATGTCCGGGGATTACAGCCATTAGTGCTTGAAAAGGAAAGGGTCATTGCAAGGTCATGAGGGGAAATAAGGGAAAAAAGAGAAAAAAAGAAAACAAAAGTTTGGATTTTGAAGAATAAATGCCATGTTTGGCCAATTTTTGGGTAAAAAGCCATTTTTCGCCAATTTCTGGGAAAATGCCGCGTTTGTGCCATTTTTCGCCTGATTTTCTTGAAAATTTGTGGGAAAAAAAATTTTTTTCTGGGAAAATTCGCAAAAAGTTGGGGTTTCAAGTTATTTTTTCAAACATTTTTCAAAAGAGGCAAGCTAACAAGGGCTTTTTCATGTGGACAAGCTCACAAGTCAACGACCGGGAATTCCCTTCCGAGGATTTAAGGTCTCCAATGTTCGGGGATTACAGCCATTAGTGCTTGAAAAGGAAAGGGTCATTGCAAGGTCATGGGGGAAAAATTGAAAAAAGATAAGAAAGAAAAAAAAAAGTTTGGATTTTTAAGAATAAATGCTATGTTTGGCCAAAATAAAAGATCCGGACCCTGGACATCGTCAAGTAAATGTCCTAAAGAGGCTACATACGAAATTACAGCTTCCTAGAGTGTAAAGCATAGAAATTAGCTTCAAGAGCCACACATCTGATCCGGACCCTGAGCATCGTCAAGTAAATGTCCTAAAGAGGCTACAAACGAAATTACAGCTTCCTAGAGTGTAAAGTATAGAAATTACCTATTCAAATTATTTAACCTCCGCTTCACAAATCAAACCGTTTTCGTAATACTCAGATCACCTGCTATGAATCAAATCATCGAAACACAAGCTCAATGAAATCATCAGAAATTAACAAGCGGTTGCAATCATGTTCACAATATCAATTATTGAGAATGATCACCTGTGTGTAAACAACTATTTATATAACCATGCTCATAACTCAGTTTGTTGGACACGCACTTCGCAGTAGTTAACATAATATTGTTGGATAAATCGAGAGCTTTCGAACGAATGGTCAACGAATTTTGTGGGATGAAAAACGACGAAGTACCATTTCCCTAGCAACGACTCGGTTGTACGTGAAAATCATCCGTCACACATTTCGTTACCATCCCGCGTTCCATTTTCGGCTAGTTAGTCCATGGCTAAAACACATTCTGTGTTAAAAAAGTTTGGATTTTGAAGAATAAATGCTATGTTTGGCCAAAATAAAAGCCATGTTTGGCCAAAATAAGTGCCATTTTGCCATGTTTTTTTAGAGCCTCGTTTGGCTACAATAAATACCGTGCTGTGAAGGGCTCTGCTCATCTTGGTGGAAATGGCTCTAATCGCCACAGGCTGTGATTATCTTAGGAATAAGCCACAACATTTCCTCGAGAAAAAACCATTGTGCGGTCGTGGTAAAGCAATCACACCTTTTTACAAAGTAAATCTAGTTTCCTAGGGTTTGTAAATTTTGGAAATGATAAGACAATTAGGTATTGGCCACACGAACGATTATATATGAATTATTCTTGGCTGAACTCAAAAGTTCCATTCATGCAGCATGATCGTATGAGCGAATTTTCGTAAATTATCGTAATGGATAATGTTGAATTGTTTTGAAATTTGAGCTTTTTGAGTGCAAGGAAATCGTTAACCATTAATTTTATGGCAAAAAACGTTTTCTAAATAATAACCTGTTATTCAAATAGAGGTTCTGAATTTTTAGCAGGTTTTATCGATTTTTTAGCAACTTTTGATGAATTTTAAGTACATTTTTCAGCATAATTGTGTACATACATTTTTGGATGTTCTATTTTATAGTTAATAAACTTTATTTGAGATATATTCTACCAAAAAATATAAATTGAAAGATTTTTAGCCGTTTTTAGCCATTTTTAGAGATTTTTTGAGTACATTTTCTGAAATTTGACCAATTTAAGGTGCTCAAAAAGTGTTGTCCAACGAACTCATCCTTTCTTTTGAAATGCTTGATTTTTTGGCGAAAGAACGAAGTTTTTATCTCACCTCTATCGAGAGTTATCGTCTGGAATGACACATACATATATATATATATATACATATATATATATACATATAATATGTTGAGTTCTCGACCACTTTTTCTTAAAACAAGGTGTAAAGGTTCTTGAGGGTTGGTCAATATATATACATATATACATATAAAAAAGCGTTAAAATCCAGGAATCATTTCAGAATGCCTCAAAACAGATTTCGATGAAGAAAATTTTTGAAAATTTTTATTTTAAATTTTTTGGAGCCATTGCAATAGCTTCATTTTCTAAGAAAATTCGCTAAAACTTCATTCCCTGCTTGATTAGCATGTTATCGTGAGTCTAAGTGACAATGTGAATAAGGATGTTGTAAGTCATGTTGAGACAGAAGCCCTCCCAAAAATTTACTTTCAAAATAGTTTGGCTCATGATGAATGTTGTAATTGTTTGAAGTTGGAAATTCGTAAAAATTTAATAAAATTTGATTTTGATAGTAATTGGTCCGGGTTAGGTTTCAGGAGCCCGGATGTTGATTGTTGTGAGATAGGTGGGGGGGGGGGGGGGGGGGGGGGTTTGACGAAGGGCGGAGTATCAACAGGGGAGTATTGATCCGAAGGTCTCGGCGGGGGCGTATTGATCCCCTCGTCGGCCGCCCCCGCACCAGGTCCCTCTGGGCTCCCCCTTCGCCGCCGCTCGACCCCCGGAGCGCCCCTCGCTGCGTCCCATCCCGCCGCCGCACGACCCGGAGCCCCCTCGCTGCGTCCCCCGGCCGTGCGTCTCTTAACCCCTCGCTCCTCCTCCTGCACGGCTGCCCCCGGGACGGATCAATAGAGGCAGAGGGGTTGAATGGACGTGGGTGGGCGGACGGCACAACCGCCCGAGCCTTGGCCGCCGCAACCCTCCTCCTCCACCAACACACCTACCCTCCTCTCATCATCGCGAGAAAATAACAAAATATTATGAAACCACAACTATCATCATGATGAATGAAAAAATAATAAAGTAAAATAAATAAATAAACAAAAAACGATGCAAGAATATTACAGTATGTAATGGATATTTCTCAGCAAAACACTGAAACTTTCACCCGAAAACTATTGAATGGAGTTTTGCCTATTTTATTTCGAAATTTTTAGTATACAGGGTGTCTCAACTTAAGTAGGCAAGACTTCAGGGATCAATTCTACAAGTAATTTGCAACATAAAGTGTCTCCTAAACTGTTATGTTTTAGAGGCTTCGTTTTCGAGTTATTGACGATCTAAGATTTTTTTCGTGTTTTCGACCTTATCTCCTAAAAATGGCTGTGACCCCATCATTCTTTGAGTATTCTCAAACCTGAGGATACCGTTGGAAAGAACGTTAAATTTACTATCTTTTTAATGCCAAATCATAATTATTCAAGAGAGTTAAGATACCGAAAAAAGAGGTCAAAGTACAAACTTTGTAAAATTATAAAAATTTGGGTTTTTTTCAATCTGATTCCTCCCTCTATAAAAAAAAATGAACAGTCGTTTGCAAGTACAGTAAAAACTTCAAAATTTTATCAGCTTTCTAACGGTATAGCCAAAAAATTGATAAAAGTAACAACAAGGAGAGAAAACGGCTTTTGAATGCGAAAAAACGTGGTATTTTTAACGAAAATCGATGGAATTCAGGAAAAAACGATCTCCCACAACTTTATGATTTAAATGTCGAATTCTACGTAATTTTTCACGCTGAATCGAATGGTGACACTTGCAGACCTCTAAGACTAACGAATAAGGGCGAAAGTGCCCTGTGACCCTCTCAGAGAAGGGCACTTTCGCCCTTATTCGTTAGTCTTAGAGGTCTGCAAGTGTCACCATTCGATTCAGCGTGAAAAAATTACGTAGAATTCGACATTTAAATCATGAAGTTGTGGGAGATCGTTTTTTCCTGAAATCCATCGATTTTCGTTAAAAATACCAAGTTTTTTCGCATTCAAAAGCCGTTTTTTCTCCTTGTTGTTACTTTTATCAATTTTTTGGCTATACCGTTGGAAAGCTGATAAGATTTTGAAGTTTTTACTGTCCTTGCAAACGACTGTTCATTTTTTTTATGGAGGGAGGAATCAGATTGAAAAAACCCAAATTTTTATAATTTTACAAAGTTTGTACTTTGACCTCTTTTTTCGGTATCTTAACTCTCTTGAATAATTATGATTTGGCATCAAAAAGATAGAGATTAATATTATCCAAGCTTCGTGTATTATTATTCTATTGTTTTCAATTATGAACATTTGTTATTCTGTCATAATATTTAAAACGTAAACTTTGAATTTTGATGGTTGCTGAAGGAATTTTATCATTTAATAATGATTAACAGGACATTTCCATTTTCCGACCGTCACGTCATGGTCTCCAATTTATGATGATTTCCGCTTATAACCGAGTCGTTGCTAGAGAAATGGTACTTCGTCATTTTTCATCCCACAAAATTAGTTGACCATTCGATCGAAAGCTCTCGATTTATCCAACCATATTGTGTTACCTACTGCGAAGTGCATGGCCAACAAGCTGCGTTATTAGCATGTTTATTTTTATAATTGTTTACACACAGGTGATCATTCTCAATAAATGCTATTGTGAACATGATTACAACCGCTTGTGAAATTAATCATTCTACAGTCAGACCATTTAATAATGATTAATTTTACACATTATTTGTTCAATATGGTTACTTAGCAGTATTAGTTTATAACTTAGCGTAATAAATCAGCTTTCCTAGACATCACAGAGGCTTAGGGATCATGAGATGTGATAAAATGAGAGCATTCCAAAAAGTGGCGACCGATTTTCCTGCTATGAAAATTAAGAAAGTTACACTTCCCAAGTAACGCATTGGTTGTACATGAAAATCAATAGAAAATTGATATTTTCTATCAATCAATATTTCAATATTAATATTTTCGCCGTGACGTGGCTGTCGGAAAATGGAAACGTTTTATTTATCATTGTTAAATGGTCTTACTGTAGAACCGTGAGTTTTTTAGTACATTTTCTGAAAACTGACCAATTTAATGTGCTCAAAAAGTGTTGGGCAACGAACTAATCCTTTCGTTTAGAAAGCTTGATTTTTTGGCGCAAGAACGGAATTTTAATCTCAATCCTAAGGAGAGTTATCGTCTGGAATGGCACACATATATATATACTTATGAAAAAGCATTAAAATTAGTTTCAGAATGCCTCAAAACGTCTGAAACAAATCTCGTTCTGATAAACCAATCCATCGAGCTCTAGATTGAAGCAGAATTTTATTAGCTTTACTGCTTACACATCGCTATCGTGGGCCAACACACATACACACCCGACACCCTTTAGCAGCCAAGCGTATAAGATTAGAGGAAAATTACGTATAATAAGCGATGATAGCTCATTATAATGCAGGAATAATTATCCTTATATAAGTACCTAGGTTTCAAAAAACTTCCTAATCAATATAAACGATACCATACAACTTCCAAAACCCCCAAAAACTTCCCAAACAATACAAAAAGATAGAAAACTTCCCAATTACGTTTACAAACGTCTACTTCAACCCTTGAGATTCTGAAATATTACTATTTGGTTATTTTAAAATTGAAGCAGGATTGGGCATCAGCTGAGGGGTGGTTGGTACAGTAACGACCCTTTATTGCTATGCCAGTTTGCATTATCTTTGTTAGGTTAACTTTGCTATTCCAAACTGAGTTAGTGCATGACGCATGATGATTTTTAAGGTTTAACCCTCAATATTAGTTTTAACTATACAGGGTGTCTCAACTTAAGTAGGCAAGACTTCAATGATCAATTCTACAAGTAATTTGCAACAAAAAGTGTCTCCTAAAGTGTTATTTTTTAGAGGCTTCGTTTTCGAGTTATTGACGATCTACGATTTTTTTTCTTGTTTTCGACCTTATCTCTTAAAATGGCTGTGACCCCATCATTCTTTGATTATTCTCAAACCTGAGGATACCGTTGGAAAGAACGTTAAATTTCCTATCTTTTTGATGCCAAATCATAATTATTCAAGAGAGTTAAGATACCGAAAAAAGAGGTCAAAGTACAAACTTTGTAAAATTATAAAAATTTGGGTTTTTTCAATCTGATTCCTCCCTCCATAAAAAAAATGAACAGTCGTTTGCAAGGACAGTAAAAACTTCAAAATCTTATCAGCTTTCCAACGGTATAGCCAAAAAATTGATAAAAGTAACAACAAGGAGAAAAAACGGCTTTTGAATGCGAAAAAACTTGGTATTTTTTAACGAAAATCGATGGATTTCAGGAAAAAACGATCTCCCACAACTTCATGATTTAAATGTCGAATTCTACGTAATTTTTTCACGCTGAATCGAATGGTGACACTTGCAGACCTCTAAGACTAACGAATAAGGGCGAAAGTCCCCTTCTCTGAGAGGGTCACAGGGCACTTTCGCCCTTATTCGTTAGTCGTAGAGGTCTGCAAGTGTCACCATTCGATTCAGCGTGAAAAATTACGTAGAATTCGACATTTAAATCATAAAGTTGTGGGAGATCGTTTTTTCCTGAATTCCATCGATTTTCGTTAAAAATACCACGTTTTTTCGCATTCAAAAGCCGTTTTCTCTCCTTGTTGTTACTTTTATCAATTTTTTGGCTATACCGTTAGAAAGCTGATAAAATTTTGAAGTTTTTACTGTACTTGCAAACGACTGTTCATTTTTTTTTATAGAGGGAGGAATCAGATTGAAAAAAACCCAAATTTTTATAATTTTACAAAGTTTGTACTTTGACCTCTTTTTTCGGTATCTTAACTCTCTTGAATAATTATGATTTGGCATTAAAAAGATAGTAAATTTAACGTTCTTTCCAACGGTATCCTCAGGTTTGAGAATACTCAAAGAATGATGGGGTCACAGCCATTTTAAGAGATAAGGTCGAAAACAAGAAAAAAAATCGTAGATCGTCAATAACTCGAAAACGAAGCCTCTAAAAAATAACACTTTAGGAGACACTTTTTGTTGCAAATTACTTGTAGAATTGATCATTGAAGTCTTGCCTACTTAAGTTGAGACACCCTGTATAGTTAAAACTAATATTGAGGGTTAAACCTTAAAAATCATCATGCGTCATGCACTAACTCAGTTTGGAATAGCAAAGTTAACCTAACAAAGATAATGCAAACTGGCATAGCAATAAAGGGTCGTTACTGTACCAACCACCCCTCAGCTGATGCCCAATCCTGCTTCAATTTTAAAATAACCAAATAGTAATATTTCAGAATCTCAAGGGTTGAAGTAGACGTTTGTAAACGTAATTGGGAAGTTTTCTATCTTTTTGTATTGTTTGGGAAGTTTTTGGGGGTTTTGGAAGTTGTATGGTATCGTTTATATTGATTAGGAAGTTTTTTGAAACCTAGGTACTTATATAAGGATAATTATTCCTGCATTATAATGAGCTATCATCGCTTATTATACGTAATTTTCCTCTAATCTTATACGCTTGGCTGCTAAAGGGTGTCGGGTGTGTATGTGTGTTGGCCCACGATAGCGATGTGTAAGCAGTAAAGCTAATAAAATTCTGCTTCAATCTAGAGCTTGATGGATTGGTTTATCAGAACGAGATTTGTTTCAGACGTTTTGAGGCATTCTGAAACTAATTTTAATGCTTTTTCATAAGTATATATATATGTGTGCCATTCCAGACGATAACTCTCCTTAGGATTGAGATTAAAATTCCGTTCTTGCGCCAAAAAATCAAGCTTTCTAAACGAAAGGATTAGTTCGTTGCCCAACACTTTTTGAGCACATTAAATTGGTCAGTTTTCAGAAAATGTACTAAAAAACTCACGGTTCTACAGTAAGACCATTTAACAATGATAAATAAAACGTTTCCATTTTCCGACAGCCACGTCACGGCGAAAATATTAATATTGAAATATTGATTGATAGAAAATATCAATTTTCTATTGATTTTCATGTACAACCAATGCGTTACTTGGGAAGTGTAACTTTCTTAATTTTCATAGCAGGAAAATCGGTCGCCACTTTTTGGAATGCTCTCATTTTATCACATCTCATGATCCCTAAGCCTCTGTGATGTCTAGGAAAGCTGATTTATTACGCTAAGTTATAAACTAATACTGCTAAGTAACCATATTGAACAAATAATGTGTAAAATTAATCATTATTAAATGGTCTGACTGTAGAATGATTAATTTCACAAGCGGTTGTAATCATGTTCACAATAGCATTTATTGAGAATGATCACCTGTGTGTAAACAATTATAAAAATAAACATGCTAATAACGCAGCTTGTTGGCCATGCACTTCGCAGTAGGTAACACAATATGGTTGGATAAATCGAGAGCTTTCGATCGAATGGTCAACTAATTTTGTGGGATGAAAAATGACGAAGTACCATTTCTCTAGCAACGACTCGGTTATAAGCGGAAATCATCATAAATTGGAGACCATGACGTGACGGTCGGAAAATGGAAATGTCCTGTTAATCATTATTAAATGATAAAATTCCTTCAGCAACCATCAAAATTCAAAGTTTACGTTTTAAATATTATGACAGAATAACAAATGTTCATAATTGAAAACAATAGAATAATAATACACGAAGCTTGGATAATATTAATCTCAAAATCGTTACTTACTTTGAAATAGATTTAAGACAAATAGGCTGGGCTCCAATATTTGGTAGGTAATATTAGCAAGGCTTCGCATATTTCAAGAAGGACGCTATATTGAAATCGGTGACCGTGACGTGACGGCCGGAAAATGGAAATGTCCTATTAATCATTATAAAATGATAAAATCACTATTTAATCACTATAATAAAATAGTTAGGTAAATTTATTTTTTTAGCAAAATTTTAGTCAATAAAAGTTAATCATCAACGAACTAGGACACTATAAAATGTGTGCACAAAATATGCAGAAAAATGAACATCAACTTAATTAATATTGGCAGAAAAATCTATTTAAAAAACTTTTTTTTATAAGTGGTTTAAGCAGCCCCTCAACCAGAAGGGAAAAATTGATAAAAATCCAATATCTGTTTTGAATTATACAATATTATTCAATTCAATTCAATTCAATTCAAATTACTATTTTCATTTTTTTATTTAGTGGTTTAAGCCGCATTTCAACCAGAAGGGTCATTAGCGGCATTGAACAATTGGTAAAAATCCAATATCTGTTTTGAATTGTACAATATTATTCGGTACGAGTTTATTTGTCAGTGGTTAACAATTTTTTGCCCTATAAAATTTGCCCACACGATCATGCTGCTTTTCATTATGCGATGATCACATGCCAGGGATCGCATTACCCGGAGCGGGCATGTTGAATAATTGGTATCTTTCTGGAGAAGTACCTAATCTCAACGTATACGTTATTCGGTATGTACCATTCGTTATGTGCCACGAAACTACATTAGTTTCCAAATAATTTATTCCAATCATGCCGTTTCCACCATTGCCGTGTAAGTTGAACCCAAAGGCCAATTATCGGGCGATAATCCTTTAGGTAAACTCGACCCGCTGTACTGATCGACATTTGTAACGAACATTCACTACTGTTTCCACCAACTACTATTGTTACAGATCTGGAAGTAGCACTGCGAGGCCTTTTTGTAGCCAAGGCGCTTGTAGATTTCATTTATGACACGGGTGGCGGCAAAGGATTCAAAGTTTGGGATTAGACACTGACTACAAAGATGACAACGATAGAGGAAATTGGCTTAAAATGTGTTTATGACGTGCAATATATTTATTTTTGAACATTAGAAATTATGAATGAAAACGATGACAACGAATGTGTGTGAACTGACGTGGAAATTATAACAGTAATACCTATCAATCATAAGTTTATAAATTAATACTTAGATTACCTTAACCTCTACTCCTATCTAGGCAATTTGCGAAAGTTGCGTACGTGATAAGTTTTGCCAGATGGTGAGGCTAAGCTATGACGTCAAAACATTTTTAACACAGAATGTGTTTTAGCCATGGACTAACTAGCCGAAAATGGAACGCGGGATGGTAACGAAATGTGTGACGGATGATTTTCACGTACAACCGAGTCGTTGCTAGGGAAATGGTACTTCGTCGTTTTTCATCCCACAAAATTCATTGACCATTCGTTCGAAAGCTCTCGATTTATCCAACAATATTATGTTAACTACTGCGAAGTGCGTGTCCAACAAACTGAGTTATGAGCATGGTTATATAAATAGTTGTTTACACACAGGTGATCATTCTCAATAATTGATATTGTGAACATGATTGCAACCGCTTGTTAATTTCTGATGATTTCATTGAGCTTGTGTTTCGATGATTTGATTCATAGCAGGTGATCTGAGTATTACGAAAACGGTTTGATTTGTGAAGCGGAGGTTAAATAATTTGAATAGGTAATTTCTATACTTTACACTCTAGGAAGCTGTAATTTCGTTTGTAGCCTCTTTAGGACATTTACTTGACGATGCTCAGGGTCCGGATCAGATGTGTGGCTCTTGAAGCTAATTTCTATGCTTTACACTCTAGGAAGCTGTAATTTCGTATGTAGCCTCTTTAGGACATTTACTTGACGATGTCCAGGGTCCGGATCAGATGAGTGGCTTTTAAAGCTAATTTCTATACTTTACACTCTAGGAAGCTGTAATTTCGTATGTAGCCTCTTTAGGACATTTACTTGATAAATCGCTCTTGATTTATCACGAATTTATTTCGTATTTTTTTTTCGTAGTTTCATACTATAACTATATAAATTGATGTTATAAATGAATAGTAAACAATGACGCTTGTTTGGTTGTCACTTGGTTGCGCGACAACGCAAACACATTCTGTGTTTCAATAATTTCGTCCGAAGTATGTAAATAGAGGTAACCGGGGGTCCAGGGGGCTTGCCCCCTGGCGAGGCGCGGAGCGCCGAGTTTTCTTTTTTTGGTGGTGTGGATGCTCGCAAGCTCGCATCTCAAATACAAAACATCAAGTATTCTATCCCTTAGTAAAAATTTAGATTAGTTATACATATAAGTCAGAATGATGTTTATATAGTTTGGTGGTCTGCAGCTCGCAAGCTCGCGTCTCAAAAATACGTGACATCAAGAAGTCAATCCTTTAGTAAAAATTAGGATTAGTTGGACATGTAGGTCAGAATGATGTGTATAATTTGGTGGCCTGGATGCTCATTTAAATTCATCATAATTAATGAGGCTACAATACATATAATAAATGTATTTAAGAAAAAATTCCCCAATATGAGCTAGTTGTCCCTGGTAAAGTGGTGGGGGTAGCATTTTCACCTCCTGGCCTCTCAAAAATCTTGAGTGATGTATCTCTACTTTAATCACTTGAGTTAGGGCGTATCAGCTTAATTTATTTTATTTTTTAGTTGTAAGTACATACATAATGGAAAACGTCAGCCGAATCAACGAAGGCTTCCTTACCTGCAACAATAGACGAAAAGAATTAGACGGTGAAAAAATTGTGAGTAAAAATTGTTGCTATGTGAGAATTCTGAATTACAAAGAATTAAGCGCCATGCGCTTGAGTTAATACTGGTCCACCTGCTGTCCGGAAAAATCCCGTAATTTCATCTGAATTGTTCCTTCTGTCTCGAGGTTTTGTGGATGACAACCAAATTTGGTTAGCGCATGCGCAGTTGGTATCACTGGACTAGTTGCGATGAACTTGAAATTGAATCGTTCTGACGCATTTAACTATATTCCTATGATAAATTAGGTATGTATTAAAGAAACTATTATAAACATGAATACTAGAAATAATATGCTAATCAGCGTATTCCCTACCACACTAAACAAGTCTATGTGGGATTATTTTGCTTACATATGGAGCGGTAATCGATACGTGGGAATTAGCCAAATTAGCTGCACGGTGAAACCAGTGAGCTCACCCTGCCATTGCTCATGCCAGATGGAATTGGCTTTATGTTGCATGTAGGAGATTTGATCCTCAATGCGTATAGGCAACATATCAATGGAGTTATCACCAATGACTCTCCTTGCAAGGGCATCTGCACACTCATTGCCATGAATACCCACATGGCTCGTGAAGCCCAATGTTGTGGCTTAGTGTAGCGATACACGTAGGCTTTGTATTAGGGGATCATCAGAATATGAGTCCCAAATCACCTCGATGGTACTTAGTGAATCGCTACAAATCCCATAATTCCCAACTCCCAATAATTGGCAGTGTCGATGTGAACACAGATGCAACTGGTGGCAGGCGTCTAGTGGCTTGGAAGTTAGGGCTCTATGGGTGATATTCTCGAGACTTGGACACTAGCGCATCCTTACATTGAGGCAAGGCGAAATCAAGTTATTTCACCTTGTTGTCATGGTGACGAGTAAACATATGCGAAAATGCGCCATTTGTGAACGAACCTGGACAACAGCGTAACATAGTCTCACCTAGTTCCGAGTCAATATTTTCATTATTTGTAATACGCAAGGTGATAAATTGTATGCAAATTACATCAAGTTATTATCAGGTGTTGACCTCAAACGCTACGAACGCAAGATTTAATCTGTGGGGTAGAGATCCATATGAAATGTGTGTTGGGGAGTTGACATACAAGTGTTCTAGATGATCCAGACATCAGCCGCAAAGATGTTGTGGATTACCTATCTAGTTTTAGAACTCTTCTTTGAATCAATTGAAACTAAAAATCTTTAGAGTACTGTGAAAGCGGTCTTGTGAAAGGATGCATTATGAGAGCTCTGTTAGGCGGGAATAGTAAGTTGTATCACATGTGGAAAGGTAAGTACCCAACTAGAGGTAAGGTATACCTACGTACTTTCCGTATATTATTACTTGTTCATGTAGGTACTTCATTGATCAAAACGAAAGTAGGTACCTACCTAATTACCTTTTTTGTCCATACAATTTGCGTAACTGCAAAACTCGCGCAATAACTGCACTGCCATTGCCGTCTTTATGAAATCTTACCTTCAGAGGAATACATTTCAAGGTTTTTTCCTTGCAGCTGGTTTTTAATTCATGTTGCATATTCCCTGATTCGATATTTGACAAACTTGCTAATCAGCGGTTGTATTCGTCGGCAAAGCAACGACCCACCTACTTTGTTTAGGCACTTTAAAACAATAGCAAATCTGGTAGGACGTACGTACCTACCTAAGTAGTTTCGTTTCTTGATGTAGCATCCCAAGCCTGGCCTTTCCTGCCTTGTTTATTTTGACAAATCTCTCCTTTTATTCATTCAATATAGCAAGTAAAGCTTCCTCAGTTAAGCATAGTACTACGAACTTATAATAAAACGCTGATGAAGCTACCTGAGCAATGGCTAGGTACCTACACAGCAGTACAGACACCTGAGGAATTTTCAATCATCTTTTCTTTACTATTTTTCAGGTTAATTATTCTCAAAGCCTAAACGAATGAAGTTCTTTAGTTTTCTGACACTGATTAACTACTATAGTTTGTAGGCTCCTAGTCCAAATAAAAACAAGTACACGTTAGATTGGTATTTTTGACAGCAATCTACAATCAATTATTGCGCTGGCAGGCATGATTATTATAACATTTAGTCAAATTAAAACTTTGTATTGCTACAATACTATACTTTTTCAAAACAAAACTGTTGAAAAATGGCCTTATAACCACGAATTATGTTGACGTGAGACGGCAAACTTCTTGTGAGAAATAGGTTGGTTGAGTAGCGATTCATTGACGTAGGGCGGTATCATGGCCGACATTGGCTGAAACGCGAACCTACTCCAGGCGTGACGTCACGAGAATATGGGCCATAGAGCAAGGCCAACACCATCAGGTGTCTTTGAGCCATCAGTGAGTAGATGTGCATATCGCTGGGATTGCCTCAGTGTAGCGACATCTGAAGATGTGTGGGGGTGTATTGCTCTTGACCCCGACCCTAATGCGAAGGTCTATACGCACCCCAGACAAGGTCCAGGGAGGGACAGGGGGCACCTCATATGGAACCAGAGAGTATCTCTCTATGCTATCCCACCTAGTGAGCTCCTGAACTCGAATACCCAATGGGCTAGTTCTTGTTTAGAGCCTGGAGTATGTCTCATCTAGGGAGGGTAGGGTGACAACTTCATGCTGCAAAAATACCCTGGAAAATAGCGCAAGCGCTCTGCATAGCGAAGTACTAGCAGATTTCCCCGAATTTTGAGTGGCTGACTATGCCCAAGCACCTGAAGGGAGGCCGTCGGGGTAGTACGGAAGGCCCCAGTAGCCAAAGAAAGACCCTTGTTTAATACGGGTTCCAGCTTACCCAGCAAGTAGTTTCTTGCTGAGTCGTAAACTGCAGATCCATAATCAATTCGGGATCGCACCCCTGCGTGGAAAATCCTCAAGAGGACATCCTGCTGGGCACCCCAACTATAGTTGGAAAGGGCCTTTAGCAACTGTACACCCCGCATGGCAGATTGGCGCAAGTACTCAATATACTGGGTCCATCGTATGTTGTGGACCACTATTGGTGGTCCAGCTGTTCCACTGTTGTGTTCTTTATTCATAATTATCTGTAGAGTTATCTGCTGCATCAAGATGTCCTCTATCTACTTTGTATTTAAAATCCATAAAAATGTATGCATAAACCTTTATAAATTCAATTTCCCAGAAAATTTTTTATCCAGTCTTTGAAAGCTAAATTATTCGTTGCACCATTGATCAATGACCCGTAATTGACACAGTTATTTTAAATTCTAACATCTTACACCAGAGAGGAATCTTTCGGAGCCATGTTAAATATCAGTCCCGGTGGCTTGGTACAAACGGATTTGTAGGGGGTCCCCGACCCTTCCCCACTTTTAAAATTTCAAAGCCATCTAAATAGTTCATTTTTTCTTCGAAAATTCGCTAAAATCAAGTAGAAATTTTGATTTTTGTTCATTTTTAATTGGAAGAAAAACTCTGGCAATCTAAGAAAATTCGCTTATATGGACACGTAGTTCGACTGAAAGAAAAATACGCTTTAAAAAATTGCGCTTCGACAACATCTCTCAGGACGCTCTTTAAAAATTCGATTCGGAAGTTGAAGGGCGATAGCGGTAGCCTCCGTGTTTTGTAGATTACGACCGTGCGTGCTTGTCTGGTTGCACTTTACCAGCGGTTATTCTAAAAACGGATCCCTCAGTAAATCGTATTGTCCCCCCGGTGCTTTTACACGAGCGAAAATAACCATGCAAATGGCCCGTGCATGAAACACACGGTTCCAATCGCGTGACGCTCAAGCCCCGCGCATTAAACTGCAATTGTGGCGTGCGGGTTAAGTTTCAACTGTTCGGGGTCGACCCGATTCCAGACAACAAACTCAGTTTTCATTGATGCAAAATTTGTTAATTTCTGCTGGTTCATGCAATACTATAATTGATATAGGTAAGATGTTTATCTTTTACGAACCAAATGCTCAAACAAGAACTACCGATTCTTATCAGCTATTACCTATTTTGGTCCGAAAACCAACTCATCTGCTTGTTTTCCAATTATTCAAGGGCCTTGATTCGCAAAATAATTATATAGGTAATTAAAAAAAAAAATTATTGATTTTTAGACATCATGTCTGAGTGCTCATTCAAACAACATTGAAGTCAGAAAACAAGTATATATATATATATATATAAATTGCTATGCAATTCTTAGGCCGACCCCCAATAATTTTTTTTAAATGTCCACTTTTTTTGTGTAACGTTTTTTGTCCCGAGATGGGAAGCGAGAGGTCGTGGGTTCGAATCCCGGCCAGGCTTGACATTTTTGACATTTTTTTTTTTTTCTCGTGAGACGAAGGTCGTGGGTTCGAATCCCAGCCAGGCCTGAAAATTTTTTTTTTTTTTTTTTTCTCGTGAGACGAAGGTTGTGGGTTCAAATCCCGGCCAGGCCTGAAAAAAATTTTTTTTTCTCGTGAGACAAATTGCATAGCAAATTATCCTCGTTTTCTACACAGTAGAAAAGAGAAAAGATCCGGCGAGGCGCGAAGCGCCGAGTTATATATATATATATATAGGTAATATGTCATATGGCGTAATATGTTTCCATTGTATAGGTACCTAGGTACAATAGAGTAGAGTACAGTATAGCAGGTACAATCTCTATTTTAAATAGGGATTTAAAATATCAAGGAAAAAAATTTAATGGCAGTAATAAGTGAATGAAACACTTCACCCATGAAGGGTGGGGACGTGTGCAATTCAACCTATTCGTCACCCAGATATTAGAGAGTTCCTAGAGATCCGTCGGTTTCAATACGGCGTGCGGTAACGAGAAACTGTACCGCACCATAAAGTCACGTCAAGTCCTTAACGGATCTAGTTGCAACGCCAAATCCATGAAGGAGGAAATTATACCTAGGAAGTTATTCGAGTCCATGGAAGGAGGTTATTTTAGAAGATTACGTTTTTTGCGGTTTGCGATCCGTTAACGTATCTGTACGGAAGGATGCGTCACCGTAACTGATTGCGTCAGAGTTACGGCGCCGGATTGTCAATTACCGCACGACGTATTGTGTTTTACGGATCTACTAGGAACTCTCTGATTGGAAGCCGAAGGCGCGAATCGTCCCAAGGCAGGCAGTGCCCGTACAGAGTTCCAGGCCCTTGCTCCTACTTTCCGCAAGTTCTAGGAAAATGGTGATCAAGGTGGAGACTCAAGTTCAACCCCACGAAATAAAAATCGGTCACATTTACTTACAACACAACTCCATCAAATGACCCCCTAAGCTACCTAGGATAATCTATTCCAGCCAGTAAATCACATAGGTATCTGGATATGATACTGGACCAGTGACTCACCGACAAAGAACACGTGGGCTTTCCATTAAGGAAGTGGAAAATAAGGATCTCCCAGCTAGTAGTTCGCTTCACAATCCACATATAACTATTCGAAACAGACTACTCATTTATATAAGGTATTAATTCGTTCTATCTGGACGTATACACTACCTGTCTCCAGTACCTACTCCGTTTCGCAGTTCAACCGAATTGAGGAACAGCAAAACTGGACTCTGCAGAGGCATATATTTTATAATCCATCCTTTGTCCGAAATACAACTTTATACAACGACCTCCACCTTTCCACCCCAACTACGTTGTTAAAAGAAATCACCACCAAGTTCATCCGATGAACCGACCACCACAACCCACTAGTGAACAATGGATTCATCTCACCAACTGTACCTACCCGGTTACAACGACCACGTCATATAATTTTGTAACTTCAACGAACATATTGCCTAATCTGATAAAATATTTACCAATCATTGTTTCATAATCAGCCATGTATGGAATCCATTTAAAGTAATTATTACTCAATTACGCTTTATCACACCATCATTTAGGTATATTACTAGTTCGTAATGGCCTAAAAATATAATTTAAAAAAAAAAAAAAAAAAAAAAACAGATGAACTTTAATGGCGAGGGTTTATGATTGCGTTCGGCCGATTTGAGGATGCTTTATGAATGATCGATCCCAGGTGAGATGGAAGTATGTCATGCAAAATTTTAAAAATCAACTTGATAAGCCCAAGAGTCAGGAACTTTTTCAAAGGAAGTGGGAGCAGATTGAGAGAGCTAACTGAGTGTCGGCGTTTAAAATTAAGTACATAACGCAGGCAAGAATCGTAAGCAACAGATAGTTTCTTCTGAAGAGATTATGATAATGAATACGACAAAAGAGTGGAGCAGTACAGAAGATAAATATGGTTTGACTAAGGTGAGGGCAAGTTTTCTTCCTAAATAGTGTGGGGTAAATTTAGAAATATGTCTAAGAGAAAGAACTTAAGCATACACTCGTCGGCATATATGTGCAACCTGTGACTCCCATGAAAGCTCGGAGTCGAAGAAAAACGCCAAGATTTTTGGCATGAATAGAAAAAGGAACAACTATTCCATCAACCAGTATAGGAGGTAGGATCAGATGGAATGGGGTCCTTGTAGACGATAATTTAGCTTGCGATTTTTTAGGACGTCCCTCTGAAGCTAGGCTTTGTCAATAGAGGGACGACATATTGGAATTGATCCAGTGGGTTAGGGGAGAACCCAAGCATGAGAAAAAAAGCTCATACAAATCCGTTTCAGACCATTCTATGGACGAATCCGTGAACAAAACCATAGGTGTATGTCTGTATGTGTGTGTGTAACAAATTTTGTCAACGGTGCCCAGGACACAATTCTCATTTGATTTTCGAGATTATTTCTTTGTTCGATCTCAATTTTACTCTAGTTGTGCAACGAATCTTCGAAATTTTGAATTTCAAGATGGAAGAGGGGAAATGGAGGGGCAAGGCCGAAAAAAGAGTTTTTTTCGACAAATTATGTCGACGCCACCCAGACTACATTTCTCAACCGATTTTCGAGAATTTCATTTTGTTCATTTCCAATTTCGGTCTAGTTGTGCAGAAAACCTCAGAAAGTTCGGATTTGCTGTCGAGGTGGGGGGTGGAGGGGATAATTACAGATTTTTTCATGCGCTGCCCAAGCTACAATTCTCTGCCGATTTTTGTGATTCCTATTTTGTTCCATTATGAATTTGATATAGTTTTGGAAAGTATATCAGGAATTTCGAATTTCTTCATTAAGAGAGGGGGTGAATGGAGGGGGTAATACTGATAAATCATGATGTTTTAACTATTCTCATCCGATTTTCGTGAGCCTTTTTGTTCAACGTAGAATTTGGTCTAGTTCTAGAAAATGTAATGGGAGTTTCAAATTTCATGATGGAAGGGGTGAATGGAGGGGGTAATAATAATAAAAGAGGGGCTCCCAACCAAAGCTCAACATTTTAGGGTGAACCGGAGAAAATTTTGCTCACTCACTGTTCAGAATTGAGCCCATAATTTATTAACACAGAAAGTGTTTTTTCGTCTCAAGATGTCTCATGATTAAATTTCAACATCTTTGGGTGAGCAGGAGAGAATTTAGCTCACTCAGCCGATCAGGAAGGAGCCCGTCATTTCGTTTCTTGATACCCCAGAGAGGCTTCCTATCAAATTTCAAATTCTTAGGGCAAACAGGAGAGAATTTAGCTTCACTAAGCTGACTAGTATGGAGCCCTCATTCCATTAGTGTCTTGTTGTCCCAGAGAAGCTCCGCATCAGTTTCAAATTCATAGGATGAATAGGAGAGGATTCAGCTCAGTTGAGACGAATGCTCTCTTTCCATTCTCCTTTCTGCAGTCTTTCCATTCGTCTCATGTCCCAGAGCGGCTGCGTATTATACATTTCAACTCTCTCAACCCATCTAACTAGGAACATTACCGCTACTTTTGACACAAATTTGAAGGCATTATCTACTATTATCTACCCAGCTGTTGTCTACATCGGGATGTAGGTATTGATTCATAATAACTTTACCTACTCATGTTTAGCTTCTAGTATAATATTTGCTTCGCATGTGTAATGCGGATGAACTTCGTCAATTACGGTTGTGGAGAACCCATATCTGCGAGAAAGTTAACAACTTTCCTCATTTATTACGATGATGTTGACTCGGGCTATTTTATTGGCTTTTCCCGATTTAGGATCCTTCTATTATTGCTAAAAACCATATATCAAAAACTTGCTGACAGTTTTGCATATATTCCCATTTGAATCTGTCCAGTCATTTGAGCTTGGCCACGTCAGCCACACACATTCACACATACAGACACCGATCAATATTTCATTAGATGTACTTTGTGTTTTAGCTGTACTCAGAGGGTACCGACGATTTATGGTAATTACATGGCACCTTGATGTTTCAATAAAAAAATACTACTTTCATTCAAAAATTGTTATTATTATCATCATAATCAACATGCGTAAAACTGCTCGCACTACTACACGGACCTGTTTCTCTCACCGTTATCTTAGAAGTATATTTTTATTAATGGTAAGGAAGAGATGCGTAAATTTTCATATACGTAAAGCTGGTAAACCCAGCCGTGTAACTAAAATTCCCAAAAAATAAAACTAAAATTCCCAAAAATGGAAAACAGTAAGCGAATATTGAAGAATTATTACACCGTTTTTTGATAATTTTCAGCAATATTCGGTTCATAAATATGATATGCTACTTTGAATTTATATATTAGGGTAAATGCACCAGTAGCTGACAGGTGCACCATTACCTGACATCCCCCACGAAAAATTAAAATAATAAGGTGCCAGGGCCTCCTACACCTCTATTAAAAAAATTAGCGGCATCTGTAGGTATTTCTTTCTTTATTAGTTGGCAGAAGTACGTCAGTTCTGGCGGGAATAATAATCTAATGTCAATAAGTGTTCAGCAACTTCTTCTCAGTTTGTCAAGTGCTCCAGAACCAGACACCTACGAGCAAGGACTCGGAGGTGAGCTTTTGTCTCTGCTGCTTTTGTACATCATTTTATTCCAAAATGTTTGTGTTATTTCTATTACTGAGTAATTGTAGATTATGTTTAATCTATTTTTGAACCTATTTTGCGATAGAGTTTATAGTTTTAATGGGTGTCAGCTACTGGGTCCTTAAAATGGCCTTTTCACTAGTAGCTGACAGGCCTGTCAGCCACTGGAACATCACATAATTTTCTTCAAACACTCGTAGACGTTATATTTATTTATCCCTAGTTACATGAGTCACACCACTGAAGGTTATTTTCAATGCAGATTTTACTTTTCAGTAGCTGACAGGGGTGTCAGGTACTAGAACAGACCATGTCAGCAATTGGGACAACATCCAGCCTCTGGGTTTTTTTGGTTCCAGACGGTTCTCTAAGGCTCACAAAGCCAACAAAATTCTCCAATACCTATTCCCTTTATTCCTGAAACTCCTCTCAATGACTTCCCAAGCCCTTTCAAAAAGGCATCGCCCTGGCCTGAGCCTCTTAAAAGAAATCTGAAGAAAAAGTTACCCAGGCTTTGCAATTTCCTATTCTTGGAAAGAGTATCATACATAGAAGGAATAGAAGAAAACAGAAGACGAAGAAAATAAAAGTAAGAGAGCTGAGGAAAGATTAAGAAAGAATCAAGAAAAATAAGAGTTGCTGAGAAATAATTCGAAGAGAAAGAAAGCCAGAGAAATCTTGTTATCCCAGAGAGGCTCCCTGTCAGTGTGCAACGGCCTACGGAGAACAGGAGGGATTTTAGCTCACTCAGCTGATCAGGATGGTGCTCCTTACTTTGCTCGTCTCTTGTTGCCCCAAAGAGGCTCTCTGTCAAATGTCGACGCCCCAAAGGTAAATAGGAGAGAATTTAGATCACTCAACTGATCAGGATAGCGCTCCTCACTTCGCTCGTATCTTTTTGTCCCAAAAGAGGCTCCCTAACGAATGTCGATGGTAAATATGAGAGATTTGAGCACAATTTTGCCATCATTATGATTATTACGGCTCGTATCCAAGTCACCCAAGTCAGCGAGGCACAAGTTCCAACATGGTAATATATCAAAATACCATCGGTTTCGGAGGAGTGGTGAGCACAAAATTTTGTCCATAAACGAACTCACACAGACACACACACACATTTATTTATATATAGGTATATGGAGAAATCTGAAAATGAATCAACATTATAGGTAATCGTGTTCTACTCCCTCTGAAACACAAAGAAAATGCATCCCCATCCACAAGTGCTGCCGTACCGACGGCTGTAATACACCCTTTTTTACGAAAAATTGGGTAAAAGTTAGAATATACCTTGGGTCCGTGAAAATAATAATTGGATAACTATAGAGAAAAAATTACCTCCTGTATTCGTTTTTGGTAGAGATTTAAATGTGAGGTACCAGTTTCCTAAGTCCGTTACTAATGTTCCTTTTTATTTTTAGACAATTTTAGACTTTTAATTTTAGACAATTTTTATTTCAATTGTATTCGATACGTCCATCGCAACTTATCACTAAGTAAGTACATATATACTTGAGTAAGTTAAATCACCTATTTGCCATTACTTACTGACAATTTTTATGATTTTGAGTACCTATTTTGTCCTCAGTTTCCTATTTTGGATGAACTTAAGGTAGAGCAAAATGTGATACGAAAGAAATAAAAGTTCCTACTATACCTGCTCACGTTTTAAAATAAAGAAATTCGAAATTTCGAACATTTACTTTCAATATTTCCCTCCCTGTCAGCTACAGGAACATTCGCACTTTGACAGTGTCAGCTTTAGGCGCATCGGAACTTTTCACGAAATTCGCTATTATTTTCACTCTGATTCAAGATTTCTTACTTTTTAAGGGCTAGTTAGCAAGCTGGAAAGTTGTTCTATCAAATGAAAACAAGAAAGATTCAAGAAAATGATTTTTAGAGTTGTAGCATCGCAACATTCCGAGAAAATTTCTTAAGGGTGTCAGCTACTGGTGCGTTTACCCTATACCAATATTCTATATGTTCCTGATCATGAGCAAAAAAGCTATGTGCTACGAGAAGATCTGGCAGCCAAAGAAATTCATTGAGTTAACAGTTAACAAAATCAATGTTTCAAAACTAATCATTACTCATTTTTTGTACTTCGTTAGAAACTAACAAAACATTTTTGATGTCATTTTTTAAAAGTTATACTATCACAAACAAAACTCGTTCTGAAGACACAAAATCGATTGCTACTGGGAAAGCACTGCTCAAAACAACATCCAACCCCGGTTCCACGAATAAGCTACGTTCGAGTTCAGAATCAATGTTTCGCAGAATTCGTACGGAGTGGGAAGTTCAGTTCTAGGGACGCCAACCACCAGGAAGCAGGAGGGGTTAGTTCCCAGAGTTGCGCTCCTGTCAAACTCATCTGCTCTGCTCCAACTAGGGAACTGTTTTCGCGGTACTTGATACGTCAGGCCGGTAGTTGATCAGGTTTCCACAGAATTCACGCGACCTGCACTGCAGACTTGAACACACAATTTCTACGTTCCAATGTTTTAGTTTACTCCTTTGGTAGATTCAATAATAACCTAAGATTTTTAGGATATTACTATGAAGGTAGATAATACAGGCAAGGCTTCGTCATCATCGGCACCCACTGAGTACAGCTAAAACACATACTACATCTAATGTAATATTGATCGGTAGTTGTATGTGTGAATGTGTGTGGCTGACGCGACCAAGCTGGACAGATTCAAATGGGAATGTTTGCAAAACTATAAGCAAGTTTTTGATATATGGTTTTTAGTAATATTAAAATCCTCTAAACGTCCAGGAGGATCCTAAATCCGGAAAAGCCAATAAGATAGCCCGAGTCAACATCATCGTTATAAATTAGGACAGAATCGTACAGGGGAAGAACGGGCTATCATGGTTTTTCCTAGTTTAGAGAAAAACGAATTTGAATGGGGGGAAAAAAACTCAAATAAAATGTATATCTTGCATCCAAAAAATCTTAAATTTTGAAATAACAATGTCAAAATACAGTTGCAAGTAATGAAATTGCCAAAATACCTCAAAAAATTAATTGTATGCGTCAAACATCACAAAAAACAGTGAAATAACGGGATAACGCCCTTAAGCGATTGATTTCCTCTCTTGTGGCGCAATTTCTCGAAATACCTCGTGGCTTCGACTATAAAGAATATTTTGAAATGAATCAAATCCCTAACTTTTTCGGAGGAGATCGAAATTTTTCTTGTGTAGGTTTTTGATGGGAAGTAAAATTCTGATGGACGATGTGGCTGCTGAGCCAAATCTGTGCAACCTATGCAAGTATTTTCTTGTTTTTTGGCGGGTTCGGCGTCACAAACTTGCAAGTAGATTCTTCATTATAGCTCTCACGGTAGTGAACTAGCTACATGAAATTTCACTTCTCTCAGTCGCCTTGTTTTCACTGGAGGTTTAGGAATATAAATTTTTTCAAGATAACCCACCCAATCAAAATATCTGATTTTGATCAGGCCAAAAAAATCAATGTAAAACACAGGACCAAACGATGAACATTGGAGACAGCAACAGGTAGGAAAAGCGGAAGAATATGACATCTAAAACAGGTGGATATAGGTAACCCTATGATTTGCAGGCGGTAACTCTGAAAACCGAAGTTAGTGAAAAAACGTTGTCTATTTCCACGAAAAATAAAGAGTTACACTGTTAAATCGATTTCGACGGTTAGGCCATCATCAGTAACAAACAATAACTGAAGATACATTAGAAAGGACACAGCTTTTATAGTGACAGGTGAAGGGAGATTAAATCCCATTGGTCAAGAGAAAGGAAAGGGGCAGGAGGTACAACCAATGAAGTGCAAACAAGGTGACGGGGGATTATAGCTAATTAGATGAAGTGAAAGGGGGAAATAACTAAATATGTTTTCAACATTGTGAAGGGATAATTCCAAGCTTTATAAAAATGGACCTATTAGTGGTGAAATATATTGAGGTATATCCTCATTTAAACATTTACCAGTTCTGTCACTTTTGATGATTTCGAATTTTTCAAGTACATTCAACATACCTCCCTTCGGACAAAAATGAAGAATTTCTACAAACTGTCAAATCAAAATTGTAACTATGATTGGATTCCTTAAGATGTTTCGCAAATGTAGACTTACCCTTATTTTCCCTGAAATCCTCCTGATGCTCGTCTATTCTTTCCCTGAATTTCCTACCAGTTTGACCGCAATATTCGTAGCCACAAGAACATTTTAGTTTATAAACCCCACTTTTATCCTGAACATTGATTTTGTCCTTAACGGATCCTAGTAACTTTAAGACTATTTTTAGTTCTAAAACCTACTTTGTAACCTCTCGATGATAGAATTTTGCCGATTTTATCCGAAATTTTCCCATAATAAGGTATACTTATCCATTGCTTTTCTTCTAAATTTACATCTTCCCTGGCCAGATTGGAAACTTTTTCCCTACTCTTTTTCCTAAGAAAATTATCCCTTATGGTATCAACGAGATCTCCTCCATATCCGTTACTAGCCGCTATGCTTTTGATAATGGATTTTTCTTTTGATAAATTTTGTTCACTCATTGGAATAGACAGTGCTCGGTTAACCGTCGAAATCGATTTAACAGTGTAACTCTTTATTTTTCGGAAATAGACAACGTTTTTTCACTAACTTCGGTTTTTAAATGGGTTTTCACAACTTCGTCGCGAGTGTTTTAGTTGGTAACTCTGAGATAGCCTTCTTTCCCTGGACCGCTCACATAATCCCGTTCTTTCGCTGTATACGAAATACCCGCTGTTTTGAAGTATTTAGACCCGTTTTGGTTTATTATTTCCAATAATAAGCCTATGTGATCGTGTAGGAAAAAATTTTTCTACTTTACGTTTCAAGGTGCGTAGAATCCAAATTTGAAATGTCCGCCCGCCGTTCGCCGTCCGCCGTCCGGGCCATAAACGGCCTAAGCATTGACTTTAAAAACCCATTCTTTCGCACATAGACTCCATTTGGGGTCTAGTTGGTCCTAACGTTTAACCATCTCGATCGCTTTACTCGCATAGATGCTATGGGCCAAAAACGGGCAAAAAAGTGTATTTTTCGACGCGCGCACGCCTGGCACGCTTGGCAGGGGGTCACGGTGGGTGGTGAGGGGGGGTGAGAGCGGGGGGGTGGAGTGAGAGGAGGGGCCGGCGCCGCGGCTTGTGGTGGGTACGGCGCCGGCGTTCGTTCGAGGCATGAATATGTTTTTTTCAAGGTCATATTTGTGTGTTAATAGGTACCAAAGCTTTTCCTACGCATATTTAATAACATATCCTCTCGACTTTTCGTACGTACTTAGATAATGATATTATTGAGACAATAACTATTTGAATAGATAGGAGCTCAAATCGAGAAATATAAACATGCGTATATAATATTATAGAAGTATAGGTTGTGGCAACTCGAAGTAGGACACGCCGAGGAGTCTGGACGGGCCTTATGACGTACGCTAGCCAACTAAAACTACGATCTTACTCAATTGAAAAAATAATAAACCTTCGTGAAATAATTTGCAGCGTTTTTTAACATGGAATCATGTTTTAGCGATGGATCCCCCGCCGAAAAGTGAGATGAAAGTAGCGCCAATAATTGTGATGATTTCCGCTTACAACCGAGTAGTTGCTAGGGATATGATACTTCGTCGTTTTTCATCCCACAAAATTCGTTGACCATTCGTTCGAAAGCTCTCGATTTATCCAACCATACTATATTAACTACTGCGAAGTGCGTGGCCAACAAGCTGAGTTATGAGCATGGTTATATGAATAATTGTTTACACACAGGTGATCATTCTCAATTATTGATATTGTGAACATGATTGCAACCGCTTGTTAATTTCTGATTGTTAATTCCAGGAAACTTTATTCATAGCACTTTAGATGATAAACAAATTATTTCTCTTTGAACAATATCATTTTGACATTTTATGTCTTTACTTTGGCACATAAACGAAAAAAGGGTTAAGAAAAAGCGTTACGGTTGGTTTTCTGATGATTTCCGCTTACAACCGAGTCGTTGCTAGGGAAATGGTACTTCGTCGTTTTTCATTCCACAAAATTCGTTGACCATTCGTTCGAAAGCTCTCGATTTATCCAACCATATGTTAACTACTGTTATAAGCATGTTTATTTGAATAATTGTGTACACTCAGGTGGTCATTCTCAATAATTGATATTGTAAACATGATTGCAACCGCTTGTTAATTTCTGATGATTTCATTGAGCTGGTGTTTCGATTATGTGATTCATAGCAGGTGATCCGAATATTGCGAGAACGGTTTGATTTGTGAAGCGGTGGTTAAATCATTTTAATAGGTAATTTCTATACTTTACACTATAGGAAGCTGTAATTTCGTATGTAGCCTCTTTAGCCTCTTTCTATAATAAAGTGAATGTTTACTCGCGAGTTTCTATTAGGAGATCATCATCTCACAAGAGCTCAATCGTCGTGATCATTTCTATAATAAAGTGAGAGCGAGGAGCTAAAACATGATTCCATGTTTTTTACATTTTAGCAGTCAGGCTCAAAGTAATAACATCCGGGGGTGGTCCAGGGGGGCGAATTTTTAACTTAATTTCTCCTCGGTAGGCGTCTATGCCACTGCAGATATATCTAGATAATGAATAATAAACTTCGTTTAATTAAAGGGCTATCTAATTCATAAATAATGAACCTTTGTGTAACAATTTGCAGCGTTTTTTTATAGCTACACTCCACATACATGAAAATTATCACAAAGCTAATACAAAACACTTTAAAAACCAAGTTCCAAGATTTTAAATTTATTTCATTATCTCCTGACGAAGGAAACAAACAGTTTCTGAAATCTAGAGAGTTAAAAAGCGCTAAACATCATTCGTTGAGCCCTTAAAAAAAGTAATCTTTAACTAATCATATTAACGTTCTCTCTTTCCCGGAAAAAGTGTGTAGGTTTTCCTTTTCGTAGAAACGCTCACTTCCTCCCTCCCTCATTTTCTGGAACTCGTGAATTTCTCTCCCCCTCTGACAACATCCGCTTGGAGTAGCCCACCCCCCTTCCATACAGCCTTTGATCGTACGACCGCCCCCAGGACTGAGAGGGGGAGGGGCGGTGGAGGCGGCGGCGGAGCCTGCGTCCTTCCGCCCTCGGATCATGCACTCCGCCTTGCACCATCGATCTGGGCAGCTCCAGGGGCTCCCTGGGTGTAGGGGGGCTCCCGAGGTGATGTCAGGGGGCGGGTGGGGTCTCCGAAGGGCCGTCAGGGGCGGTTGAGGCCTCCGAAGGCTGTCCGGGGGCGGAGTGGAGGCGCAGGAGGACGACGTGATCTGCCGTCGTCAGGTGACGCTACGCGACCCAGCAGGACCAGCATGGTCCTATGACCATATGAGGAATCATATAAGTCGTATGAACATATGAAAGAATTTTCGTGAATTGAATGGATGTCTAAAAGAAGGGCGTATATTAAAAAGTTCCAGTCATGCAGCATGCTCGTATGAGCGAATTTTCGTAAATTATCGTACTATATTAGGTTAAATTGGTTTGAATTTTCAGGAGTTTGAGTGAAAAGAAAATGTTGACTACCCATTTGATGGTGAAAAACTCGTTCTAAATAATATTTTGCAACTCTAGAAATTTTTTGTATTTTTAGCTTTTTTTGCAGTTTCTGTCCATTTTTTTGGCAAACATTAACGAAATTTAAGTACATTTTTCAACATAAGGCCCGGTGCACACGAGCGGCAAAAGGACGCAGGACGCCGCGTCATTGGAATAGCTATCTGCGTCCTATCTGAGTTTCAATGCACACGGGGATAGGCCAGAGCCGCGTCAGTCAATTGCTCGCCACCTACAAGGATGGAACTCTCAACCCGCGCCCAGATATTTAAAAAGAAAGTGGTTTTTGCTTATTTAGTACCCAAGTACGTATTAAGTAAAGAAGAGGGCAAAAATCGGAAGTACTGAAGAAGCGAATGTTATTGAAATTAAAGTACCTACGTTTCTCTGCATAATTTTGAGCAAAACTTATTAAATGCCCTAGTTAATCATTTACAGTTTAGTTTTGACTAAAATTGTGCTAAAACTTATAAATGTAACGCTTTTTGGCTGGTTTTAGCCGATTTAAGTGATTTTTGAGTACATTTTACAAAATTTGCCAATTTAATGTGCTCAAAAATAGTTGACCAACAAACTCATCCTTTCGTTTGGAATGCTTGATTTTTTGGCCCAAGAACGGGATTTTTATCTCAATCCTAAGGGAGTTATCGTCTGGTATATATATATATATATATATATATATATATATGTCATAATGTCTCAAAACGGATTTCAATGAAGAACATTTTCAAAAATTTTGATTTTACAATTTTTGGAGCCATCGCAATAGAATAGAATAGAATAGAATCATTTATTGGCATATGAAAAAAATATATAAGAAAAGAAATACAAATACTTGTTGTAAATAAACATACGCCTGCCAGTTAAAAAGTTCAAAGGAACTCAATAGCTTCATTTTCGACAAAAATTCGCTAAAACGTACCTACATTTCATTAATATTTGCTGAAAAATCTATAAAAACTGCAAAAACAAAACCTAAAACTCCCAAATCTTATTTGGATCACCGAATTTTATTTAGTATGAGCTTTTTCTGCCATAGCATTGGTTTTTACCAATTCCTTTCTACTTCAATTGCTCAAATTTCGATACAATTTAGCATAATATAATACGACATGTAATTTAAGAAAATTCGCTCATATGATCATACTGCATGACTGGAACTTTTTATAAGTAACATCCCCATACTCCCACATACATGCCTATATATATATAGGTATATGAAATTGATATGAATATGGATTTTGGTTGGTGTTGGACGAAAAGTTGGAAGGACCTCGGAGCTAGGACTCGGATTTCAATGAAGAATGTTGTTCAAATTGATGTTCAATGTTCGAAAATTGTTATTTTTTTATTGCAGTAGCAATATTTTCTGCGAAGATTCGCTAAAAACGGCATGTGGGGCATAGCATGTAGCTTTCTCGTGTATCCTTTGACAATGAATCAATGTGCAGAAAACTGAAGTTTTTCAAAAAATTGTGGGCCGAAATCTTCAAAATGATGGTTGACGCGAAGTGACGCAGCTGCACGTGTGCACCGACCGATTGACTGCTGAGTACTGCTAGGGGTATCGGGCGGCAAGATAGCTATCGCCCGCAACGCGCGTCCCACAGAAACCTGCGTCAACCTCGATACCTATCCGCGGCAACGCTAGCTGCAGATAGGTATCGGCGTCCCGTGTGCACCGCACCATGCGTTATAAACCAACTCAAAAAAA
Source organism: Adelphocoris suturalis (assembly GCA_030762985.1). Classification (NCBI taxonomy): domain Eukaryota; kingdom Metazoa; phylum Arthropoda; class Insecta; order Hemiptera; family Miridae; genus Adelphocoris; species Adelphocoris suturalis. The sequence goes on from CM061044.1 coordinate 48,787,221, forward strand.
TCGGAAAAAGAGAGTTTTGAAAGTTTTCGTCCTCCTGAAAAGTTGTGAAAAATAACAAACATTCTTCTTCTAGATACTAGTGGCCATTTCGGGGCATAAGCCCCAACAAAGAGAGCATCAAAGAAGGAAGCGCTTGAATACGAGTCTGCAACACATTGGAACATTTCATGTCTTTAGTTGCAGACTCGTATGCAAGCTCTAAGAGCCACTCATCTGATCCGGGCCCTGGGCATCGTCAAGTAAATGTCCTAAAGGGAACATACGAAATTACAGCTTCCTAGAATGTAAAGTATAGACCTATTAAAAATACCTATTAAAATTATTTAACCACCGCTTCACAAATCAAACCGTTCTCGCAATATTCGGATCACCTACTACGAATCAAATCATCGAAACACCAGCTCAATGAAATCATCAGAAATTAACAAGCGGTTGCAATCATGTTTACAATATCAATTATTGAGAATGACCACCTGAGTGTACACAATTATTCAAATAAACATGCTTATAACAGTAGTTAACATATGGTTGGATAAATCGAGAGCTTTCGAACGAATGGTCAACGAATTTTGTGGAATGAAAAACGACGAAGTACCATTTCCCTAGCAACGACTCGGTTGTAAGCGGAAATCATCAGAAAACCAACCGTAACGCTTTTTCTTAACGCTTTTTTCGTTTATGTGCCAAAGTAAAGACATAAAATGTCAAAATGATATTGTTCAAAGAGAAATAATTTGTTTATCATCTAAAGTGCTATGAATAAAGTTTCCTGGAATTTATTAATTTGAAAAATTAACTTGAAAAATATATAGTTTGTCAAAGGTACTCAAAGTAAGAAGCAATAAATAGAATAGAATAGAATATCATTTTATTGACAGAAAGAAAAACAAATCACAGAAATAACAACTGTCTCATAAAAATTCTTTCTTCTGTCCACCAACCTACTAAGTTCTTACGAACTTGTGGCGGCTGGTGGAGCTAATCTCAGAGAAAAAACAAAACAAAAATCAACTAAATATCAAACACCTAGAGAGATCAAACAAACGTGAAAATATTAAATAAATATAGTCCATACATTTTTTAATTTTAATCAAAATCTCCTTCTTAAAGCTCCCTAAATTACCAAAATCGTCAGGGTTAATTTTACAGGCATAGAGGAAGCGCAATACCTTATAATAAGAATTATTATACAATAAATTATTATACATGTTGCCTGAAATGGAAAGTATTTCCAAAGTTTAATTTTTTGAGGTTTTTGCATAGTTCAATCCACAGTGGGTCGTTGCCGTGCAGTTGGCCTGTCGTTATAGTGTGACCCGGCATATATTGTAGCGTCAAAAGGGAATCATCCTTTCGATTTATCGGACCAATAAAAGCCGGTTTCAACAAAGTTTTTAATCAAGGTTTACGCATCAAATCGAAGATCTCAGCTGTTAAACAACGATATCCGGTTTCACCATCTCCGGTTCAGATAAATCAATGTTCAAATGCGCAAAACTAACGATCAAAAATAACCCGCCGAATTTGAGTGAGTGGTTAGCGTTCAAATCAACGATTTACTAGGTAGGTAGTTCTTTTTACCACCTTTGTTTACATGACCGAAATCATTTTTGCAACGTTTTCCATCTAATTTGCTACATTTTTGTAGATATTTTCTACGTTTTCCAACATGCACTAAAGTGAGCCACAGAGGATTGATTAGAGCATCAGTTTTCGAGGACGAATTTGACGACGTTGATATGAAGACTTCACCGTCCTCGCAGGATTAGAGAGAGTACGGCGGCTTTCAATCTCAATGAAATCGATTTTCTGAGAAGGTACCGACTTCCAAAAACTACTTACTGTTTTGACAGTCCTAGAACAAATTAATGATAGCATCGAATACACAAATCACGGGTAGGGATGCAGGTACATACATGGAATGCACAAATACAGTTGTAAAATAGCCAACCGCTCATCACAATGTGAAATGACAATGTGCCTAGATGGTGTCGTTGGCTATTGTCATTGAAGTGATGGGAGATACAAATATGAAAATACCTGGTTATGCAACTTGACCATAATATATTACGAGACAATTGTAACCTGTTTCCTGCGCTTTTTGGGTCGAAATAACTTTGGAATCTCGGCTACTGCAGTGGCTACAGTTATAAAATCCATCGGATATCAACCACTGCTTTTTGGGAGACCGACCCCCGACATTTCCAATGGAAACGAATCAAAATCACGTTTGGATGGAGTATTCCAGTGGTTCGAATTTCGCGGTTTTTACTTAAAACTCGAATCCAGAATTCTAGAAGAAACCCATATAATTATCATAGCTGCACTAGTTTTGAAATGATAGGGCAGTAAAGGACTACCCATACGAGTTTGTAAAACATTATGCTATCAGAATGGATTAAAAAAGATAGAAGCATTGAAGATTTCAAGTTGCTAACAGCTGTTCCCTCATTATTATCTCGTGATCACTCTCATTTTGCGGGCAAATATCTCCTTGATATCTTCTAAATCAAAATTTAAACTTTAAATCGACGTTTCACGGAAACGGTGTAAATCGATAAACAGTGTAACCATTGATTACTAGATAAAACCCGTTTGTTTTAAATCAACGTTCAAAACTCTGGTTCCGTAAAACAATGATCTACGTTAGCCATGGTTAGGGATTAGAGAAAGAGATGATCGACCCACAATATGTATGTTGTCAAATTATCAGGGTAAGGATCAAAAACGAATAAGTCCTTATCGCCAAGCTTTCGGTTTATATAAAACCATCATCATCAGACTTATAGCAATCAGAATAGAAAATTTCAGCCTCAGCACAGAAACAATAATAAAACAATAACAATAGCACATAATGAACTCAAAGAAAAAAATATATATCAGGCCAACATAAAATAAAATAAAATAATAACAACAACCACTACTACGAGTACTTATTTAAGTCCATATATGATTTTTTTTTCTGTGAGTTCATTCTGTGCTATTGTTAGTGTTTTATTATTGTTACTGTGCTGAGGCTGAAAGTTTCTATTCTGATTGCGATAGGCCCTGATGATGGTTTTATATAAACCAAAAGCTCGGCGATAAGGACTTTTTTTCGTTTTTGACCCTTATTCTGATAATTTGACAACATGGTTAAGGATTGTTGGTGAAACCGGCCCTAAATTGGAGCAACCACATTGCTACGATTTATTGTAGCGTGCAAGCCTGGCGACGCTCCTTCACTAGGAGCGCTAGAATGTTATGATTTGTAAGGCCCGTTTACGTTTAGCCCACTTCCATTGAAGTGAACAGAGCAGTGGGCAGGCAAACCTCCATCGGGCTGCCCCCAGATCCTGCCACTCGCCCTGCCCGTGCTCCCTCCGCTGGCGGTTTAGTCAGGCAGTGCGAGTGGCAGGGAAAGGAGCATACATGTAACCATCCCAATCCCGTGACGTCCAGTCATACCCCGACCACCTTGCGTGTTTCATTTCTGCATATCTTGTTTCGTTGAGTACATTCTGTAAGCTAACAAACTATGCCGACAGATTGGACCAACGAGGTAACGTTGAAGTTTTTGGAATTTTACGCGAGTGAACGAGTACTGTGGGACTATACGGATGTAAACCACAAGTTGAAGCACAAAACTCGTGATGCGTGGAAGAGGATCAGCGAAAAAATGGATAACACTCCTATACAAGAATTGAAAGCGAAGAAAAAGTCTCTCATGGCTACATTCAGGCCTTTAATGAAGAGAAAACAGGCTTCTATCAGGAATGGAGCAGACGCTGACGAAGTTTTTCAACCAGTATGGTTTGCTTTTGACTTGATGGAAGGCTTTTTGGGGAAGGTGTATGAAGTCGAGGAGACGATAAACACTGAAGACCCAGTAAGTTATATTATTTTACTGAATTCATTAAACATTAATTCACAGGTACTTAATTATTGTAAGTTAAAAAAATATGCCGCAACGTCAGATCGTATTTATGAAATGCTAGCTAGCTGATGTCCTTAGGTATAGCTGACGAATCAGTATAATTTTGTATTCAAGAACTGTTAACATGTTGCCCATCAACTGCAGAATCAAAAAATCCAGCAGTCGAGTGTAAATGTTCCAAGAAGATTCACTTTTTCTCAAGAAATTAAGTAATAAAATACAGTTTATTGTTAGTAGTAGCACTTTTTTCAAGTCGATTTCTAGAGGATTTTATTTTATTTTTTTAATTCTTAATACGGAAGTCAACACTCCGAAAACATTTCAACGGTTACCCGACTACTTGACAGTTTGTGATTGAAAAATAATAAACCAAAAGCGTTCCGCTGTGACAATGTCACTATCTCCCTGAAAAGGTTTCATGATATTATTGTTTAATGGAAAAGATTCATCACCAAAAAAATGCATAAGGGACATTTGTTTCTCTACCGTAATGGGGATGCTGGTGGTAAATTGAGAGTATCAATGTTAATTTTTTAGCCAAAGTATGCTGAAAACCACACGGGAAGAAAGGGGAATGTCACTTTTTCCTCTTTTCCAGATGATCACAATTTAAAGTTTGGGACTGAACGGAGTTTCATGAGGCTCCAGGAATACAACAGAATGATTTTTCATTGTTTAGTAAAGTAATATACATACGATCCATGAAAAATTGGACGGGTTATGAGTACAATATAATTTTAAAATGTAGTTATATTCACAAGAAGTAACATCAAATTGTCAAAAAAATTTAAAAGACTCTACAATACTTCTTTATTCAAGTGCGTGTTTTATTCTTTCTGTTTTTGCTTCCAAGCCTACCAATTGGTAGCAGAAGTATTGTTTTAACTTTCGGGAGATGAACAATTTGTTGTCTCCAAAATTAAAATGTCTTCTTGCATTTTACGTTTCAGATCCTTCCGAACAACTTTCGCTCTGTGTATCTGTCTGTCTGTCAATGTGTCCGCAAATCCTTGTAACAACGATTAATTTCCACAGTTTTTTCGCCTGTTTTTTATAAAATTCTCACTGAATGTGCGAGTTTGGTGAAGATAGTCCCCAATTACTTTCATTGTTCCGCAATAATGTTTTTCTTCTGAGCATTCACAAACGTGAATTCCATCCAGAATCATTTTAACACGCCCCAGTCCTCCAATCTCGCTCAGAGGATAGTTGGGAAAAGATGATTTTATCATTCCTTATCAATTTCAACATGCATTGTGTTATTAGTAGCTGCAGTTTAATGGCGAATATGAAATCCTCGTAACATGCTTAATTTCCATCGCTGTCATCCGATTTTTATGAACATTTCAAGGACTGTGCGGGTTAGGCTGCTGATGGACCCACCCCTTTCAGTTTGTTCCCAAAATAATACTGCCCTCTGCACATGCGCAAACATAAATTCCACCAAGCACCATTTTCTAACGCCAAAGTCATCCGTTCTTACTAAAATTTGGAGGATAGTTGGGGAATCTCGATTTGATCATTCCATGTCAATCTCAACATTATTAAATTATTTGAAGCTGCTGCGTATGCGCGAATGTGAAATCCTCGTAACAAGCTTAATTTTCACAGTTTCCGATCCTCTGGATTTCGTGAATGACTAGTATTCATTAGCGTTTCTCGAATATTTACCACTATTCCTTTCTGCATCCATTGAAATGTAGTTGAAACACTGTCACCGATTCACTAAGGGAAACTAAGGAACTTCGTACCAATTTTTTGTTTGTATTGTTTTCTTCAACTTTGTACTTACTATAATTATGAAACAAGTTTCAACTCCTTAATGTCAATTAAATTATATTTTTCTATATTATTAGAACACCTACATTATTTCTCGAGACATTTGAATTTAGATAACATAATTTGTTGTAACCAAAATTACTCAAGCAACTTCTTGTTTTGTACCAATATGTGCGCCAAACTATAATTTTGTATAATAAAACATTATGAACTCGCAGTTTCTGCGAAGGCCCCCGCACTGGCACAAGTTGGAGAGGACTGTGAATCAGACAATCAAAGGTCTCATGAATCGCTCTAGTAAACAAACGAACACCTGTGAAACATTCCCCCTTCTTACCGTGTTTTAGAATCCTTCCTCATTCTTACAGTGGATGAACCCACCTTCCCTGATTTTTTCAAGTAATTTTCAGTTGACACGAGCTCATTTGACCAACTTCCTCCTCGTTTTTCACATGTTTGGTCTTCTAAGATGAAACTACAACCAGATGCTGCCATTAGCCTTAACTCAATTTCGAAAAAGTGACATTCCCCTTTTCTCGTGTCGTTTTTAAAAATCAATCCGTCACTAACGCATCCCAAACACCGATGCAGCAAAATAAAACGGTAATCACTATCTACTGCAAAGCCATAAGTACAATACTATCATGTACCATTATAATTGAAATATTGTGAGCCACGGTATGCTAGGCATTTTACAACGATGGGTTTTCCAATTATTGCTCGAACGCATCGAGGAAATTTTCTTCTGAATCACATTAAATTGCTAATCACTCCTGAGATGTTCTTGGTAACTGAAACAAGAAATCGTTACAAATTTCTGTGTAATTAATTGCAATTTTTAATTTTTTTTTTTTTTTTTTTTTTCAGGGTGAAGAAAGTCTTAATACAATGTTGCTATCCTTTTCACAAACCACTTCCATCGAATCAGAACCCAATGATGAAATTCTGAATTCTACCATATCGGTACCACCGTCACAACCAAGCAATGATACGAAGCCCTACATTGATCCAAATAATCAACGAGTTTCCAAGAAAACTAGCGTTTCTGAAGCCCACAAAAGAATACACGAAAATTTTGATCATTTCAATAATGTAGAAGATGAATGTGATTTGTATGCAAGGCTTTTAGCAAAAAAGCTGAGAAAATACCCTGAGAGAGTACGAGACAGAATGATGTACAAGATTGACGGTCTCCTTCTGGATAATCCCCCTGAAGACCAATAATCTAATGCCTCACCATAATCTTCTTCATCATCCACTTGTTCTCCATACTGGATTAGAGAATAATCCCCAGTACAATTAAATGAGCCACAAAGGATTGAATCGCGTCAAAACCAACTAACTATTTTGAATTCGACCGCTCGAAATTATACCAGGCTTCAGTCACAACGCATCACAAACGTATTGGAATATCTCGGACCATTTTATGATTCAGTCATATATATGCAGTTGGATTTGTAAATGCGTTTAAAAAATCCTAGAATTATGTTTAATTTTATACCAAATTTCGTAAATAAATTTAACAATTTCCATGTTTATCTCCTCAGTCATTTTATTTTCAAGGGTTACATTCCACAATTCATATTTCCTGGGCAATGTTCCCTCTTCTACATATCCTTAAGTCTTATCTAATAGCAATTATTTAGAAAAATTGTGGTTTAGGTTTGAAAATACGGATCAAGTTTCATGCATGAAAATCTCCAGCTTTATAGGTTGAATAGCAAACAAATTCGCTTCGGAGCTCAACTGGATGATGGTGAAAGAGCTGATCATTTCATTCGTCTCTTCATGTCCCAGAGCGGCTCCCTGTCTAATTTCAACGTCCTACAGTAAACAGGAGAGAAATTAGCTCATTCAGATGATCAGGAAAGAGCCCATCATTTCATTCGTATCTTATTGATGCCCCAGAAAGGCTCCCTGTCAAATGTCAACAACCTACAGCGAAAAGGAGAGACTTTACCTCATTTAGAAGATCAGGAAAGAATATGAATTGAAGAATATTTGCTACTAAATTGTAGCTACTAAACGTGCTACTAAATTGTAGAAAATTTTACAGGCAGAGGACTATTTTGTTTGATGAGATCATTAAATTCATACCATCTCCGTTTGATTATTGTACTATCGTTGTTAGCAAAAACTTCGAAGTGTACAAAGTGTTAAACACAAAGGAAATAGAACACAAAATTTTACGTATGTACATATTCAAGTAAATTTATTGTATAATTTGGAAATTATCATGGCTGTATGGAGAAATCCAATGCCAAATAAAAGAAAAAAAAATTCTAAAAATAATAATAATATGAAGTAGGAATGGAAAGGAAATGTTGTATGTTTTATGATGGAAGTATTGTATTGTGCTTCATCCATTATTAAGTAAAGGTGGTTTTGGTTTATTATTTCCAATAATAAGTCTATGTGATCGTATAGCAAAAAATTTTTATAACCCCCCCTCAAACTTTGTCACTTTACGTTTCAAGGTGCGTAGAATCCAAATTTGAAATGTCCGTCCGCCGTTCGGGCCATAAAAGGCCTTGGAATTGACTTAAAAAATCTGTTCTTTCGCACATAGACTCCACTTGGGGTCTAGTTGGTCCTAACTTCTCGCCAGCTCGATCGCTCCACTCACATGGGTGCTATGAGCCAAAAATAGGTGAATTGAGTGTATTTTTTCAGCACATTTTTTGAAATTTGACCAATTAGATGATATCAATATACAGTATAGGTAACACTTTTATGTGTTGGAAAGATGACTTGGTAATAAATTGTTTTGTTTATCAACTATATTAAAAAGCGTAAAATTGTGAGATTCCGCTGCTGTAATGGATTGAACCCATTTGTGAGGTCCGAAGCTCCGAGTTCCGATACTAAATATACTATAAGCGGCGTTTAATAATTATGGACCAGAGATCTACGTTGAAGGGCTGTCTAATACATAAATAATAAACCTTTGTGTAATAATTTGCAGCGTTTTTAAAATTGTTCCTTTGCTAGGGGCTAGGCTGTGTTGGTAGTGGTTATCCATTTGGAGTGCATCAGAACTTTTGCTAGTGGTGTAGGGGATCCTCATTATCTTTATGTAGGGCATTATTATAAATATTAATTAAACTTGAAAGTTTTCAAAGAGGTAGGGGCAGGCAATGTTAGTAGGTAAGGACAAGAAACTTTATACAATTTGGCTCTAAAATCATTCATCGAGGATGTGTCAGAGCATCAAATTTGCTCAACTCCAAAGGGTTGAAATATTGGAAAATTTGAGAAACTGAAAACTTTCGAAATAAAATAGTATTTTTTGTATGATTTATGGACAAAGAGGTTCAATAAATCGAATGTCACCATCTGAGTTGCCATGCGTTCATCCATTTGTTTCCCATTATAAGGGAGATATACCAATCCAGGCAATATACCTGAAAAGGAGGAGGATCAATATTCATTCGTGGTTCTGTGGTGAAGCTATAAACTGTAGGCTGGGGTTCGGATTCCCATGGAGTCAACTCAGCACTTCCTCATTTTGTTCTATAACTACGCCTGATGTTGTATTTAACCATTGTTTTCAACAAATAACTTATCTAGCTCAACAAAATAAACTTAGTTATTGGGACTTAGTGCCGTATTTGTAGAAATAAATAAATAAGATGTACCCTTCAAAAAACACCTTTTAGGTAAGCCCCCACCAAAATCATTTTGTTAAAAATATGTAGAAAATGCCGTGGTTTCCTTTACATGCCAGAATTTCTTCAGGTAACTCCCGAACCAACTTTTGCCTTCAAACATTATTCGATTTATCTTAAACTTTTAAAATTTATTCCACGCTCCGAGGTGGAATTACGCCCGAAAAGATATGACCTCGGACGGTGTGGTTCTCTCGGAAGATACGGCGAACGGCGGTCAATTACACCAGATCCTTTTTCTTGTTTTTCCGGAGGACTAAAGGGATTCAACAAGTTTTTCCCACTATTGTTTCGCGCTGAAAGAGTAGGAACGTTCTGAGGTTCTCACGTTTCTGAAATCAGATAACGAGCACTTGAACGTAGCTACCCCGACGGCACCAAGCTGTTTTATTCTGAGCGCCCCTCGAGTAGTTCAGTGATACTAATAACAACTACGATGGCGCCCATAATTTGAGGAATTCCACGTAACACTAACAAGTTATGGAAGGCGGACTTTTATTGGGATCGATGAATACAATCGTCTCATACCTGTGCCCCTCACCTGATGTTAAATACTAATAGATTTTCTAAAACGTATTCCTGCACAAAAATTAATTCACGTACAGTTGAGGATTTTTCCGTTCCGCCCTATAATCCCAATGTAAAAAAACAATTAACACTAAAACCGTTTAAAAAACCCATTCAAAATAAAGACTCTATAAAATATTACACAAAGGTTTATCATTCATGTATTTAGCCCTTCTGCGCCGATGACCGATCTCTATAATGTATATTGCATTTCCGAACTGAGTTACGATATCAACTTCATCAACTTAGGATTAGACTTTTCTATGTAAATTTTGATCTTTCCAATTTAGGCGTAGACGGTTATGGTTTAGCCAATTAAACTTCCCAATTAGATGTAAACCTTTTCAATGTATGTTTAGATCTTTTCTTTTCACTAAGGTTTATTCCTTTTCCAATCTTTTCACCAAAGGTTTAGACCTGTTCTGATTTAAACTTGGGTTTAGAGCTTTTTGAAATAGCTCTAAACTTATCCACTTAGATGTAGACTTTTCCCATTCAGGAAATTATTACCTATATCACACCTTGAAAATTAACGTTTCTTGAAAAATAGCGAAAAAAATTGGTTAAAAAAAAAGTTATGACTAATAAAACAATTGATCGATTCCCTGATACTTAAATTCATTGAAGTAGTTTAATTTGTTTCAAATTAAATCTTGAAATCCTTTAATGTGATTGTTGAGCAGCGGCAGCTCGCGTAAAGAAAGGGAAAGAATAGACGAGCATCAGGAGGATTTCAGGGAAAATAAGTGTAGGTCTACATTTGCAAAACATCTTAAGGACTCCAATCATACTTACAATTTTGATTTGGCAGATAGACAATTTGTAGAATATCTATTTTTTTGTCCAAAGGGAGGAATGTTGAATGTATTTGAAAAATTCGAAATTATCAAAAGTGACCGATCTTTATTGTTGTGGATCAATACAAACGAGGGATACGAATATAAAATAAAGATAAAATAATGAAAGAACAAATTAAATATTAAACCGAGCGCCACATCTGATGTCTATATTATCGGCTCCAAATGTTCAGGAGTTGTGTCTTCTACGACTGGAGATGATGGGCCATTGCTTAGTAGGTGTTGGGAGCCATATGTAGTCATATCAGCATCATAAATTATGTTCGCAAATGCTCTTTTCACACTTGCAAGTGTGAGAGGGTCATATTTTCTCAATTCATTTGCCAAGTGCAATGCGTATATATAGTAAGGGTCGCTTGATGCGCTGACCGATGGCTGCAAAACTTGCTGTGGTGTACTCATCATTGCTTGGGTTTCATCTTCCTGTACAACTCTTTTGCCTTTGCAAACACGTTTTGCCGGTGGAGGAGTAAACGTGTCATCTTGTCCAGTAGTAGTCGGTGCGCTACTCATTGGAGAAGGTATCCCTTCAGCAGGAGAGTACTGTGACGAATTACCGAGGATCGAGGTGTCTATATCACAAGAGGGGGTATCGGTCGTTTCCTCAAATTCCTAAAACAAAAAAAGAGTCGTTGGGCATTAGTAGTATGTGACAATGAATAATAATAAAGATTAAAGAGGTATGAAATAACAATAGCACAGGATATTGAACTTCAACTACTTATATTCGGTGTTTCCTTTTGGTTTATTTTTTAAGGAAAAATAAGCAGTTGTAATCGCTGAGAAAAAAAGGAAATAGTATATATGTATGGAAATGTGTGTTTGGGTGTGATGTGTAGAGGGAGAGACAGTATCACATGCCAAGTGACCAGGGTAAGAAGCCGAATATCGTTGCCTTCTAGCCCGATGGGTCTTCTGCGCCGTAATCCTGGATGTGGAGGTTGTCAGTGGCTGCGAGGATATGGAGCAGACCTGGCGGGCCAAGAAAAGTAGGTATGATAGGAATGACCCGCGGCTAGTGATATCTGAGCTGAAGGTCCATGTCCTGGGGTGTGATACGGTAAAAGTACTACGGAGTTACTCAAGTTGGGCAACTCGTCAGGAGTGCTCCGTGGTAACTCCACCCGCGTCCTCAGGAGAGCTCCCTCAATTGAATTAGGTGCTCTTACCTTATCTAGTGGTCATCTTATAGGGCACTTCCTTTCAACCCCCCCCCTCCTTCTCTTCCTACTTCTTCATCCTTAGGGCCAGCGTCAGGTAATCCTGGGCGTCCTTCCCATATTTTTATTTAGTTTTTTATCTTTTTGTGATTTAATGGTGTGCCAATCCGATTTTGAGAAGAATTAAAAAATAAAATAAATAAAATATTGGTAATAAGAATAATAAAAATTAAATTAAAAAAGATAGTTTGATTTTGATACGCAGTTCGTTAAGTACCTATATATATTTTTTTTCGGTTATTATATTATGGATTATGGTTGAATACATTTTGTTAACTTTTTCGTTTTAGATGCTGGCTTCTATTGAAGAGTGACTCAAGATTTCCAACAAATTTGAACGAAAATGGAACTTTCCTCACGTTATTGGTTCAATTGATGGCAAAGGCATCGCCATTCTAGAGCTCACCGAGTTAAAAAATGCTATTGGACCCACGAACAGCATCAAAAGTTATAATAACTACAATTTTCTACGCAGCAGCTCTTAATATGTGCTCGACACTGACACTCGTGGAATAATTACAGAAGGAACGTGGAGAACTGATCAACCAAATGCATCTTTCTTGTCTCTTCCCAACATTCCGCAGAGGTCATCCGAACGTGCAAAGAATATCCGAACTCATTTGGCAGATTATTTTGTGTTAAATAACAGTTTGCAATGGCATATAGAATAATAATGAAATTGTAATGCATTGAATACGAAAGTACTTACTGTCGTGGAAGCTGTGTCTAAAGTTGGAGTATCCCTGCTTCTTAAGAACTCTAAATGTTGATATGCAAACCATTTCGATTCGTATCCCTCATCAGTGCCTGAGAAAAAAGTATTTGTATAAGTACAGTAGATTTTTCTTCTATTTAATCACTGTTATTTATAGTACAGTTAAACTAATAAAGTACTAGTTACGAATTCATCTTATTAGATACAAACCTATTGCGTCGCATAAAAAGATACAACCAACCAACAATTACGTGTACAACCCTCTGTGTACAACTCTCTGCAGTTTAAGGTAAGGAAAAAAACTATGTACCCACTATAAATAAGGCCGTTTCTTTAAAATGTTCACCATAATAGATATAATAATTTATTTATTAGAGTGCATCACTAATGGGGAAATCGGGCTGATCACCATAATAGATAGTTTCTAATACCTACTCTACTTTTATGTTGTCTAGCATGACTAGGGCCTCACCAATGTAGGAGGCAGAAACGTTGCAATAAAACCAATCAAAAAACTGGCTGTCTATCGTCATTCCTAACAAGAAAAACACCTACAATAAAAAGATACCTAAATTTACCGCTGCTGAGGCGTAATTGGGAATTACATTTTTGGGGTAGTAGATAGAAAACAACATAAATTAGAATAAATATTAGAAATAATGCTCAGTAGAAGAGGGAACAACCTCAAATACATGACCCGTTTTCACGTAAAGGTAAGAATGAACATTTGATTATAATAGTAAAATAAATTTTAGGCATCAACAAAAAGTATACTATTTATTTCTCGATCCTATTTTTCAATGAATTTCATTTAGGGAATCGAAAATAAAAGAACCAAAATCATTCTTCGTTCGTTCACATTCTGCAAGTGACTCTTGCCCCACAGTTTGCGGTGTACTCACATGCGTGGGCTGGGCAAAGATTCTCTGAACTTAAAGACAAGAAAAAATGTACTTCCCGGTTGTAGTCAGTTCTATTTTTGTTTTACCGCAGGACTGTTGCTACTAATTTTATTCTTTCATGCGTACTTTTGACAGTAGATTTTACATTATTTTACCTACAAAAATCCAGTTTTTATTAACTGGATACTTCGAGTAATTTATTAATATAAACACGTGTCTAAATGTTAATACATGAGTAATACTCGTAATTTTTATTACAAAAATGCCTGCTTTTGGGTTTAGCGGCGAAAACGCCAACCGACCAGACTCTGGTCGAGAGGTGACCGATTAAGGGAGAGCCTACTGTATATGTAATTGCAGAATTAATATTCTGTAATTGTTTATTCTATACAATATATTTTAGATTGGGGGATATTTGTAGGTACAGTACATTTATCTGCGAGTAAATCGCTGTTTGCAGCCTCAGTACTTACGAATAAATAGCTATGCGTAGGTTCAGTACCTACGAATAAAACGGTATTTGCAGGTACACATGTGGAAGAATGAGTAATATTTACCAAGTAGGAGATGAATGATAATTGTTTAAATTTGAGAGAGAGATATGTGATGTTCTCTAGACTTGTATTCCCCCCCTGTTATCTGTGTTCTTATCGTTTCCCACTGTTATCGCGAGTTGTCGTGAAGATTGTGTGACGGAGATAATCTCAAGTTTTTCTGATAATCTAGTGTAAGCTTAGATCAGTGGTCTGAATGTTCGCTTCTCAAGAATACATAACATCAAGTAGTGAATCCCTTAATAAAAATTCAGATTAATTGGAAATATAGATTAGTACTCTGTTGTGACTACTTAAAACTGTACTGTACCTGCAAATAGTATTTTATTCGTAGGTACTGTACCTGCATATAGCCATTTCTAATGTGTTAATATAATTTATAGAACGTCTAGGAGCTAAACCGAACGATCCTTGAAATTTTCACCAAAATCGTTCCATTAGACTCCGAGTTTTGCCGATACTAGTCGATACTAGTTTCGCGAATGCGCAATGTTTATTATTCTACCAAACGCGATATAATTTATAGAGCATTTTTCTACAACATATCTACCCAATCACCTACCGAGTTTGAGCGAAATCGGAGCAATATATGATGAGAAATCGACGTTATTAGAAATTAACGTTTGCGCATGCGCACAGGCTACTGTTGATTCGACGGCATTAAACATTATAGGGGACCGTCTAGAAGCTAACCCGCACAATCCCTGAAATAGTCATCGGAATCGGACTGAAACTCGGTATAGTTTTGGGCGTGACAAGGATATACCACAGACAGATGGACAGACACGGGACTAGAATTGATCAGCAAGCTCTGAAACACAAAATCATAAGGAAATTTTAATTTTGGAGGACAAACATTTTTTTCGACTTCTCGCACGAACACAAAGCTTCCCTACCTTCGGTCAGTGAGGAAGCAAAATAATAATGAAGAAATAAAATTCAAAATAAATAAATAAACAAATAAAATGCTAATATTAGAATTACATGAAATATGATAATCAAACTTGGTTAGCAAGTTGTTGTTCTTCGCAATTACTCAAGATGGCTTTAAAATAAGAAGGTTAAAAAAAAAAGTAATGGAATGACACAAATTTGCATTATAAAACAATGGTAATTGCTTACCTGATCCAGCGACTCGGCTCTTATTTTCCTTCGATTTTTCGCTTCGGTATGATCCCAGTAGCGCTTTCATCTTCGCTTTCAATGTAGAAATAGGTAAGTTTAGTAGGGAACTAATTTCCTTCCACGCATCCTCTCTTTTATTGCGATTGAAATAGTTTTTATTCTTCGGATTCCACATAAAATCCCGATTTTTGTAGAGCTCGATGAGTTGCAAGCATTGTTCTTGAGTCATCCCTTGCGCGGATAGTATAGGAACCATGTTTTCCAAAGAGCGAGACTCGACGCGCGAAACACCTCGACGCTCAGACGAAACCCGACTGAGCTCCGGCTCGCATCGAGGCCCTCACCCCGCAATTACTCGGAGGTGCCACAAGGGGCCATCCCTACCCCCTCGCGAGGAAAATTGCGCCTCGAGTCAACGCAGCTTTATGCCCGGTTTACCCGCAACAATAAATGTAGTAGCGATTTATCGTAACAATCGTATCGTAATGAATTATTCTAGCGTGTAAACAACGCACCGACATTATCTCTAGAAAACCAGCCAACATAGCCCCGTCCGGAGAGACGCTGACAATACATATCTGCCACAACGATCGCTGCAAAAGTCCAACGATCAAGAGGGTGGATCATCCAGTGTATCTCGGTGTGACTATCGACAGCAGAATGAGGTGGGACCTTCATGTAGGTAAATGAATTATGTCAAAAACTTAGGAAATGTGCATACGTCCTCTTTAGTATTAAATTCCTATCTAGAGACTTATTACGAAACATTTACCAATCATTATTTCAATCCGTAATGCAATATCCAATTGTGATTTGGGACAGAGGGTTCAAATACCATATTGAAAAGATATTTAAAATCCAAAAAATGACACTAAAAGTTATGTTTAATAAACCTAAGCGATACCCAACAGATCAGCTATTTAAAGACCTTCAAATAGACACGATTCATCATCTGTACGTTAAAAATATGATCAAATTTATCAAAAAAGAAAAAAGCACTTTCTTTATTGCCGTTAGGAAAAGAAATAATAAACAATACAGACTCAAGCTGCCTAAAGTTATTAATAAATATGCTGAAATGACAATTGAATATAGAGGAATGCAACTAATTAATAAAAAATACGGAAAAATTACTGAAATACTTGATATAAATAACGAAAACTTATTAAGAAAAGAAATTGATAAACTCATATCTGAAAACAAAATTGAATATTTCATGCTAAATTAAAAACTAAAATAAAACAAGTTTCCTGTAATAATTAGAATAATAAACAGAAGATGGAATCATATCAATATACAAGATAGTTTTTATTTTCTCTATTTACATTTCTCATTTATTGTTGAACTGGAGTAGCAACGATATATTCACTTAAAAAAAGGAAAAAATCGATGAAAAAAATAATTTTATAATTTCGGGTCTGATCAACTCCGTGCTGGGACAAAGTTTTTACTATCCAGCACGGTCATCACATTCACTAGAAATTACCTCACCTATTTATTTATATTTTAAGTACTAAGTATTATATATATACAAGAAACAATTTATTTATTTTTATCATCTCTGAATATGTACTTTATTTGCACTGTTGATGATGACACTAAACATTATTATTATTATTATTACATAGTAGTAATAAATTGCAGTTGGATTCGATGGTTGGATCAATTTCTGCAAATCGTTACTACTTAGGACCCGTTCCACTACTGAGGATCACGAACTAATCCGGAGTTAACCCAGTTAAGTCACTGCCATATTGGAGGTATAACTCCCGAGTCGGGATTAGATTAATCCCTTATGGTGGAAAGCACCCTTACTAAAACGCGTAAACAAGTGCCAAGGATTTATCGTTACGATATCCCTGTTGGGAATATATTTTTATTATTATTATTATTTTTTTAAGCTGATTTAAAATGAGAATACTTGAAAATTTTCTTCATAGAAATCTATTTTGTGGCATTCTGAAACAATTATTGGATTTTAATGTAGAAAATTCTTCAAGAATAATAAAGAATTCTAAAGAATTCTTTATAGAAAAAAGCTTCATTTTTCATTTTCGAAATGAAACATTATTATTTAAGTTGTGGCATAATAAAGACTGAATCTAAGCGGAAAAAGTTTAAATCAAAGTAGAAAAGATCTGAACCCAAGTGAAGAACATCCAAACCTAAGTTGAAAAAATTTAACTCAATCTGAAACGATGTAGGTGTGTACGGAGTCGGGCGTGAAACTAGCAGAGTTACAAAGATAAAACCGAATATAATGGGGCTTCGCACTATCAAGGTCCACCACTAGGAGCGCTAGGGAGCCATGTACCTTAGGAATAGTATGGTTCACATGACTTTCCCCCTGTTGATACCTTGCATCACCCCTTTTCGCTCTACAAATCGTTTCCCGCGCCATCGTTCTCATCAATGCTGGTCAAAAATGAGAATTATATTAGTAGTAAATGAACTATAATAATAAAGGAACACGAAAATACGGATAAAAAACAATAAGTAGGTACTTCCTACTAGTGAACAACCATTGACGTCCAGAGACAACAACATTAGAGACCGCAGACTAAATCTATCAAAAGGTTTGAAGCCGTTTTTTTATTATTATTAGTTGTCTATGGTTTATCTGACACTTTACTTCGGTTAAGAGCTGGATGTTTGGGTGTAGTTTACCTTGTAACGCGGTTTTCTCAAGGGACGAAACCTTTTCTACCGGGATAAGTTTTACTTTTGAAAACACTACAATAGTGTGCTGGAGCCACTTCCAACCTAATGATTTCATGCAGGAAACATAATACAGATAAGAAAATAGTAGGTAATCGTTTTTATACAACACTAGCCGCTCCGGCTCGCTACGCTCGCCTCCACGTCCAGTTCCGAAAAACGTACCTTTATGGGGTATATTTTAATCGGAAAAAACGTAGTTTTTTGTCGGACTTTCTGAGAAAACGGGTCCGTACTCTCGCATTTTTTTGACGCATTTCCCGATACTTTTTTTGCGATCCGATTGCGCCGTCGTCTTCCTTGTAGGAAAACCTCCGAAACCGGTATTTTTCTGGAATTTTCAACGGCCGTTTAGAGGGGTAGAGGAAGCGAGGAAGTCCAAAAAGCGCACATTAATTCTTACTTCGACCCCCCTCCCGCCCTACGGCCCATGGTTCGGCTGGGATTAGACAATTTTGAATTCGCTCGTTCCACCTTTCGGAAAATCTCAAGAAGATCCCCCCACTCGTACACTCCCCCCACTCAGCCGTTTGGCCGTGCATAGACACGACAGACAAACAGACAGACGGAGTTTCATTCTTATTAATAGTATAGATAATTTCTGTTGGAAATTCTTACAAACAAATTAAATCTTATGCATCTACGTGGAACCACGAAAAGTTATCATCGGAGGAAGTTATACTGGCAGACGTTTTTTTCTTTTGGAAATTCTTACAAACAAAATAAATCTTATAAAACTACGTGGAACTACAAAAAAAGAAAAAAGAAAGAAAAAGTTCATTTGGGGATGTTCCTCGCTTCGCTCGCAAGGTATTGCGTAGAAGTCGAGTCCCTTCTGCTAAGCAACGTTGTGCAACGGGCGGCTCGGCTCGATCAAAAACGTCATATTAAACGCTTCCCTCGCAATTCCGCTCGCAATTTGACCTACTTTCCGTCACTTTTTTCGATATCCGACTTCGGATTCAGATTCGGCGGGATCAAAGCTGTATTTCGCCCGCGAAAACCGTTCCGAAAAACGTACCTTTATGGGGTATATTTTAATGGGAAAAAACCAAGTTTTTCGGCGGACTTTTCGAGAAAAGGGGTCCGTACTCTCGCATTTTTTTGACGCATTTCCCGAAACTTTTTTCGCGAGCCGATCGCGCCGTCGTCTTCCTCGTAGGAAAACCTACGAAACCCGTATTTTTCCGGAATTGTCAACGGCCGTTTAGAGGGGTAGAGGAAGCGGGGAAGTGGAAAAAGCGCACATTAACCGGAACTTCGACCCCCCTCCCGCCCTACGGCCCATGGTTCGGGTGGGATTAGAAAATTTTAAATTCGCTCGTTCCCACTTTTGGAAAATCCCAAGAAGATCCCCCCACTCGTAGATCCCCCCCACTCAGCCGTTTGGCCGTGCATAGCATGGACAGACAGACAGACGGAGTTTCATTCTTATAAATAACTAGCCGCTCCGGCTCGCTACGCTCGCCTCCACGTCCAGCGGGGGGGCAAGCCCCCCGGACCCCTCATTAAATTGCTCGCTTCGCTCGCAAAGTGTGGCATGTAAGGAATATTGCTCGCTTCGCTCGCAAAGTGTGGCATGTGAGGAATGTTGCTCGCTTCGCTCGCAAAGTGTGGCTGTATACATGCTATGAATTACAATTGAAACGTGTAGGGGATGTTGCTCGCTTCGCTCGCAAACGGTAGATCTCTAAGGGTAGTTTTAACTTCTGTAGGGGATGTTGCTCGCTCCGCTCGCTTGAGGAAGTTATACTGCCCACCCAACTTGGCAGACGTTTTTTTCTGTTGGAAATTCTTACAAACAAATTAAATCTTATAAAACTACGTGGAACCACGAAAATTTTATTAGGGGATGTTGCTCGCTTCGCTCGCAAGGTATACCTGTATATCCTTGAGGAAGTTATACTGCCCATCCAACTTGGCAGACGTTTTTTTCAGTCGGGAATTCTTACAAACAAATTAAATCTTATAAAACTACGTGGAACCACGAAAAGTTTATTCGGGGATGTTGCTCGCTTCGCTCACAAGGTATTGCTGTTTATTTGTAGGAAAAAATCCGAATTTATTCTGTTGAAATGGCTCTCGCTTCGCTCGCAAGGTACCTGCTCGCAACACCCAAACACCGAAACCTGTACCTGTGTTATCGAACCCCAAACACGTCTGTCTTCCTAGAGCCTTCTCGCGTCCACAGCACATATAATTTCTCATTTTAATAGCTTAGTCTCGCTTCCCCTCGCAATTTGACCGAGTTCTTGTCACTTTTTTCGATATCCGATTTCGGATTCAGATTCGGCGGGATCAAACCTTTATTTCGCCCGCGAAAACCGTTCCGAAAAACGTACCTTTATGGGGTATATTTTAATCGGAAAAAACGTAGTTTTTGTCGGACTTTTCGAGAAAACACGGTCCGTACTTTCGCATTTTTTTTACGCATTTCCCGATACTTTTTTCGCGATCCGATCGCGCCGTCGTCTTTCTCGTTTCAAAACCTACGAAACCGGTATTTTTCCGGAATTTTCGACGGCCGTTTAGAGGGGTTGGGGAAGCGGGGAAGTCCAAAAAGCGCACATTAATTATTACTTCGACCCCCCTCCCGCCCTACGGCCCATGGTTCGGGTGGGATTAGAAAATTTTAAATTCGCTTATACACCCTATCGGAAAATCCCAAGAAGATCCCCCCACTCGTAGATCCGGCCCACTCAGCCGTTTGGCCGTGCATAGACACGACAAACAGACAAACGGACGGAGTTTCATTCTTATTAATAGTATAGTTAGATATAGATAGAGATAGAGATTGTGACGGGCGGTCAGCTGCTGTTCGTCCTCATTCGGTCTCAAAACTGGACATCGCCTGGAAACAAGCTCTCGAATTTTTCTCGCCGTTGAGGCTACGGTTAACAAAACTATTCCTTTTATAACTCAGCAATCTGGAACACGAAAAACTGGGATTACGTTTCCGTTTAATTATACCTACGTTTCTCTAATTCCAGTCCATGTAATGAACTTAGGCCGCCCCAGAGGTTCAATGGGGACCTAAATCCACACTAAGATAGAGAGGGGTGTGACAGTACCATAAGAGATACAACTCGTACTAATAGCATATATGCTACGTTCGGAGAACATAATTTTCCGGTTCCCGGATCATCATCTAGCTCCAGCCTATTCAAGAACGTGAGAACAAACGCTTGGCGCCGAAGCGACGGACGCGCAAGCGCATTCTCTTGGATTTCGCGGGAACTGTCACACTCCCCCCCTTGAAAAACATACTTGATTGAAGAGCAAGTATGTAAACTAGGTGGAATTGTTTACTGGTTGAAAACTGATGCTCACTAATAAATAGCTGCATTGGCGATTGAGGATAATAAAATAGAAATTAAAACAGGATGGATTGTCAATGAATCTTCATTTGAAGTATTCATTAGGTGATTAACCTCCAATGAAAGATTGGAACAATGGGGAATAATATAACTTGCTCAACCAGGAGACTTACAGTAGGGAGCTGCCCACTTTGGGGACTTACGAAAATGGGAACTATGCCCTGGGGAAATAACTTGCTCATCTTTGGAGACTTACAGTGGAAGGTGCCCACTACGGGGACTTATGAAATAGGGAACGATGCCCTAGGTTTGGGAACAATGCCCTTGAAAATTAATTAAGTTAAATAGAAATAATATAAGGGGATAAATTGAGATTGAGATTAAGTTAAATAGAAATAATATAAGGGGATAAATTGAGAAATTAATAATCAAGAACCAATGAAAGTATTTATGTATCCAAGGGAGTATAATGGGTATTCTTTCTGGAAACCCGGGCCATGTTTTTTTTGTATCTCTTATGGTACTGGCACACCCCTCTCTATCTATGAGTGTGGATTTAGGCCCCCATTGCACCACAGGGTTGAACCACGCTCTGCTACCATGTAATGAACAGGCCGCCCCAGAGGTGCAATGGGGATCTAAATCCACATTCATAGATAGAGGGGTGTGACAGTACCATAAGAGATACAACTCGTACTAATAGCATATATGCTACGTTCGGAGAAGATAATTTTCCGGTTCCCAGATCATCATCTAGCCCCAGCCAGCTATTCAAGAACGTGAGAACAAACGCCTGGCGCCGAAGCGACGGAACTGTCACACACACTGCTGTTGTCATGGGCAACAAGAAAGAGCAAATTGGTAAGGTTGATGCCTCCGTGCTGCGCTCTACTTAATCTTCTCCTGTTCATGTTTCTCACGTACTGATTAGAAAAGTCGTTTTGCGATTCCCGGTCGTGTTGACGAAATTTTTTCCTTCAATACTAAGAACCCTTCTGGAGCGGGAACGGTTGGTAGTGCAATATTTAAGATAGTCAACAGACATTTAAACAAAATTAGATTTCTGAATTCTACGCATCTTAAACGTAAACCGATGAATTTGTAGGGGCGATGGGAGGAGGGGGGGGGGGGGGGGCAGTTTAACAGCTGACCACAATAGTTTCACACTGGCCTCGGTGCTTGTTTGTATAGCAAACTTAATAATTTTCTGTGTTTTGCGAACTAGTATGATTTCAGGGATTGAAAGTTACTTCTTTATTTGCATGACGACTCCAACTCACTCTTGTAGCAGTTTGGCGAACCAGCCAGTTTAGTGGGTAAAGTAGGGTAAACAGTAAACACGCAGAAACAACCCTTTAGTATGCCACCCATCAGATTTTCGGCGTGGGAATGATAAATGACGACACCAACTCACTCTTACAGCGATTTTGGGAACACAACAGTTTACTGAGTAAAGTAGAACGTTGTTTCTGTGTGTGCGCAGAATATTCAATAATCCCAGATTTGAGGTTCAATGCTGAATGACTCCAGGCAGTGAAGAACATACTTCCATGAAAAATCACAAATAACTGGTGGAATACAAACCTACAAGTTGGCTTCATTATAGACGTAGGTATTAGCTTAGAATGATAAACCACGCTCATGCTCTGCCCACAGACAACTCGTCGCCAATTCTATTCCGCGCGGCGAATCCAGAATCCGCCGCTAGAATCCGTATTAGCTCTGTCCCTCCAAGCTGAATACACCGCGCATATTTATTCAGAAGTTGACTTCGAGACTGAAATGCTAATAAACCCCGAACAATGAAAGTTGTTTTCACATTGTTAACCATTCCGGGGAAGGAGGGTTCACACACTTCCTTGCCAACAATAGAATCCGCCCGGAGGGGATAAAGAAAACCAACTTCTTTGACACTTTTCAGTATTATTTCAGAGTTTTTTCTCCTTCTTCAAGGTTTGGTTCTATTGTGAAGGCGAAGTTTTAAAGATTTACTTGGAAGTTTGAAGGAGTTATCTTCCTGGGTAACTTTATTTTTCGAACGACAAAGCTACTGAACAAAGGTGGAGTTACTCGGATTCGAGACAACGCATAATCGTCGAAGCAAGAATGTATTGGTTTGAATGGGCTACTTCAACTCAGCTTTTTAATATCAACTCACTACGATATAGAGAGAGAGCTTTCAAAAAGGTGCAATATGATGGGTAACTGACGACCTCAATTGGGAGAAAAGTGGTCTAGCGAAATTGGATATGCCCACACTCGACTACAAAGACCTCATAGCGCCATGGTAAGGCGACTTTACGCGTAATACTTACCTAAAGTTTAATCGCGAAAATCGCACTGCCAAAATTTTTTAGTTTATTTATTTATTTAT
Organism: Adelphocoris suturalis; assembly: GCA_030762985.1. Lineage (NCBI taxonomy): Eukaryota > Metazoa > Arthropoda > Insecta > Hemiptera > Miridae > Adelphocoris > Adelphocoris suturalis. Next base: position 48,810,933 of record CM061044.1, read on the forward strand.
GAAACATACGGGCTGAAGCCCAATTACAAGAGAAATGTTATAAATATAATAAAGGTACAGAAAAATTGATAAGCGAACGAAAAAGAATTACTGATAAAAAATAAAATAAGAAAATAAAACAAGGATTTCTAATTATAAAGAATCAAGTATTTTTTTTAAACGATAAAGGGAAACTGTGCTGATATCTATTTTCTCGGAGACAGAAGGAATATTGAAAATGCGTTGTGCTCTATGGAGTGGATTGTTAAGCAGGTAATTTGTGGTTGTGGTAGGAGTATAAAATAAGGTGGAGGTTCTAGTGCGATACAGGGGGGCATGAAAATTTAGAAGCTGAAGAAGTTCGGGACAATCAATTAAATTATGGATCAGCTTATAAATAAAAACACCATCAGCAGTTTTACGCCTAGCCTCGAGCGAAGTTATACCATTACCATTAAGAAAAGCCTGATAATTAAAATCTTCCCAACCTCCTCTTACATTCAGCATAGCGAGCGAACCTTTTCTGAACTTTTAGTTAAACAACATGTTAAGTAATGATAACTTTCGATCGTCAGAACTTTTATTCTTGACCAAAGAATTGGATTTGGCGCCTTTGAAAATCCCCGGCTGCTTATATCCAGCTGGAAACTCCAAAGGGTTTGGTAAAAAAGTGAATAAAAGAAAATTGATTAAAAAAAAAATCATTACCCTATGACGTCATTAGACTTTATTTACACCGCTGTTTATCATATCCCTTCCACATTGTATCTGTTTACAAATATCCCAGTGGGATCTTTAGGCTGATGGAATATAACGAAACCGATAATATGGCCCATTTTGTTTACCCACGGCAAAACAATAGTAAATTTCTATGAGATTTTATGAAATGATCAGGGCCTGCTTGGTAGGTTAGATAGCATAATGTTGGACGAATGAAGTTAACAATAAAACTTTGTTGCTATGATTCAATTCAGGATTGAATCCTTTTACAGCCCGAATTTAAAAGAAATTTAAAATTGTTTACCCGCAGAAATATAAGTGAACGATTTGAGATATGCTGATAAAACTGAGCTCTTTGCAAGTATTTACCAAGATTTAGAGACCAAAATTTATAATCTCAACACTTATGGGACTTATTTCGGTTTGAGGGTAAAAACATATTGTAAGACGAATTTCATGGTAGTCAGCAGTCAACAGGTGCAATGTTATAAAGCTAAATGGAATATTGATATAGGATATTTGATAGGGTGTCAAGGTATCTTGGAACTGTGGTAAATCGTAAATGGGATCCTTAGGAAGAAATCCGGAGCGGAGTTGCACGTGCCAGACATATTGGTCTCAGGCATCGATATTGCCGTGTGATAAGCACCTCGCATTTCGTATTTGAGAGCTATCGGTTGGTAAACTATAATGTGTGGTCAGTGCTCCTTGATGGAGTAGGGACCAGGAAACTTAAAGCTGACTCTGTGAACAAGTGGGTAGCATTTGGGATGTGGGTATTGCGCAGGATGTTTAAGGATGCTGTGCGAATAAGGTTCGCAATGAGGACGTACTCGTACCCTCCAGAGCAGGTAAAAGTGTGAGGTGTTCGGTGTCGTGAAACAGCAATTTCGGGACACATACTCCTTAGCCCAAGATATGTAAATCCTCGTCTCATATTAGAGGGGAAGATTGGAGAGAGGTAGAGAGTGGGCCAACAGCAGCTTGCCTGGTGAAATATCAGGGCTTGGACGGGAGTATCAATGAGTATGATTGAGGGATATCTGCATTTTTTTTTACTTTTTATTTATTTTTTATTTAATGGTTTAAGTCGCACCTCAACCAGAAGTTTCATCATTAGCGGCATTGAACAAGGCGTCTAAAGCGACAACCCAAGTGGCACGATTCTAAGGGGAGCTATGTTGGCACCATCACCAACACATTATGGTCCCCACTGGCAAATCGGAGGAGAGGGTACAATGGAGTTTAACCCTAAAGATAAAAAATAAATAAAATAAAAACGCCAAAAATAAAATAATAGGTAAAAACTAAGACTAGACGAAGAATAGGCTTATAACTAAATACATGTTATCATAAATGATATAATCAGCAGAGTGAAATAAAACTATGACTAGACTGTACATAAATATATCACAGATCATATCATAGATCAGAAATCACAGTTCGCAGTAGAGCAGCTCTCAGGTACAACAACAGGGATTGTGTCTGGTCGAAATAAAACGTCAACACACTGAATGGGCCGATGCTGGACTCGGAGTCCTCCAGAAGTGGCGGATGGACATATTTATCACCCCCACACATCCCACACTCAACGCGCTTCTGCGCTGCAGGTGTCTGTGAGTAAGACGGGTATGGCCAGCAGCAACCTGGTTGACCACCATTCGGCCCACGAAAAACAAATAACGTTTTGGTATCTTTGGATTTGTAATAGTAAGTTCTTCTATCCACCTGATCGAATCCCAACCTCATTTGACGTGCAGAGTAGTTCCGCGTATCAGGGTTTTTCCTTATTTACATTCGGAGGCGTTTACTATAGCCTAAATGTGGATCCGGAACTTAGCGAACATTTTGCAAAAACCAGCATCAAAATCGGTTAAGCTCTTTGGCTGTGAATCTACTCTAGACGGAGACAGACATACTTTCAACTTTTATATAGGAGTATAAAAATGATGAAATCACGTAATATTCACTGGCGTTCTGATAAAATATCGCAAGTTAGAAAGTTAAAAGATACGCAATTCGGTAATGAAATTTACCATATCTAGATAAGACGTAGATTAGAAAATAACTGAATATTAAGGGTATGTACGCTAACTTGCGAGGCAACTCAAAAAACAAAATGTATTTAATATTGAAGAAAATTTCTTATAAAATTATGTAATATAAAATAGATTCCTTTAACACCGATTATCATTCTAGAGGCCGACCTATACTAGACTACGTGAGTATTCGTGTAGAAACCTATAGGTTATTTAAATATATAATTTTCTCCAACTCTAATAGCTTCCAGTTACCCGTTTCTTGTTAAGCCCCTAAAAAATGTCATTAACGTTGGCCCGTGATGAGGGTTCCAACTTCTTGTTTGAAATACCAACTTCTGGAGAGGGTTGGTAATGACCTCGGTGGCGTCCGACAGTAGTTACGTACCCTACTTTCCTAACCTACTGTTACTCTGACCCTGTTCTACCTGCTGTTGGCTCACGTCACAGTAACAGATGAACGATCGTCGACGATAAGTTTTGACCTTCTCTTATATCCACATCTCGGGTTAACAACAGTTGACGCTTCAAATCTGTTGTCACATTTTCCCTTTTTTTCTTGTTTTAACTCTTATCTGATCTGACTCACCTGTCCAATGCCGTCCTTCACTGACCTTTGCTAACGGCCTTGAACGACGGCAGGCGCCTGACGTCAATATTGTGTTTAGCTGTAACACATTCACTACGAAGCACATTTAGTCCCAGTACCATTCTACGATTTGTATATTACTTTTTAAACAAAAAACATTAGTGTGTGTGTGTGTGTGTGTGGTGTAACTGTATAATCAGCTCTGCGACATCAACCGCAAACATTTCTTGAGGTCCCGTTGTTCCAGCGTTTATTCAGTTGTTCCAAGTTATTGCGGTTACGTCATAAGCATCAATCGAACATATTCCATTTACATAACAATTGTAACGTAATAGGTCATTCTCAGAAATGTATTTACATAGAATCCTTGAGTTATCGATAAGTCTGTCAGAGTATGCTTCTATTAGAGAGTTCCAAGAGAGACGCAGAAAGGAAGTTAAGAGCCTTATCATCGAATAAAACTTACTCCCACTGATGTTGGTGTGTGGTACGTTTGCACCATAGAAAGGTTAGGCTTTAAGCATGGTGAAACAACGTCAATACAAGTGTTTTGTATCAACCCCAAAAGCAGGGGCGAACGCAGGATTTTATTTTGAGGGAGATATAAGTTTATCTGGCTCCAGGAAATACTGGGGAAATGTTTTTCAATTGAACAGTTGGAAATATAATAGAGTAGGTATAAATCATTGACACTGTTCTTCTACCGGAAACAATTTATGTTACCCTTCATTAAACATTTTGAGTGGTTTTGAAGTTTAATACACCAGGAATTTTTATTCCATCTCCTCAATACAAATATTAAATTAATAACTGTATTTACCTCTGACAAACAATACAATTCAATTTTCATTTTTTACAATTCAAGTTTTTATTAGAAATTAAGGAAATTGGTATAATTATTCATGATTTATATTTATTTATCCCCCCACCCCCTTGCGTTCGCCACTGCCCACAAGCAGTAGTGAAGGGCCATCGACCAGGTTAGCGTTCATACTCTCGTCAAAAATCACAATTAAGTGCAGCACGCAATCAATAATTTAACCTCCCTCCCCACATTAGATTAGAAAATGGGAAGGTGATAAGGGACATAAAAGAGTAGCATCGGAGTGAATTATCAGAAGTTATGCACCACCTACTGAATGTATAAATGACATTAATTTATAAAAATCATTTGAATTTGGAACGAGTGGAGGCGTGGCGGGGTAATGATTTCAAAATCGTTTGGTTGAGGAGGAAGCAGCGTAGAAAACAGCAATCGCACTTCCATCTTATTTATAGTGGACGCTATCACCTTAATTTTCAAGGAGGACCTTTGATATGAATGGAAAAGTTTCATGATCTGGTGAGTTCGTAGTGGTTTCCTGAATAAATACGAGAGGCGGCCTTGTTTACTCGTAGACCTTTATGTAATACCTGGACCGCTCACTACCGTTTGCTATGTGTAGGGTTTTGTGGTACTAGTGTTTTTAGGATTCTACAGGCCCCTCGGCAAGAATCGTGAATTTTCGGAAATCCGCTTAGGCAGTGGTAGGCAAGAACCACTGTTAGTTCAATTGCTTTAGGGGCTATAACTATTCCTATTAAGATCATAATTAATAGAAAAGCCTGAAACATTTCTATCTTTCTTCTGTATAAAAAAAGAATTATTTTCTAAACAGTTCACGTTTTATTCGTATTGATGCAGTATAATTTCATAAAGCCCTATCCATTAGATTTTATTTTCTGGTAAGTACATTTCATGATGAATAATCGTAGAAAGGTATACTATTTACAGTTTTTTAGTATAAGTCTGATTCAATTGGTTATAAATCAGAATAACCACTTTTTGAGACTTTCATAAAAGTTGTGCTGAGACTTTCTGTACTGAGAAATTTCTGCGTTTTTGCGTTTTTAAAAATATTTCAAAATTACACAAATATATAGTTTTGTTTCCGATCTTATAAGGAACAACTTTACATGGCTGTTTTGTCATATTATGGTCCCTCAAGGAAGTTAATGATGCAAATGTATACAAAACTCTGATTTCAAAGGTGGTCTCCTTCATTTAGGTAATTATAAGGAAAAACCTTTATATTATCACTTATTTATTGCATTAAGCAAAAACACAAAGCTTTTCAGCTAAATTTTAGCCATCTTCAGGCATAACTAAACATAGGAGAGAAGCTACTAACTGGAAACCTTATATAGCATTTACAAGTCAAATTAACCTTTTTACAAGTCAATTTAACCTTTTTACAAGTCAAATTAACCTTTTTACAAATCAAAATAACCCTTTTACAAATCAAAATAACCTTTTTACAAATCAAAATAACCTTTTTACAAATCAAAATAACCCTCCTTGAGCAATGAGCAAAAATCGTTGAAGGGCAAAGAAAAGAAACTGAATACATTGAATACGACAAAGTAGGTGTAATAATAAATAATTTATGGAGGTTTCCAGTTAGTAGCAGTTAGTAGCTGAACTTGAAGTCGAGCCTCCGAAATTCTGATCCCTCTTTCTGGGCACAAAGCCAGCGGTCCAGGTATTATGGATCTATGAGTTTATCCACCAATTGCCTGTCTGTTGTCCAGTAGGTCCTGGCCTTTCGGCCGATCCATTCTATTCGAAACTCGCTTGCGTAAATGTACGAATCCGTGATAAAACTGGGAATGTAACAGAACTAATGTAAACAGCTCAAGAGAGATTTTGTAGCTGTAGAACATACCTACCTAACACTTCGCTTGACAATATGACAATTCAAGTGCCCATTGCGGAAGTAACTGAGAGTAAAAAAATAATCTCGGTGCAGATTTCAGATAGTATGTTACAGGTAGGTACTTATACCTATACATGTAGGCTACCTACTTACTTCTACTATGAAAGCTTAGAAATATCTGTCATGAAGTTCGGTTTTTCAAAAGCTCAAAAAAAAAAAAAAAAAGATTTTTTTGATACTATATTTTTTAATCTAGTATAGAGTATTTCTTCCAAAAATACAGTATGATCGTATAAATTATAGAACTTCTTGACTTCGATTCGGAATGTGAAGCAAGCCCACGTGTCTTCATTGGAAACTCCCGTAGTACAACAATGCCTTAAGTAGTGGCAAATGTTTACAAACGAGCCTCTCATACTTTTTTTCGTTATTTCATTAATAATGGAAGGCTTTCATGGAGTGCAAGCCCAGATGCCACACAAATCTTGCCCACAAGTCTTATCCCACGTTTCAGGGTAGGAAATGTGCACCAACTTTTTTCATCTCAGAAAACTACTTAACAGGTCGTTTGCCCATTGCGATCCTTCGTACTCCGCGTAAAATAACCTCTTACTACATGTTCGGGCAAAAAATGAAAAACTTAGCAAAAAATAACCGAACTTTTGAACTTCTTGAAGGATTCTATAATCTAAATCTTAGTTTCCCACAAAGTAAACCTGAGCAAGGCTTATTTGAGGTCTTAATAACACTCATTATTGTCACTCTCATTATTGTCATTCATGTTTACATTTACTAGTAGGTCCAATAGCAGACAATAGCATATCTATGTTGCATCAGTTCCAGCATTTATTTCAGCATTTCACTCGTAAAAAATAGCTCATTTTTTTCTCGAAAATTCGCTAAAAGACTCCTTGGATAAATTTCGGCTCTCACTTCACTAATATGGCATTAGAAAAAGTTAATGACCTCACAACAATTACTAACCTGGTAACAACCAGTAATGGAGCGGCGCAACAGTCAGACTGATAATCCAGAATGACAAGAACTGATAAAAATTGTCATAATACCATAATTTTTCCTGCCAAGCTTGGGAAAATGCATGGATCCTGGAAACTTTCCCCTATTCATCCTCTTGGAGAAAAAATAGCAGTAATTAGTGCTTAAGCCATTTCAAATCTGTCAAAGGGATTTGAACTTGAAAACGTCACTGTACAATTTCTACCCCGGTTTTTCAGTGGATGGTTGTTGAATATCAGGCAGTTTGGGTTCTACCGACATACAGATGTTCAGTTAATACTTTAGTAAATAAATTAACATAACGTTAATAGTTGAGTAATAATGTGCAGCTTTTTTCTGACGAGTAAAAGTGAATGATGCAGACGAATTGGCAGTTTATAGTTGGAAACTTTTCAGTCACAAAAACATTCAACTGAGTCAATTACGGACTAAAATATAATCTTGCTGGTTTGTAGTTCGTGCGCCGCTTATTTCGGTAATAATGACGATAAACCTTACTGAGTCTTGGAGTAGGTTACGTAGCGAAGTACGTCACACACTCAAGCGTCACAAAGGGCGATCAATTGACGACGAACGTCATGACGGACAGTTCGGTAGAAAATGCGTCATGTTTGCGATATTGGCGCTTACATCAGTACGGTCCTACGGCTCGTTAACGAGTCATATTAGCGATGGGACAACAATACCTTTGTTGTCGTACAGAGAAAATCCCTCATTACAGTAACGTCGAAAAACGCTTGCCTAGTTGGATAGGCAGTATTCCGCACTAACTGTAAAGTGAACAACAACGTTGTACATAGCTGTTGTACGTTTTTGGCCTAGGCTGAGTGTTCTGAGTTGTCCCTCCTTGGTGTCTTCATTCCCTAGAATGTGTGCCACTCATCATTGAACTGTACCCAAACCTAATGTTACAAACCTCAGGGTTCGATCCCGGAACAAATTTCTGATCAACTCCGTGTTCCAAGCGGACGATCTAATTACTTGTTTACGAAGATTCGTGCTTCCTGCGGACACCTGTGTGTGACAACAATGACACCATACTCTAAGAAGACCGCGGGTTCTGTTCTTCTATCAATCCCTACTACTGAGTGAGGTCTGAATGCAAGTTCATGAAAAATGGAATTTTCGTCTGGTGTTTAAGGGAGCTGAATCCGAATCCGAGGTCAAAAATTCAAAATTCCAACCCATCGGAATACTCCTAATAGAAGAAACTAAGCTTTTTGTTAAAAATCCTGTCTTTTTTAAATGACCCTCTAAAAAACAAAAAAATAATAATAATAAAATTCTGACACCTGGAACGCGGTATATTCCAAGTAAACACGGTATATTCCAAGTAAACACGGTATATTTCAGGTACCGCAGTTCAAAGGTGCCACTGTGCAGTATATAAAGAATTCCTTGTTCAGAAATAAGTCCGCCTAACCGCCTAACTTAAGACAGGCGGAATAACTTGAGACAGCTGATATTCCACATAGTTTTCGCTCAAGCCAATCAATGGAGGTGAAGCGAGTAAAATATATATCTCTATGATAAGACCACTCTGGCATTATGCAGGTGGATTGTGGGGCTCTGCTGCCAACTTCCACATGAAGGTGCAAACCGAAAAATACAGAGCCCTTAGGCTCATCACCAACGCTCATTGGTACGTGCGCGATGCTGTGCTGCTCAATGATGTGGGAATGAAAGAAGTATTGCACGTCATTAGAAAAAATTACTTCCAGCTTCACCCCTCCATAACAGATCATCCAAACAGCTAATGCCGCCAAATTGCAGATCGTAACCTCCCAACACTAGAAAGCTGTCGTCTGAAAAGAAAAAGACGGCAAGACAACTTGGTGCAATGAACTTTTTTGACACTGACGTTACAAGGCGCCCAGTGGGCTTTTACTGAAAACAAGTGCCAGGTCATACGTATACTTGGCTCTTTCCTTGGGCGCAACTGTAATGTTATTTTTCAACATTAAAGTTACTGAATTTAAGAAAAAAAAGTCTTCACACAGAACCAAACTTTTGTGGCTGCAGTAAATGTATGAATTCATTTAGAAAGAAAAGTCAAGAAGTATAATGCAAAGAAGTAAAAAAGTAGAAGCAAGTAGGTGTATGCATAATAGCGTACAGTCTTCACGACCAAACTATGTTACGTCAAATCCTGGAATATTTTGCTCAAAACCAGCCAACGCACAATGCTGACAATGATTCCTTCCTCCGAATTCGCTATAAATACAACAATCCGACGATCTTACGTCAGACGGTAACGCATCCGTAACACATCGTGTTTCATCGGCTATTTCGGGTATGGATATTACCTACCACTTTGTTCGAGAGAGGCGTGGGTGGCTTTCCAATGCGGGGGCGTATGTACTCTACTCATTTTCCACATCCCCTAACCAAGAAGCGTGGGTGGTACCTACCTCTACTTTCCTTGCGCTTATTATTGAATCATCTGACCGGGGGGTTGGAGTTGGAATCGCGTGGGCCGAATGTACGGGCGCTGCCTTCGTTTTGAGGCTATTTTCAGCGCGGGCCGTGGGCGGATGACCGGAGGGATTAGGGAAACGGTAGCGTGTGAAAGGCGGAGGGTAAGCCGCACCAGAATCCATTACTTAATTGGTAGTTTTGAAAGTTTGAAAACTCCTGAAATTTGACGGGACTAATTTTAAAATATTTCAATGTCCGTTGAACCTTCTCCAAAAACGTCCATATTTCTAGATCAATGATATAGGTGGAACCCCGGTAAACCGTGCACTGGACAAACCGGAATCCAATGTAGTCCAAGCAGGCCATGGAGGATGTTACGAACCCGCAACAATAAAACTATAAGTACTATGTGGATGGAATTCTAGAAAAAAATTTCCACAAACAGAATTACTTCAAATTCGCAAGAAACATTGATACTAACAATCTAAAACCACAGCAAAAGGGTTAAATATATGAATTTAAAAATCAATATAATAACAATAAATTGAAAATTTCAGGAAATCGGATCGACCACCCGATACACGGACGAGCACGAATACTGCATTTGATGCGGAAGCCTCGAAACCCTCGCTTTCCTACCTGCACAGCAATGCGAATACTACGGGGGAATACTGCGAACCACGGGAGCGAAGGAAGTAGATAAGGTGTATAAGTGAATATGGATAAGGCTGCAATAATAGGTATGTAAGGCTGCAAGAAAAGCTACAAGAGATCATCCGACGGTAATAATATTATTATATTTGGCTTAACATTATTTTAATTGGTACTAACTTCTTGAGACTCGTTTAGCTACATTATACAACATTGCTAACCACGTATCCTCAATCGGAAACTCCAAATGAGGAAAAATAATAAGGCCTTCCTGCGAGGGATTTCCCGCAACTGGACGTACACTCGCAAGCATCAGCCCAACAATCGACGGGGACTGGCACTCTTTGTAGGGACTTAGCCTGAGCATTTACATGCATTTGCACGTGTTTGGGTATGTAATTTCGTTTTAAAAATTTAGTTGTTTCATAAAATTTTGTTCGGGAAAACTTTTTTCACATTTGAAGATATTTTTCCGGGGATTGCCAGTTGGGGAAATGTAGATCCATGTAGATAAACAAAGATCAAATCAAAAAATGGTACTGGTGGTGGATGGGCATGGTGATGTCAATCTCAAATGGTAGCGCAAATACTTCGGAATTTCGAACAAAAATATCCTCTTTGCAATCGTTAAAACTCTTAGTTATTATGTTTCCGTTTCGCTTCCGAGTCTACCTATAAGTAGCGGAAGTACCTATTCATTAACTTTCGAGATGGGGAAAAAAGAAAAAAAAGAAGTGTTTTCTAATCAAAATTCACACTTGCGTTTTACTTCTTAGAACAACTAAGTACTGTTTCGTGTCTGTATGTCTATTCTTCGTATGTGTGCAAATCCTTGAAACACCAATAACTTCTATAGTTTACGTTAGATTTTGATGACATTTTTAATTGGGATCGTACGGGTTACGTTGTAGATGGTCCCCTATCAGTTTCATTACGCTGAAATCAATACTTCACTCTGCATGTACGTACAAACGTAAAATCCATTAAGCATCATTTTATCATGGTCCGATCTCGATCAAAACAGGAAGAAGACTTCTTAATCTCCCCATATCAATTTCAGCACGATCGTATCATCAGTAGTAGCTGACCATGTGCAAATGTGAAATCCTTGAATCAAGTATCACTTCTACAGTAAGTTTCCATTCGATTTGGATGACATTTTCTGGGAATGTGTGGGCTACTACGAAGGATGGTCCTTTATCAATTTCATGACTTGGCAAACAGAAATATTTCACTGTGCATGTGTAAACGTACATCAATCGTTTTTCCCCATGACCTATTCGACCCATCACGCTCAAATTTGAAGCGTTCCTAGTTGGGAAATGTTGATGTGATTTTTACTTCACATTAGTTCTTCACGATCATATCATTGGTAGCTACTTCACATGCGCGAAATTCCAATTCTTGCAACAAGCAGATTTCTACAGTTTTTATTTTAATTCAATCAACTTTCTGGTATATAATGGTTTATCTTTCAAGATTGTTTGAAACATTTTAATAATCTATATATTCACGTAACGTGTACGAGGAAGCTTTGTGCTACACCAAACTTGGCAGACCTTTTTAAACTTTATACTGTTCAAAGACCATTACTCCCTCAAATTACAGTGTAAAATTAAAAATAAGTACACCGCTCGTATGGGTGTTAAATTTCCGGTCAGAATAAGAATGTAACGTACATTTTAAGAACAATCAACAAGCAAACAACTGGACTAACAACAAAAAGCCCCAAAAAAGTAAAAAAATTAATTTTTTCTCTGCTAAAACAACAAAATTTTGGGGATGCCACTTTCACCAGAAACTGCTACAGAATCACGGCTTTTCAGCAGAGAAGAAAGATACATTTTCATTTTCTAAACATATTTACGGGACAAGCTCATTTGCATAAGTGTATTACTACTGGTACTACTAAATACTAATTACTACTAAGGGTATTATTTTAGTACAAAATAGGGAATTTTTCAAGAAAATCAAGGGTAATAGCGTAGATACTAGATGACTCTACTCGCGCTGCCTATAATATGTGAAGTTATTGTTTTTCTAGTAATTTTTCATGATGACTCAAATTACGATACTACAAATTAAATTTTGATGACAGAGAGGATAAAAAAAGGAGAAAGAAATCTTGAGAAAAATTGAGTATTTCTGGGAACGCTACAACTCACAATTTCGTGAAAAATTCTGTTTTTGCAATACTTCTTATTGTCTTCACTAATTAGTACATTAAAATTACTATCAACCATACCGTGAGAGCTGTGACTCTAGAACAGTTCTATTAATAGTGGAACCCCCTTCATATTTTGTTGCACTTCGGTAGCTTCAGCTATGATATGAGAAGGAATATTGAACTTTATAAAATTATAAGACGTTTTGTTTTTACTCCAATTGCAGGTCGGAGTGTTTTAGGGCCGGTTTATCAATTATCTACATTATCTACAGGATAGCTATACCGAGTATAGCACTATACTTCAGATAAAGAATGTGAGTCGTTTATCAATACCGAAATACCTAGCGGATAAAATTATCCCTCAGATAAATTTTGTCTGGCAGATAGCGCCGTTAGCATCCTCATTGGTGTCCGCAGGTGACAAAATAAAGGCGATTTACACATGGAGCTACCACAGAGTAGAATAGGAGTTACATTTTCATCATGGATCGGCTATTAGAAAAACCATCTGACGTCCACAAAACAACAGTGTCATCATCGACAGTATTAGCTGGGCAAATAAAGACACCACCACATTTTTGCTATTTGCTTGATTTCTAAAGAGAGAAATACGTGCACGAGTTGCGATCTTGCAACCTGAATCATTATGAATGAATTAGTGTGATCAGTAAGTTGTGGACTCAATTTCATCTTCGATCTGTGTTATAAAGTAAAAAACGGTATCTTTGTCCAACCGAAACCTCAATAAAATACGCACTCGTCTCATTTTATTAGGTGATCTACACTTCTTTTCCATTCAACGAATTATGCTACGATAGAATCTTCGCCGTTGCTGCTGTTTGAAGACAAATTACCAAATATATCCATTGGAAGGTACAAAAATAAAGACAATCAAACTTGATTCAAATAAGATTTTTGTAAATAAATAAACTTGTTTGAGGTTAGAAAGCTCAAGATATCTCATTAACCTCCAGTTATAATAGTTATACAGCCGTCCAGGGACCAGATAAATTAAAACGCCAGATAAGGTTTAACTAGGGATTGATAAACACCCCATATCGTGTTATCTGGAGGATAACGCTATACCTTAGATAAATCCCCCTTATCCATTGGATAAAAGTGATTGATAAACCGGCCCTTAGTCGTAGAAATTGAAGGAGAAAACAAAAATTTTGGGGGATAAATTGATGTGACCTCTTTTTACAGTTAGCTGTTTAATTATCTTCGTAGATAAACAAAACTGATTGCTGTTCAGATATTTTCGGGAAAGTAGCTACCGAAATTTCTCTACCGACAGAATCTGGTTCCATTTTCAAGGACAATTCGATGAAAAGATCAGTTGGGGTCACTTCTTACAACTGGATTTGAAAGACGACATCTACCTATCAGGCACAATAACAGAACAGGTTGGGAAGAAGCGCATTATTCCGACAGATTTCCGCCTGAGGGCAACTCCCACGCATGCGGGGGTGAGATACCGCTTCGGGGTGTAAACGAACGTCTGGCTTGTACGAGTATTTTCACAAAACCGACGTCACCTCTTTAAACGACACGATAGATACCGTCGGCGTAGGGGGCGGACTTGTATGAAAAACACTGCTTTCATGTCGCATATTATAGAGTTAAACGTTCAGAATATATGAAAACTCGTATTCGGCTTGCGTAGAGTTTCATTTATGTATTATAGTTTTTTTTTTAATTATTATTTTATTTTGGCATTACAATTATGTTCACAGCCATGTGGTTAATATACATATGTAGTTACATTATATTTTCATGTTAGAATTTCTTTAAAAATTGTACAATTCTCTGTAAATTAATAAATTCTTTGATGCTGGGATAAAGTTGTAATTTAAAATAATTGAGGTTCTTTTTGACACTGCACTGAAAAAGTTTGCTCTATCCCCGTCTTGCGTCGCACATTCCATTATTAAGTGTTCAAGGGTTTCATTTGGATGCCGACATGGAATTTGCGAACAAATATTGTTCGCAAATTCCGTAGTCAAACGTTAATCTGCATATTGTTCTTCCGAGACTTTTATCAACTGGTTTCTTGAAGAACCATGGTATTTGCGGTGGGAAGTGTTGGATTTGTTTGTAGAACCGGGCATTGTGTGACTGAATACATATATACAGTTGGCTCCATTTCTCTCTATATTTTTTCTCAATTAATGGTTTCAGTTCCTGTCATGATCGGGGTATTCAATATTCTTCCTGTTGTCGCTCCTTGTTTGGCTAATTGAAAGTTATTGGAAATAGTTTTGAATAATAACACTGAAAGTTATGACACAAATGGTCATCATTCCTATGGTAGCTACCTAGCCCTTCACGCGATGTATGGGTACAGGGTCCGGTAGTGAAGTAGCGCGACTCCAAACACCATTCTAAAAGTTATAACCAATAAATTTTCAATTTAAAACACAAGAAAGAGAGCACTTGAGTGGAAATTAATGATAGACAACAACAAAATGATTTTTTGAATACTGTTTCTGTTAAATGGCGTCAATTATTAGCAACTTTTTGTTTTAGGCGAAGTGCAAAGTTACCTATGACGGTCTGTAATGTATCCAATGAAATAGAAGGCAATTTTTCGACAGATGTCTATATTCCATGGCCTGCTCGTTCGTCTTGACGGCACCAGATTTCTTTCTGTGGGTTTACTTAAAATTGAAAGTTTCTCAAATTAACCCAACAAGGACGTTGAAAGACCTGAAGGAAACGAATTCAGCGAGAAATTGCAGCTATTTCATTTGAAACCTTTACAGACCGTCATGGGTAACTTTGCACTTCGCCAAAAACAATGTGTAGGTAGGGATGAGTTCGTTGGCCAGCATGTTTTCAGCACATTAAATTGGTCAAATTTCAAAAAATGTGCTCAAAAATCGCTCAAAATTGTTTAAAATTGCTAAAAATCGTTTAATTTATATTTTCAAGCAGAATTTGAGTCAAAAGAAGTTAATCAACGATGAAGTAGAACATAAAAAAGAATGAAGTTCAAATTTATGCTGAAAAATTTACTTAAATTTGATCAATATTTGCCAAAAAATAGACAAAACATCAAAAAAGCTAAAAAAAAATCCAAAATCTTTTTGAATTGCAAAATATTATTCAGAACGAGTTTTTGCCTTTATGTTGATAGTTAACAATTTCTTTTTACACTAAGTGCTCAAAGTTTCAAAACAATTTAACTTAAAATAATAGGATAATTTACGAAAATTCGCTCATACGATCATGCTGCATTACTGGAACTTTTTAAATTGGATATATATTGAATAAAACTTTTAGAATGGTGTTTTGAAATCGTGCCACTTCACTGCTGGACCCTGTACATGTACATGAAGTGATGAACGAGTGAAGCGAGCGGGCACAGCTTTCTCATGTACCTATATAAGTACAAACTTCGTTCGTATTGAACCCAAGATGCTGAATTTCGGAATGAGAGCCTCCCTGGACGTTGTAGAGTATAATTTCAACTTGTATTGATGAACCATTCCAATAAGCTGGATGAGCTCTGAAGTCAATTTTGTGCCTGTTCTACTTAGGATAACTGAATTTTGAACGGGCCTTTCTGGGTGTGGTAGAGTATAAATACAACTTGTGAAACCACTTCAATCAGCTCAGTGAGTTCTGAAGGTGATTTCGTTCCTATTGAACTTAAGACGCTGAAATTTGGATCGGAGCCTCTGGAGGATGTGATAGAGTTTTATACATTGTAGAAGTAGTATAATATTGTAGGAAGTATTTTTCCTGCCAGTACTGACACCATTGTTCAGAAACACATGGGTAAATGGTTTTACAATATAATCTACATGTAGCTCACATAGCATTCAGATCACATTTGGAACATTTAGCAAGTACGAAATAAAAATTTTCCCAGGGATTGAAGTATAATTATTTGAATTCTTCTACTCAAGGTGAGTAGACATTGAGTTACGACATCATCCTGTGTAGTCTGTATCATTTGAGCTGCAAGTCTTTTAGAATCTGCTTTCCTTTTCAGAGCTGTTAGCAACTTGCTGTTGCATAGAAACGAGTTTTTCCATCTCATATTTTACTGCCGTGTTACGGAATAGTGAAAGATAATATGCAGGGCCTGATACATCTTCCTGAGCGTCTCTCGTTGACAGATTTCGTCTAAACACTTCCTCGGCTCCCCAAACTGCTCCGTTTCGAGCCAGATGTCGCCTCCTCAATTCCGCTCAAACTCTCATCAAAACACCGCGAGCTTATCTGGGAGAAGTTACGCAATTACTCGCTGTTAACCCTTCCACCGGCATCCGCGTCCTGGTCGGAACCCCCATTATTTCCGCGCCGGTCGTGACGTCACCGAACCGGTTCCTCTACCGACGCGAGTCGTGGGAGTAGTCAACAGATCCGACGCGCCTTTCAGACCCTCCTTGTTCAACGGAAGTGCATGTGAACGGATACCGGTCCCCTCTTCGTCCTTCACACTCGGCCGACAAGGAGCGAGAAACAGAAAGACGTAGTGCGCTCGAGGGGCTAATAGGAACTACGAGTTATTACACAACGGTATATTATTCCAATACTATTTGAGGGAATGAGTCTAGGGAAAGGCGGTAACTCATTATAGTTTTATTGATATCCAAGTACTTTCGCCTTAGCAGGCCTCTGCAGAGATCTAAAATATATTAAACAAGAATATCTTGCTCTAAGGGTTTATCAATAACAGATAAAGTACAGGCAAACTCTAGGCAACTAGCGGCCTCGGGTAGCTTCTCGCTGGCTGTTTATCAACTCACATTTACCTGCAAGATACCGCTATCTGCTTGGTATCCTTACCTGATACTCATCTCCCTCAGTTAGCGATTTATCCTGGAGGTAAGTTGTGTTTAACGTGTGGAAAATGCACCAGGTACTTACGAAGTTTAAGTTTCAAGAAGAAAATATGTATTAAACATTCCCACGGACGAGGTTATCTGACAAAGTTTATTGATAAACGCCCAATCAAATTTGTTCGATAGGTTGAGGTTAACTCGAGGTATCTACCTGAGGTTTGCCTGGTCTACCTGGAAATTATCACTGTAATTGATAAACGGGCCATTAGTCTAGCTTCTTATTACGTTTGTATTACAAATATTTGACTAGGGTTTTGGCTAATATGGTAGGTACTTACAGGTAAGGTGTTTAGATTTGTGTCAATCAGGGGACAACAAAAAGATTTAAAACTTCTAGACGAACAATTCGTACCACCATTTAAGAAATCAATAATACCTACGAATAACATCAATATTAATTCACCAAAAGTATAATCCTGAATCTATATATCATAACTATACATCATACATCTACCATACCTACCAATATCATACCTTTAGTATACAACATACATCATATATACATCATGTGAAGTAGACATGCAATAATGTCAACCTACTCACCAAAACACAACTTCAATTACTCCCCATAAGCACAATGTCTGTACTCACCACCTAAGCAAAACACGACATAGAAGAAGGGACATCTTTCCTCTCTTTTCAAGCCCAGGCTAATCATTAGTTTGTTCTTCACAAGAAGTACTCTTTTTATAATATAAAATTGATTTTTTTTGCTTCCAATATATAATCATGTATTATATAAATCATCTCTCAACACCTCAAACTTCTACCTCTTTCAACCAGGCAATAATTTTACCCCATCGAATCAACAAACACTGAAGAGTTGAAACCAAGTTTACCTGACCATTATAGCTCAGACGTATTGCATCTCAAATAATACTCCAGAACTTTAATAGGATAATATTATTTATTACAGACTCGACCTTACATGGCACAACAATAACGTTAATCCCCTGATAGACACAAATCTCAACACTTTACCTGTAAGTTCCTACTATATAAGCCACAACCCATATCAAATATTTGTAATACAAACGTAATAAGAAGCTAGACTAAGAGCAAGATATTCTTGTTTATATATTTTAGATCCCTGAAGAGGCCTGCTAAGGGGAAAGTACATGGATGTCAATAAAACTACAATGAGTTACCGCCTATCCCAAGACTCATTCCCTCAAACCCCCCTACCATTGATAATGAAAGGCAATACACCGATCATATTGCACTATTTATATTGTGTTCTGAAATCAAGGTCAGGCCAAAAGTTTAGTATACTGTTATACATCAGCTGACTAAAAGGACTAAAAAACATTCATGGACTAAAAGACCACCTGGCATGGGAGTCAGAATTTCAAGGACTATTTTATACTACTTTCTCTAATGGGTGAAGTTGACCACGTACTTCATTAACTTCCGTTGTCTTTATTAAAAGGCGTTTTCAAAACATCGACGCGAGTGATTTTTTGCCACAAAACATTTAGGATTACACGTGCATTTATGTCTTATAAGGCCATAAGTAAGTTTAACCTTTTTTATAAAGACTTTCTAGTACCCTTAGCGTTCTTAGTACTAAACGCTCAACGAGCTCAACTAGGTCCTGTAGTTATGAGTCAGTATTTGTAAGCAAAACACACATTCTCACTTCACGGAAAAACTCTGGAATATCTCAATTAATTTCGCAGAATCATTTCTACCTAATATAATTACGAATGTTTTTCCAGCAGTAAAGGAAATACATTTTATGTACAAAGTCTGACGCAACATCGATTCATAGCGATAGAACCAACATTGACGAGAAAGGCATCGAGTTCAAGTGTACCTACCTATCATCAGCAATAGTTAAACAATCTACAGACATTAGTTGCTTTAACTTTGTTGTCACCAACTAACAAGCATTTGAATGCATCAATATGCAATTCGAGCCCTCTTTCTGCACAGAAATTGTTAGCTATAATTTCTCATTTACGGCCAAAAAGATTTTCGTAAATAATTATACCAACTTTCAGACTTTTAAATATTTTGTAGTTTTAATCGATTCTTCAATACATTTTATACACCAACATTTTAATGAAATCTTTGTAAGTTTATCAGCACGATTTCGTGTACGAATTTTTCAATCTTCTAGCTCGTAGGTGATAAACGTTTTTAAGCAGCGTTCGGGTAAAATATATAAATTTAATAACTCTCATCAGTTTTCCCATCTATAGCGGTTTTTAGCGAATTTTTGAAGAAAATTAGGCTATTGCTCTCGCCTCAAAATTTGTAGAATGTGAATTTTTGAAAAAAATTTATGCAGAAATCCGTTTCAGGCTATTCTGAATCATATTCTGAAGTTTAACACATTTTTAGCGAATTTTCTTAGAAAATGAAGCTATTGCAATGGCTCCAAAAATTTTAAAATAAAAATTTTCAAAAATTTTCTTCATCGAAATCTGTTTTGAGGCATTCTGAAATGATTCCTGGATTTTAACGCTTTTTTATATGTATATATATATATATATATATATGTATATATATATATATATATATGTATGTGTCATTCCAGACGATAACTCTCGATAGAATTGAGATAAAAACTTCGTTCTTTCGCCAAAAAATCAAGCATTTCAAAAGAAAGGATGAGTTCGTTGGACAACACTTTTTGAGCACATTAAATTGGTCAAATTTCAAAAAATGTACTCGAAAAATCTCTAAAAATGGCTAAAAACGGCTAAAAATCGTTCAATTTATATTTTTTGGTAGAATATTGCTCAAATAAAGTTTATTAACTATAAAATAGAACATCCAAAAATGTATGTACACAATTATGCTGAAAAATGTACTTAAAATTCATCAAAATTTGCTAAAAAATCGATAAAACCTGCTAAAAAAGCTAAAAATTCAGAACCTCTATTTGAATAGCAGGTTATTATTTAGAATACGTTTTTTGCCATAAAATTAATGGTTAACGATTTCCTTGCACTCAAAAAGCTCAAATTTCAAAACAATTCAACATTATACAATACCTACGATAATTTATGAAAATTCGCTCATACGATCATGCTGCATGAATGGAACTTTTAGCGAATTTTCTTAGAAAATGAAGCTATTGCAATGGCTCCAAAAATTTTAAAATAAAAATTTTCAAAAATTTTCTTCATCGAAATCTGTTTTGAGGCATTCTGAAATGATTCCTGGATTTTAACGCTTTCTTATATGTATATATATATATATGTATATATATATATATATGTATGTGTCATTCCAGACGATAACTCTCGATAGAATTGAGATAAAAACTTCGTTCTTTCGCCAAAAAATCAAGGATTTCAAAAGAAAGGATGAGTTCGTTGGACAACACTTTTTGAGCACATTAAATTGGTCAAATTTCAAAAAATGTACTCAAAAAATCTAAAAATGGTTAAAAACGGCTAAAAATCGTTCAATTTATATTTTTTGGTAGAATATTGCTCAAATAAAGTTTATTAACTATAAAATAGAACATCCAAAAATGTATGTACACAATTATGCTGAAAAATGTACTTAAAATTCATCAAAATTTGCTAAAAAATCGATAAAACCTGCTAAAAAGGCTAAAAATTCAGAACCTCTATTTGAATAGCAGGTTATTATTTAGAATACGTTTTTTGCCATAAAATTAATGGTTAACGATTTCCTTGCACTCAAAAAGCTCAAATTTCAAAACAATTCAACATTATACAATACGATAATTTACGAAAATTCGCTCATACGATCATGCTGCATGAATGGAACTTTTTTTTTATGTATGTATGTATGTATGTATGTATGTATGTATGTGTCATTCCAGACGATAACTGTCCGTAGAATTGTGCTAGAAACTTCAAACAAATTTTAAAATGTTAAGGACACAAAACGAAAGTTCAAGTTCGTTGGCCAGCATGATCGGATTACATCTTCGGGTTGAAATTTTCAAAAATGTAGTCAAAAATTTCAAAATAGCCTGTTTTTTGCGATTTGTTGTGCGAAATAACTTTTTCAGCATACTAACATGTGGTATATTCGGAATCAGCGTAAAATTTCCTATAAGAATATGTATCAAGTTTTCAAAAATTTCAAAGTTGAAAAATCAGTCAAAAATCGAAATAATGCCGTTCGCTAGTTGTAAAAATCGGTAATATTTGCATGAAACATTGTCCAAATTCAGATTGAACTACTCTTATGGAAGCATCCCTGTATAACCAATCCTAGACCCATGCTGTTTAAAACGTAGGTAGTAGGTGCTTGTTTAATAATTTAATTCCATGTATGTCTATCAAAATCATAAAAAAAAATTTCTCTACACGATCAATAGCGACTGAAATGTCGAAGATTTCTTCAAAAATTCGCTCATGGGGTCATGCTGCATGACTGGACTTTTTAAAATATGAGCATTTTATAATGAGCTAATTTTCTCTTTTGAAATACTTGATTTTTCGGAGAAAGAAAATCTAAGGAGAGATATACCTAGTTTTAAATTATATGTAGATATAAATATAAATATTTACAAATAAAATATGAATAAAGTGTAAAACAAAGAAATCATTTCAGAGTGACTCAAGACAGATTTGCACGAAGGAAAGTTTGGAAAAATGTATTTTAAAAACTTTTGAAATCATTGCATAGCTTATTTTTTTCTAATATTCGCTGACAACAGACGATATTCTACTATTATTCATTTTATTGCTTTTTTATACAAGGGAAATTAGTGTAAATTGTGCCTTTGTAGAACAGGACGAATTGGGTAATGGTCGACGGGACTCAATTCCCTGTAATTTGGAAGCATGAGAAAAGGAAGTCCGCTTGTGGCACGAACATCGCGTTAAATTTATTCAGACGCCTCGGCGCACCTTATAACTCATTTGGTCTTTACGATGGACGGGATGTGATTTAAGGCGACATGGAGTTCAAGGCTTTGAAGACGTGACTCGCAAGAACACAAACTCTTTAAGATGGCAGATGAGTGCACTCGGAGTAATCGTAATGCAAATGGCGGGCCAAGTGCAGGGGTGACTCATAATGGGAGTTCTAGAGGACTTTTCAAGTGCCTACCTCAAGCTGATCGCAAAACGAACGCTAAATCATTCGCTCACAATACCAATCGTTGTTAGGTTGCATAAATGGGCAAGCCGTTAGGAAATGTCCATTTTACAAACGTGGTAACTTTCATTATTCACTATTATCTTCTCATTGTAAATTAGCTATTGAATATAATGGCTGTTTATCAAATAAAAGTTGTTCAATCACAGAATTACCATCCAAAGTTCAAATTGAGTGAAAATAAAATTCAGTAAAACTCGTTAATACTATAAAGTAAGTAGGTACTCTTCACAAGTTCGATAAGGAACAAATTTGATAAGAGAGTTTTTGTTACCAACATGCGATTTTAACAAAAGCGGGCCCGTCACCAAATGAAGATGCTAACAAAAAACGCTGCAAATTATTACATAGTGGTTTATTATTTCTGAATCAGATAGCCAGCTATAGTAACCAGCATGCTCTGTGGCTTTCGCCAGTCTCTTTTCTAGTATCCACCTCTGTTCTTCCTCTCACTCCACCCCCCGCTCACCCCCTCACCACCCACCGTGAACCCCTGCCAAGCGTGCCAGGCGTGCGTCTAACACGTTTAACACTCAAAGTCTCGAAAAATACACTTTTTCGCCCGCTTTTGGCCCATAGCATCTATGCGAGTAAAGCGATCGGGATGGTTAAACGTTAGGACCAACTAGACCCCAAATGGAGTCTATGTGCGAAAGAACGGGTTTTTTAAAGTGAATTCTTAGGCCTTTTATGGCCCGGACGGCGAACGGCGGAGGGACATTTCAAATTTGGATTCTACGCACCTTGAAACGTAAAGTGACGAAGTTTGAGGGGGGGGGGGGGGGGGGGGGGGGGGGTTATAATTTTTTTTTGCTATACGATCACGTAGGCTTATTATTGGAAATAATAAACCAAAAATGGAACTAGGGCCTCATACGGTTGCAGCAATGTCACGTTAATGAGGTTCGGTAATGCGATATATCCCCCCAGTTGTCAAGTCAAATAAACTTTTTTACGGTATAAAACGCCAATTTTCAAACGTAAATTCGTATTTCTTGTAAGATGCAAAACAAATACGGACTAGTTTCTCATTTGCAGTTTTCAATTCGTAAACAGGGTACGGATTTACGCAAAGAAGAAGGGGAGAAATCACGGTTTAGTAGCTACCTATAGGTACTTACGATCGTTACAAACTTCCTGTTTTTTGGATTTCTATTGTATAAATTGCCAACACGTATAGACAAGTATTTATCTCCATGAATATGAACCAGGAATTTACTTGATAATCAGCAATTCGTCAAGTGAAAGCAATCATTCTAAAAACCTCGATTAGATCTCTGTTTCCTATAACTTCACGCACTGTTCACAAGAGAATACCTGAGAGATCAGGCAAATTAAGAACAATACGGCGTAGAAATCGGGTCTAAAAACTCAGATTTCCGATTTAAAATACGTGAAATCAATAATAAGATTAAGACTTTAATCAATCAAATTGCCTTGTGCAAAAGAACGGATTTTCTCGGGGGACGTAAGATGAGCCATTCTAACGAGCCCGTTGCTAACGTCCCTTCAAGGTCACGTACACTTAGGCCGGACCTTTTCCGTTAATTAACTACCATTCATTCATTCTAACCTGTATGCCCAACTAATCTGTATTTTTACTCTTGTACTAGGGGCTATCTTGTACTATCTCTTTTTCTAGTCTTGTACTAGGGGCTACTACAGGACTACTTGATGTTATGTATTTTTGAGATGCGAGCTTGAGAAGCATCCAGACCACCAAACTATACACAGCATTCCAATCTATTTTACCACAGTGGACGTAAAAATGATTGGAGAACAGTTTTTAAAGAAATAAAACATATATCAAGACTATTTTAGAAATCAGTGTTAAATTTTCTAAAAGAATTATGTCTTTTGATTCTCAAAAAATACGATCAAAATAACATACCATCAGCTGAAACATGAACTGTTTTGAAAAAAAAAAAAACCTTGTAGATGAATTTTAGCTGGAATTTGAAGAAAAAAAACGTGGTCTCAGTTGCGGAAAAGTGGGAGAGGGTGAATGAAATTTTATGATGCTCGCGATAATTTTCAGTTTGACGAGTCCACACAACGTCCCACATGATAAAGCGAGCAGTTTTAAAATAAAAAACCGGACATTTTCCTTTCTATTAATGAAAACCGGACATTAAGGGTCCGGAGCGACTTTCAATTTTTGCCCGGACGTGTTGATAAAAAACCCAAAGTTCAAAATTCAATATGATTCAGTGGTAATAAGAATGAAAAAATGCATTGCCCACTTTGTTCTGATCTTTACGAGAAATATCTTTGGGGTTCCAGATGCTTGGTTCCTTTTGGTATAATGCGATAAAATAATGTGTAAAATTCCAAACACACTACCGAAACTCGTAAACGAGTTCCACTATCTGCTTTACAAGCAGATACAATGTTACATGGATATGTCTTCGATTGGGGATTTCATAACGGTCGTCTTCGAGAGTTGTAAACAAATCCTTTAACTTTGGACTGTAGGCGACGAAATGTAGGATAAAGAATTTATTTTGTCATTCTTGGAGGCACAAAAAGCATACTATAAATTAAAGTTATTTCTCCAATACAGAAGCAATGAGTTGTTGTCGACTGTTGTCAGGGGATGAAAATGTTTCCTATGGAGTGGAGTAAATGATGCTATTGCTTTACGTTAAGAATATTATAACCGGCTTATTAAAATTGTTTATAGTCCAATCAACTTAGTTTAGGAATGTAGCCAGGTACGTAAGGAGGGGGAAATTGGTAGCTTGAGATGTGAAAATTTATCACATAAATTAAGCGCTTTCCAACGAGTGGCGAACGATTTTTGTGCGATGAAAACTCCGGAAGTTCCATTCCCCTAGCAACGGCTGGGTTGTACGTGAAAAACACTGAAATTGTGACATCAATTTTGCGTGACGGAAATTTTTGGTTGACCCCCCAGAGCAAAGACATATCCATGTCAAAACCAGGCTGTCCGGGCTAAAAACGGACACCTGGCAACCCTGGTTCCCACATAGAAAACGCTGCAAATTATTACACACATTTCCCACTCGACAGTAAATACCATCGCATCTATACAGCCCTGCTGAGTTGAAAGAACCGCATATATACCATCAGGCGCCCCCTTGTGTAATCTGCTTCATAACTTCATCAGTAGTTCTGTTTAATAACACCTTTACGCTTACTGGATAAACATTGTTTCATCAAGAAGAATACTAATTTGTGCAGAATGCTTATCTAGTACAAATTACAAAGTACGAAGTTAACTTTTGTGGTTTGAGTTTTTCGTTTTAAGGCTGAAATAAAGGCTTGTACAAATTAGAAAAAAAGCCAAAGTTTCTGTCGAACCTCTAATTTACAGGAATAATTCAGCTATTTAGGAACAGTCAGAATGGATAATGGGTTGAAATTATTCTGCAGTGGACATCTACTGTCGCAAATAATGGTTTGAGCGATGCGATTTCCCTGTCTCTTGTCTCATCCTGCATTCCAATCTGAATTACTTAATTCAAGTTGACGAGAGCTTATTAAAATAGTAAACGTTATTCTGGACGTATGAGGCAGACGGGTGATTATTATTCAAGTAGCCATTTGGAGACCAATCAAGAGGCAAATGGGTTTATTAACCTGGAAACGGGTGAGCAGAATTCACTAAAGTCGTTCAATTTTAGAGCCCGAAATTCGTAAATTAAGCTTCGGAACACAGATTGTTTTATAGCAACGACAAATTATTAAATCCAAAGCTTTTTTTCCCAAAATTACCGAACAATTTTGTGAAATGTTGATGAAGAATCATTTATACTAATTGCATTTTAAAACTGTTGTCAAGGCATCGAGTATTATACTTTGGATTACCTATAGACTGACTAGTGTCGGCTAAGTAGGTGTTTTATTTAATTACTAACCGGTTACCCGTGTGTTGCACGGACCCACCTTTACGGGTTAATGGGTGACTAACTGCTGAAATAACCCAATGTAATACCCAATGATACTGTGTTCATAACTACAGAGGCTACATGCAAAACTAGAGCATAAAAGTTGCAGAATCAGATCTGGAGAGAGCCCATGATTTCAATAGTTTCTTATTGTTCCAAAGAGTCACCCTATCAAATTTCAACTTCCTAGGGTGAACAGGAGAAATTTAGGTCACTCAGCTGAATTTCAGGAACCAAACAAATCGGTTTTCCGTCTCGCGCTTTGCACGAAATATCAAATTCCCGTCCATCACCTATCAATAATTGAATTATTTCTTAGTTATTTCTGTTAGCCCGTCTCACGGTTGAGGGACTTATATATTTTCCTGTTTACGTACAGCCTCGGACTAGGTAAATCGCTCGCGACATACTACTTGTGAAACACCATTTCAATGAGGGAAACTAAAGTTGATAAAAATGTTGTCCATTTCCACGAAACTAAGGGGCATAATTTATAGTGATTAAAAATAAATAAATAAATAAATAAAACCTGAACATACAACAGTCCCCCTCCCGCTTCACTTTCTCTGATCAGATTAGATAGGAGCCACTTTGCACTTTGATTGGTTATATCTCCCAGCCCTTCCTTTCCTCAACCAATAGGATTCAAGCGACCGATAATGATCTAACTGCCACAGAAACTCCTGGCATACGTTCCAAAAACTGTATCGTAATTGTTATGGAACAAAATAAGAATCACGAAAATAGGTGGCGATTTGTACATCGGTAATCATCTCCTCCACCCTCGACAGAGAATCCGAAATTCTCCAGGTTTTTTTGCACAACTAGATTAAAATTGGAACCAAACAAAATAAGAATCACGAAAATCGGTCGAGAATTGTAGCCTCGGCAGCGTCGACAAAATTTGGCGAAAAAAACTTATTTTACCCATTACATTTCCTCTCTTCCTTCATGAAATTCAAAATTTTCAGGGTTCGTTGCTAAAATAGACTAAATAGACTAAAACTGGGATCGAACAGAGAAAGAACCGAAAATCTTTTGAGGATTGTGGCTTGGGCAGCGTCGACAAAATTTGTCACACACATACATCGATGGATTTTTTCCACGGATTCAGTCTTAGAATGGAACGGATTTGTATGCGGTTATTTTTTATTGGTTTATTATTTCCAATAATAAGCCTTTGTGATCGTGTAGGAAAAAATTGTTATAACCCCCCTCAAACTTTGTCACTTTATGTTTCAAGGTGCGTAGAATCCAAATTTGAAATGTCCGTCCGCCGTCCACCGTCCGGACCATAAAAGGCCTAAGAATTGACTTAAAAACCCCGTTCTTTCGCACATAGACTCCATTTGGGGTCTAGTTGGTCCTAACGTTTAACCATCCCGATCGCTTTACTCGCATAGATGCTATGGGCCAAAAACGGGCTAAAAAGTGTCTTTTTCAAGGCTTTGAGTGTTAGACTTACGAACACACGCACGCCTGGTACGCTTGGCAGGGGGTCACGGTGGGTGGTGAGGGGGGGGGGGGGGGGGGGGGGGGGGTGAGCGGGGGGTGGAGTGAGAGGAGGCGCCGCAGCACCTTGTGGTGTCTTTGGTGACCAGGGGCGTAGCAGAGGGGTGTAGGAGAATGGATATTTGTTACTTTTACGTGTTATACCCATATAATACACCGCGGCACCATGAGGTGGGTACGGCGTTCCTTCGAGGCATGAATATATGTTTTTTTCTAGGTCATATTTGTGTGTTAATACCAATGCTTTTCCTACGCATATTTAATAACATATCCTCTCGACTTTTCGAACGTACTTAGATAATGATATTATTAAGGCAATAACTATTTGAATAGATAGGAGCTCAAATCGAGAAATATAAACATGCGTATATGATTATAGAAGTATAGGTTGTGGCAACTCGAAATAGGACACGCCGAGGAGTCTGAAAGGGCCTTATGACGTACTCAAGCCAACTAAAACTACGATCATACTCAATTGAAAAAATAATAAACCTTTGTGAAATAATTTGCAGCGTTTTTCCTCATACTTGGTTGCCCCACACCCCCTAGATCAATTCCAATAGGTCGTCTCTCTATTGACAAGGCTTCAGAGAACAAACTTTCAGAGGGACGTCCTAAAAGTGGAAGCCATTGAAACAAACCACGCCGCCAAACACACGAACTTCCAATAAGGAACGTAAACGGCGCGTAAGTGTGAATATTTTCGAAATGAGGCGTTGGTAAAAGGGCGAGCCAAGTGGGAGACGCGTCTTCCTTTTTCTGCGGTCGTCACGAACTCAGATTAGGGAACCCAGTGGGTGTGAGGTCGTTGATCCCTCAAAGTAGCCGGCAAAACGCGCGAGGGGCTTTTGTTTGGGGTCGCAGATGGCTCTTGGCTCAGCGTCTTCTGGAAGATGGACGCCCGGAGATGACTCCACCGGGCAATTTCGGGGGGGCAGCTGTTGATTCAAGATTGAGCCCACTGAGATCGGCGGATAGCACCGCCGAAATTACGGGGGATTCGGCAACTGGCGATTCCAAAGTTATTATTCAAATGACGTTGGGGAGGGCGAGGTGTCCGCGCAAGGTGTGAGGCGAGGTGACCAGAAAGTCATAGCCCTGCTGGAATCATGCAGCTGCCTTACTCAATGTGATAATGCAAGTTGAACTAAGAGAATTTATCATGCCTGATTTTAAACATTGTAGGCATTGTAGGCACAAAAAATGTAGGCATTTTCATGCACATATAAAGTGTGATAGGAAATGCATTACATTTCAAATCAAGTCAAATCCGGGGGCCAAACACGGGGGGCAAAGCCTCTCCACTCGGAAAAAATGCACAGGAAATACAGAAACAGAGGATAAAATTTGACAACAAGATCACAGCAACAACATAATAAAGGGATATCATCAAACAAAGAAAGTAACAATTTTGATACAGACGGTAAGAAGCAACTCATTAGGAATTTTTCAGAACATACAGCACCATAAACAGGACAAAAAAATTATTTCCGAACCATGCAGACGAAATTTCAAGATATACCTATACACCATTCCCATTTCATTATAGTTCTGGTACATGTTCAAATTATATAAAACCAGTAAATGAATTTAAAAAACTCCGCCCTTCGGGCCTCGCAAGGGGCTCCGCCCCTTGACCCCGCCAGGGGGGCTTCGCCCCCCTGGACCCCCCCGGATGTTATTACTTTGAGCCTGACTGCTAAAATGTAAAAAACATGGAACCATGTTTTAGCTCCTCGCAATCATGTTCACAATATCAATAATTGAGAATGATCACCTGCGTGTAAACAATTATTCATATAACCATGCTCATAACTCAGCTTGTTGGCCACGCACTTCGCAGTAGTTAATATAGTATGGTTGGATAAATCGAGAGCTTTCGAACGAATGGTCAACGAATTTTGTGGGATGAAAAACGACGAAGTATCATATCCCTAGCAACGACTCGGTTGTAAGCGGAAATCATCACAATTATTGGCGCTACTTTCATGTCACTTTATAATCTCACTTTTCGGCGGGGGATCCATCGCTAAAACATGATTCCATGTTAAAACATTATCCCTAAATTTTTTATTTCTGATATCCATTACATTCATAAAGTATTTCAAATACCTTCATTGTGTAAATACTTACAAAGTTATTCTGCGCTCTGATTCTGAACGCTCATGGAATCACTTTCTTTGAAAGATCCACTCACCTGAAACAATAAAAAAAATCATTAATTTGGCATGACACGATTCAATTCATTAAACATCATGGACAGACAAGATTACAGCGGAAGGAGTGATCCCTTACAGGGTAAGTTGTCTGCAGTATTGATTACAGGAAATTAATGTGGGAAATAATGGAATATTGCAATGAATCACTTTGTTAATTAGCCGTTCATTGCTTATAGCTTTAATGCGATGCTGATGTATACCATCGATTTCATGAAACTGTATAAATTGGAATGAAGAAACAAATAGGTAAGTTACATCTCTTCATTATTAACGATCTAATGATGCTTCGTTTGGTAAAACGTATGCATTGTAACCTTAATAAGAAAAGTATTACCCTAAGAACTTATAATATTAACCTAAGTATTAACCTTGCTCAGCTGATCAGGGCGTCTGTACAACTGTACTATTACTCCACACTCCAAAACTTCGTTTAAAATTTTAGTATCAAGAGTTTAAAATACCAAAGAATTGGCCTCGGAATCTACAAAGATGGTTCGTTTGTAATATGAACGTTCAAAGATAAATATGAAAAAACGTTGAGTTCTTTCAGCTGATCAGGAAGATTTCTGTCACTGATCTACGTTTCTTTCAGCTGATCAGGACGATTTTGCACCTCACCACTCAGTAGTCCCAAAATGCAAGAAACTTCTTTCATAATTTTGTAAAAGATCATAATGAGAAGCCATTTGGGATGGAACACTGGGCACCAAAATGTGATCGGACAATGGATGGAAAAAAATGTTTACAACATCTATAGCATCGTATGAAAATATCAGTTAGTCGGTAAGAAGATTTTTATCAGTAAATATAAAAAACTAAAAAACTATCAAAAACAGGTGTGACAAAATTGCGTATGTGCGAGAGGGGAAAACACTAAATGTTGAAACATAATGTTGGTATTGAAAATATCACGAATTTTCGCGTTTCTAATCTCATGCATCAAATTTTCATTGACAAAATCTTGCTTAATTGTGAACTGCTGAGCTACTGGATTAGTAAACACGGAAGACGTTCAAAACAAATCCGCCACGCTCCTTCGATCCTCCGTGGCACGCTTTCGATCTCTCTGGCGTAACCCTTTCCTGGAGTTGGGGGTAGAAATTGAATCAGCTTTGGGTCATGGACCATTCACACGATCACGATTCAGTTTTGTCCCTTGAAGCCGACCATGGACGAGCTACTTGTTGAAAGCTGTGTTAAGTTCGGTTTTTAGTGGTATGTTGGCAGAAAGGTTGAAGATAAAGAAACGGGAGAAAAAGCGACATTGTGTAAGCAAGTGGATACTTAAAAGAAGATATTTGGGGGCCCACCATTTGGCAGACGCTGAGCTAAAGGATCACACAGCAGATTTTGAAAACATGCTAAGAATGACTTCCTTCTGATTTAATTTCCCCCAGAAATGCATTTTGCCACACATTTTGAACTCAGACACCAACATGAGACAAGCAATCCCAGCTAAAATAAAACTACAAGTAACGCTACGCTTTTGGTTAATTATTTTCAATCATAAACCTTTGTTATCGACCAAGAAAAAAACATTTAACCCCCCCTCAAAATTTGTTGGTTTATGTTTCAAGATGCGTGGAATCCAAAAATCGAATAAAAAATAATCCATCCGTCCGCCGTATGCCGTCCAGAGTTTTTCTCCAAAAGTACTGGACCGAAGTTTATGAAATTCGGCTCAAAAATCATACAAGGGCAGGAGATGAGCCAGTAACATCGGCATCAATTTTGATCAACCCTAAAGGGTAGGTAGTAACCAAAGGCTGAAATATTGAAAAATCGAGATCTCAGAAAATTTCAAGGTAACAGTAATGTTTTTGGTTCTCAGTTACATATAATTTCAAAACAAATAGAATTAAATCATCCAAAAGGCCGTACGATCTTTCCTTCTCTCACTACGAACAAAAATGGTGCAGCGAGCCTATGATTTTTTGAGGGAACTAACAAGTTTCATCAATGACCGCAAGATGGCAAGCTAGCGCCACTGCATACGCGCCGCCGCACAGTGGTCCACATTGCATTATTAGCATGCGAAAACAACGTACACGCTAAATCCAGTTTTGTAACCATTCCTGAAGTATTTTCTTGTGCTGAGTCGAATGGAACTATCCACAAGTCGTTAAAATTCAAATTTCCAATGATTAACTCAAAATTAGGTTACCTATAAGCTGGGCGAATTTTCATAGTGGTAAGATAAAATGACGAAGCTAAAAAAGTTCCTCTTGTTTCCTTTGTGCAGAGGGATCAATAATTATGACTGAATGTAATAGGAAAAGTTAATTAATATTTCATAGAAGTTATTAGAAACTAAGATACGAGTTCGGAACACATACGACAGGAATAGCACTAAAATGAATAATAAAATGAAATTTCTATATCTTTAGATAGATGGCTATTTTTATTCACGGGGTCTTAACGAAGTTTTTCTTTTAGAGCTCTTTAGTTTAACTCATATGCAACAAGTTTTTGACTTGTGGAAAACGTACAATGACGTGCATTATTAATTACACCTTTTTAAAACTTAATTTCGTCGATTTTTTACGTAGGCACCTGTGTTGTAGGTAATTAAAAAGTAATAATAAAAAAAATATATAAATTCATTTTCAAATGATTTTCGTTAAAAAGATTGGTAATTTTATTGGTTAAGAAAAGAAGAGAGAGAGAGATGATAAGCAAATGAAGTACCTACCATCAGAATAGAAAAAAATAGGTGCTTACATAGATGGGGAAAACAATTATTCGGAGATCGCGCGGGAGTCACTTGAACGGGTCCCTAAAAACTCATCAAACGGAAACTCATCAAAAACGTGAGATCGAGGCTTTTTGAGGAGTTTCCCCTTTGGGTGGGGCACTGGTCAAAACTGAATGGAAGGGAAAGTCGTCAAAAAGAATTTCAAATAGAAATCGGATATAAATTTGGAAGATGAAAAGTAGTTGACGATTATTTTTGATGACTTTCCTGGCCCCTGTAGAAACTGGTCAAACGCTCCTTAGTGGAAACTCATCAAAAGGAAAGTCATCAAACCAAATCTTCGGAAGGCTTCACCGTGTGCCAGACCGTTATAAGGGTTTTGGCCAAGTAGCTGTAACAATGGCAGGTAGTTGACCCACAGTAGACCAATATCCGTCTACTACTACTACTACCATTTTTGACAAGTTTCCCGTCAGCTCCTATTTGATGAGTTTCCTTCAAGGTAGTTTTTGAGGAGTGTCTCAACAGTGCTGGATTCTAGTCGACAAAATTTATACTAATTCATAACTGAATTAAACGGATAAATTGATTAAATTCCATTTTTTGATGAGTCGCTCGTTCATGAAGATTTGACGAGTTTCCACCCCATGTGAAAAACTGATCAAAAATGGGGTTTTACGATTTTTTTGAGGAGTTTCCTGTTGATGAATTTCCTAGTTCCCACTTGAACGCACGACTTATCACGTTTACGTTTCGGACTCAACTGACTAGAAAGAAGGGAGGGTATCACTCAAACAAGTGATGCTACTAGCAGCCAGAATAGTAAATAGGGACTACATGTTCCTGTCATCTTCAAATAGGTTCTAAATAGGAGCGTCTCTCAACATTCCGAAAATGCGGTCACTTGACCGCTAGCGCGAGCACTTGAAGGTTAAAAAATTTTTGTTTCACCAACCTCAGAATTTCATCTTCCGAAAGTGAAAACAGATAGAATCAGAACCAAAATTAAGTTGTTATTTATGCCTCATCCCTATTGGATATAAATTCCATTATTCCAGGGAAAATAGTGATCTGCAGGTGTTTTAACGTATTCATAATAACTACACGCAACTCTTTATTGTAGGAAATGAATTGAGTTCTGTCATAAAAACGATGAATTACGATTCAATTGATTTTCTACGTAATATGATTTACGACGAACTGTCTTGATTGTCATTGGACGTGGGCGAACAGTCGCATTTGGTTATTTATGAGCTGTGTTTTAATCACTCAAACTACGTGACCTGCATCTTGAAAACAACGATATATGTTCATCTTCCTTCGTTACTTTTTCATAATTACCTTAAATGTTACTGTTCGAGCGACTAACAAAACTTAATGAGCGGGTTCTTCCTGCTATTAAAAAACGTTTATTCGTTGCGCAGTCACGTTTTCGGAACGTTTGAATCCGGTAGTTCTCACATCTGGGCTATAAATCGTTATTGGTAATGGGGACAGGTATAATTTCTTTAATGAATACCGAAATTGCAAGACAGTCGTACCAACCCGCGGCTGTACTATTTCACAATATGTTCGTACTATCGTAAATGATAACTATAATAGTACAAGCTGTGTACATAAACGTGCTTCGCCACGGACGATTTATGGTAACTATACAGCACCTAAATTATTCATTATTGAAATAACCAGGGAACACCACCACTTGGTGGTAAATAATGTGCTTGACGCACTGCTTGAAGCCATTACAGTAGCAGTAAGTGTAAAGTAATATGTTGGTTTTGAAGTAAGTGTATGTTGCCAGCGCTGGAAGTTGAGGAGCATCTTGACTTCATCATCATCATCATCGATTTATTGTTGACGTACAGCAACGGTACATAACAAACGTCATAAAAGTATAACAACATATATAAATGTATAACAACATACGTCAAATGTGTAATGTAAAAAAGATAAAAGACTTAACCTAATCATAATTAACAAATTTCAAAAATCAGGGACGGCACACCGCCAGCAGGAAACACAAACAGAACATACAACTGACTCTAAAAACCACAACACGGGGACGTTGGGTACACAACATGTATCGCCGTGCGCCTGCCTACCGAGGTGAATTGTAACTACGTTCTCCCATAGTCTTATCGCCCGAATAGGTCCCGTTGAATGAAATGGCGCCTCATTTTTTATTAATCTAAGTCCACTGCTAAAATTCAGATTAGTTGGACAAATAGATCAGAATGATTTGTTTAGCTTCGGGGTCTGGATGCTTGCAAGCTCGCATCTCAAAAATACATGACATCAAGTAGTCAATCCCTTAGTAAAATACATATTAGTTAGACAAATAGATCAAAATAACGTTTTAAAGTATGATTTAAAACATTTATATTGAGTAATGACGTTTAAAAATATGTTTCGGAGGTAGAATTTGAATGCGAAAAATTTAGTTTCATAGCTTGGGATCGAACTCGGGCCCTTCAATTTATATTTCTGATACGCTACCCGCTATATATGTTACTATAAAAGCCCGAAGTGCGGTAAATGCTAGGATTTACCAGAAAATCCTAGCATTTCCCATTATTGTTGGTAAAAGCCCAGTGTTGGCACTCAAATCGGACTTTTTCCAGTAAATCTTAGGATTTTCCAAGAGGTTTGGTAAAAGCAAGAATTATTTCAGTTAGAGAGCGTGTTTCGAACTTTTACCAACCGATTGTGGTAAATCTTAACATTTCCCAGCGTTAGGCGGTAAAAGCTGAAATAAAGGTGAACGGTACTAACTTTGTAAACTTCTAAACTTCATTTTCAAGTAGTAAAATCAAGTAAAATGATACCAAGGAACTTACAATAAGTTACTTGTTGCAACAAGGTAGAGAATTATGGCACTTCGAGTTGCACTTCATATTTGCTGCCTTGCAGAGGCATTTTTTAGTGGAAAACTTTTTGAAACAATTACATTTATAGAAACCCTGGCCGCCAACCAATGATTGTTCCCGAACAGCAATACGAAGGGTTATTCTTTCATCCTCTGCATACAAGCCTCTGCATGCAAGCCTCTGTAGGTACTACATTTACCAACTAGTCGTGGGAAATCCGCACATTTGCCATGAGAGATTGGTCATCATTCTATGGAAGGGCACAGAAAGACAACTAAATTCTTTTCACGAAAAAATCAATAAATTAGATCCCTATATCAAATTCACCCTCGAATTCGGCGGGAATAAACTCAATTTTCTTGATCTGTCCATCTCTTTAGTAAATGAGAAGCATGATTTTTCAATCTATAGAAAAGATACATATAGCGATATAACGATCCATAGTAGTTCAAATCACCCTTTAGTACATAAGCATGCAGCCTTCCATAGTATGATCAACCGAGCACTATCTATTCCAATGAGTGAACAAAATTTATCAAAAGAAAAATCCATTATCAAAAGCATAGCGGCTAGTAACGGATATGGAGGAGATCTCGTTGATACCATATGGGATAAGGTTCTTAGGAAAAAGAGTAGGGAAAAAGTTTCCAATCTGGCTCGGGAAGATGTAACTTTAGAAGAAAAGCAATGGATAAGTTTACCTTATTATGGGAAAATTTCTGATAAAATTGGCAAAATACTATCATCGAGAGGTTATAAAGTAGGTTTTAAAAATAAAAATAGTCTTAAAGCATTACTAGGATCCGTTAAGGACAAAATTAGTGTTCAGGATAAAAGTGGAGTTTATAAATTAAAATGTTCTTGTGGCTACGAATATTGCGGTCAGACTGGTAGGAAATTTAGGGAAAGAATAGACGAGCATATGGAGGATTTCAGGGAAAATAAGGGCAAGTCTACATTTTCAAAACATCTTAAGGAATCTAATCATAGTTACAATTTTGATTTGACAGACAGACAGTTTGTAGAATTTCTTCATTTTTGCCCAAAGGGAGGTATGTTGAATGTACTTGAAAAATTCGAAATTATCAAAAGTGACAGGTCTGGTAAATGTTTAAATGAGGATATACCTCAATATATTTCACCACTGATAGGTCCATTTCTGTAAACCTTGGAATTATCCCTTCACACTGTTGAAACCCTATTTAGTTATTTTCCCCCTTTCACTTCATCTGATTAGCTATAATCCGCCTTCACTTTGTATGCACTTAATTGGTTGTACCTCCTGCCCCTTTCCTTTCTCTCGACCAATGGGATTCAATCTCCCTTTCACTTTGTATGCACTTGATTGGTTGTACCTCCTGCCCCTTTCCTTTCTCTCGACCAATGGGATTCAATCTCCCTTCACCTGTCTCTATATAAGCTGTGTCCTTTCTAATGTGTTTTCAGTTATTGTTTGTTACTGATGATGGCCTAACCGTCGAAATCGATTTAACATTGTAACTCTTTATTTTTCGTGGAAATAGACAACGTTTTTCACTAACTTCCGTTTTATAATGGGTTTCCACAACTTCGTCGCGAGTGATTTAGTTCGTTGAAATACAGCGTCTTTACAACCCAGAATTCAATATTTGTACTACAGTACATTGTAATTATTACAACGTATGGTGGCGAACTAATCAGCCGAGGGACCTCAGAGGCTAATTTCTTTCACTAATATACTTTCTTTCAATAATATGTACTATAAACAGGTTTTAATAATTTTACCATCTAATATAGAAATAATAAACCTCCGAGATGACGAGCGTAACCCAGGAAAACTCCGAGATCACGAGGGTCGCCACAATCGAGGTTTGTGTTCACAAAGCATAACTGTAATCGTAATATCAATATTGTTGTGTTTGAATTATGACAGCGTTTCAATCTTCAGTGACGTAGCCCCAACACTGCCTCAAGCTTGATCAACTCCAATAAGGGCACCTGGCTATTATTTTCACTCGTCGAAACAATCCCCTACTGAAAAAAAAAGAAAAGAAAAACAAAACAACTGATTTAATGGGGAATTATGCGGTGGGACAGTTGGGTGCATTCGTTTTGCAAAGCGATTCTCAGAGTATCCGGTCTGAAAAACTGCTGAAAGTAAACAAAGGTATAAATCTATCAATGGAGCCCCAACCCCAGAGTAGCTCCATTACTAATTCAACCAGCTCAGTCACCGGCCATGATTCATCGAATTAATCCTCCCAGGTTTCGTTCATTTATTAGGATTTCCTGTTCTTTTTCAGTGATTTAATCCCTTTGATACCTTTCAGTGGTTTAAGGCGGTTGAATCAGCAGACCGCAATATTATTAGTTGATATTTATTAACAGAGTGATGGTTGAAAATCATACGTTCGGATTATCTATCGGTTTGTCTGTCATTCATATTTTCCTTGTTAATAACTGGATGGTGAATTACGTTGAACTGATTTCCGAAGTGAGAGTTAGAATCGCCCAAGTATTACATATTCCTAACCAGTTGGTACTCGTTAGCTTCGTTGTATGACATCTTCACAGTCAGAGACGTCGGTTTTTGGGTGACAGTTTACCCAATTTTTACGAATTTGATGTAGTACACTGATGTATGGCAGTATTACCAGAGTATTTAAGATAAAACTTTTTATAGTAATGCATTGCATTAAGGATGTATATTCCAATACCTTTGCGCAAAAACCTGGCTTCGTTGTATGATTGTGAATCTTCCGGAAGATGCCAAGACTTTGGAGGAAAATCGTGTTTCGATTTGTAGGTTTGATGGCTTCTAGGGCGCTACTGGCTTCTTCGTGGGTACTGCACTATCGACACGGTACTGCATGTGGAATTCCCAGGGGAGAGAGAGGGAGAGAGACGGAGCTCAGTTGGTATACTCCCTGGTGGTTGTTTGAAAAACTATAACACGCCTCTTAGACGTAAACTTTTCAACACATATAACCTTCCTATTTATAACTTTGGTAAGATTGAAACTTATATTTTAGCAGCATTAAGTGATGAAAAAGTCCGTCTAACGCGGGAAATTTAGGGCCAAAATCGTAGCGCTGCTAAAATTCAGAATTTCCTCCTATAAGTTCCGTTTTTGACGGTGGTGGTAGATTTTGATAATTCTCCATTTTCCATACCCATGGCACCTAGTACCTAATATCTATCAATTATCCGATTTTAGCTTGTTTCTGAACAGGTTCTTCATCGGTTTTATTCTTATCAATCTTTTGACAAACCAGACCTTCCGCTGAACGCCGCTCATTGCAACATAGTTCCCGGTTTTTATTAAAACCCAGTTTCAAATGTTTCCACACACCAAACACTTCGCATACTTGACCGATTTTTGTTGGGAATTTCTCAGCAAGCTCTTCTTTCAAAGGAAAAGAAACACCTTTGCGTTTTTCACTACACTCGTTCCAAATCGCTCAACGTGAACCGGTTAGTGTCTCGACTTCACAATCCTTCCAACATACCATTTAGCCCAGTTGAGTCATTAATATCACACCGCACCTCCTTAACGACAACAAGGCCGTCTCTAATATGTCACAGGTGCTCCGATATTAAAAGGTGTCCCCTCACATCTGCTTCCTTATTTACCATGTTCCGTCGTTAGGAAATGGTTAGTTTCTGACGATATCACATGTCGGGAGACATGTGGGAATATCCGTTGCTCTGTACTCAACGGATATATTTTGTACGATGTACCTACACCCAGCACAAATCTTGGTGTACATTCTCACGCATGAAAACGTAAGGGTTTAACCAAGGTGAATGAATAACAATAAAAATAATGCTCTATCATTTGTTCATTAATTGAGTATCAGCAAGGACTAGAGTCCAGGAAACAGTCTTTATAAAGAGATTATCTAGGTTGCCTCCCTAGCAAGGAAGGTACAAGCAATAAAATCAAAATACTAAAATAGGGAACATATTCAGCTAGACAGAGCGTCACAGCACCTTTTCATTGAATCCCAAAAGTACCTGGGGGGGGGGGGGGGGGGGGGGGGGCTCCATTTCAAATTATTGCTTCCAAAATTTTAAATAGGAAAGAATCATCCTCCAGAGCTCCCTAACCAGATCAGGAAGTTAGGACACCTAATCAAGTAACCCAGCGTCCATAGAAAGCTACTTCTAAAATTTCACTATTGTCTGGGCATAGAAGTTACCCATGCCCAGAAGGAGGGGGAGATTCGACTCTGTCAAAAGAAATTTATCGGCCAAGTTTTACGACGGTTTGGAATGGAAGATGCGAAACCTGTCGGCACTCCAGCGGACCAAAACGTAAAACTACGAAGACCTGAAGTGAAGGATGAAGAAGTAATGAAGCTCTATCCATATCAAAACTTGATCAGATCACTCATGTATTTATCCACATGTACTCGACCTGACATTACGCACACAATCAGCATGCTGAGCCAATTCAATTCTAATTACTCCAGAGAACACTGGTTGGCCGCGAAACGAGTTCTCAGATATCTCAAAGGAACTCAAGATTTGGGTCTGACGTTCTCTAAACACGGAGAATCAGATTTGATTGGTTTTGTCGACGCTGACTGGGGGTCTTGCATAGAAGATAGAAGATCATATACGGGATATGTTTTCAAGCTAGCTGGTGGTTCAGTCAGTTGGGGATCTAGGAAGCAGAAGACTGTCGCACTAAGTAGCACAGAAGCAGCGTTGTGAAAATGGAAGACATCAACCACAGCTAATTCGGACGCCTTACGATGCCAAAGGGTTGGCTACTAACCCAGCATTTCCTAGGTCAAATCTTAGATGTCAGCATTGCGGGTTGAAACAGGAAGAATTTAACCTCAGAACTCACTCAGCTGATCAGAACGTTAGGAGGCCTTGTCAAGTAACACACCACTCCCAAGGAGTCAACATCTCAAATATTGTCATTAGGTATCGGTTGAAAAGGGTAGAAATCAACCCAAGAGCCAACTCAGCTGATCAGCAGTGGCAGACCTTGTTACTGTTCTCCCGTCCAGAGGAGGGTCCGATTCAGATTGTGATTTGAATTGCAACTCCCAAATACTTCCTAAGTACTATAGGTGGTGATTAATTTTCGGTTATAAGTGCAATCATAATCGGTGAAATCCTAGGCGAACTACTCGAATTAGCCTTTAAATTTGGAGGGCTGGCACATCAAGACCCACTGAAAACTGCCCCTGACAACTGCAGCGCGTCAGAGAGAACTGAGCCACGCGAGAACCAGCTGAAGCATTAGCAACGGGATCGTATTTTGACGTTAGGACAGGAAATCCAGAAAGACGGGCCAATGTTGAATACAGCTGCTGTGATAACACGGAGAGATTGAATCATAC
The DNA here is from genome assembly GCA_030762985.1 of Adelphocoris suturalis. Lineage (NCBI taxonomy): Eukaryota > Metazoa > Arthropoda > Insecta > Hemiptera > Miridae > Adelphocoris > Adelphocoris suturalis. Next base: position 48,851,702 of record CM061044.1, read on the forward strand.
ATTTGCAGCCAGAAAATCAAAAGAGAGCTGTTAAGAGAATACTAGAAAATCACTCTTCTCAGTGGCAACATTGCAGCATGATGACTTGGACCTCATTCAATCGCAATTCCGCGATGGTTTTTCCGTCAGATATGGTAAATAGCGGAGAATTATCAACTCATTGTGATGGATATGGATGGATTGCAACACATGATCTTTTGCTATGCATTACACTGCAAAATGAGCGATGGCATGAACAAATAATGAGGAACCAATGTGCGAAAATTACCAGTCTAGCGTGGAACTCCATAGGTTTGGAGCCTGCATAAAGGAAAATGTTATCACATCCCCGAGATCGGTGGGTGAAATCAAGATTCATGGCATATGGAAGCAAGAGAAAACGGCGTTCTTTGACACTCGATTCGAGAACGCCGACGCCGTCCTACGGTTCCCGGCTCTGGTTAGTCATCGCACAGAACGCTGCAAACAATAAGCATCGTAAGTATGATACTGCTTCAGAAGATCTGAGAGATTCTTTCACCTCCTTTGTTGTATCCTGTGTCGCTGCCCTGCCTTAGAGGTTCGAGATATTCCTCAAAAGAATGGCGAGGTACTGTTCGGTGCAGATAAATAAATAATCTTGGAATCATTGAATGAGAACTTGGGTTTGATTGCAAATTCACCCCCCTCTACACCTTGTTCTAAAACTAGTCAAATTCCTAGTATTCTTAGAGTGGAGGTTCTCGTTCCAACTCCTGTCCATGCCTGATCGACCGCCATCTTAGCTTATCTCTATTTATAACTTTATATTTCTCTTTCATATATTCCTGTGTATTTGTTCCCGGATTCGTGCATTGTCCTTCTCTTCTCGTTCTCTATATCAGATCTTTCATCGACGAATCGGCTGCTGGATGTCTGCGGGGGTCCCCTAGTCGTATGCATACTGGTAAATCAAGGGATCTCCAGAAAGTGTTGAACGATTTTGGTAAGCAGAAAAATGTTAAGGGCATTTTCCAAACTATGAATAGGTTGTAATTGAGAACCATTAGTATGTCACAGTGGAAATTTCGTTACTGGTGAATTTTCGGAATGACATCCTATCGACAGCCTGCAATACAACCAATCACTCCAGTCAATAATTCCAATAGAAAAAAAGGCTGCAATGCAACACGACGAAAAAAATGCCAACCTCGTTGTCTCGGGATCACCAACTTCTGAATCATGCAAGAACTGACCCCGACGAGGACTTTTAATTCCGTAGGCTCGAGCCCAGCATACGAAATTCGTACGGATAAAAACCAGCTGAAAAGTCGAGCGGGAATCGAATCACGTACAATCCCGAATTAATGGAGATATGAAGGCGGCAGCAGAGTCGGAGGGTGCGGAGAAATATAGCAGTTGAAGAAGGATAATTATTATTAAAGTTCGGTAGAAGGGAACGTGATGGGTCGCGCGAGGGAGCGGGTCGAGCACTGAATACCTAACCACTCTCGGTACAAACATGACCGCTTAAGTATTCGGCGCATCGCTCTCTCATTCTCCTACATGGAAGCACCTCAACTTTCTACGGCCCTTTTCCGAAATGCGACCATCTCCAGCGTCGTTCCCACGTTTCAAGTCAGGGTTAGCTTTTGCCGTGGGAGGGAGGGGGAAACTCAGCATTGAAATTCGCCTTGCGAAGGCCGATAAAAGAAAAGCGAGGGCCCAAAGTGAACGTGGCTTCCTCGGGGGCGTTTATCCGTTCTCTCCCCGCGATTTACTTTGCTTGTGCGTTCTCTTACGTGCCCCCGTTTCGAAACTCTGGCGTCGAATTGAAATGCCCCTGGATACTCTTTCATTTTAGCGGTTCTGCCAATGCGTTGTCTGTCATTTTAATAAGGTGAATACGCGACGCATCTAAACTTGGATGTTACAGCCGTGTTCACACGCTCCACTTGATTGCTTCATCACAGTGTTAGAGAACTTCACAGTACTAAAGAAGTTAACAATCGTTTTTCCCTATACCTTTTTGGCGGATGATATACTATAGCAAGAAATACTTGTGATATTGAAGCACTAAGAAACAAAAAAGTTTACCAAAAAATGTCCAGTTGGGGAAATCACAACTGCAGAGCAAGAAACAAGGGTGAAACAAACAACATATTTTATCATGGAACTTGGATTCGGACATAAGAAAGACAAAAAGATGCAAGGCCAAAACGTTCCAATAGGTGGAGGGGGGCTTGTTATGATTCCGCAACCTTCTACCCATCGTATAAACTCTTCAAATATTTCATGCAATTCCAACCAAGAGTTTTGGCTTATAAAGCCTTTTTATATCTGAAAAGGATCATCCATTAAAATGTATTAGCCGAAAAATGGATAAAATCCTGAAACCGGATAGGCTATAACTCCTGAACATTACTTTGGAATAAATTGAAAAAACCGTAAAGCTTGCCTTTCAGACACAACCTGAAAAACTCACCAACAAGAGGTGACGCTGCACGACCCTCTCTCTGCACGCAGGTATGATCTCTGCTATACACTACCTCAAATTCAACTCCACACGAACGGATGTTCACAAATGCTCGCAACTCAACTGCTGGCAGTTCACTTCCATCTTGACTGATGACTCCTGGAAAATTCTTCTGAAGCGTCAGATCCCAAGGAAATTACCAGGAAAAATTAGAAAAATCAAGGTCTTGAAGCCTAGTTTCCATCCAGAACCTCTTCCTCAACCCCCACGCACACCCGCACACTTCTCAAAAAACCTCAGTCCTATCTTATTCTGCAAAACTCTGGAGTCTTCAAATTCTCTCTCAAACAAACCTCATTCCCCAACCGACAGCGAATCAGCGGGCAGCAGTGGATGAGTTTATTGACTCAACTCAGGAATTCATGTTAAGTTGCTAAAAATGATCTATTTTGCGTCGTTTTATTTTTAATTTACAATTCTTTTTTAATTATATCTAAAATCTACCTACTTTGGTTCATTTTATTTTTATTATTTTTCGGGTAGAAAGTTGAAAACGCACTTGCCCCACTATACGTACGCACTTGCCCCCCAACAAGTAAGTGCGTTGTTTGAATGCTTCAAGGTTTTTCCCAGTTCTTAATAAATTACTAACTTTAATTCATTATATCCACAGGTTTTTCGACGTAGGAATGTCTGGGGAATATAATAAAACTGTAGTCATTATTTAACTTGTAGTTTGAGGGAAATGATAGCAGCACAAAATCAGATTTATGAATAACGGGTACGCACCCCCCCCCCCCCCCCCCTATATACAACTCTATAGATAGATAGATGTATATTTTCTTTGTAAAGGCCTAAATGAGGCAATACAAAAGTCAGGTACACAAAAAACAAAGACAAAATAAATATAACAATACAAATACAGATAATCAAGTAAAAACAGGAATAAAAATAGTTCGAGAATCTGTAGGTAAAACTTAAAGGGTAATTCAATCAGGTACTTATTTCCTCCAATTCACATTAAAAAAACTCGAGACTTCATAAAGTTCAATTTCAATCAACGCCCGCTTCAAAGTACTTCTGAACTTTTTAACTGTAAGTGTCTGAATTTGCACTGATAAGCAATCGAAAAGACGAGTCCCCATCTGTACCGGATCACTTGTCAACGTTGTTGTAAGTCGAGCAGCAAGTGGGCGTAAATTATTATTACCTCTGGTGGGATATTGATGAATATCGTTGCCTCTCACGATTAAGTCGGTCTATGGTATTGATGATGAAACATTAACGGATCGGGAGATTGTGTATGAGAGAAAACTGTTCCGAATGGTAGTCGGCGTGTCTCCTCTAGGCATTAGGAATACGTGTAGATATCTGCTGAAGGTTAATTTTGTTTTCTCAGTAACAACTGGAACATTTCATTGTTTCCTCCGATGAACGAATGACATCATTCACAAAAGGTACGTGAATGACAAAACATTCGCAATAGCCAGCGGCCTTGGGCCAACTCAATATTTACCTTCTTGAATTAACTGGAGATCTGAGAACAGTCTGAACGGTGTTTGCTTGGGGTGAGTCAAACGGTAAACCATTTCTTGAGGTTTTAAAAATGAATAAGGTTTTGTCCACACGGTATGACTTGAGGAAGTACCTTCCTTTATAACAAAGAGGGAAAAAATGATTAAAAAACAAAACAAATACCCTCGAGAAGATACGAAATTCCAGGCACGGTTGGTCAGAGCTAAGAAAAGATAAGGTTTTATCTGGTTTGTTGGAGTAGGTGAACCTAGAATGGTATACCTTACTAGAAACCGTAAAAGTGTTTACTTTTGTTTAATTTGATAACGAGTTTCGGGAGAAGCGTTGAGAAAAAAATGGAGTGAATGTGACCTGCATCGACCGAGCTATCTGAACCGCTTTTATCTTATCGTGGAAGTACTAAACTGGAACGCACCGCGTGATAAACTTATCGCTGTTACGATTATACAACAGTAAATTCGTCCTTTGGATACGAAGGAAATTACGGATTTTCTAGGAAATGCCTTTATAACGAGTGGTAGCACGCTTCTGTCACGTCCATACAGAGGCGTAGCTGAGTCATTTTTCATGGAGGGGCAACAATCGAGGATTCCATTTTATTTTAATAGTTTTAGTACCGATTAATTTCTAGTGCTTGTGGCTGAGTATACAAAGACTGTTAATAAACTGTCAAACTTTCATATAAGTAGGTAGGTGATCAATGGCTTCAATGGCTTTATGTAATGATCTGAAATCACGGACGCTTCATATGCATAATACCTATGAACCACCACCTATGAACCACTACCTATGAATTATTAAAGCATAATACTACTTAGAAAAAAAAAATTATCCAAATAACTAATCAAAGCGTTAAAAACTGCGATAAATACGAATAGCTACGTAACGATGAACTGAGGAGCACTAGGTTTATTCTACTATTATACTAGACATACTGCATGCAAATTCATATACCTATGTGGAATTTCCCTCTTACAGGTTTATTCTCAATTGTTACTTCCGCGCGAAAATAACTTTTTCAGGACAATATCACACAATTGTATTATACAAGTAGATATCTACCTACGCAAAATAAGATACAGGGCATGAAATCAATTTCAAAAAACAGCCAAATGTAAACAAACTCAAACCAGCAATATGCTAGGTTAGAATAGAAATACTGCTACACTAGATTATTTTAATATTTTCTATTAAAATATTTCAATCGCCACTGCAGGCTTCTATTTATTGTATTCTTGCTTTACTTCAACTGGGATTTCATTCGTAAGTACCTAGGCAGTGAAAAGTAGGGGAAGTTCGTAGGGGAATTTCGGTGGATACTGAACAATGGATATTTTTCTAGGGAAAAATCGCAAATGGGCTAGCCCCAAAAGGTAGTGATTTCAGTTTGCAGTATCCACATTTCCGTTTCGTTGACTAGGTGATTTTACTACTCTCCGTGGGGCTGTACAATATCCACGCCATTTTGCCCCTACACAAACGAACCTAATAAAAATTTCTTTATTTCCACGAGCGTCTCAAGTCGCTAGGCAACCGGTTTCGTATAATAATTATAGAAGTAGTGTTTTACTAATTATATTCTTTAATTGAAGGTGTGAGGTACTGAAGTTGGAAGCGTAAAATTATTAATATTGATTGTATCCATACAACAAAATTCTGCATCCTCTATAATTTATGGAGGGGCTCTGCCCCTCCTCAACCTACGCCACAGCGTCCACCATTTCTCGAGCACATTCCCACACGTCACCGCATTCCTTTATAGGCATATATACAAGAAAAATAAGGTTGGTATGAGATTTTCTCTTTTGGAAAGACTATAAAAGGTAGTGACACCTAATTGGGAAAACATTGAAAAAAGTTCCAGTCATGCAGCATAATCGTATGAGCGAATTTTCGTACATTATCTACTATATTATGTTTCAGTGCTTTGAAATTTGAGCGCTTAGAGTTCAAATAAATATTCAATTACCAATTTTATGGAAACGAAATTCGTTCTAAATAATATTCCGTGATTCAAAAAATAATTGTAAAATTTCATCTTTTTTAGGCAGTTTTATTGATTTTTCAGCAAATATTAATGCAATTCAAGTAACCTTTTCAGCATAATTTTTGGCTTAAATTTTATATTATTTTAGTTCGTTGTTGATCAACTTTTTTGACTAATATTTTACTAAAAAATATATATTCAACAATTTTTTGCCGTTTTTACACTTTTGAAATTTCAACAATTTAATGTGCTCAAGAAGTGTTGACCAACGAACTCATCCTTTCGTTTACAAGTCTTGATTTTTCGCCAAAAAATACGATGATACTATATTGATAGTACTGTGGTTGATAATTGAAAGCTAGTACGATATTGATGAAATTGATATGGAATGATTTTTCCCTATAATTTGGAGTTAGTTAGGAAAAGATGATTTATGCATCTCATGTCAATATCATTAGTGGCTGCTGCAAAATCTCGAATGTGAAATACTTGTAAGAAGCTCAATTTCTAGTTGTCATTAGATTATGATGAAATTTCCTGAGAATGTGCGAGGTAGACTGAGGATAGTCAATCAATTTCATCAGTTTTAAATTAATGGATTTCACTGCGTACGCTAAAACATAAAATACATCAAGCGTCATTTTCTCGAAGCTGATCTCGCATTTGAAGAGCAGTTGGAAAATGGCGATTTGATTACCCCAAACGAGTATCACCACGTTCGTATTATTAGCAGCTGCTACGCATAAGCAAACCTCAAATCCTTGTAAGAAGAATAACTTCAAAAGTTTTTATCCGATTTCAATTAAATGTTATGGGATTTTACGGTTTAGGCTGCAGACATCCGCAATGAACTTCATCGCTCCCGATTTACTGGTAGCTTAACGTGACATCCATCCAGCACTAATTTCTCCGTGTAACTGACCAATGTTTACTTTTTACGCTCCTTCTTAATTACTGTTTCCTCACTATGGAAAAAATGGCTAATGTGCTAAAAAAAGGAAAAAAGCACTATAAATGCCTAAAAAAGGCCTAAAATCGTAAAATTTATCATTTTTATCAATGTTTTAGTCAAAACAAAGTTATCAACAACTAACTAAGACATTAAAAAATTGTTGCACAAAAACGTACTTAAATTTTATTAATATTTGGTAGACAATCTATAAAACTGCAAAAAAATCTAAAAATCCAAAATCTTTTTTGAATTGCCAAATTTCATTTAGTAAGAGTTTTTTTGGCCATAAAATTGGTTCTTAACAATTTCTGTAGTCGTTTCGATTCAATTTGACAAATTATGGTAGGGGAGGTTTGAGGGGATGAGATAAATATGAGTATGGCTATAACTCATCAAGATTTATTGAAGCTCCAAGTACTTTCGCCTGTGTACTGGCCTCATCAAGGATCTAAAATATACGAACAACAGCAAGCTGTTCTTATTCTTAAGTCTCAGTACTAGGGTTCTTATTACATAGAGTTGACTATAGTGACAACTTATATAAGGCAGGTACTAGTTGCAGTAATACTTACTAGAACTGTTTGGTTTGCTATTCAGTTTTGCATTATATAAAATCATGGTTTCACCAGGATGCATCTTGTCTGAATTAATTATACTACAATGTTGTTAAAAATCATGAAGGTAATAGTAGAAAGGCAATAGGTTAAGGATAAGGGTTTGGTTAAGTTGTGCTAGGTTAGTAAATGGATGACAACACACCGTCATATTTAACATATTATAATACAAGTAATTTATGAAAATTCGCTCATCCAATCATGCTGCATGACTGGATTTTTTTTTAAATGTAAGCCCTAGTATTGAAGATAATTCCGAAAAAAGTCGAATACGTACCTATCTTTTTCATTGCTTTAAAGGCGTTAAGAAAGTAAAACGAGCTAAGCCCGGAACAGCCATACAAATAAATTTCCCTCATGCGGGATTCGCAGGCGTTTTGTTGAAGAACGTCGACAATAAATTGAAAATAATGAATTTTCTTCAGCTCAGAAGCGCAATTTATGTGCGTCTTCCGTTGAATGGCACATCCTGCGGGACGGATGGAAATTCCCTCGGCCGAAGAAGTTCTAGACACGACGGCCTTGACTATGGGCGCAACTATGCCGGTCTTTATGAGGCAGACTGCACTTCGTCTGCAGGACACCTGCTGCAGATGCCGCGGCTGGTGTTCTCCAACAAGGGAAAATACGAAGGTCTTCCCAGTCGCTTCCACACCGCAACGGCGCAACCCTTGCGCCCACATGGCCTATTAACCCGCTTACTATAAATAAAATTGAGATGGTGGCGCAGGGTGCATGTATATTTCCACTCCTTAATGAGGGCTCAGACGTTCCAGATGCCCCGAGTCGAACTACGATGTTTCAAGGAGACACAACCAAAGAAACAATGAGCTACGCTTCAAAAGTTGGGTCTTTTCTGTTATATCCCTGAGGATTGTTCGCCACAATGGGTGATATTCTCGAGACTTGGACACTTAAACAAAGTTATTTCACCTTGTTGTCATGGTGAAGAGTAAACTATACGAAAATGCGCCATTAGTAGACGCTACCGACGCTAGTCGACGTACTGAACAACCTAGTGTTACCCTTCCTAGTCAATATTTCCAATCAAAATTTTTCAATATTATTTTTAGCATGGAACGTGGTAAATTTAATGAGAACTACGTTAAGTTATTGTCAGGTGACGACCTAAAACGGTACGAACGTAAGATCAACATGTGCGGTTCTGATCCGTTTGAAATGTGTGTTAAGGAGTACACGTTCAAGGAAGAAGTTCCAGACATCAGTCGGGAAGATATAGTGGACTATCTAGTATTCAGGACTGACTATTATTCTTTAAAGCAACTAAAAAATTTCAAATCTCTTGAATCCCACAATTACATTACAAGCGGTCATGTGAAAGGAGTCGCGACAAGATCTCTGCCAGATGGGAAGCTTCTCGCCTTCGGAAAGGTAAGTGTGTGCATAGGTACCTACTTTCCATTTATTATTAATTATGATGTTCATGTACCTACTGCAGTTTCATTCGTCTGAACAGCAATACATGTATTCTGCAGTTTCATTCGTCTGAATAGCAGAGAACAACCTACCTACTTTGTTTACTATTGATAAACTAGAGCATCGGTAGGTAGGTACGTACGCACCTAAGCAGTTTTGTTTCTTGGTGTATCAAACTAGCATGTTGCCACAAGTAACAGAGGATCATTGTCAAAACATCAAGAAGCACAAGGAACACGATTATCACGAAAGAAACATAATTATTTGACCGCCCATTTCTCTTGTTAAGAGAGCCCTTTGCGAAAACCATCATGTACAATATTTGGTCATTCTAAACGAAACACCACACGTTGGCGTGTGTAACTATTACCACGAATTAATGTCATACCTAGGTAGATACAAACGTCAGCGATTTGGGGAGATGATTGTCATAACTAAGACTAACTAGGAACATCAACAGTTTCTACTAGTAATGCTTAGGCACAGTAGATAGTAGTTCGTTTTACTCCCCATTGATGAAATGTCGCTGGCAGACTTTGACAAAGAGATAGGATAATTTTCTTCGTCCCCAGTTCCGATTGATCCGAGACAGCCACAAAAGTCTTCTCTTACTAGAAAGTTCTTTAGTTCTTTGACACTGGTTAACTATAGCACTAGGTAAACCAAATAACCGCACTCGTTCACCAGATCGGTATCGTTGGGCACAACCAACAACCGCACAGCTAGGCATGATTATTACAGTTGATTTACTAACTATTTTGTATCACTGCAACATTCAACATTAGTTGCGATTGCTACTTTGTACTACTACAACATTGTCAGAAGCGTACACGAATGTGCTTTTGCAAAGCAAAACTGTTGAGAAATGACAAGGTTGCTACCATTAATGAGACACTAGATGGCGGACACTCAAACCAACTCCATGCAGGCTGAGGCGTGACGTCACGAGAATATGGGCCTAGGCTAATTCTTTTGGGGTCCCCGCGATCAGCCAGTTCAAGAATGGCGTAATTAAATTTTATGCAAACACTGAATAGTGTATCCTCCCTACCTCTTCTTCTTTCTTCCATATTGATCCGCTTTTATTTTATTTTACTATTTTCTTTTTCTATTTTTTATTAGAGCCTCCCATTACTTTAATTTCTCCCAAACTAGGGATGAGTCGATTCCCGATACCGATTCTCGATACCACCGATTCTTAGACATTGGTATCGGTATCGAAAATCGATCGCCTAAAGCTGATACCGATACCGCCCGGTGATGGGCGTTTTATTACACTACGGTACTATTGCAACCATCTAACAACGAAGATGGTTGTACCGTGCAAGCGTTGTGTGAAGTTAGCAGTTGCGAAACATGAATTGTCCAAAACACAACTTACAATTATAACTTTGTTTACAAGTAGGCTTGTGTTATTTTGTTTGTGACAACAGAAGCATTAGACAAAGCTATGTTTTCCAAGTATAAAAGCCTAGAGCCTGTCTTATTTGGAAATACCTTACAGTTACCGACGAAAAACTAAAAAACCAAGTCAGTTGCGAGTCTGCTTAGCTTGTCTGCTTAAGTTCTGCTTAACTTGTTTTATTCAGAAAGAAATCAATCCTAGTCAATAAAAGTTGCCTATTAATTGATATTTGATAGACAACAAAAAAATATCAAATTTTGTATTTGCACAAATCAAATTAACTAAAGCCTTGAATGAAAAAATAAATCTGAAATTTAGAATTTGTAATAAGAATTAATCTTTAAAATTTATTTAATTTTAATAAGTAACTAAAGCATTAAAGCTTCATTGGAACAAGAACTCCTGATGACAATAAATAGAGATTTTATTTAAAAATTACCTCATTTGCAAATAGGTATATTGGGATCAATTTTTTGTAAGTATATGTTGTACAAAAAAATTTGAATATATTACTAGTTCAAGAGGAACTTTTGTTTTTCACCTACAGGTAAGTTAGGTATTATGCGCCGATGTATCGGTATCGAGAATCGGGAATCGATTTTTTAGGTATCGGTATCGGGAATCGATAAATTTTGGTATCGACTCATCTCTATCCCAAACATTTATTATCTTTTATAATAAATTCACATTGTAAAACTCTTTATGGCCTCAACACGCATCATATGTAATTTGTATTTGTTAACATTTTTATACTTTTCTATTTTTTGTATTAATTACCTTTATAATTCTGGTGTGTATGATGGGCCACCAGGCCTTTTCACAATAAATGATTATAAATAAATAAATAAATAAATATATACCCGCACTTACAAACTATTTTGTATAGAATGGGGATTGATCGGATTGATGATCCCCAATCATTTTTACGTCCACTGTGGTAAAATAGATTAGAATGCTGTGTATAGTTTGGTGGTCTGGATGCTCGCAAGCTCGCATCTCAAAAATACATAACATCAAGTAGTTAATCCCTTAGTAAATTTTCCGTTATAATTATTGGTAATAATGTATCATTACAAGAATCCCTCATTTAAGCAAAATACTCTAGTTTTATACAATTTACTAGAAAAATAAGGTTGTATTCGATAATCATCAGAAACGCTTGCATACGAGTCTGCAACACATTGGGACATTTTATGTCTTTAGTTGCAGACTCGTATGTGTTGCAGACTCGTATGCAAGCTCTAAGAGCCACTCATCTGATCCGGACCCTGGGCATTGTCAAGTAAATGTCCTAAAGAGGTTACATACGAAATTACGGCTTCCTAGAGTGTAAAGTATAGAAATTACCTTTAAAATGATTTAACCACCGCTTCACAAATCAAACCGTTCTCGCAATATTCGGATCACCTGCTATGAATCAAATCATCGAAACACCAACTCAATGAAATCATCAGAAATTAACTAGCGGTTGCAATCATGTTCACGATATCAATTATTGAGAATGATCACCTGTGTGTAAACAATTATTCATATAATCATGCTCATAACTCAGCTTGTTGGCCACGCACTTCGCGTAGTTAACATAATATGTTTGGATAAATCGAAAGCTTTCGAACGAATGGGCATTTTTGATCAACAAATTGGTTTTCCTCACTTATTTAGGAATCTTGGAGATCTGGGAGTGGTCGCAATCGTCGCGCTTTAAAAAAAAAAAAAAAAAACAATGCTTCGACTGTGACACCCCACAAGCCCTATTGTCAAAATTTGTCAAATTATTGGCATTTTCCACCTAAAAATTCTCTTTTTCTCACTTATTATGAATTTTAGAGACCTGGGAGACGTCGCAATCGTCTCTACTCTAGATAAAAAAGAAAAAAATCGCCTGTGACACCCCCACATACCCAATTGTCAAAATTTGGTCAATTATAGGCATGTTTCACCTAAAAACCGCATTTTCTCACTTATTATGAATCATAGAAATCTGGGAGTGGTCGCAATCGACAGCGCTGAAAAATACTTCCAAGTGTGACACACCACATGCCCTTTTGTCAAAAAATATATTTTTTAGAATTTTTTGCGCCATTAATTGTAAACTTGAGTCTGAAATTTTGGAGCGATCGGGCTAGTCAACGAACTCAACCTGTCTTTTGCCAAGACGAATTTTTTATGCCGTTTTTAAAGAAAGTTATTGCCCGGAAATACACCCTATATATACGTAAATAAATGAATATATATATATATATATATATATATATATATATATATATATATATATATATATTTACGACGTTTAAATCTATGATAGTGTTCTTTGAAGTATGAAACGGATTTGTAGGGGGTCCCCGACCCTTTCTACCCACTTTCACAATTTCGAAGCCATCTAATTAGCTAATTTTTTCTTTGAAAATTCGGTAAAATAAACATAATTCGTTACTCCATTAACAATGATTGAATCCACCGAAAACCTTACCTAAACCCATGTCGTTTTCAGTGATCTCAAAATTAATTAGCTAAGTACCGGGAGACCGAGCTTCGCTTGATTAAGGCGAAACATTAATTTGATAAGTTAATTATTAAGTAAATCACAAACATTTAATTATTATATACACAACATGTAATATATAATACATATGCGCATGTACCGTTGTCCTAATACATAGTGTAAACGTTGCTGGTGAACTGTAAATTGTAGGGGTTAACCGTTAACCTTATACTGCTCAACAACTATGGCGACATTCTTGGAAACGTTTCACACTTTTTGCTGCTAGTGACATGGAAAACCTGCTCAAAAATAAAACCAACCTTAATATATGAATCAGCTCCCCTTGCAAGGGGTTTGTACAGAATCAGCATTTCCATCTCGAAAAGACCATGAGTCACCTTGAATCATCCAAGATCGCAATCTTGATTCCTACATTGATAAACATGGAGTTGTCAGGGTGGGCGGCAGATTGGGCAACTCAATGCTTACCAAAACCACCAAAACATCCGATTTTATTGCCAGGAAAATACCATTTCACTCATCTTCTCATCAACCATTACCATGAAGCATATCTCCATTTCAGAATCTGATTCAGAATCACTTCTGGATTTTCTCTGCCAGAAGCACAATTAAGCAGCAAGTTAGTGTTTGAAATGCTCCAAATCTAGGCCACAACCTGAAACTCCAAAAATGGGAGATTTGCTCATTTCACGTTTCTCGGAAGGTAGACCATTTGTTAATGTTGGTGTTGATTATGGAGGTCCATTTTTGATTCGAGCTTCCTTAAGACGCAATGCAGCGCTTTGCAAAGTGTATCTCTGCTTATTTGTGTGCTTCTCAACAAAGGCTTTACATTTAGAGCTAGTGTCGAGTGGAACCACAGAAGCATTTTTATCTGCTCTCGATCGCTTTACAGGTAGCTCGCAAGGGCAAACCATATTACATTTTCTATGACAATGGCCAAAATTTTGTAGGAGCTGCTCGAGAGTTGAGACAAGTCTGAAGGCTGAAGAAGGATCCGTTTTTCAGTTGTCGATAGAGATACACATACACATCTGTACATGGGACCATTAACTATGCTAAACAGCATTTATGTATAATATTAGAAAACAATAATTTTACAATAGAAATTTTTTGTACTTATAGAAGGATACAGGATACTTATAGGATAGGAACATCAAATACCTTGTGTAGATTATGTAGACGCATATGCGATGTTATGACAACGTGCCAGTGGCGTAGTTTGAGAAGGGGCAGTGTGGGCAGAGCCCCTCCGTAAATTATAGAGGACGCAGAATTTCGTTGTATGGATATAGCCAAATTAATAATTTTACGCTTCCAACTTCAGTACCTAACACCTTCAATAAAAGAATGTAATTAGTAAAACACAACTACTATTATTATTATACGATTCTGGTTGCCAAGCAGTCTTGAGTCGCTATTAATAAAGACATTTTTATTAGGTTCGTTTGTGTTGGGGCAAAATGGCGTGGATATTGTACAGCCCCACGGAGTATAGTCAATCACCTAGTCAACAAAACGGAAATGTGGATACTACAAACTGAAATCAAGTCGTTCCCCACTACCTTCTGGGGCGAGCCCATAGGCGATTTTTCCCTAGAAAAATACCCATTGTTCAGTATCCACCAATTCCCCTATGAACTTCCCTTACTTTTCACTGCCTACTTGATCAAGCTTGGTTGTTCGTTTCAAAACAGTTTCCCGTTGTATTATACCATTAATTTACGAATAAAATCCCAGTTAAACTGAAGCAAGAAAATAAGAAATAGAAGCCTGCAGTGGTGATTGAAATAGATTAATAGAAAAGATTAAAATAATATAGTGTAGCAGTATTTCTAGTCTAACCTAGCATATTGCAGGTTTGAGTTTGTTTACATTTTTTTATGTTTCTTGATCTCGGTTTCATGCCCTGTATTTCATTTCGCGTAGGTAGGTACCTGATTATATAGTACAATATTGTACGATATTGTCCAGAAAAAAACGGAAGTTAGTGAAAAACGTTGTCTATTTCCACGAAAAATAAAGAGTTACACTGTTAAATCGATTTCGACGGTTTGGCCATCATCAGTAACAAACAATTTTATTGTTTGTTACTGATGATGGCCTAACCGTCGAAATCAATTTAACAGTGTAACTCTTTATTTTTCGTGGAAATAGACGTTTTTCACTTACTTCCGTTTTGAAATGGGTTTCCACAACTTCGTCGCGATTGATTTAGTTCGTGTCCAGAAAAAGTTATTTTCACGCGGAAGTAACAATTGAGGATAAGCCTGTAAGACAGCAAGTCCACATAGGTATATGAATTTGCATGCAGTAAATCTAGAATAAAAGTGTAATATACCTAGTGCTCCTCAATTCATCGGTAAGTAGGTACCTATTCGTATTCATAGTAATTTTTCACGTTCTGATTAGGTATTTGGATAATATTTTTTCTAAGTAGTATTATGCTTTAATAATCTATAGGTAGGTTTATGAATATGAAAGCGTCCGTGATTTCAGATCATTACAAAAAGCCATTGAGCACCTACCTACTTATATGAACGTTTGGCAGTTTATTAAGAGTCTTCGTATACTCAGCAACAAGTACTAGAAGTGAATAGCAAAACTATAAAATAAAATGAAATCCTCGACGGAAATGAAATGCCCCTCCATAAGAAATGGCTTAGCTACGCCACTGCAACGTTCTATGTTCGAAATTATGGGCAAATCGCCTAGCCTAGACCTTAACCAACAGCACGGGCTAAGCCTACGTTGGAAAAGCAACCTAGGCGAGTAGCTCAGTTCTACTTTTGTACCATCATCCCATGTATGTGTCTCTATTGAAAAACAAAATGAATAAATTAATTAATAATAAAAAAAACCTCAATATGGCCAAAAATGCAGATACGGGATCCATTCTTAGGGTCGTTGAGTGTGAGGAATAGGTTAACTTCTCGTATTTGTTAATTTTGCTAAGCGCTTTTGCCGATAAGTGATAGCTCCCATATTTTGCGTATTTTAGTAATTGTAAAAGTAAAATAAACCCTCAACAACCCCCTACCCTCAACAACATGCAGGTACAAAAAAGGTACAGCAGCAACCAGTATAAAGCAGCAACCAGAGGATGGATCCCCCTAATCATTGAAATAAATAAATAAATAGACTTATACAGGGTGATTCCCTCGCAGATGCAAAAAAAAAATTTGGGTGAAACTGCATCAATAATGGAGTAAAATGCCGCCAACCGCATATTTTTATCTCAATCCGTACTCGAGATATGATTTTTTAAATGTTTTTTCAGGAATACCGTGTTTTTTCATTTTAAACACGGATTTCTCCACTTTACTTCATTCAATTTTAACTTTTGACCACATTTTCGGAATCAGCATTAAATTTACGATAAGAATAGTGTACCTGGGTTCTTAAAAAGTACCATCCAAAGGCCCTCACATCAGCTCAAACATTGACGATTTTGAAAAAAGAATATTTCTGAAAATCTTTAGAACTTTACTACTCTTCCAAAACGAATCCTGGAAACTGGAAAATCGCATGAAAACTGCTTCATCTAATACTCTTTCCAACGGTATAATCAAGTTTACTTTTATTTTGTTATTTAGTGGAGAAAATAATGTTTTAATGTTAAAAAATGTGGGTTTTTCAATGAAATTGTTGGTTTTCTCGAAAGATGACCCTCCATGAACCTACGAGTATGGGGTCGGTTTCTATGTTTTTTTTTGTTTTTTTCACGCTGTATCGAATGGTACCATTTATAGATCTCTTCAAATCCGTTATAACCGAGTTTTACACTTAAAATCGCAAATGTTTAGTTTGTTTGTTATGATTAAATGTATGTGTGTTATGGGGTAAAACTAGTAAATTGAAGTGTAAAACTCGATTATAACGGAGTTGAGAGATCTGCAAGAGTTTCCATTCGATTCAGCGAGAAAAAATACATAGAAACCGACCCCATACTCGTTGGTTCATGGAGGGTCATCTTTCGAAAAAACCAACAATTTCATTGAAAAACCCACATTTTTTAACATTAAAACATTATTTTCTCCCCTAAATATCAAAATAAAAGTAAAATTGATAACACCGTTGGAAAGAGTAGTAGATGAAGCAGTTTTCATGAGATTTGCCAGTTTCCAAGATTCGTTTTGGAAGAGTAGTAAAGTTTTAAAGATTTTCAGAAATATTATTTTTTCAAAATCGTCAATGTTTGAGCTGATGTGAGGGTCTTCGGATGGTACTTTTTAAGAACCCAAGTACACTATTCTTATAGGAAATTTAATGCTGATACCGAAAATGAGGTTGAAAGTTAAAATTAAATGAGGCAAAGTGGAGAAATCCGAGTTTAAAATGAAAAAACAGGGTATTCCTGAAAAAACCTTTAAAAAATCAGATCTCGAGTACGGATTGAGATAAAAATATACGGTTGGCGGCATTTTACTCCATTTTTGATTTAGTTTCACTCAAATTTTTTTTTTTTGCATCTGCGAGGGAATCACCCTGTATAGAGACTAAAAAATTACAAGATACATTCAAACTGCCCAATGGAAATTGTACCAACTATGCAACCCTCATGTATAAAATAAGCTCTGACGAGGCCATTAGGGCGAAAGCAATAAGCAAAATAAACAAATACGAGAAGCTAACCTATTTCTCACCTCAACAACCCTAGGATGTATTCCTTGAAGCCTACTACCCCACATAGATCTATTCTTTGTATTGCAGCATACATATCGCACTGTTGGTCCACAAGGGGCGCAACTCAAAAAAATGGAATTTTTGAGTTATTTACACTGTTAAAACCACCAGAACGAGATCTACATGCAGGTACAAGAGGCGTTTTGATAGTACCAACTATTGTCGCTAGAATGCACAAAGAGTCCCTGTTGCATTTTTAGAGTTGGAGGGGATTGTTCAAGGACAAGGGGCGCAAGTCAAAAAGGTTTTATGACAGTTTGTAAGCGCCTACCTAGGTGTCCACCCCTTCCAGCTAGAGTTGCTAATTGCAGGTGTCCTTTACTTCATTTTAGTTGGTTTATGGTTCATTAATTACTCACTTACCTTCTCTCTTTTGTTTTATTATTTCCAATAATGAACCTTAGTATTTTAGTTCGAGTTATGGACTTAGTTGTTGATTTCGAAGTTTTCAGGATGTAATTACATGTACCTACTTCCATGCTCATGGTACTATGCAATGTAAGTCTGAAAAGTGTATTGTGATTTTTCTAGTTCAATATAGCAGAAAATTTTGAAATTTCGTGGTTTAAAAGTTATTAGAATATAGAACTACTAATTTTGTGAAACTTCAATCTTTGAACTGGGAATTTTTTGATCTCATGAGTCATTAGACTGTACAGAATAGGATGTGGATGTTCCATTGTTAAATAAAAAAGTATATAAGTACATTTTTCAAAGATTATTTGTCATGATTTCAGCGCCAATGTAATTTATTACTTAATAATGCACTGTTTTCCTTCTCCAATTATTGTATGCGAAAGTGGGAAGGGAATGGGCCCAACTCAAAACGACAGCTGGAGTGATCAAAATACAATGGGCGCAACTCCAAATTTAATCATTTTTCGGGTATTCGTATTTTTTTTAACAGTAAAATTGGTTATGAGTCATACAAGACCTAGTGCCATCAAAAGTTCAGTAGTTTCCTCACAAAACGGAAAAATAATTAAAGAGCTAACCTATATAGCAGCGACACAATTGATGTGAGAAGAATTTCAAAAACTTTGAGTGTTTTCCCAAAAACTACATTTTTTGAGTTGCGCCCCTTGTGAACCAACAGTGCGATATCAACTGTCAATTTCAATTAATAATTTTCCAACCAAATGATCGGAGTAATGACGCGCAGAGGAATCCGGTAATCTTGGCGGCTCGCAGGCTCCCGACGTCCGACCGCGGCGGGATGGGGAGATTCCGTCACGTCCGTTGAGGAGGGTCGTCATGGGCGTCATTACGTCGGCCGGCGGCGGCGACGGATCTTCCGAAAGGGCGGAAGAAAATGACTGAGCGGAGGCTCACAACACCAACACGTGCCCCATATCCCTAAAGTGAACGTGACGGCTCCGGGGATAACTCTTGCCTCCCCATCGCTGCTCCCGATCCCGATACCCCCGATGCCGTTAGGATCGGGGCGGGCCGATGGCTGAGCTCTTCGAGCCGTGGAGGCATCCAAAACGTCCGAGGAAAATATCACCCGGTCAGAGGGCGATCCAAACGCGAATACCAAAAGTTCCAGTCATGCAGCATGATCGCATGAGCGAATTTTCATAAATGGTCGTATTACATTTATGTTAAATTCTGTTAAAATTTGAGTATTTTGGGGACAAATAAAAATTTGAAGCCCCCCGGCGAGGCGCGAAGCGCCGAGTATTATATATATATACATATTAATTGCTATGCATTTCTTAGGCCGAAGCCCAATAATTTTTTTTGTAACGTCCCAATTTTTTTTTGTAACGTCCGTGACGCGAAGCCCGAGTTCGTGGGTTCGAATCCCAGCCAGGCTTGAACATTTTTTTATATAAAAATTTTTTCATGTTAAGAATTGCATAGCAAATTATCCTCGTTTTCTACGCAGTAGAAAAGAGAAAAGACCCAGTGAGGCGCGAAGCGCCGAGTATAGATTAGGGGGGTCCAGGGGGGGGAAGCCCCCCGGCGAGGCGCGAAGCGCCGAGTTATATATATATATACATATAAAAAAGCGTTAAAATCCAGTAATAATTTCAGAATGCCTCAAAACAGATTTCGATAATGAAAATTTTTATTTTAAAATTTTTGGAGCCATTGCAATAGCTTTATTTTCTAAGAAAATTCGCTAAAAATGAATCGTGCAGCATGACCTCGTATGAGCGAACTTTTCCATTTTGGCAAATTACCTAACAAATCAGTAAACAGCAGTAACTATGCTAAACAGCATTTATGTATATTATTTAAAAAAAAATTACTATAGAAAGTTTTCCTACTTATAGAAGATAGGAACATCAAACACCATTGTACGATGTATCGTATTGCAGTTATGATATTTAAGCTATTTGTAGATTATGTAGACGCATATGCAATGTTATGTCAACGTGCTATGTTTGAAATTATGGGCAAATTGCCTAGACAAGCCTACCGTTGGAAAAGTAAACTAGGCCAGTAGCCCAGTTCTAGTTTTGTACTATCATCATATGTATGTGTCTCTATTGAAATAAATCAATCTATCTATCTAACTGATGTTGAGTATCTACACTACATGCAGATACATTGGTACATGGATATGTCTTATTTTTCCCCCTGTGAAATATGTGTTTTGTGCCTCAAGTTAAAAATGCCTCAATTAAATTAGCTCAGTCAGCTGATCAGAAAAGAGCCAATCAATTCAATCATCTCAGAGTCCCAGAGAGTCTCCATAGTATGTAATGTCAAGTTCCTAAGATGAACAGGAGAGAATTTAGCTCAGTCAGCTGATTAGGAAAGAGCCAATAACTGGAATCGTCTCTTTGTGTCCCAGAGAGTATCCCTATGAAATTTCAACTTCCTAGGGATAACAGGAGAGAATTTAGCTCACTCAACTGAGTAGGAATGAGCCAATCATTTCAGTCGTCTCTTAATTTTCAGCTTCAGAGATTAAATTTATACGATAGCAATCATCAGCTTTCGAAGCCCATCAGCTGATCAGAGGTCTATGTATCGTCTAGTACCTACTACTCAATAGTATACCTACCATGTATCTTGTGTGCCTTCTTTTCACATTATTAGTTCATTATGTTACTTAGCAATATCTCTATTATTTATAAGAATGAAACTCCGTTCGTCTGTTTGTTTGTCTGTTCATGCTATGCACGGCCAAACGGGGAGTCTACGAGTATACCTATATGGTATACTAACCAACTTTCCCTATGTTATTAATTGTTGTTCATGTTGATATGTTAATTGTTGTTGTTCATGCACCTCCTTCCATAGACGAAAACCAGTTACCTACCTAAGTAACTGCAAAACTCGCATACTAACTGCACAGACAATGCGGTCGGCGGAACAGCAACCTACCTACTTTGTTTACTTTTAACCAATAGCGAATCTGGTAGTCTGTACCTAATCACGTCTACCTACCTAATTAGTTTCGTTTCTTGGTGTAGCAACAACCTGCCTTGTTTACTTCGACATACCATCAAATCTATCCTTTCATTCATTCAATACTAGCCTAGTTTTCTTTCTCGCTCGCTAGATATGGCTGTATAGAACCGATGGTCTTTACTGTAGTTCATGTAGAATGAATGGAATCGGTGGATCACTAAGAGTGATATGAAATATGTAGGGGAAGTTGCTCGCTTCGCTCGCGAGGGGTGGGGTTTCTCGCTCGCTCGGTGTGGGATGTATAGAAGCGACTGGATATAGTCCCCATACCATCGAGACCTACAGCCCATGGATCAGATGGGCTATACTTACTTAGTTTATAACTTGGTGCAATAAACATCCTTGATTTTACAACGGCTCAGGGATCATGATATGTTGTGATAAAATGAGAGCATTCCAAATGTGGCGAACGATTTTCCTGCTATGAAAACTAAGGGAGTTACACTTCACTAGTAACGCAT
Source organism: Adelphocoris suturalis (assembly GCA_030762985.1). Classification (NCBI taxonomy): domain Eukaryota; kingdom Metazoa; phylum Arthropoda; class Insecta; order Hemiptera; family Miridae; genus Adelphocoris; species Adelphocoris suturalis. The sequence continues at coordinate 48,873,146 of CM061044.1, forward strand.
TGGTTGTACGTGATGATCAATAGATATAGAAAAAATCGTTTATAGAAACCTAGAAAAATCGTTTATATAAACCTAGAAAAATCGTTTATAGAAGCCTATTCATAGAAACCAAGAAAAATCGTTTATAGAAACCTATGCATTCATTTTTCTGCCAAAACAAAATTTTGTTTATAGTCCGATCAAATTAGTTTAGGAATGTAGCCAGGAGCGTGAGGAGGGGGAAATTAGTAGCTTGAGATTTGTACATTTTTCACGTAAATCAAGAGCTTTCCAACGAGTGGCGAATGATTTCTGAGCGATGAAAATCGTGGAAGTTACATTTCCCTACCAACGGGTTTGTTATACATAAAATCGACGGAAATAAAGACGTTGCATTTTTTTTTTTTTGTGTTACATTTTCACAAATAGACCCCACGGCTTAGACATATCCACGTCAAAAATTTATGGCTCCTTCATTACAAAATCAAATTTCCACAGGCTTTTGGGGCCCACCCATCTGACTCCCAGAAAACTAAAAACGAACCCGAAAAGTGAAAGGTCCATCTGAACTGACTCCCATCTGACTCATGATGAAATATGCGTTCCAAAGCGGGTCTATATCAGCTCATCCTTAAGCCAGGGATTACGTTAAGCCGACCTAAGCTTTTCTAATTGGGCAGGGAATGCTAGGTCGAGCGAAAGTGAGTGTCAGTTCATCCTCGAGACTCCAAGTTTGTCAGAAAAGGGAAAATTTCAACTCATTTTCTTCTTGACCTATTTAGGAATAACGAAAAAATCTTGTGCCACATTTGTTGTTTTCAAATTGTGGAATTATGGAGTGACTATATGGATATGTATAGGTAAGAATATTGTACCACTGTACGCGTACTACTTGAAATAGGGATGAATAAGTAGGTCAATACTAGCTAGTTGTAATTATCAGAAGACGAAAATGTATCTAACTAAAAGATTACATAAAATTTAAACAAAAATTGCTTAAATTCAAGAAAATAGTATTTAGTGGAACATAATAGAAAATGCATATCAATTTATTGTGCTGCTTGATTGGAATTTATTACTGTATAATCTTTTAATGATTTTTAAATCTGTCTTTCCGAATTATCCGGTATTTTTTCCCGTACTATCAGGCCAAAGATCGAGATCCCAGTATCACCTGATATTCATAATGAGTCCAAGTTCCTCTCAGTGTACTGAGAGCGTTGATTGTATGTGCCTACCCCTCTTCATCCAACCCGTTATGGACCTCGTCGTTTTGAGTGAAATGTTTGGTGCTCGTGATAGGGTCATGAAAATAGTGAATGACTTCAAGTTAATCATCACATGGATTTGACTGACGGTACTGTTCGGTACCGCTGCCCAAAATCTAATTGCAAGGCGTACTTGAAATTCCGAGGTGATTTATTAATTGACTGTGCGTTGGAACATAATCACATGGCTGACGACCCCAGGGCGTTACATCGTCAGCAAGTGAGCGATTCTGTGAAGAGAAATGTGGTCGATCTGCCCAATGAAAGTTAATAAAAACTGAAAATATAGAGGGCATGACTAAGAAAGACATCTAGTATGTGAGAAGAGTCGTATACTGAGCAAAATCGAAATGTAGGCCTAATTCCACGATGCGATAAAACGTGATGAACGTGAATACGTTAGTAGGCGAGCCGTTTGTCGTACAGAACGATAAAGAAAAGGGGATAGAAATGTTTGGTGCAGCGAAAAACTTGGAAATGCTCAGTGGAGGTGGGCCAGTTTATGTTGACGGGACATTCAGGTTAATCGTTCAGATGTTCACCATTCACAAAGCGCGGAACGGTCACTACATCCCTCTCATATGTTTTGCTCCCTGATAAGAAGCAATGTACCTACAAACAGGCGTTTAGAATGGTAAACGACTACTGCGTTCGCCTCAACCCCGAATTCAAAGTCAATAACATCATAGCAGATACGAACTAAATCACTAGCGACAAAGTTGTGGAAACCCATTTTAAAACCTGAGTGAAAAACGTTGTCTACTTCCACGAAAAAATAAAGAGTTAAAATGTTAATTCGATTTCTACGGTTAGGACATCATCAGTAACAAACAATAACAAGTTACCCAGTTACCTAACCGTCGAAATCAATTTAACATTGTAACTCTTTATTTTTTCGTGGATATAGACAACATTTTTCACTAACTTCCGTTTTTTATCATAGCAGATTTTGAAGTCGGGATTCATAAGGCTGCTATGATAGTTTGGCCAGGTGCTTTTTTTTTCAAGGGTGTAAATTTCACCTGACCCAAACCTGGTGGCGCAATTTCCAAAAGTGCAGATTAACGGACGCTTACCGCAGCAACACGCCAGAAGGGAAATTTGCGCGAACCGTCCCTGGCCAACCGTACTTGGGTTTCTTTGAGGTGGAAGATTTGGTAAACAATGAACTGAAAAGTATGTTAACCTCTGACCAAAAGACACATTCATTTTTCACGTATGTGGTGGACGCCTATGCTACCACAAAATCAACTTTCCCCCCAAAGGGCAGGTAGAAATTCCTCGACCACCCGCACAACCAACGCTTGTGAAAGTTTCCATTCTAAATTCAACCGAATTTGCAAGTCGCACGACCCGAATGTGGTTGAATTTGACGACGTGTTGATTGAAATGCGAATCCGAAGGCCCGCATCTTTAAATTCGACATCACGATAGCTCCATTTACGCCTCAATTGTAGTGCGTAATATCCAGCTCTCAAGAATTACCTCCCTCGGATCTAAGAGAAGATCTAACAGAGTGCGTTCGACATTCTCTCTCAGTTCAGACGGGAACCGTCACAACTGCTTATAAAAAATAACTTTTTATAGACGAAGTCGTTGCATATATTTGGAGTAGATGTGATTATATTTTACTCGACACAGAGGCTACTATTCACAATTCAAGATTTCAACATTTTAGGTTAATTGAAAGATAAATTAGCTTTTCGGGGTCATTAGTCCCATACCCCTAAATTGAACGTCCCTAATGTTAACTCTTGCACCTGATGCCGTTAGGATTGGAACGGGGCACGCGAGCTCGTCGAACCGTATAGATAGGCATCTACAACACTTTTTGTAATCTAATATTAGAGGAAGCTCGAACACGGAAAACTTTAAAGCCCTGCAGCATGAACATAAGAGCAAACTTTTGTATTTCAATAAATTTTGAAGATATTACGTTATTGGAACGACTGCTACGCTTTATAAAATGACACCTCGCGCTCGGCTGAGAGCAAGCTTCCTACAGCCCCTAAAATTAAAATGTCTCCAATTTAAATATAACTATTGATGAAGTCGATGATATAAATGTGCAGGCATTGCCGCAACTTCATCCGCAAATTCATGAAACAAATAATAAAATTATTATAAATAAAATTTTATTATAAATAATAAAATTAGAAAATTGATTTACGTGTTTGCAAAGATCGCTAATGTGGTAAATGATAAGATCAAATGCTGTATTTATGATGCTTTGGCTAAATCTGTTTTGTTATACTGTCTTCCTACTTGGAGTATATAAAACAGCCTACAACCCTATAGTTATTTCTCAAAAAATTATTGTGAGGACAATTAATAGGGAGGGCTACTCAGCTCCTTCTGAACCCATTTTTAAAAAACTAAAAATACTCCCGTTTAGAAAACTTGTTAAAGTAAGCCAAATAACTGAAATTATAAAAAAAAGCAATTTAGGCTCCCTAAACACGAACTACCAACTAGGAGCAAAGATGTTGCTATGCTTGCACTTCCTTTTCAACGGACCACTCTGGCTCAAATGAACTATTTATATAAGGGTGCAACAAATTTCAATGAGCTACCTAAAAAGATAAGGAAAAAGGTAAGGAGGGGAAGGTAAAGCGAATTTACTCGTTCCTACACGAAATTTATTCATAAGCAGAATAATGATAATTAGCAATAAGAATGTAATATTTAATAAACAAAAATAAGAAGATAAATGATAATATGTAAATAATAATAAGAAATAGTATTTTAAATCAATTTTTGTTAATTTATAGATACTAAGAAAAAGACTTTCTGGACTCTAGACCCCACCACGAGCTTTATGCTCATTTGGGGCTATAATTTCCAATAAATAAAGTTGTGTGAATTTATCCTATTTTTACATGCAATATCATAATTTCATTTTTTAATTTATTGTAATAAAGAATATGGAAATAAATTAAAAAAAAAAAAAAATGTGTCCATCGAGGGAGGAGTACAAATGTACTTATTAATTTATAAATTGTTTTGCAGAAGCTTAACTTGCAGAAAATGTGAAAATTTAATTTAATAAATATTATCTCTAATATAAAAGGCGAGAGTTTGGCAAGTTCTTCAATTGAGCATTTGACCAGCAATATTCATGTGTACCATATCGTCATCAACTTTCACAATCATCGAAGGGAAACTGTACAACATCCGCACGATCCTAGGAAATTTAATGAAAAACGGAATTTAATTAGTTTTGCCCGGAACAGGTCGCAGTATAGTCTGAAGTTATGCTGATTCGTCTCGATCTTATACAGTTTTCAATTTATATAAATGACTCCGCGTAACCGATGCATGACTATAATATAGGTAATACCGCAACAAAAGCGGCGCTTCAAATAATTTGTCCTATTAAGATAAAATATTCAATTTGGTTTTGTTTCTTGACCACTAGGTGATAATTAGCACAGTTTTAGGATCTTGAGAGTCAGTCAGGGTAATAAAATTCAGGTCTTCAAAGCCAACGTTTCGACGTATTTATACATCTTCATCAGGGCTACAACAAGTTGAGATTACAAAAGTATATTAATTGAACAGCTGTTGATAGACATGTTACATTATGACAAATAGAAAAATTAATAATAAATATACATATACACAGTATTACATATCTTGGAGAATTTAGGCAGGTCATTCCGTAGTTGACAGCACATGTAGTATGTACAATATGTACATTCATGTCATGTACAAACATAGACTAGTGAAAAACGTGGCAAATTAAAAATTCGTTGAAAAACCCTTCTCTTTAAAGTAGAGATGAGTCGATACCAAAATTTATCGATTCCCGATACCGATACCTAAAAAATCGATTCCCGATTCTCGATACCGATACCATCGGCGCATAATACCTAACTTACCTGTAGGTGAAAAACAACAAAAATTCCTCTTGAACTTGTAATATATTCAATTTTTTTTGTACAACATATAACTACTTATACTTTAAAAAAATTGACCCCAATATGTTTGCAAATGAGGTAATTTTTAAATAAAAACAAAACATGGATAATAAAACCTTTATCCTCCATCTGTTCAACTTAAGGTTTTTGTTTAAAAAGACCAACATTTAAATTCTGTCTGGGTCCAGACGATTCCTCTTCTGGTCGCAGATGTTTCCTGCCGTACTAAAAAGTCTCTCGCTAAAAACAGTAGGAGGAGGCACACTCAGAAATAAGCACAGCCTACTTGTAAAAAAAGTTATAATAATTGTAAGTTGTGTTTTGGACAATTCATGTTTCGCAACTGCTAATTTCACACAACGGTTGCACGGTACAACCATCTTCGTTGTTAGATGGTTGCAATAGTACCATAGTATAATAAAACGCCCATCACCGGGCGGTATCGGTGTCGGCTTTAGGCGATCGATTCTCGATACCGATACCAATGCCTAAGAATCGGTGGTATCGAGAATCGGTATCGGGCATCGACTCATCCCTACTTTAAAGTAATGTACACGTTAGCAATGGGCTAGCAGTTATTGTCCTTGGGAGGAATTCCAAGATGGATAGATCAGATCAGATGTCAATGTATGTATGTACAATATGTACATGACATGAATGTCATGTGATCCTGACAGACTCTCGAGATCCTAAGACTGTGCTAATAAAACATTCAACTTATAATGAAATTAAGCAGAACAATCTACTTAACATGTTGCTTTTTAACTACTTAACATATTTACATTGAATTCCACCTTTAACTTGTATAACTTTTAGCATCTCTCTTCCATCTCTGGACAAAAAACTGTGATTTAAACCATTTCTAATAGCTACAAGTGACTAAAAGGTGCCACCATCACAGAACAGTGCAACAAATATCAATGAAATAATGGGGAAGAACCTAACTCAGTTTTGTCCATACTTCAACAAAACCTGTTTTATGATGGTCACCTCACGCGAAATATACCTACCAGACAGTGATGTAAACACGTTCACTCGCTGAGCTTGACAAGGGTGACCATCATCGGCACCGAAACGTCGCACAAAATGTTCACTTTTGAAGCAACTGTAGCTGTAAGGACTGCAATGTAGCTCCCAATATACATCTACGCCCAACGACTGGACTGGTCTTTCAACCCGAATTCATGTTGCTTTTTTATTAACAGTTGTTCTTCAGATAAAATAAGTAGAAATGTTTTTACGAGATAATATATCAAAGTATGTCAGTAAGTCACTTTTCATGCTGAAAAGCGATAGATCAATTGCAGATGGGATGTCTAATCCAGAAATAGAAAAACCTTTGTGCAATAAGTTGCATTTCTTTTAGTTAACCAGAGTAATTTTCGTGCCATAATTTGCTGCAATTGTCGGACACCGGTATACTTAGTCATTCAATTGTCGTGTAGGTGGTCAATTAATGAATGTTTCAGGAGTAGTGCAATCAGCCACCGTTCAAGGTCGTCGAATTGAATGGAAACTTCAACGATTGACGTCAATGCAGGTAATGGAGTCAGGTACAGAAATATTTACCGACCGCGTGTTACTAAACAGACGGGACATTATCGGCGGCTCTGATAATATCCCGGTCGTATGAGACATTTCATCGTTTTAGTGGTTTGATAACCTGTTTAAATACAAACAAAACGGAGTAGATAGAGACGGAGCGATGGTGGCAACGCAGTAAAATCTTATCGGGCGAACGCCTCTTTCATTCCTTTGTCAATAATTTTTTCCCTCTTTTTTCCAGCCATCTCATGTTTTCCCTCGACAATCAGCAACAGGGAGTGAGGCAGCATAATAAATAATGATAGAACGGCATTCCAACAGTTCTAAAACCGGTCATATAAACACGAGACGGACCTAAACTTCCCTTGAAGGGGTGATATTTTTAAGCGAATTTTCATGGGAAATTAATCTGTTGCAATGAATACTGAATTTTAGAAAACTGAATTTTCAAACGCTTCCTGAAATCATCAGATTCATCAGATTGTTTTTAATCAACAGTCTTAAAGGATGTCGGCTTGATAGAAAAGAGTTTTTTTTTTTTAAATTTGGCATCAGTTACAAATTACATTATACAGCCAACACTAAGTAATTGTTACGAAATATATGAATACATATAGCTACAGTAGTACATGAAACTTGAACATTTGTTTGTACTTCAGTTTTTCCCATTGGTGTTATTTATTTATTATTTTTAAATGTTAGTAGGTACATATTTATGTATTTACTTTGTTTTGGATAAACTGTCACTCAACGCAGATTTCAATGAGAATTCGTATCACAGCTTCAGATTCCACGCTTTTAGGAAGTTGAATAGAAAAATGTATACTGGTGGAAGTTGGGAGCATAGTGCGACGTCGAGATTATAGAGAGTTTTTGGTGACCACTAACGTACCCGTAACGTCACCCTAACGTAACCAAGAGTACGTGACCTTGAGGGGACGTTAGCAACGTCGTACGTTAGAATGGCTCATGTAACGTCACCCGTTTGGGGACCTAAAGGCACACGACACCAGCCTAACCTTCCTGTAAATGTAACCCTACTGCTCACCTCAAAATTACTCGAATATTGCTGAAGTAAATATAATAGTTTTACTTTTCAAATGCCTCATTACCAACTAATTATGTTGATGTAGAGGGTAGGTTTTTGAACACCCCTCAAACTTGGTTATTTTACGTTTCAAGTCGCGCAGAAACAGAATGTGCCATCTGAAGTCCGCCTCCGCTGTCCAGCTTTACTAGCCTTCAACTCGATCGAAAAGTTCCGTTCTTTTGCGCTCAGGCTCTATTTGGTCGATTAGAGCCTTGTTTCTATTATTATTTCACATATTTTAAATGAGAAAACTGAGTTTTAAGACACTACTTCTTCGCAGTATTGTTCTTAGTTTACCTGAACTCTCAGCTATTTTCTCGTGAACATTGCGTGAAGTGCTGCCTCCACTGATGATTTTGTCAGGAAAATCCTGTTTCATTGTCATAGAGATAAACACTTTTTCATACTTGTTGATAATTTGCCTAACGGAAAACCCAAAAACATGAAGTTCGTAACGACTAATGACCTATAAGTGCAACTAAACCGCGGTGTTCCACACTTGAGGCTTACTATCCATCCCCTGTTTACGAATTGAAAACTAAAAATGAGAAATTAGCCCGTATTTGTATTGAAACTAACATGAAATTCGAATTCAGGATTGAAAATCGGCGTTTCATATCGAAATGAAGAAATTGATTAGTCAACCAGTAGACAACAAGACAGCTGGGGGGAAAATATCGCGTCACCCAACCACCGTTAACGTGACACCAAAATTAAGGCAACCGTTCTCCCGGTTCCATTTGGGTTAGCATCTTCGTTTGCTCCCTCAAGACTACGGTAACGGGTGACGTTAAGTTGAAGTCGCCAAAAACTCTCTAATATGGTCTTCATAGTTCTTTGTCCCACTTGTGGAACAACGTGGCTCTTTGCTTGTGTGTCTTGGTGCACACCATATTCAGGTGCTCTGCAGTTTCTTCTGTTCGGCAGGTGGAGCATGAGTCACTTTCCTCCTGACCAATACGGTGCAGGAATGATTTGGTGACGGTCACACCGCTTCTCAATCGTGTTATCGCCTTATAAAACTGTTTTGGTAGGCCAGCGACGGATGGATGGGAGTGCCAGGGTGTTGGAGATGTTGCAGGGAACAAGGTAGTGTAGCGCCGGCCAGAAGAATAAGTAGAGTGCCATTCTTGCATCGAAGGAGACACTGAGCTTTAAACATGCGATGTAGATTGGAGGGTGGGTATATGGTCCAATTATCTGGAGGGTTCTTTTGGGTTGTCGCAGTTTTCGCAGCCTTGTATGGTTTCTCGCTGCTACCAGACTGTTGTGTGCTTTTATCCAGCAGAGTAGTGTGGTCATTCCAGCCTGTCGCAGGTGCCATATGAAAAAGAGTAGAACCTACGCAACTCGGTACAATCATCACTGATAACTAGAAGTAGACTTGTCTCAATGGGTTCACAGAAAAAAATTAAAACATAATGGAAAAAATGTTAAAGAAAAAATATATAAATAATAAATATATATAGGAATATATTAATACATGAGATTAAAAAAGATAAAATTAAGAAAATTATTAAATTATTATAAGTGAGGATGGTCAGGTGTTGTATCAGTTGATCCCAAGATCCATATACAGGGTGTCCCACGAGGCCCCCCCCCCCCCCACTCCTAAAATACTTATTTGTGGAGGTATTTGAAAAACAATTTTTTCTTCTTCATGATTTTTTCCAAGAACCTCAAATATGGCCACGCAATTGCGCAACCATGCGCAATCAACATCTACTGTTCGTGAATTTACGACCCCTCACTCGATGTTTTGACCGCGCGCAACCCGTTCGGCCCATCATATCATCGTTCCGTATGCCCATAATTTAAATCGTCTCTTAATGTCCCATAGAGTCTCTCTATCAAATTTCAACTTCCTAGGTTTAACAGGAGAGAATTTAGCTCACTCAGCTGATAAGGAAAAGCCCAATTTGTCTCTTGATGTCACAGAGAGGCTCCCTACGAAATGCAATCATTTTCGGAGAGGTTTAGGTGGCTACTGTTTCACCGAAATTGTCTAGAAATCGAAGCTATTGCAATATTTCGAAAAATGTTGAAATTGAAATGCATCAAAATTTCCATCATTGGAATCCGTTTTGAGGCATTCTAAAACGATTAACACATATTGCGCTAAAAAAAATCAGGTTTTCCAAATGGAAGGATGAGTTCGTTGGCCAGCACATTTTGAGTACATTAAATCGGTAAAAGTTCAAAAAATGCAAAACATAGTAGGCCTATAAGTATTCTGAAGTCTTTCTTATAGGCATGGTGAACAATTCACGCCTACATATAGTTGAGAACGTCACGAATAGTGTGGCATCTCTCAGGGTGAAGACCTTACCCTATGAAGACAACTTTCTTTCCACTGTGTTTTATCCACTTCCAATAGTATTTATTTTACCTTCATAATGCACCTTTACACATGTTTCATGATTTGAAATTTTGCAGAAACGCAGGACGAAGGACCGCATTTTGACATGTTTCATGTCTTTAGGATGGCCCGTGATTTGAATTTTCGCAAGAACGCGGGACGCAGGACCGCAGGACGAGTAAATGTAGTTGGACCACTTATCCAGGTCGAACCAATAATCCAGACCGAACCACATATCCAGGTCGAACCATTATCTAGGTCGAACCACGCACCCAGGTTTTAGATAATTGAAGTTTCTATTTTATCATCATCTGAGTGAGCTCCAGAGCGAATTTCTTTGCTATTCAATCTATGAAGCTGGAATTTTGTAGGTATGAAACATGATCCGTTTTTTAATCTGAATCACAAATCTCTAACTAGTAACAACCGGGAGGTGCAGATGGGCGAAGCCTCCCGCTATGGCGAGAAGCTCCAAATTTTGTAGGACCGGTTGACAAGCAAACTTAGTCATGGTGATAACATGTGGGTAGAGAATAAATGTGCATGAGAGACTATCAAATAATAATTATCTTTTGTCTGTAGGATGTTGAAATCTGTCAGGGAAGCTCTCTGGGACATCGGGGACGAATGAAATGATGGGCTTTTTCCTGATCAGCTGAGTGAGGTAAATTCCCTCCTTTTCGCCGTAGGATATTGAAATTGGACGCGTAGCCTCTCTGAGATATCAAGAGACGAAAGCAATGATGGGCTGTTTTCTGATAAGCTGAATGAGCTAAATTTGCTCCTCTACTGTAGGATGTTGAAATTTGACAGGAAGCCACTCAAGACAATCAAGAGAAGAATGAAATGATGGGCTGTTTTCTGATAAGCTGAATGAGCTAAATTTGCTCCTCTACTGTAGGATGTTGAAATTTGACAGGAAGCCACTCAAGACAATCAAGAGACGAAAGCAATGCTGGGCTGTTTTCTGATAAGCTGAATGAGCTAAATTTGCTCCTCTACTGTAGGATGTTGAAATTTGACAGGAAGCCACTCAAGAGAAGAATGAAATGATGGGCTCTTTCTTGATCAGCTAAGTGAACTGAAATAACTCCTTTTCACTGCAGGGTGTTGAAATTTGACAGGGATGCATGAAACATATAAGGAATTTAGGTGCCCCCCCAGAGGTGCAATGGGGGCCTAAATCCTCATAAATCAGGTAGAGGAGAGTAACAGGCATCCCGTCAGAGAGATACCACCCCTACTAATAGCTTTTAATGAGCCATGTTCGGGGAAGGTTGATTTTCCTGTCACCAGGAATCCATCCAACGCCAAACCAGCTGCCAAAAATGATCGAGAACAGCGCGTGGTTCCCATTGATTCCTCAACGGGACGCCGACAGCGCGATCTCTGGTGCTCTGACGGGAGCTTGATGGGCCTCTCAGGAGGTAACTCTGTTACACTCCTCCCCTTAAAGACATACTTGATTGAAGATCAAGTATGGTAATTGGGTGGAATAGTGAATAGCTGAGAACTGATGCTCATTCGTTCATAAATAGCTGCATTGGCGTTTTGGATGGGGAAACAGAAATTAAAACTGGATTGTCAATGAAGCTTCATAAGAAGTATCTTCATTTAACAATCGGGACAAAACGGATGCTCAACGATGGAGACTTATACCTTAGGAAATTAAAATATATATAGAAATTGAATGAATGAAAATCAAAGAATGACGACTGGCTTATTAGGCACAGACACTGGCTGACTAGGCACAGTAAAATTAAATTGCCCAACTGTGGGGACGTAAAATTAAATTGCCCAACTATGGGGACTTAAATTATGAACTGGCTGACTAGGCACAGATCTCTGGCTGATTTATTACTATTATCAATTGAATTCATATTCACAATACTAATCTTTACTCTTATTATGCTGCCTTAGCAGCATTGCTTCTCTCGTTTCGACGTTACAAAAACTCAACGAAAAAAGTCGAGAACCCTCGTTGAATCCCAAGTAAGGAACGGATCGCAAGGTAATCCTGATTGTGCGGTGAAAACTGATTGACCGCAAGAAGGAAAAAAAATCTCGTAACAAGGAAACAGTGTAGGTTGGCAGTCACTAACTCGAGGAACCTTGAGCAGAAATCGAACGATGGAGGATAAAAAAAATCACGTCTGGACCTCCCAAGGGCCCTGGAAGCCTGACCCAGTTTGTGAAGCTACGTCATTACCGACGAAACCCTTTGTTATCGACTGTCCGGTAGTGTGGGCTGAATCCAACGGCCGCCCTTGACTCCAATCAGGGGAGCTCCACTTCGGTCGTCCTTCAGACGGTAAACCGTGAAATTTATCTTTGGGGCCCGTCTCGCCTGGTATACTTTACTTTATAACTTGCGACGTGGCGGCGCTGACGTTTTCTGTTCTTTATTCAATTTATTCCGAAATCCTCGTTTTCCTCACGTTCCAGACAAGTCCTCTTGTTTCTTTATCCTTAACCAGTCCTTGCCGGTTGTTTCGGGTAACCGTCGAGCGACCTCAGGACCAAAGTTACAGCAGATCGTTACAAGGAGAACGATATTCTTGCCCAGTCCTCGAGCTCAGAACCAAAGTAACAGCAGAACATTACAAGGAGGACGATATTCTTGACCAGTACAGGGAAACTTAGTATTCGCGTAACATGCACAACTTTCAACAACTAGATTACAAAAAACATTGCTCTGGCGCAATTGCTCTGGCCACTCTGGGGTAGCTTTACATCACTTTTCGTGTTTTCACAATACAGAAACTTGTCATTGTGATTTCTTACCTTTGGCTGAAAAATGTAAATACCTAGGAGTTATATTTGATCATAATTTGAAATTCAATTTCCATATTGAGGTTTTGGTTTCAAAACTGAGAAAATTATTTTATGTTTTCAAGGAAACTCGAAATTTTCTGTCTGTTGTGCAATTGAGAACAATTTACATTGGCTTATTTTTTTCTTCGTTAGAATATGGTATTTTCGTATGGGGAAGTGCTGGTAAGTTGGTATTAGGATCCTTGCAGGTTGCACAGAATATTATACTTAAAGTAGCCCTTCGGCCCACTAACGTGTCCACGTTATCCTACTATACTACTTCACCGAAAGTTAGATGTACTCAACGTGAGGCAATTATTTTTATTTCAATCGTGCTTAATTGTATATAAAATTGGTATTCAACCTGAGCATAAATTGAAGTGTCACGCGTACACGTACTGCAGTATCTTCTAACATTCAGTTGCCTAAATTTGATACTGAACGTGCGAAAAAGAATGCATACTACAAAGTTTTATTGTTCCTTTATGCTTGTAGATTTAATCCTGACAACTTCAGTAGTTTTTGTGCATTTTCGGACAAGAGTTTTGAGCAGGAATTTGACCTGTAGTGTTTTCTTTGAAGTAGTTTGTGTGTTGTGCAAGTAGCTACTAACTTCGTAGATCACATGATCGTTATTGGCTGAGACCAGCTCCACCAGCCGCCACAAGTTCTTATGAACTTATTTGGTTGGTGGACAGGAGGAAATTTACTTATTTTTTAATTTTTATTCCATCGGTTTGTATATATTTCACATCGTATTTTTTTTCCTGTCAATAAATTGATATTCTATTCTATACATTGATGGTCACTAAGCATGGACAAACCTGCCTCATTGTACGCCTAGCTATGCAACTGTACATGCCGTAGCTACAGCCACCCATCGGATAAACTAGCCAAAAATTTTTTTTTTTTAAATTCAATATTAACCCATTTATTTAGTAGGGTGCATCACTAATGGGGAAATCGGGCTGATGAGGAGTTTCCAGCTTCCTAGACCAACTAAAGGAAACATATTGTGTAGGAAGAAATCCATATCTTCAGTTGAGGGGCATCAAGGCAGATCAAAAAAATCAAAAAATTAATCATCTTTACGTATGATGCAGGAAGTGTTTGCGGGCTACCCACGCAGGACCAGTGATGCCACGAGGGACAACAAAAAAGTAATTACCTCCAATGGGGCATTTTTTCTACACCTAAATACCCCTGGGCTACGATTCCATATCATTTAACCAAATAATGTATCATTTAGGACCAGCCAAGATGGAGAAAACTTCATATAAACCAATTAATGGAAAACCGCCAGTTAACAGCTACTATTTCCAACGAATTTCGGAAAAGTCAGAAGTAGTTCAAAAGGTCCCTGATTTCTAAGACGTTTTAATATCTGTTTACAGAAGAAGATATGGCTTAAAAGTAGGAGGAGGTTAGGATGATATAGATAATATCTCTAATGTATCACAGATACTAGCAGAAAATCCCGTGGTTTAAAATACAACTGGCGTTAGAATGAGGACACCCTACCAATAGAAAATGTGGTTTCTCGAATCCTGTGATAACTTAGACTTCCGTTTCCTGGGCTTAATGTTTTTTGTGCACTATTCACCCAAATACAAAGTTTCGAATATTTAAACCCCAAAATAAATAATGACAATTTACTCTCAATCCACAGGAATGTTCCACGCCCGAAAATCACCATCAATTTTTTTTATTATTATTTCCATCGCTTTGTGTAACTGAAACTAAAAACATTATTCGAAGCATTTCCTTCCCGTAAAAAGGCTTCAATCAAGCGCACTATCCTCCTCTGTAATAATATGTTAATTACTGACAGTCGAAAAATAGCCAAAAATCTACAATGATTGTAATGAAAGATTCCTCTTTGTTTGAAGATATGACTTTGTTAAGTACAACTGAACGGCTTACCCAACAAGAATCGTTTTGGTATCTTTGGATTAGTAATAGTAAGTCTTCCATACACATCGGAGTCTTTCTTACTTAGGAAATTAACCCTTCAATATAACCAATTAAGCCCTTAACACAATTTAGGAAGGCTATTCACCCCGAAAGTGATCACAACGCTTCTGCTACTAATAATACCGGAGAATATTTTTCAACTCAATACAAATGCTTGATAGTCGTTGACGTAAACAACTCATTCTGACTCAGAACTGAAATATGAGACAACCTTCAGTTTCCGTCGCATGAATAAAATTACTTATCTCGATTACAGGTGAGCACGTCCTATAGTAAGACGTGAGGCGTTATGCAATCGTAAGCGTCAACAAGTTCACGAGGCATGTTGCTGAAAACTTCCACCTTGGCAACGTATCTCCCGAAGGCCATGTTTGCTATTTATCGGGGAAACGTTAAAACTGTGACGCTCGACTGTCATTACGAAACGTGATGGCTCGAAAATGAAAGTACACTCGGTCGAAAACGGGCACGAGCGTACGTGACTTCGTCGTTGAGGAAAAAAAATTTCAACTGCGCGGGCGGGTCGCGTCGTCGAAACGAGCGGGACATCACGTCCGTCATGTGTGCTCGCGTGTGATTGGAATGATAAAAACCTCATAGTACAACGCGGGGGCGTAATGGAATCTGAGAATCGTTTTATCCTGCGAGAGGAATATTATGCCGCTAACGCACGAATCGGCCGAATGGATACACATTTTGGAATAATGAAAAAGGAATTCCTCTAGCGCCTTATGTCAACACCATGAACTCTGAACATAAATAAATATACATAATTTCCCAGTTGAAAGTGCGCATTTTCTTGAATTTATGCCCATTTGAACTATGTTTAGTTCTGAAATTTTTGGATTCTAGGAAAACAATAATACTCGTAAAAAAAATTGCGTCAGAATCTTTTTTTTCTACTCCTAATTCAAGAAAATATGTGGGGGTACACGGTTAGAAGGCGATAATTTATTATTCTAACAGATAAATTTGCATTTTGGTTTATTATTTTCAATAATGAACCTTAGTGATCGACTAAGAAGAAACATTTTTACGTTTCACGATGCGTAGAATCCAGAAAAAAATAAAATAAATAAATAATAATAATAATAAAAGCTGCAAATTATTACACAAAGCTTTATTATTTCTGTATTAGATAGCCCTTCTCCGCAGATCATTCAAACAACCCGGATCTCTGTACGTTCATCCATTCGCTCTTTCACAGAAAAAAATATCGTCCTTACAAACATCCATTAACCACCATTATCAGTGTTATCAGAAAAACAAGTCCACGTGGCATTTTTCTATGCAATATGTATCCTCTTTAATAATTTTCGTCATAATTATCAAGTTTCTATTATTATAAACAGTCTCCAGTTAGCATGTATGAAAATAGTGTACAAGTACAATGTGTCCAGCAAGGATTGTATAACATGCAATGAGGACCTAACAATTTTTCCTGTTCCACTACTAAGCCCTGAAGATACTACACAAATATAGCGAAACGTCGGCGTAGAAGAGCTTTTGAATTATTGACCTACCCTCGCTAACCCTCAACTTCATTCTTATAAACATCGACAATTGTATCAGTTGATATAATTCCAATGGAACTCTAACTTCACAAAATCTAATTCGTTATAACTTTTTCAAATAAATCATTAGGTAGCTGATTTAATTAATCTAACTAATTTTCAGACCGTGGGTGCCTACGTCAATGTCAATATACTGAGATTCTGATGTTTCATTGAATTTCATTAATTTCTCCTCTATAGGCGTCTACGCTTATGCATCTATATTTAAATAATATACGATAAACTTCGATTAACGATAATGGGCAAGTGTTCTGCCAATAAGGACTATACAATACAGAAATAATAAACTTATGTGTAATAATTTGCAGCGTGGTAAAACTGTTGCATCGCTCATATTCACGAAAAAATTGTTTCAAAAAGAATGAAACTAGAAACAATAATGTGACATGGAGACCAAGCACATCCAAAAGTCTAGGAATTTGGATAGAAGCATACATAGCTCCAGATGATTGGGGATTACTATTAATTCAAAAAATGGATGAGAGGGCTGTAGGCGTCATACTACTAATAGATAAATGGTTATATATATTATTCATGGTCACTCATGCTCCTGGTCAAATTTTCGTAAAAAATAAATCTATCGAAATGATTCCAAAAATTTTAAATGCATTTTTTCTTTATATATATATATATATATATATATATATATATATATACATAATTTATTTATATATAATGTAGGTACACATATGTGCGTGTCATTCCAGACGATAACTCTCTTCAGGATTGCGAGAGAAAAATATCCGTTATTTCGCCAAAAAATCATGCATTCTATAAGAAAAGACGAATTCGTTGGACAGCACTTTTTAGCACATTAAATTGGTCAAATTTCGAAAAATAGGCTAAAAAATTAATAAAGTAGCAAAAAAATTGTGGAAAATCGTTGACTTTATACATTTTTTAGCGGAATACTATTTAAATAAAGTTTATCAACTGTAAAATAAAACATTAAAAACCGCATGCCCAGAATTATGCTGAAAAATATACTCAGGTTTAATCGTTATATGCTAAAAAATTAATAAAAACTGCAAATAAAATTTAAAATCCGAAATATCTTTTTGAATAGCAGATTATTTTGTAGAATAGACTTGTCACCATAAAATTGATAGTGACCAATTTTATTGCACTAAATTTGAAAATACATGGCAGCTTGTGAAGATAGACGTTCTTCATTCACCCCCCTGGTCTGTTCGGTTGATGCCCATTTTGCACCACAGATGGTGAGTTTTATGAAACTGTTGGCTGAGCGACTGAGTGATCGATGGGGACAACCGCAAAGTGTAGTGCGTGGATGGATTCGCGCGAGATTGGCTTTTGCGATTTTGCGAGCATCAAGCATGTGCGTGCATGGAGCCCGAAAACGCTGGCGAAGCTGTGACGAACTAATTGGATTCTTCGATGGCGTAGCAATGCGACTACAATTTAAAAAATACCAAACACCACGCAGAACGTCAACGAAGGCTCAAGTTTCACTCTTTCTACAAGAATTTTCTTACCATCTTTCTATTAATAGAAAATGTTGATTAAAAAAAAAAAATTTATTGCACTCGAAGTGCTCAAATTTCAAAACAATTCAACATAAATATAGTTCGTTAAATTAAGGAAATACGCTCATACGATCATCCTGCATGACTGGAACTTTTAAAAACTGTATTCCAAATGAATGGTCCGGGTAACAATTAAAAAATGTCTAAGGGTATGGTGATTTCATTCTTCAAAGACTGCAAATGAAGAAGGGAATATGCCCAGCAAACACAAGTAAATGCGAATAAGTTTTCGGTTTCATCCTCCAAAGCAGTGTTTCGTAAAGCGGGGTACATGTACCCCAGGGGGTAGACGGGCAAAGCCTAGGGGGTACTTGAGAAGCTGAGTGTATTGCGGGGTTTTAAATCTACAATGCATCGAATAAAATTTAAAAAAATAATAATGAAAAATAAATATAAAAGAATAGGAAATAAAATAAAATGCGTCCGCCAAGGTTATTTTCCGGGGCCAAGATGTAGATGATGAAGTTTTCAACCCACGAACAATGAACCAACAACAACCACTTATTCTGTGAATAAAATTCAATCTGTGTTTCAAAATGATTCCAATAGAATTCGTTGGTAGTACCTAACCTCTTGTCTACGAGTTCATGCAAACTCACGAGGTGCCTACCTACCCATTATTTCATTCGTTTAATTTATTTTCAAACCTGAATTTTCTCAGTACAAAAAGTGAAATATTTCTATCATTAGTTACATATCTCTCGCGTTCTGTGAAGCTGTCATTAGTACTTTTTTCTCACTCAACCCTGCTTTTAGACACATTACGTGGTTCTTTCCTTTTTTTGACCTTTTACTTTCAAAGTTATTTTTCAAAGATTGATTTTGAGTTTAAAGACTTTTTATTTTACTATTAACAAAATGTACTTATGCTTGCGGCCTTCTTTGTGACTGAAGTACCTACCTACCAATCTTTCGGCTTATTAAAAATATTTCATCTTATATTATCATGATTGTGTTCATGAATTTGGACTCTACAAATACATTTCATAAATTGAAGAAGTCGTATTTTATAACAATAATCCCTAAGCTCTGGAAATATTTTTTTAATTTTATTATTAATACAGTACCCTGTATATGAGATTGTGTACCTGTTTTGGTTCTCTCTTGGTGGTTGAGTTGGTTTTGGATAGCCCTTCTACTCAGAAGACCTGTCTATAATTATTGAACGAAGTCCACTATACAATAGGTATCTAAATATATATCTACATATAGGTGTGGAATCCTACCGAAGAGAAATTAATTAAATTAAGTACGTAGCACACTTACAATTTCCTAGTATTTAACACGAGTTGACCCACAAACTGAAAATTAATTATATAAAACATATCACCTACCTAAGCTTCAGAAGTCTACCTACAGGTGACAAAAGTTATGATAAACCTGGTAACGTGAAGTCAGAATTCCATTGAAATTATATCCTCTGATACGAGCGTCGTGCAAGGCGATTTTCGTTCCACCAGTTATAACATTGCTCCTATGTTGCTGATTTTTCATCTGCCAAAGTTCTAGCCCATATGGAGAGCAAACGGATGAACGTATAGCGACCCGGGTGGTTTCTTTCGATTCTTTGGGATGATGTCTATGAGATCCAAAAAAACATTACTGTTATCTTGAAAGTTTTTTTCAATTTTTAAATATTTCAGCCCTTAATTACAATCCTATAGGGTTAATAAAAATTGATGTCAATGTTACTGGCACGTCCCCGGCCGATTCATGATTTTTGAACCAAATTTCATAAACTTTGGTCCAGTATTTTCGGAGAAAAGCTCAAGACGGCGGACTACGGTGACGTGGGAATCTTTTATCATTTAATAATGATTAACAGGACTTTCCATTTGTGTTCGTCACGTTACGAGCGTCACGTCACGGTTCACGTGACTATGGTGGTTGCGAGCGTCACAAAATCATATATGATCTCATACGCAAATCACCTGACTCAGTCCTACATTTCATTCGGTCCATAATAACATTGACGGGAGGTGAAACAAAAAAGTATTTCAACTTTTGATGCATTAATGAGCTGCAAAGTTTCGATTGACGGAACGTTTGGCGAAACAAACGTTAATCGTTATTAAATGATCTGACTGTAGAACCGTAGGTCTACCGTCCGTTTTTTAGGGATGATGGGTACATCACAATCTGTGGGGGGTACATGGACATTCTCGTTTCTGCACGGAGGGCACATGGAAAAAAAGTTCAAGAAACACTGCTCCAAAGCAATCAATGGAGAAGAACATTTAGTCACTCCGCAAACTCGGAACAGCAGATGCACGAAAATTGAAAGTCGCTCCCCGGTGCCACTTGCCTGAAACTTAAACTCGTGTTTTTTAAACAACCCTCCCAGCAGCTGTCCTGTCCGCAGATTCCAGCTGCTTCCATCTCCGAAAGAAGGAGTTCGGAAATTGCCAAAAAAGAACGACGGCATCCTGTTTGGCCCATGTCTTTTTGCTCCAACCCTTGTCACACACGCGTTATTCATATTGATTAGCGCCTTGAAAGCGGAAAATAACTCGGCAAAAAAAAAAGTCTCCAGGTCGCGAAGGATTTTTCGTTTTAGTTCTTATCTTTTTTTCCGTTTCATTCCCCTTCCATCTCGAAACGTATCCTCAGAGCAGATTTTTAAGAGTTCACTGCACGTGCAAGGAGGGTTAAGGTCCATTTTGTCCCCCAAAGAGCCCGGAGCCTCTCAAATAACAGGCTGAGATCCTCTCGACCGCCATCTTCGCCAGGACCCGTCTTTTGTTCCCCGCCTCCGTAATTCTATCGCAAGTTTCGGTCCCGGTTCCTTTGTTTTCTAATCTTGTCCCCTTCTCCGGTAAGGGGGGCAATTGCTTTTGCTTCTCGTCGAATCAAAGCTGGAGTTTAGGAAGCGACCCACACCGAGAGCTCCTCGTTGGAACAGATCTCAATCTCTGTTCCGAACTCAACTAGTGATTTCAACATAATAAATTGTTGGATTCAATTGAAATCAAATAATTTGAAGATACGAGATGCGTATTTCTACTTTGATGAACCAAGTTATATCCTCCTCCAAAGTATTATCAAGTTTCAAGCCTACCGAGTTTCAAGTTTTCCTTCCTAGTGTAGCTATAGGTCTGTGCATATCAATTCTAGCGCTAGCGGTAGTGGTTGGTGTAAGCTTTGGTAGTAACTATACTATAGGTCGACCAGAGATGGTCTAGTACTAGCTAGTTCGCAAGCATTCATAGTTTTGGCTTTGGAATGCTCGGCTCGCTGAAGTGTGAACGAGGCTGCCTACCAAATGTGGACTCTACCTACACAATTTCAAGTTGATAGCTCCGAAATTGCGGCCTGTGTCGCGGAACAGATACAAACTCACACAAAATTCAGGCTAAGTCAAATTAGAGACTCATTCCGTTCGTCAAATAATATTTTTGTGACAAACAAGCTGTGGATAGATAAGGCAGAACGGACAGAACAGAACGGACAGATCAACTATGAAAAATTCTCGCGTCTAATAGGACTCGATGGACAATGAATAATCTATTCCTCCATTACCGAAACATAGTCCATTTAAGGCGGGGTGAAGAAAGAATGACAGAGTATCAAGAGACCTCCATTCAAATTGCAACGGCACTGCTGTCGACAATCGATTATTCCGCTCATTTCGCGCCCTCCTGGGAATTTTATTTTTTCTTTTCCTTTTTTTTTTTTTTTTTCACAATTCAATTACGGTTTTTTGCATCTGGGATTTTTATTTTCATGCAAAGGTCACGGTGCGAATCGAAGCTTACAAATAGTATCAAAAACATTTATTATGCTGGCTATGTTAAAGCAATTGGGATATTATTGAACACCCTATTACTATTTATTTAGGTTTTAAGAATTTAAATCTGAACCAGAAGGGTCATTAGTAGCATACAAAGTGTCAAAGGGGACCCTGCAAGAGGCACGATTCTAAGAGGACTGGAACCATATGGACTGGAACTACCATCATGGACTCCACTGGCAGATTGGAGGAGCAATGATGACAATAATAATAATCCGCAGATCTGCCAGTGGAGCCCAACTAGTACTAGTGACGGAGTTTCAACATTGCTCCTCTTAGAATCGTGTCTTTTGTAGTGTCCCCTTTGAGGCCTCCTGCAATGCCGCCAATGTTCAACTCTGCACTTGAGACTGACTTACGCACTTATTTAAATTATTCCATATTTTCACATTTTCAATATGTACAGAAAAAATTGTTCTTATTGAAAATTAAAAAAACTATCAAAAACCTTATCTTTTTCTCCAAAATGTCAACACAAATTTCGTTTGAAACCGAAAAAACAACAATTTACATAATTTAATTAATTCACTACCCAGGGGGGTGACCTGGGAGGAAGCTCTGCTTGCAGATTTCACCGAATCCTGAGTGGCTAAGCCCAAGCACACCCTTTGCCTTGTGGAAGGCCCCCCAATTTGCCCAATCCGCTGTAGGGTTCATGATGGTACTCTGTTCAGTGACGGAGGGCAACATGGCTCTCCTTAGAATCAAGCCAATTGCAGTGTCCCTTTGACACCTCCTGCAATGCCGCCAGTGTCCATCTCTGCACTTGTCAACAGACAACTTCCTTACTTAAATTATTTAATCTTTACAAATTTTAATCACGAACAGAAGGAAAAAAAAGTGAAAATAAAAGTACTTTTTGAAAATAAAAGCAAACCTTACCTAATGATATTTTTTTCTTAGAAATATGGACACAAATTTCTGTGAAAAAAAAACCCCTTTGATTTTGTACACAATTTTTAAGAAACGGATTCCGTTCTTTGTGAACTTTTACCGATCTACAAACCTTTTAGACATTTTTCCAACTAGTACAGAAAAATGTTCACTCTTAGAGTGCGAACTTCCGTTCTAGGTTATAGTACTATAAAATGATATACTATGATTGACAGGAACATTAAAATGAGATTTAAATGGCGTCCATCTCTTTATAAAGTGGAAAGAAAAAAAACTATAGTTTGGAAGAGATAACCTATTGCAATGGGACAACCAAATATTTTAGAGGATTTTTGTTTAACAAAAAAAAAAAAAAAAAAAAAAAAAAAAAAAAAAAAAAAAAAAAAAAAAAAAAAAAAAAAAAAAAAAAAAAAAAAAAAAAAAAAAATAGCGTTGCCTTGTGATCTCCAAAGTTAATTTCTTTGCTTTTCAACCAGTGAAGAGTGTGAAGCTAAAATTTGAAATGGAGGTGAACTCCATACACAACGTTCATCACTTTCTGCCGTTAGGCGCAAAGTTTTATCCCTCAAAGGTGATCCGTTAATTTTGTGTAGAAGTGTGTGGTGTATGTACTACATTCTGTTCTCAGACTTTTTTAACTAACGACATTTTCCTACGATAAGTGACTACGTAATTTCCTGTTAGTGACTTTTCAATTTGGTGCACTGATGATGTCACTGAACTTCTCCAGTCAGCGCGCAACTTTGGCCACAGCAATTTCACATTTTTGCATCAAATTCTGGAAAAATATCCCATGAGAACTACAAATTGTAGGAGGGTTACAGTTCTGTTGGTGCCAAAAATCACTCGTTGGATTCTCTACTTTCTATAAACAACATAAATACTCATGCGAAGTGATGTTAAGGTTGGTCGAAAATCTGGATTCTACCGGAAAATCCGAGATCCGCAGACCTCAGTTCGATGCAGCACAGCATTTAGACAGGTCATCAAGTAGGTTCGCTGGAAACAGTTTCGGTCACGATTCCTTCTCTGCAATTAGCGGCAAACTGCAGGATAAAGATCCAATTCGTTCCGAGTGAATCGCAGATGGACCGAAGCGCGAAAGCAGTAATTTGGTGAACGTCCAACGGAGAGAGAGGGGCGGGTGAAAGGAGCAGAATGCCGTCGTAACAGGTGGGGCAGACGCTCAGGTGTTGGCCCCCACCTGCCCTAACCACCTGACCCCCTCATTGTTGTGCCTGAAAACGTAACGAGGCATCAGCTGGTCTCCGCCAGCCTTTCGGAAATTGAAGAAGTCTTCGGGTCACGCCGACCCCCGGGGATGAGATGAGCAAAGACAAAAAAAAAAAAAACTGGGGAAGATCACTCAGTGCTCGCATCAACGTCATAGCGGTTTAGCGCTGAAAAGCGAAGGAGCTTGAGGCTTTGCGAATTTTCGGCTGTCCAGTAACTCGATCTTGGCACCCTGAGAGAAACCCTATGACACAGGAAATGAGTTAAGCTATTTCCCTTCAACGGTTTCTTTCTACGCAGTTACGCTGTTTCCGGTTTCCAAGACACAACTGACGCTACTACCATAAGTGGGACTACCAGCCCTATAGTGCATGGGAGGAGTGTCAAATACAAATCGTTAAGTACCTAATACACTCATTACAGGGGACTGGATGTATAGTACAGAAATTCTTCTTCTTCGTTCTTCCCACAATAAACAAAACCTAACCATGGTAATTTGTTTAGAAGTTATCCACGACGTATTTTTCAGCACTCTTTTTCGTGTGGATGTGTCTTTCAAGGTTCCAGGAGCGGAGTAGTTTACGAGATTGATTTCTGAGTCAAAAACAAAAGCTTACAAAAGCCAGAGTGGTCAGTTAAATTTTATTAGGCCTAAGCTGCGTTAAAAAAAAAAAAAAAAAAAAAAAAAAAAAAAAAAAAAAACCAAATCTTACCCAAAAACCTAACCAAATACGATTTTGCGCGAGGGTCAGGTGAAACATTTGGTCACGCTTTCACTACCTACGAGTAGAAATAGTAACCGATGAACAGTATGATGTTATTACCTAGAAAGAGTAGCTACCTAGAAACAAGTGTTTTAGCTATGATTATGTAACGTAAACATATTCATGATATAAGTATCCCAAACTCGGCCCTTGGGGCTTCGCAATACAAGATTCCCAATAAGAGAACGTTGAAATTATACTCTGAACAAAAGTATGAAGCCTTGACTACATTGAAGAAAGACCGTCTCAAAGACAAAACCATAACGCTGACAAAAAGATATATGGACCTACGTTCAGATGAGAAGTTACCTTGGTATAACTGTGCATTACTTTGATGAGATTTAAGAAAAATGATGAGTAACGACATAGCTGCTGTTCAACTTGAAGAAAGTCATACAGGTGAATATGTTTCTGAAAAGTTATTAGGCATTTGTCAACGATGGAATTTGAAAGTAGAACACTTAATTGCAGTGGTCGCAGATAACGCCGTAAATATGAAGAAGGCCGTCAAAATCGCGTTTGGAATTTCTAAGCATGTACTACCGTGTTTTGCACATACCCTGAACCTAATTGTGGAGAGGGCTATCGAGGAAAATGTTGGCTTTGCTGTAATAATGAACAAAATTAAAGATGTTGTCACTTGGTTCAAGAAGAGTGTAGTGCAGTAGTGGCTTCAGATGATCTTCAGAAGAAAAAAAAAACTTACCACTTTGAGCCTTCGGCTAAAATGCTAAAACATGGAGCATGCTTTCTTCCCGCTAAAACTACGGCATAAATATTTTACAAATCGGAATTAGAAGGAAGTACCTATATAGGTCATTTTCTGTTATGGTGCGCGTCTACAATTACTACACCCAAGATTAACTTAACCAACTGACTCAACCAAGTGACAACAAAACAAGCGGCATTGTTTGCCATATCCATGTATAACATAAATAAATATGAATCTACGACATAAATAGAAGAACAAATACTAAAGAAATGCGTGATAAATCGACATCTTTCCAACGAATGGAGAACTATTTTTGTCAGAAGAAAACTAAAACTTTCATTTCCCCAGCAACGTGAAAATCATAAGAAAATTTCGTGACACTTCCCTGTCACCCATTTCGCGTAACGTTTTCGAGCAGTTAACTCAAGGCTGAAGCATGTTCCACGCTAAAACCAGCATGTTCCATGCTCTGATCCAATATTTTTCCGTGATTGCCGAGAAAATAATTAACATTTACTGGTTATGGCTGACGGATAATGCCAACTGAAGCAAATAAATTATATTTACTTCTAACGACTGTTGAATCAAAAATAATAATGAATAACTTGTTAAAAGATTACGACTAATTTTAAAATGCCATGCAAATAAAATTCAACATATTTGCTGCGCAACTTTTTTTTTTTTCGCAGCCCCAGTCTGGCTTGGCGCCATATCACCAATGCCAGCCACAGCTGGGAAGTCAATCCTTCCCCACCACGTTTTGGCAAAAGCGAGGAGAGTCTTAATCTCCCCCGTCTTAATGTCTTGGGGGTCGATGGAGGTTTTGCCCCAATTCAAAAAGCGATTTCTTGCCAATATAGGGCAATGGCAGACCACATGACTCGCCGTCTCGTCTTCTGCCCCACAAAAGCGGCAGAGAGTGGAGTCTGATTTGCCCATTTTATGGAGATGGTATCTAAGTGGGCAGTGCCCAGTTAAGAGCCCCACAACCATACGCAGCTCCCTTCTCCCCAGGCTGAGCAGCTCCTTAGCTCTCTTCCTAGAGAAGTGAATAAATTGTTTCGCCTGCCTCAGGCCCTTGACGTGGAGCCAGTGGGCAGTCCTCTTCTTACTCTCCCATTTGTTGAGCTCTCCAAGGAGAAAGCTCTCCGTAGTGGCCAGAAAAGGTTCTGGGCCCATAGGGAGAGAAGCAGCACCCTTCCTAGCAAGAGCGTCAGCTTGTTCATTCCCCTCCACCCCCTGGTGCCCTGGGCACCACAGCAAGGTAACCTTATTGTTCCTGGCAAGGGTCTTGAGGTTAGTCAAGCATTCCCATACCAGCTTCGACGAGATGGTGAAAGAAGCTAGTGCCTTCAAGGCTGCTTGACTATCTGATAAAATGTAGATTTTTGCTCCATTCACTTGACGACTCACCAGTCTGTCAGCGCAGGAGTTTATGGCATATATTTCTGCCTGGAAAATGGTGGCGACTGTTCCCAGAGATTCTGAAATCTCCATTCGTGGGCCAAAAATACCCGAGCCAGCCCTACCATTCATGACGGAGCCATCTGTGTAGAACACTATAGCCCCACGTTCGAATTGGGGCCTCCCTTCTGACCACATTGATCTACTATGAATGTAGACCTTGAAGGGGATGCTGCTGCGCAACTTACGGCAATATTAAAATTTTGGAGAAAACACCAAATATTTGTTCATTTCAAGCAATGTGTAATGGACCCATGGTACCTACTGGTAGTTCTGATTTGTTTGCTTTACACCGAACATTACTCAGTATGCTGTATCTGCTATGGATTCCAAACGGAATTGAATTCAACATGGATTACCTTTTGGGTTCATCTAGGTTAGATTTCCCAATCCAATTTGATTTTAGACGCTCGCTCGCGTGCAAGCAAAAATGGTCTAGGAAGTAGAAATCAGTAACAATGGAAGAAATCATAATTAAAGAAGTCCAGAGAAGGTGTGCAATATAAAATTAAGTCCTCAATCAACACAAAAATAGATTTGTTATAGATTGTGGATGGGGAGAACCACAAAAGTTACTCAACACCATTTTTATTTCGAAATTTTGTTTGTCATTATTTGTATGTATACATACATATACACATATACATGATATAGGTATATCCAGGGATTGTTTCAGAATACCACAAAATCCAGGGATTGTTTCAGAATACCACACAAAGTTTCAATTAAGAAAATTTTCGAAAATTTTGAGTGTAAAAGTTTTGGAGCCATTGCGAAAGTTTCATATTCTACGAAAATTTGCTAAAACGAACTAAATCACTCGCGACGAACCTTTGGAGACCCATTTCAATGAAGAAAAAACGGAGTTAAGTGAAGCACGTTTGCTGAAGTACGTTTCCACAATAAAAATAAATGAAAAGTTACAATGGTCAATCTTTTTTGTCGGTTAGGTTATGGTCTGTAACAATGATTGCCATGCCAAAACTGATTCAACATTGAAACTGAATTTTTTTATTATTATTTTATTTTATTTATTTATTTTTCCATGGAAGTAGACAAGGTTTATTACTAACTTTCGTTTTCTAGTGGTATCCAGACATATTGTTAGGGTAGGTACCTATTTTCCACTGATTCCATTTCAGGGTGTTGTGCTTCGAAATAGATTTGTCCGCCTTTTTATCCTCTCGTAAAGAATTCAATGTTGAGGTCATTTGTGCCAGATCCGACCATGATCAAAGTGAATGATAATTACCTTTGTTTTGAAGATCGTAAAATGCGATCTCCGGGAAATTGTGTACGTGACAATAAATTAAGGAGAGGTGGGATTAATTTACCAAGACACAATTGAATACAAATTCGAATAGGAAGGCGACGAAACAATCAACGTTTCAGCTGCAACTTAAATTATCATCGAAGAGTTGGGGGTTAATTACAAGAGCAGCTAAGGGAAGGAAGATGTTATCATTGAGCACGTTGCCTTCAACCGAAACCCAGATGGCCTTTAAACAGATGAAATTGGGTTGATCTAATTGGGACGATTACTAGATGCAAATGAGAGAAGGACGCGGAAGGGGGCACCTGTGGCAGGTTGTGGGGCAGATGGGAGAGAGCATGTGCGATCAAAGCAGGTACCTGCCTACCTCTATGGTTCTGGGAAGTGTGGAGAAGGTCTGTTGGGTAAAAGGTGTGATAGAAGGACACGAGTCCAGAAAAGACGCAGTTTATGAAGAACTGAAGGGTTAGCATTCCATTGCCAAGTTGCGGCAATTATTGCAACAGTAATTAATGGCCTCTCTAAGTAAAAAAGTTTTAGTCATGCAGCATGATCGTATCAGCGAATTTCCCAAGATTATCGAATTATACTTTGTTTATTTGTTTTGAAATTTGAGCACACTGAGTGCAAAGAAATTGTTAACCACCAATTTTATGGCATATAAACACGTTCTAAATCATATTCTAGCATTAGCAATTATTAGCAATTTTTCCATTTTTTTAATAGATTTTACAGCACATATTAATGCAATTTAAGTACATTTTTCACCATCATTTTGTGAATACATTTTTTAATGTTCTAGTTTATCGTTGATGAACTTTTTCTTACTAAAATTCCAACAAAAATATAAATTAAACGATTTTTGGCCGTTTTTAGCCATTTTTAGTGATTTTTTGAGCACATTTTCTGAAATTTGACCAATTTAATTTGCTCAAAAAGTGTTGGCCAACGAATTCATCCTTTCGTTTGGAAAGCTTGATTTTTTGGCGATAGAACGGAATTTTTATCTCAATCCTAAGGAGAGTTGTCTGGAATGACACATATACATATACATATGAAAAAGCGTTAATCTCTAGGTTTCGTTTCAGAATGTCTCAAAACGGATTTCAACGAAGAAATTTTTCAAAAATTTTTATTTTAAAATTTTCCGAGCCATTGCAATAGCTTCATTTTCTACGAAAATTCGCTAAAAAAGAAGGAAAACTCATTACGTTTTTCGGTAGTTAGGTCATGGATAAAGCATATTTATTTTTGTTGGCATATATTTATGCTAAAAAAGAACCCACAAAATTCCACGAAATTAATAGTGAAACGATCCAAAAACTAAAAAAAGAAAACAATTTTTATTAGCTCAAAAAATTCTCAATTCAATCGTTTAATACCAATACGTTGATGGTTTGGCACCATATACCTACGTATGTACAACCTACTGTAAATAGCTCTCAATGTTTGTCATTTCACTAAAGATCTCCTCAAGAAGCACCTTTTCAAACGTGAATTCTTCAGTAATTGTTGTTGTTGTTTTTAGAATAGTACATAGTATCCATGACAGTTTCATGAACTGATAGTAATAGAATAAAGATCAGAATGGTCATTTCTTCATTGAGGAAGTGAAAATGTCAAGTGAAAGAGGAGTGTTAACGCGGTTTCTCCCGTTTCCCGAAACTACGTTTTTATAAACGTTCGCCCCAACTTCTCCGAAACTGCAGAACTAATCGAGCTGATTTTGTTTTGTTTTTGTTAATAAATACTTAAATTGTACATACACCATTTTTCATCCACCTGAAAAATTAGTTAGGCCGTAACTAAAATGGATCCGAAAGTCTCCCGATCCGATCCGATAACGTCCGACTAGCCGGAATTGGAGCAGTTCTGTGGCAAAACGAAAATATCAAGCCATAAACACTTAGGTAATGTGAATATAGAACGTATGCTTGATATCACTTACCGTGAATCACAAGTGTTCCTTTAAAATACAAAAAAAAAAAAAAGCTCCCTGAACATTCTAATTTTGATCAGGAATTTTTAGAACTACACTACGTCGGAGGAGAGTCTCAAGTAAGACAGGATAATAAGGCTGCACCTACAATGGATTCGGAATTCTCGCGATCCGATCCGATAACGCCCAAAAATCGGGACCCTACGACATCAGTCAGCTGGACTGGATCCGGGTGTCTCCAGATCCGAAGACACCCAACCAAACTTGTTTCTTATTTGTGATTGTGTTGCTCTTTGTCAGGCGGATTCCTTTTTATTCCAAGGTTTTATAATGAAAACAACATGGAAATTTGTTCATTATCATCAATGGGTTACCATGTCCACAAAATGTTCTGGGTTATTGTCACAGTTGTGTAACGGGCGAGTAAAACGAGCTGCATTTCTAGAGATAATGAAGATCAACCATGTTGACCAGTTATCAACTCACAACAGCTACAAGAGTCGAGCAGTCAAGCTTCCATTGGATGAACCCAGGTCATGTTATCATGTCGTTTACCTCAACGGCCATTCCGAGGTTCTGAGACCAACGATAATAAAAACGGTATTTGTCGACGTCGTTTCTGGGAAATCATTTGTAATACAAACCAACTCCTGCTGCGTAATGCTTTTGAATCACCATCAACGACAAACTGGTTCCAACCTTCCAACTAACCGAGGTTGCTCTTTTCCTTGTTGCTTTTTTCCACCTCATTGAGTGAAACTAACGGTAATAGCCAGTTAATTCGATATATACGAAATCTAAATCGATTCCACTATTAAATACACAAGCTGAGGCTAGAAGAGGTGAGTAAACGACTTCAAATAGCATTTACAGTTTGTATGGGAACAGCAGTAAATTCAAATGGAAACTGCAAATTTATTACCTACAAATTTATTGCTTCCAAGATTGCTTAGAATAACTCCCTTTCACAATCGAACCCCGGTCACAGCATGACAGACAGGGGTAGTCCAGGTGAGGGAATTCGCATGATAGTCCTTGCCTTTCCACACTCCAGTTATACAGTAAAGATCCCCTTTTGGGAAGCGAACGGATGGGCAACTCGGATGCCTCCTTCATTCAATTCATCGAAATAATACACAGGAAAATATTAAAATCAGCCAAATCATTATATCCTTTTATTCAGAAAGTTCTTGAGAAATTAAATTTTTTGCGAATATTCGCAGAAAATGAAGCTATTTCAAAGGCACGGAAATTTTTAAAATCAAAATTTTTGAAAATTTTCTTCTGTGAAATCCGCAATCTGAAACGATTCCTGAAGTTTGTGCTTTTCACATATATATATATATATATATATATATATATATATATATATATATATATATATATATATATATATATATATATATATATATATCTGTGTGTGTGTGTGTGTGGGGGAGTGTGTGTGTGTGTGTGTGTGTGTGTGTGTGTGTGTGTGTGTGTGTGTGTGTGTGTGTGTGTGGGGGGGGGGGGGGTGTGAGTGTGTGGGAGTGTGTGTGTGTGTGTGTGTCATTCCAGACGATAACTCTCCTTAGGATTGAGATAAAAATCCCGTTTTCACGCCAAAAAATCAAGCACTCCGGAAGTTCGTTGGTCAACAATTTTTTAGCAGATTAAATTGGTCACATTTTGAAAAATGTTCTGAAAAAATCACTAAAAATCGCTAAACACAGCCAAAAATTGTTGAAATTAATAATTTTTAACAGAATTTTAGTCAAAACTAAATTTTCAACGATTAACAAGTACATTTAAAAATTTTCGCTCAAAATTATACTGAAAAACGTAATTGAATTTGATTAATATTTGCTAAACAATGTGTAAAGTCTGGAATGAGATACACATAAATACGAAACATGTTTAAATCTAAGAATCGTTTCACAATCCGGAAGTGTGCTTTGAGAAAAATGTTCAAAAACTTATTTTGAAAAAATTGAAGGAATTTTATGAACAGCTGAAAATTTGCTAAAAGTTATTTATGGATTCAGTATTTGTGTTAACCACCAGAAAAATACGTACTGTTAGATTAAGGATTTATGCAAATGCCGTCATGGGTCAATTCGGACGAGCAACATGTTATCGTCATTAGCAGCAATTGCTTTCACTAGATATGCAAGCTGGGGGGAGCGTAGAAATCTCGAAAAGGGGGATTATTCTGATCAAGACGCCCTTTGAGATCGCCTCGCCTCTAAGTTTGCCATTCCCTTTTGATACAAATCATTTCATTTCTTTTATCAGAAGTGGGATTCTACTCAAAAAACCGCTCACTTAAGTTTAATTTTGTGTGTCAAGTTTCGTTTTATGGTCCCACATCCCTAGTTAATGGGATAATTCCAACGTAAAGTAAACCTATTTCCGACCTAGACCTACTGGCGTCCTAGTGACAGGATAGCTTACGGAACCTGACAGCTCATCGTCGGAAGTATTTCCAGGAAATAGTAGGTAATTTTCATCATGGAAGAGGATGGTAAGAATCCCGATTTGGACCCTTCTTCACTCTTGGGTGAGTTAATAAAAGCTTTAAAACATCGTTCTTTAGCCCACCAGCCAGTGGAACTTCCTCTGTTTAACCCTGATAGAAACGATTCTGTGAAATGGATAGAACATGTAGAGAAACTTCAAGCCGAATTTCAATGGTCGGACAACTTTCTTCTTGCGTCTATCGGGAAGTTTCTTCTAAACATCGCTCATTCCTGGTACGAAAATTGGTCCCCAGATTTTCGTGATTGGGAACATTTTTTGAGGGATTTTAAAGAAGCCTTTCCATCTAAGCGTAACCTTGGTAAATTGTTAGAAGAAGCTTCTTTATACACGTCATTGCGTACCAATACATACGAGACCTACGTTCATGAGAAATTATCATATCTTAGAGCTTTGCGCGCAAGTTGGTCCGAAACTGATCTGGTTGAATTAATTGTGCATGGTATTGTTGAGCAAGAAGTTCGTTCAGCTTGTAACCTAAGAAATTGTCAAACCATATCTGAACTTCTAAGTTTCCTCTCAGGATTCCCATCTCCCAATCGTCAGTTTCGCCAGAATGAAAAGCTTTCTGATAGTGCTAGTAATAATGCTCTTTTCCGTGCTTCGGAGCCAATAAAAAGGCGAAGGGTCGAATCTGATCGTCTAACCAGAATATGTCACCACTGTGGCAATGCCGGACATATCAGACGGTTCTGTCCACATTTGTCCAAAAC
This sequence comes from Adelphocoris suturalis, assembly GCA_030762985.1. Classification (NCBI taxonomy): domain Eukaryota; kingdom Metazoa; phylum Arthropoda; class Insecta; order Hemiptera; family Miridae; genus Adelphocoris; species Adelphocoris suturalis. Next base: position 48,906,515 of record CM061044.1, read on the forward strand.
CAATAACACCCCAAAAACAGTTTATCAACGGGCTTCGCCCTCTACAGCCGGTTTGGGAAATAGCAGTTTCCAATCTACTTTTTCAAGTCAGTCTTTTGCACAGAACCCTCAACAGTTAGGTGCCCCAGTCCTCACTAAATCTGATCATGAGGCGCTTTGTGAATTTTGTTTTAAACACGGACACGATGTGAAAACGTGCTTCCTCAAAGCTGGAATAGATAAGAGGAAACAGGTCCGTAGGGCTGCTGCACATAGTTCGACCAATCGCGTCATAATTGTTGAAGTTGATGGTAGACCTTTCAACTGCCTCGTTGATTCTGGAGCCGATATCTCCTTGATGTCCGACCAGTTTTTACCTCTCTTCAAATATAAAGCTGAAAGGTGTCAATTTGTAATTAGGGGCATAGTTCCAGGACAACTGATTGCCGAATGGTCGAGTTTGGTTCAGGTTAGAGTCGAGGAGATAACCATGCATCTGAGATTCTATTTTGTGCCCGATCCAATCCTTGACTATGACATACTCTTAGGCCTAGATATGTATGAAGATCACACCATTGAAACAATTACTGACTATACTGGGAGTAGGATTATTCGGAAACCAATGTCTGTTATCAATAGAGTAGCAGTAGGAAGTGCTGTCCAAGTGGGAGACCTGTGTGTTCCTGATGAGCATCTCCAAGCCATAACAACGATACTCAATAGCTTCCCTGATATGCTCACATCTGGTACACGGGTTCGATGTGTTAATAACTGTAGTTTATCAATTAAGCTTGAACGTGACATTGTTGTCAACAGGCACCCGTACCGTTTGTCTCTTAATGAAAGGTCTGCGGTCCGGGACATAGTTTCTGATCTTCTCACTAATGGCATTATTCGGGAGAGTGACTCTCCCTTTGCAAGTCCCATCACCCTTGTGAGAAAGAAAGACAGTTCATACTGAATGTGCGTCGATTTCAGGGAACTGAACCGTCACACTGTGAAAGATCGATATCCACTCCCGTTAATTGATGACCAACTAGACAGACTGGGGAATAACAAGTACTTTACATCATTGGACATGGCCTCTGGTTTTTATCAAATAGCCATTGAGGAAGATTCCATACCCAAAACTGCCTTTGTTACCCCAGATGGCCACTTTGAATTTTTAAGAGTACCTTTTGGGCTAGCTAACGCCCCTGCGGCATTTCAACGTGCCGTAAACAAAGCACTAGGTTCACTGCGTCATAGTGTTGTGGTTGTTTATTTGGATGATCTGCTTCTCCCTTCTCGAACTCCACAAGAAGGCCTCGATAACCTAAAACAAGTACTATCAGCTTTAGATTCTGCCGGATTTTCCCTCAACATCAAAAAATGTAAATTTTTGCAGGCATCGGTTGAATACCTAGGCAGGGAAGTTTCAGAGAAAGGAATCCGTCCTGGGCTCTCAAAAGTTGAAGCTTTACAGAAATCCCCTGTTCCTTCGAGTGTGAAGCAAGTCCGTCAATTCATGGGTCTAGCTAATTATTTCCGTAAGTTCATCCCTGAGTTTGCTGTAAGAACAGCCTGTATCACTAATTTAACTAGAAAGGATATCCCCTTCAACTGGCTTGAGGAGCATAATATTGCCAGAGAATATGTAATTTCTTGCCTCACAAGTCGCCCTCTTTTAGCGGTTTTTGATCATGACCTACCAACGGAACTGCACACTGATGCAAGCAGCTCAGGGTATGGTGCTATCCTCCTCCAGTTACACCACAGGAGGGAACCAAAAGTAGTGGCTTACTTTAGCCGTCAAACTTCTAAGGATGAAAAACATTATCACTCATATGAACTTGAAACACTTGCCATTGTCAGTGCTTTACGCCATTTCCGGGTATACCTGCTGGGGATTCATTTCAGATTAGTGACTTATTGCAATGCTGTTAAAGCAACTGCCACAAAAAAGGATCTTGTTCCCAGAGTTGCCAGGTGGTGGATGTACATGCAAGATTTCGACTTTGAAATCATTTATCGTAAAGGGAGTGACTTGTCTCACGTTGATTTTCTAAGTAGGAATCCTCTTCCCAGTGCCAAGGTGCGACGTGTTAAGCAAGACTCTTGGTTGTACATTGAACAAAAAGGGAATGCTGAAGTACAGGAAATGCTAGTTGCCCTACGAGAGGGACAGCTAGACTCTCATCAATACGAGGAAAAGAATGGGCTATTGTACTACAGGCTCATGGAACCTGATGGAACTGTGTCCTTGCGATGGTTTGTTCCCCGCCAGAGCCGCCTTGGTCTCTTGCGCATATTTCATGATGAGCAATGTCATGTGGGACCCGAAAAAACTTATGATTCAATAGCTGCTCATTTCTGGTTTCCTAAAATGAGATCATTTGTCTTGAAATATGTTAAACACTGTTTAGTTTGTGCTGTCTACAAAAGTAGGACTGGCCCACGCCAGGGATATATATTCCCGATTGAAAAGCCAAGTGTCCCTTTTCACACATTACATGGGGATTGTCTTGGTCCTCTTCCCACAACAACTGAGGGATTCAAGCACATATTGATAATCGTAGATGCTTTCACTAAGTATTGTTTGCTGACACCTCTCATCTCGGTAACGGAGGCAGAAACTGAAAAGCACTTTTTGAATATTGTTGGACTATTTGGAACTCCAAAAGTGTTTGTTTCAGATGCCGGGTCAAATTTCAGGAACACACATTTTCCTAAAGTTCTAGAATCTCTGAAGATCGAGCACCATTGCGTCACTCCTGATTTATATCGGGGAAATGGTCAAGTTGAACGCTATATGCGCACAGTCATGAACCTGATTCGGATCGAAACCACTGTTTTGTCAGAATGGGCGAGAAATCTGTGGAAAATTCAATTAGTACTGAATAGTACCCAACAAAAATCAATAGGAACAACCCCTTTACATCTGCTGATTGGTGTTAATGGCTCTACACCACTCCTCCAATCTCTACTCCGAGATCTCGATTCAGATATCTCTCCTGTAAGAAGTAGACGCCTAGACCGTGAGCGGGTGGCAGCTCTGATGAATTCATCCCAAACATCTGATCAGAATTCAAGGCGCAGGGACACCCTCGAATACTCTGTAGGTGATTTTGTGCTAATGCATAAGGATAAAACAATGCACAATAGTAAGTTGAATTATACTTTTCTGGGACCATATGAGGTCGTCCAATGCCTCCCTCGTGGACGATATAGCTTGAAGAAAGTTGGTACAAAAATAGTGACTAAAGCTGCCAAGGAGCAACTTCGCCGTTGGCCTACTGATTGGTCTCTTAACTGTAATATTGAGGAACTACTCGACTTCATGGAGCAAGAGGAAATTGATACCACAACTAATAATGTTCCCAGAGGAGAAACTGCAGTAGAGCAGGACGACCGTTCCCAAAGCCCACCATTCTTTGGGTTTGACTCGGATGAAGTGGATATTCAAAAACGAAGTCTTGATTAGTAATCGAAAATTACTTATATGTGTTTCTATCACTTTTTTTCTTTTAATTTGTCTCTCAATTCTTCACTCACACTACTTCATTATGTGTTTTGGGACTGACTACCTTTAATAAACTATGAGTTTCTGTTCAAGCTTTACTATTCATTTCAGGGATATATTTTATTTCTTTTATTAATTTGTTTGGTTATTTTACTGTTTTGGCTGATTTTTGCCAATGATTTTGCCTGAAAGATGGCTGTTTTGGCTGATTTTTGCCAATGGTTGCCTGAAAGATGGCTGTTTTGGCTGATTTTTGCCAATGGTTGCCTGAAAGATGGCTGTTATGGCTGATTTTTGCCAATGGTTGCCTGAAAGATGGCTGTTTTGGCTGATTTTTGCCAATGGTTGCCTGAGAAATGGCTGTTTTGGCTGATTTTTGCCAATGGTTGCCTGAAAGATGGCTGTTTTGGCTGATTTCTGCCTATGATTTCGTTGCCTGAAAGATGGCTGTTTTAGCTGATTTTTGCCAAAATTTTTGTTGCCTGAAATATGACTGATTTCATTTTTAAAAAAGTTGTCATTGAGTTCTGCCATTGATTTTATTACCAGAATTAGTTGATGTCTCAGAGCTTAACAAAATGTAATTTGGAATGTTTTAGATTGAAAAATGCTTTATTGAGTTAGGTGAAGATAACTGATAAGGGTGACCTGGGCGGTGTTGATTGTGATTGTAGTCATAAAGGTCATTTCTATTGTGATAATGCTATCCTAATATTGTGAAATGGTTAGCATGCTAGTGTGCCAAAGTGTACGTATTCAAAAGGCCTGTCTAGTTAACAGTGCTCCCTCATGACCACATTTTCAGTTGGATTGATGGATAACTGCTTGGTGAGTATTGATTTGTCTTGGTATTAGCTGAACAATTTTAGTAGAATAAGTTGTTTTTATGTGGCTTTGAGAACAAAGCTGCTGTCAGAATTGGCCGTGTTAGATTAAGGATTTATGCAAATGCCGTCATGGGTCAATTCGGACGAGCAACATGTTATCGTCATTAGCAGCAATTGCTTTCACTAGATATGCAAGCTGGGGGGAGCGTAGAAATCTCGAAAAGGGGGATTATTCTGATCAAGACGCCCTTTGAGATCGCCTCGCCTCTAAGTTTGCCATTCCCTTTTGATACAAATCATTTCATTTCTTTTAGTACTTATGCTTCAACAATTTCCTATTAGTTGTAGTTTGATAAACGTTAATCACGCATTAGTGATTCAAATTATTTACAGCAATATAATAGATATAACTATATTATATAGCAATATAATAACTATTATTCATTCGAAGTTACGCACGTTTCCAAATAATTGAAATCGGGTACGGTTTTTTTATGTTCTATGGTGGCCTAAACATGTAAAGAACAATGTTCGCTCGTCAAAATTAAATTTTTAATCCGAGAAGAGACTCGACAATTGTGCACTTGGCAAGCGAAAGTGATGATTCAAAACCCCTCGCAAATATTTGGCAAAGTGGAGCCGGGCCAAAGTGATGCGATAAGCTTGAAAAAGGAAACGTAAATTTACCTTGAACATGCCAAGAATTAGCGGGGTCCCCTCATAGCCGCAGTGGGAGGAGAGAAAAAAAACTAGTTTATTATTGAATCAGGGGATTCCGTCACGTTGCTCCACTAAGGACAACAAAGGAGAAATAATGTGGCCCAAGGGAATTCAACTTTAAAATAGACTGCAAAGAAGAGGAAAGAAACGTCTGGTGATTTTGAGAATAGGTACTGAGTAAACGATTGAAGTGTGAAAAGTCGTAATCAGGGTGTGTTTGAAAGAAAGAGGGCGCTCAAGGGAATTTCTATGTAGAGGTAGAAAAAGTATTTGGCTACGAATATTTATACTTAGTTCGGAAAATTACATTGTTCAGGGTAAGCAAAAGATTATGGCCGAGGTTATTTAGCGAGATTTTGCTAGCTAATGTTTTATAATTGGGATTTAGCCATTGAATAGAAACCCAGACCCTGTGAAACCCGTGGTTTGAATTGTAACTTATTTTTTCAATAAATACATTTATATTTAGAAGATATTGCAATGTCTCAATTGTCATTGAAACATTTTATCTTAGTCCAAAAATATAAGTTTAAGAAGAAAAATCCTCCGAATCTACATAATCGAGACCTGAAGCCATGAGAAAATGACAAGTGATAAATTCTACTTATTAAGCGCACGCCCAGTGAAAACAATAAATTGGTCCAGTGAGTGATGAAATTGGTAGAGGTGGTCTTCCAGCAAAATCCGCATATTCTCAGAATGTTTCAAGGAAATCGAATGGAGCCTGCAGAAGTTATGACTCTTGCAAAGAGTTCACGTTCGCGCATGCGCGGTAGCTAGTACCTAATGATACGACTACCTTTGACTTGTAATTCATATGGGATGATTAAATCGTCTTTCTCGACTAATCTCCAAATTTGAGAGAAATCGGGCAATTGGAAAGTCGGAAAATTTTCTTGACAGATAGTATGTTTGCGCAAGCGCAAAGTGAAGCAATGATCTGAGACCAATGAGACTAATAAGGAAACATTGTCGGCCTAACCTGTACATACCCTGAAAATGTCATCAAAATACAATAAAAACTGTAGAAGATACGCGTATACCAAGGATTTGCGGTCACATAGATGTCTACACGCAACCCAAATTGTTCAGAATGGTCTAAAACGTAAAATGCGAGTGGAAATTTCGTGATGGAGATAGAATTTTCATCTCCCGAAAGTGAAAAAATGCCTCCGCTACCTATAGATAGACTCGGAAGCATAAGTATATAAACTAAGTTATAAACATGTGACCTATACACTGGAACTACACACTGGGCGATAGGACCAGTATCTACTCTTTTTCTCCAACATCTACTCTACTCTTTTTCCAAAGAACTTTATCCCATATGGTATCAACGAGATCTCCTCCGTAGCCATTACTAGCTTACTGCTTTTGATAATGGATTTTACTTTTGATAAATTTCATTAACTCATTGGAATAGATGGTGCTCAGTTGATCATACTATGGAAAGCTGCATGCTTATGGACTAAAGGGTGATTTGAGGTGCTATAGAACGTTAATCGCTACATTTATCTTTTTTATAAATTGAAAAGTCATCTTCTCGTTTACCAAAGAGATTGACCGATCAAGAAAATGCAGTTTATTCCCACCGAATTCGCGGGTGAATTTGATAAAGAGATCTAATTTATTGATTTTTTTTTTTTTCGTGAAAAGAATTTAGTTGTCTTTCTGTACCCTTTCATAAAATGATAATATCATCGACATATCTATACAATAGAGAAGATTATTTGTGTTACAAGTTGTAAATATTTGTTGCTCAAGATAATCCATGTATATACTCGTATATCCACTCCTCCCCTCGTCTCATCATAGCGTATGTAATATCGAGCATAATGAGGTTACAAATGAATGTTGGTATTTGTAGTATGATTATAATATTTTTTCAAGTTAATAGTCAACACATGTCTTTAGGTAAATATCAGTCAACAAGATAATGATAATAATGATATTTCGTATTTCGTCAGCTTGCACATCTTGAACGAATCGACGGCAGGTGCAGACAATCGATGAAGTAGACCCTATAATCATTTAGGACCATAAATTAGGTTACCTACTGTTTGTAGCATAATCAGTTTTCACCTAATTGTTACTTGTCAGGGCAGCGAGCTCAATTTTGTTGTCACCTCTCGCGCGTTTCCTATGTGTGATGCCAGCCAGCTCTCTCGACCCCAGCAAAATCATAGACGACAGCTGTTTCTTATCTTATTCTTATCGTGATTAATATATATATATATATATATATATATATATATATATATATATATATATATATACCTACCTATATATATTTTTTTAGTTCAAACACAATCATTTTCAATGTAAAAGGCCTTTAAATAGTTGAAGCCACCACGCTTGAAATTCTTTTCCGAAGAGTAAAGTGAAATGAAACAGAAGTATCTTTCTACTCTCTTGACGGCCTGAACAGTACATTTTTCGGTACTGTACGCCTGTTTTAATCTAGCTGCCACGGGTAATTCTTTCCCTTATGACGCTCAATCGTCATTGCTGTCACTTGAATAACGTTTAAAATGATCGAACAAAATAGTTACAGAGTCGTCCATCTTATCCGCCCAGCTTTGTGATCTCTGATGCCTTGGCTACCTTTTCACCTAAGGTACTGCTAGCTGGAATTTAAATGGCGTTTCAATCTTCTTTGATATTAACGCGCAACGATTTTTGGAAATTTGAAATGTGAAATGAAGCGTATTGCTGAAAACAATCCCGTAAATCGGGGAGGAGGTTATGTGTGTCTATGAACATTATTGTTCTCAAGTGGCTTGTGGCCGTTCTTGAAACAAGGTTGAACTTAATGTTTAAAATCACTAAATAATATTGCCTATAGAGTGTGTCCAGTCTTGGAGGAATTGCTAGCTTGGAGTGACAATCCGAAGAAGTTTGAAGACATTTTTGGCTATTGCCTACAAGCTCTAAAATTAATAGCTTTTTCACTAAATTAGTACAATCATATTTCCCCCTCAATTTTCTAATTCTCTGGTAACGTAGAATCAAGTATTTATAATCTATAATACCGCATTGCATTGTTTTTTTCAGACTTTCTTACTCAATTTTCATTTGAACGGTGATGGGTGATTGATTGCGATATGTATTAAGCCACATAATCTGATATTAGTGAATAATTATGCAATTAACCTAATTATGCGCTCTGTCGTTATTGTAATGTAATAGGTGTATTGTTTGAAGAGAAGTGGAAGAAGGATTCTACACTAACAGATAGACTGTGATGTACTATATTATTTATTATACGTACCTGTTATCACATGCGAAATTAATACAAATTCGTTAATTCATTACTGTAATACAAAAAAGGTTTATACAAATAAACTATTTGAAATAATATTACATTTTTGGCAATTAAAATGTGGAAATTGAAGCCTCCCTACACTGGCAACGTAATGATGATCATCCGTTAACCTTAAAATTCCTCGAGGGTCGGGTAATTGAGTTAATCAGCTTTGATATTCAGGTCGTAAAGTTTTGATGGAGTTAACCAACGAAAAGTGGCCTTTAGAGGGGTATCAAGGGAGTGGATGTGCCACATTTTATCATGCCTTCCTTACTTAAATCTTAATCAAAAATCTCAGTTGATGGTGTGATTTGAAGTCATCAGCCTATGGTCAACTCCACTTCGACGGCCCGCTCTTAACCTCGATTTATGCTGGCGTGTCTGGCCACGTAAGTAAAATTAGAAACATCTATCAGTTTACGTAATAGACCACTCTGCATGATAGAATTGTATATAATAGACCAGATAGGGCAACCTAACATGGAAATAATCAGTGTAGTAATTTCTTTGATGCAAATTCATGCAAAAATTTCATGATTCAGAGGAGTGAGTCACCTGAATAATTAGACCATAAAAAACAAGGAGCCAAGTTCTATTAATCTACTCAGGGAGCGCTGGTCACTCTTATCTCTTATCACCAGCGTATTCTCATCACTTTTTCGTATCGGCAGATAGCATCGTTAAGGCTGTAAAAGCTACTATAAAAAAAAAAAAAAAAAATTGACAGTAGTCAATGGTCCTATTAACAGGTGATACCTTTTTTGGCAAAATACGTCCTCCCAAAGTAGGGGAAAAATGAACACTTTATTTATAAAAGTTAGAAATTAAAAAAAACATTTTAAATATATATATAAACACTGTTTATCAGGATAAAAAACTTTTTAATGCTTCATAAAATCAATAATGCTTGATTTGTCTTAGAATAATAAATATAAGACTCTATAGGATTAAAAGGTTCTACAAAAAAAGACTTCAATATACAGTTAACTAAGTCAAAGAAAAAACAAGTCTGTGCCTATCTAAATGACCACGTAATTCATGAACATTAATTTTTTAAATGGGAAAATTTATTTTAGCTACTAATCAACTGAATAATAAAGTTCGCTAAAGAATATTCAAGAAGATAGTAATATAAAAGCTTTAGTATTCCGTATTAATTCACCAGGGGGTGATGTGCTTGGATCGTCAACAACCTTTTAATGCAAGTGATTTTTGTTCAAAATCTGAAAAAAATATTATACACGCGGAGCCAGAAGCAGATAACTGGGTGTTAACGCCTAATTTTTATGGAAGCGTGACGCAAGACTAATTTTCTAAATATTTAAGCTCAATTTTAACAAAAAAATTGATCCCAAAAAAAATAAAAGATATCTGATCAGGGCAGTAGCATAAATGGCTGTTATATGGGAAGTAGAATCTATGATTCATATTTAAAAAAAATTAAAATCGATACTATTCCTTTATTGCTTGTATTTAAAGCGGAAGGACCTATACATTTAATGCCATATTCTGCACAAATACTTGCAAAAGTAGCATTTTCAGCTAAAAACCCATTCTGGTCAAGTCTTTTTGGATTTGTTTAGCCATTGGGAAAAGATGTCTAGGGACGTCTAGAAATGGATAGGGATGGTTGTACAGCCTGAACCGCCGCCACCTGTCCCTATCATTTCCCAATTGCTAACAAATCATCAAAACATTGACCACCCCCGAAACTACCAACTACTACTACTAACCTGGTCAGGCGCGAGTGCATAAATGTGCACTAACCCCTAAAAAAGTCAGCAGTTTTATGGATTTGTACCAGAGGTCAACTTACACTCTACAGTCTGCAGTCTGAACCAGTAAACCACAGGTACCTTACCAACTTAGAAACAACAACGGCTATAAATATGTCTTAACGATTTGTAACTGCACTTGGCTACTCGTTTTTGATGGTCTAGAAGCTGAAGAAGGAACGAAAAAGTATACAGTTTTAGTAGCAGCTTATTGAAGGAGGAAGGAGAATAAACGTAGAAAGAGGAAAAGGGTAGCATTTTATTTCCGTAGGTCTTAGCTGTTTTCCCGAACGCTCGAGAAGGGGCCTTTTCTGAGTTGGGCTGTGACAATGTGCAGACCCGCAGCCTTTGCCAACGATTCTCCCCTACTCTGGGGATCGGCTAAATATAGGAGTACGGAGAACTCGGGGGTTCTAAATAAGTGGAGCAGAAGGCGAGTCAGACCCCAATGAAACGCTCGATCCATCCAGGGGTAATCCGCGGCGCTTGTCGCGGGCCAAGACATCTTGCATCAAGCTCTCTTCTGGGTAAAATGTCATGACAGCTTTGTCCCGTCCAAAAGACACGTTCATCAGTTTCCTGTACGATAACGCCACCGAACAGCGTGGTCATTTTTCCGAGGCAACAGTCAAAGCCATTGTGCGTCGAATTTGGCGCCAGTATTGGTACGTTATTCCACAAAGAGCAAACGAAGCTAATCTAGAGTCGAAGCAATTACTGCTGTTTTTGAAAGATAATTTCTGACTCTGGATTAACCCACCGTAAAATACCTTCTGTATTCTAGTGCAAGGGCCCTGTGTTGTATACTGGTATCTGACGTGTATTTTTCGATGTTCCTTATAAGGGAGACTGTAATACCCACTTTGTTTCTCAAGCATTCTGCATAATGATTACTGGCTAGTCCAAGCGGTGAATGAAACCAACACTGATTTATTGATACCAATGCTAGTAAATATCGCCTATAGTAAATAGGTACCTTACTCATTATTTACGTGATTTCTTTTGTTTCCTCTTTTGTTTCGTTTCTACTTGATTTTGCTGTTCAGTAAATTAACTACATTCTCTTCAGGAATTTAAACACGAATGAGAAGAGTTATAAATGCAGTGGGTCCATGCTACGCACAGGTAATCTGTTAGTCAATAATAATAGTAGGTAGGTAGTATAATAATAAATAAAATTTAACTGGTACTAATACTAAAAGGTATACTAACTAAACTCCCCTCCACCCCACCAACTCCGGAGTGTTGCGCCAGTACCTTAATGGACGTAACAAACATGAAGGAGCACAGAGGTGTGTAAATTGGAAATGAAACCACACGCATAGTCGTTTTTAAGAAATGGGACGAAGTATTATTTATTAAAGTCCCCACATCTCAACTATCTTTGTACTTAGCAAACAAATTGGCAGGGTAATTTTTGTTAAAAATTGTGAAAGACCTTTAATGCAATTCAGTAAGTTCAATTTTATTTTATAATTAGTTCAACTTTTTAGAGTGACTTATGTGGGAAGACCTACGGTTTTCAATTTATTCGCAAAAAACTGATTTTTTGCAAGTTTTCCTTCACTCTATCCATGCCATCATTCTCACACTGTCTGGGGCTTTTTACTACATCTTCTGAAAAGGGTCGGTAACGAAAGATTTTAAAAGGGTTAAATTTTTTTAATTTAATTCATGGGTCAAGTCTAAATTTTTACTTCACTATTTATAGATCAAATTGTGTCAAGACATAGGGGCATAACAAAATCTACATACCAACTTGACCAGATTTAGGTTTAGGAAACCATCAGCCGTTGTAATTGTATCAAATATTGCAAGCCTTATGCGTGTGGATAATAGCATCCTCTAATCCAATATAGAATATCATGTTATTTTATATTTGTCTTTCTTTGGTGGTTTAGATCCACTCATTGGTTAAACAGAATGTTCTGAACCTAATAGTACAAACTTCAGTCAATTCTAGAGCTCGCTTCTGATCAAAACTTCCCCATAGATATTTTTCGTAAACACTTAACTTTCGAGCAATTTAAGAATTTTTTTCCCGTGTTTTCCATTATGACATGAATGGAAAACTAGTTAGTCAAGGTGTAAAACTTGGTTAGAACTGGGCTGGGTGGATCAGGAAGTGTTACCATTCGATTCATCGTGAGAAAATACGTAGGAACCGACCCCGAACTCGTATTTTCATAGAGTCACTTTTATAGATAACCATCGATTTCATTGGGGGAAAAAACACGTTAGTTAACACTAAATCATTGTTCTCTCTTGCAAGAATAGCCTTTGCCATCCTTCGCGCATCCAGCATCTGTGTCCATGGAGCTCGCAAACGCTTGCGGAGTGCAGACGAACTCATTGGGTTTTATGATGGCACAGCAGCACATTTTCACTAGGATATCTACTGACATATTTACACACACATCACAAACAGTACCAAGTTATTCACATCAAACCCCTCCTTTCTCCAACAACCAGGTACCTAACCAAAATTACCAATTCTACACCAGAAGACTATCCCGCACTGAATGTTAAATTCTCATAAATAAAATTTGTTATATAACTTGTTCTCTCCCCTAATTAGCAAAGTAAAAGTAAAATATTATTATGAATAGGAAAACTGAATTTAAATGCAGAAAAAATGGGCCCCAGGTGGAGTAAAAGTAAAATAGACAATATCGTTTGAAAGCTGAGATTCCAAGGACGTTTTTCGTGGGGTAACTTTCAAAAACAGTAGGATGTATTGAGAACAGAAAAATAAAGGGCAGAAATCGAAGCATCCATTTTTACGTTGTCCAAAAAAATATTGGTTTGGCAACAAAGAAATAAGAAATGTAACGCTCTTTCCAACGGTGTCCTTATTTTAATTGTACAGGGACCCTAAGGGAAGTTGTGGCCTATTTATTGTCAAGATGAAAAAAACACGAGAATAAAAATCTTCAAAATTAAATTACTCGAAAACAAAGAGTTTAGAAATAAATCTATAACAGGAATTGTCGATCATAAATGAGCTCTAGCTCCTGTAGTTTGAACTATTAGGTTAGAGGGACCCCTAACCTAAAAATAATTTTATACCTAGGGACCTGGTATAAAAAAAATCATCATCTTTTTAAAATTCTTTTTCATCAATATCATTCGTAGGGTATTTAATAATCCGAAATTGTCAGTGATTAAAGTTGAACCTTAAATTGAATCCTTGTTACGATAAATTGAAAGAATATCCTTGCAGAAAAGAAGGTCGGTTATCTGTAAATAGTAATGAACTCATCGGACGTAGATGAACAAGTCTTAATTAAACGATTGAATTCAAATCGAACACGGCAGCGAAGTGTTTCGAGCCAAATAGCCTCGTTAGGAAGCGTAAAACCATCGAGTGACGTCGAGAGTTATTTATTGAGGGGATATTACGAGTTGGCAGACACCTAGAAAGGCCGAGTAGTAAACAAACTGACCTAAGAATAACGCTCGCCTTCCCTCTACGAAAGTTGGCAGTTCTCCGCTGAGCGTAAGATCACACCACCCCGTCCCAGAAATACTAGCTATGAAAATAATGTCTTTATAAGCGATGTCGGGGCTATTTCCACAGAAATATGAACCTATACGGTGAGAAAACGGATCGTATTCAAGCGACAGTACAGAGAACATCGGATACAGTGCACATCATTTCTGGAAATGTCAGGTATATAGAAATAATAACTCCCTACACAATTTTACATGTAGGCTAGAGCGAACAACTTCCTAAGTCCTGAGGTAGACAAATCTGGGTTAGAGGACACAATGGTCGAGAGATTTTAAGGCTCGCAAGACTGCGTTTACGATGATCTGATTAAATCTGACCTCTGATTGACCTATAACACATCCAAATATTGTAGAAAATGACATTTTGAAAATTCTGGAGCCTTTTCAATAGCTTACTAGTATATTTTAGCGTGGAATACGCTTTTACTGGGACCTAAAAGTGAAAAATATTGCCACGAAAAAACGAGACTAAGTAGCGGCGGATCTACTTCCATTACAATTAAATTAAAACTATATGAAGTTGAAATTTGAAATGGAGAACCCTTTAGAAACGATTCATGAAGTTTAGAGCTCCCCAGATCAGCTGAGTAAGATCCGGAGCTAAGTTCTTCGCTATTCAACCTATTCAACTAGCATATCTTATAGCACATAAACATAGTATATTCAAGCAATTCACACTATCAGCACACTAACATAGCACATCAACTAGCTTATTCGAACAATTCAACTAGCTATTATACCTATGAAGCTGAAATTTGGAATGGAGGCCTCTTGGAACATTTAGAAATGAATAATAAAATCTGAAGTCCCCTTAGATCAGCTGATTGAGATCCGGAGCTAAGTTCTAATTTGGCGTGGCGCCGAGTTTCAATTTAAATTTAAGCCTCATTCCAACCAGAAGGGTTTTAGCGGCACTGAACAAGTTGTCAAAAGGAACACTGCACGAGCACGATTCTAAGTGGGGCCCATGTTGCACCATTGTTACTAAACGGATAGCCATCAAGGATTTCAACTGTCAGATCGGAGGGGAAATATAAAATCATTCGTATGTCGAAACGAAATCATATATATCTGTATTTGTCATTCCAGACGTTAACTCTCTCCTTAGGATTGAGATAAAAATTCCGTTCTTGCGCCAAAAAATCAAGCTTTCCGAATGAAAGGATGAGTTCGTTGGCCAACACATTTTTAGCACATTAAATTGGTCAGAGTTCAAAAATTCTGCAGAAAAAATCACTAAAAATGGCTAAAAACGGATAAGAATTGTTAAATTGATATTTATTAGCATCATGTTGCTCAAATAAAATTCATTAGCTATAAAATAGATCATTCAAAAATTTATGTACAAAATTATGCTGACAAATTTACTTAAACTTGACTAAAATTTGCTAAAAAAAATCGATAAAAATTGCAAAAAACTCGGCCCTTCGGGCCTCGCAAGGGGCTCCGCCCCTTGACCCCGCCAGGAGGGCTTCGCCCCGGATGTTATTACTTTGAGCCTGACTGCTAAAATGTAAAAAACATGGAATCATGTTTTAGCTCCTCGCTCTCACTTTATTATAGAAATGATCACGACGATTAAGCTCTTGTGAGATGATGATCTCCTAATAGAAACTCGCGAGTAAACATTCACTTTATTATAGAAAGAGGCTAAAGAGGCTACATACGAAATTACAGCTTCCTATAGTGTAAAGTATAGAAATTACCTATTAAAATGATTTAACCACCGCTTCACAAATCAAACCGTTCTCGCAATATTCAGATCACCTGCTATGAATCACAAAATCGAAACACCAGCTCAATGAAATCATCAGAAATTAACAAGCGGTTGCAATCATGTTCACAATATCAATAATTGAGAATGATCACCTGTGTGTAAACAATTATTCATATAACCATGCTCATAACTCGGCTTGTTGGCCACGCACTTCGCAGTAGGTAATATAGTATGGTTGGATAAATCGAGAGCTTTCGAACGAATGGTCAACGAATTTTGTGGGATGAAAAACGACGAAGTATCATATCTCTAGCAACGACTCGGTTGTAAGCGGAAATCATCGCAATTATTGGCGCTACTTTCATCTCACTTTATAGTCTCACTTTTCGGCGGGGGATCCATCGCTAAAACATGATTCCATGTTAAAACTGAAACCCCAAAATCTTTTTTTGAATGGCAGATTGTTATTTAGAATATGTTTTTAACCATAAAATTAATAGATGAAAATATCTTTGCACTCAAAATGCAAAACAATTCAACATTATACAACTCGATAATTTATGAATCGAGGAGCGAAATCTTGTTACACAAAAACATTTTAGAGTGACCCCATGATTACCAGGTTGAAGCTTTAGTTGATAGTTGGTTAGTTAGCGTTAGTAGCAAACGAGTATTTTCCAATACTTTTCAAATACAACCAAATTCTCCCCTATTCACCCAAGAGAGTTGAAATTTAATAGGGAGTCTCTCGAGAAAATCAAGAGAAGAATGTAATGATGGGCTCCGTCCTGATTAGCTGAATGAGCTAAATTCTCACCTCTTCAGTCTAGAAAGTTGAAATTTAATATTGAGTCTCTCCGGAACATCAAGAGACAAATGAATTGGCGGATTCCAGCCTGATCAGCTAAATGAGCTCAATTCCCTCCTGCTCCCCACAGAAAGTTGAAATTTAACAACTTTCAACACTCCCCTCCCCTCTTTCCTTTCAAGCCCCCCCCCCCCCCTTTTTTTTACTATTTAACAGTTTTTTTTGGTTTTTTTTTTGTTCTTTGGAACATCAAAAGACGAATGAAATTACGGGTTTCAGCCAAATCAGCTGAGTGAGGTAATTTCTGTCCTGTTAACCCTAGGAAGTCTGAATTCAATTAATCATTTATCTCGAACTCCACATAAATCTGAAGCTTAAAAGCATCATCTAAAGCATTCATCTAAAGAATGTTCTTTTTTTCTTCTTTTCTTTCTTTAATTCTTAGTATTACTATTTTCAAACTTGAGTGAAAGTTATTTTATCGAGTAACAGGTGAGTGAAAAGTGAATGAAGCGTTTCAGTTGATGAACCTTAATCATCAACTAAACACGAACAAGAAAGTCTAGAAGCATCAGAACGAAGAAAGCCACTAAAAACGTAAATTACTCGGTGAATTGCTATCACCAGCTGTGAGAGGATAAATTTCGTAATCTTCCAGAAAGGGAAGGTGTGTTTCATGAAGGAGATGCGCGATTAGGCAGGTGGTTTACGCAGGAGGTCCCGTCGAGCTGCGGGGGTCCCCAGGCTCCAGGTGATCGCCGGCCACACGCCTGGCAGGTGTTGGCGCCGGTTACACTTGACTTATTTCTTCAAGAATTGACACGTTGCTTCAGAATACTATTTAAAAACAATTTGAATTTGTTTATTATTTCAAGCTAATCAAACAAACCTACAGGAGCATTTCAACTGCTTGTTTGGCGAGCCATTTGTGACGATCTACCGATTGTCATGATCAAAATTCTTGGACTTCTATAGTATTTTTGTCAACCTTTCAATGTAGTTTTGGAACTCAGGTGAAATAAATAGAACAAGATTTCAATCACTGGGATAATTTATTACGCTTTACGTAGCTCCAAAAGAAAGGTAATCAGGGTGGGTTTTTCTATCTAGTCTGTCAATTGAGAATTGAGAGGTCCTGAGAGGTCCATCGAGGTCCCGTCAGGGCTTCAGAGATAGCGCTGTCGGCGTCCCGTTGATGAAACAACGGGCGCCGCGGTCTGTCCTCGATTATTTTAGCAGCTGGGTTTGGCGTTGGATGGGATTCCAGGTGACTGGAAAACCAATCTACTCCGAACATGGCTCATTAAAAGCTATTAGTAGGAGTGGGTATCTCTCTGACGGGATGCTCTTTACTCTCCTCTACCTTTTTATGAGGATTTAGGCCATTGCACCTCTGGGGGGGGGGGGGGGGGGGGGGCGGCACCTAAATTCTTCACAGTATAAACAATGGAACTTTAGACAATATTATTGCTATTAACGCAAATATAAGTGAATGGAAGAGAGAGGTAGACTCACCATTCTGAAGGTTGAACAACGATTAAGAGCAAGCGGTCCCTGTGCATTTTGGGGGTACCAACGGGCACGCCGTTCCACTGAACGGATCTCCAAAACAGTTTTTGATAGCTGTTACACATTCGATGTGTTCTCCACCTCGGCTAACCTTTTCAAGAGACAGGTTAGTACTCCAGAACATCGGCAATGACTCACAAGTCCTTTTGTTTTATTTGTCATAATACCGCATTATTCATTATCTATAGGTTCTCTATTTTTGACCCTCTAATAATCTAATCTCTTGTTTTTACCTTCTAATGGTATAATTATCCAGTATATGTATGTTTGTATTTATCATCTTAAATTATCTTCATCTTGTATTTATCATGTAACTTTGTATTTCATAATCATACTGAGATTGGGCATCTGCCCGTAAATTTAATAATAAACTATAAACCGTTGATACCGCTACCTAAACCCTTGCGGTTTATGGTTCTTGGGTAAGAGCATTAGAGACAGCCAATCAATAACACTGAGTACATACTAACAAAGTGGGTTTGAGGTTCAAAGTTCAACCATGTAGACAACCAACTATTGATTCTGTTTCTGTCTTGAAATTCTCACCATCGTTGGGTTATTTTCTCCATTGTTGCTACACAATTTCCTCCTCATTTCTTGTTTTCAATGATTGTACTTTATTCCTGAAGGACTTTTTTCGGATTTTCGGAAAATTTGAACGTTGGTTGAAAGTAATTGCATTCCCAGTAACTTTTCGAGGACCAATATTGCAGAATGTACTTCTGACGGTTATGTGCCACACCCAACTTGGCAGACGTTCTCAAGATTAGGTACAGCTGTACAAAGGCACATGATTTGCTTTCCTTATCCTACTTTCAATATCAGCTTAGGCACCCCCACTGGCATCAACATTATTTCCATTGTATTGAATGCCCATTCACCATAGACACATTTATCCTTATTTCCTTGGTCTTTTAAACGTTTACCTGCAAGCCTGTCAGGGCAGAGAACTCAGTGAGTCTTCCTTGTTTGAATATCATGTCACTCAGACGCTATGCTAGCATACATAAATATATCATCAGCTTAATCGAGAACTTAGAGTCGCTCACTCAGATTCCACTGTATTCCCTCCTTCGCTTCCCAAGGGTCTCTCATCAAACTATCCAGCACCAAGAGGAAGAGTAGGGGAAAGCAAAGTCTAGTCTAACTCCGGCAATGACAGGCCAAGGTGAGGAGAGACCCACCAGAGAGCACCACTGTGAACAACCTGATAATTATATCCATTATGCATTTGTTGTATTATTTATCGGGAATGACATATACTCGTATTTGTAGAGCTCTAGATCATCTGAGTGAGCTTCGGAGCTAATTTCTTTGCCATTCAACCTAGGAAGCTAAAATTTGAGATGGAGAACCCTTGGGACGTCTAAAAACGAATCATGAAGTCAAGAGCCCCCAAATCAGCTGAGTGGGACCCGGAGCTTATTTTTTTAAGCCTAAATTTGAAATTGAGGCCTCTTGGAACGTTAAGAAATAATTATAAATTCTGAAGCCCCCTAGATCAGCTATGTAAGCTCTGAAGCTCATTTCTTCGCTATTCAACCTAGGAAGCTAAAATTTGAGATGGAGAACCCTTGGGACGTCTAAAAACGAATCATGAAGTCAAGAGCCCCCAAATCAGCTGAGTGGGACCCGGAGCTTATTTTTTTAAGCCTAAATTTGAAATTGAGGCCTCTTGGAACGTTAAGAAATAATTATAAATTCTGAAGCCCCCTAGATCAGCTATGTAAGCTCTGAAGCTCATTTCTTCGCTATTCAACCTATGAAGCTAAAATTTTGAAAGATGGCCCCTTGGGACGTCTAGAAACGAACCATGAAGTCTACAGCCCCCAGATCAGCTGAATGAGACCCGGAGCTAATTTTTTTGTTATTCAACCTATGAAGCTAGAATTTTAAAAGAAGGCCTCTTGGAACATCTAGAAATGACATAAAGTCTGATGCCCCGTAGAGCAGCAAAGTGATCCCCGGAGCTAATTTCTTAGCTATTCGATCTATGAATAGCAAAATTTTACGTAGAAAACGTAAGCACGTATTCTACGCTCATCACTTGCCTTGCAAGGTGGTTTTTTTTTTTTTTTTTTTTTTTTTTTTTTTTTTTTTTTTTTTAATTGAGGAGCTGACATGGAAAAGCAGTTAAGTCCAAAAATCGAAAGAACATTTTTTTTCGTCGAAGTGCAAGTGAACAGCCACGCCAACGCCCTTAGGTCATCCCGTCCTTGCTTGATCGCACCCTGAATAAATGTGTGACCTTTGCATAGAGAAGAGATTATGTCCAAAAAAATCTGATAAGAGTTCAGAGGGAGTTCCTATGAAATTTGATTTTTGGACAACTGCTTTTCCATGTCAGCTGCTCAATTGATTTGTATTGTTTTTCTGGGTTCTAGCACTTGTAGATCACAGCAGGGATGTATATATATATATACATAATCATGTCTTTGTCTTTCCAGGACGTGCACCATAAGATAACAAGGACAAAAATAAGATAGGAATTAATTGAAACAAGAAACAAATTGAATGCAAATTATTAAACATCATAGGTTTATTATATAACAAATAACAATATTTTACAAATAGTAACAATCACGCTAAGGTAGCAATCAAAACGGAGCTACCGGTGTTTCGGGATGGTATTTAGCTATAGGTACCTCACCAATCGAAAGACATCATATGATCTCATTGAATAAATTATTAATAAACAAGACATTAAATTAAGTTAACATACCTTCTTGTCTAATACGTCACCAAATTGTTTCTTAATTTAGCTATCATTTTCCATACATGGAAACCTAAAAGCAGGGAATTTAAGGATTGATCGAATTTGGCAATTAACTATGTAAAATAGTAGTAATTATACAGATGTTTATTTGTATTCCATGGTGGTTTCCCATTTAGAACGAAGGAAGGATTTAGAATGAATTTGAGCTATGTTTCAGACGGAAGTTTCTTATATACCTAACTAAAAGAATAAAACAAAGCACAACGAACAACATACCGGGCCTAACTGATAGTACGATGTGAGAGAAACATAACTAGAGTGAAAACGGCTGCCAAGTTGGGTGGGCAGTACCAACAGCTTCCTTACTTGGGTATCGTAATATAAAAACATATTATAAGTAACATAATATATACTTAGGTGTTGTATTTAAATAATTTATTGGAAAAACCCAACTGGGTACCTACTATACAACGGCAATGAATTTTATGGGACTTCATGTTCGGTCGTGACTGATAACGAAGGTACTGTGCAATAGTTACTGCGCCTGCGCAGTAGCCATAGTTTACAACAATTTAATACAAGGGGGAATTACTTGGTGTTCATCCTCCAACTTTGAGCGAATTCTGGTCATTAGATTGTGAGGGACTGGTGTTTCAGGAAATTCACGTATGTATATAGCATGAGTATTTAAGCTCTAATAGTCCGACGGTCATTGAACCTATAAAACATCGTAGAGTCTAATCCGCACAATCCCTGAAAATTTCATCAGATTTGGCTAAGTATTCTCATTTTTTGGTTCATTATTTTAATTTAATTTAATTTTAACAATTATTATTTGAACCTTGGTATTTTGTTTGACCTTGCGCGGAGGCCACAGGTCTACGTAAATTCACGGGCAATCACTTTTAAGCTAACCTTCATCTAGGTACTCCCATTGTTTGATCGAATCAGTCACAAGAACGTGAGAAATAGATGTAATATCAAGAAATCAAGTTTTTCGCAAGCGCATAAGTTCGTATTGATCTGATGGAGTTGAAACCTATAGGAGACCTTCTAGAGGCTAATCCATGCAATCTCTGAAAATGTTGCCAAAATCGGACTATAATCGTATGCAGTAGTGTCAATGGCGGCGATGGCCAAAGACACACATGGAATCAAAATTAATCAGAAAGCTTTGAAATGCAAAATAAATAAAATTTCTGATAAAGCTGAATATACTAAACCTATGTAAATGTAGCTACTAATCTGTATTAATGAAATCGTAAGTATGACTAGAATCATGAAATTTTGCGTTTCTTTTCAGTTTCATGCTGTTTGTAGACGATTGGTACCATTTTTTCAATTTTTCTATCTCTGTCCTTTAGTCTGTCTGTCCGTATGTTTGTCCGCTCTTCACGGTTACAGGGGTCATTGGACAACTGATATGAGTGAGGGAAATGTCTGTAACAGTCCAAATTAAATTATAGGCTATTTGAAGTTTTTAAAATTTGAGCTAGAGGGGGTGTTTTAAGGGAGTGGGTGAAATGGGGTATCTTGAACACCACTGAACGAACTGGGGATCTTATTGTCGAATATGTTTGGATTATTCTCACTTAAATCAAAAGCTACTTGGAATTTATCAAATCTGTCCCATAGGAGGTGTTTAAGGGGTGGGGGGAATGGAGTATCTTTGTCATCACTGGACAAACCATGGATATGAGTGGGGGAATATGTTTCTAAAATATGTTTGAATTACACTTACTCAAATCACAGGCTACCCCTGGGGACCCAAAGGAAGTGTTTAGTTTTCTTAGAGGAGGGTGGTGGGGGGGTCAAATGAGGTATCTTGAACATCACTGAACAAACTGAGGACCTGATTAATAAAATATGTTTGGATAACACTAAAAAACCACAGCCTACTTATACATTTTCAATTCCGACCCATAGAGGTGTTTTTGGTAGAGGGGGTTTGGAAAGGGGTATCTTTTACATCACTGAACAAACTGGGGGTCTGATTGGGCGTTATACGTCATCCTCAACCACAGGCTAGGGTGACTCGCCCAGTGAATGAACTCCCCCCAGTGAAGGAACAGTACGAGGTTATTCGGGAATAGTAAGGTTTGAGATGCACCCAAGTGAAAACGGTTTTTTTCATTAGTTCCATCAACATATCATAGATAGCAGGGTGAAGCAGTAGATAAAACGAAGTCTGCCATCTTCTTCGGTTTCGCTGTTATCAACAGGTCGGTCTCCAAGAACGTTTCTGGGGGTAAAAACTGTAGTTTGCCATTACGTGGGGATTAGTGTTTAGTGGTAAGTAAAATGCTAAATTAGTCAATGTCATGCTTTATTATTGTAGCTGATATGTTTCTCTTCATAGAAATAATTAGGTAGACGAGAATTTTTTGGAATATGATATGTTTTGTTGAGTGTTCATACTGTGGGGGCTAATAAATGACCTCCAACCAGTAAATGAACGACTGTTCATTCACTGGCTGTAGGGTTATTTCACAGTTTTAAATCGAATGGAGGTTTCCCTAGTGAAGAAACAAGTAAACTGTTGATTTTTTGCCCCAGCTTGTTTAAATAACCATCTTATCCAGTGAATGAACAGGGTTTTCTGGAACAGTGACGGAGTGTTCATTCATTAGGAACCTGCACACCAGTGAATGAACACCCATTATTTTCACATTGGCGTTAGGTTGTGGTTGGTCTATTCATCTGCATTGGACTCGATAAAGGAAGATGTGATAAAAAACGGATTTCGAGCATGAGGGTTGTTTCCCCTTGATATGTCTGCTATTAATTCCTCCGTGTATTTCCGTCCGAAGAAAACGAAATACTACAAGCAGATCCACTGAACAGTTCCCAAATGCCTGATAGTTCTTAAAATTCACCATCTACTGCTGATTATTACGCCAAAACAAAACGAGACATTGAACGTTTCTTAGGAGAAGAAAATCTAAAAGAATTTCATGACAAGGACAATGGTTCTTATGATTTTGGAAAGGACGGGAGCCTCTTCAGGTTATGGAGTTTGTGTTCAAAGAATCAATCTGCACATGATACACCTTCGCCTTTTGACTCTCCACAAACTAGTAAAAAAATTTGTCTGACTGCCTTGTATCTAATGGTAATGATGATACTCGTCATATTTCCCCCAATTCCTCTACATGCAACGGGGTTCTTCTAAATGTCGTAAATTTAGGAGTGGGACCTGACTTTGAAAACACTTCACTGAGTTTATTGCACATAACATCAATGATGAGACACTATTGTCGTGTGATACTACATCCACTGAGCCAAACTCATCAACAAATATTTCAACTTTGGCACAACTTGTCATTGATGCCATAAAAGAAGTACTTGCTGTTACAGCAGGTATCAATCTTATTGTTAATAAAGTTTATGAAGTAGGCAATCAAGCAAATTCAAGTGCTCCTAAAGAAGGTGATGCAGAAGGTTTGAAGAATGCTTTGGGGAAACATCTTTTTTTCGAAGAATTAACCACAAACATAGAAAAACACCATTAACACGAACGAATGGATTGAATTTGAAAGGTAGAAAATTTTGGAGAAAGAGAATTCTCGTTTAGAGAAACAAAGACTGCGAAACGAAAAGACTCTTAATAAAATTAAAAAACCTGTTTCAAAAAAGTAAACAGTGATATTAGATGTAAGAAGAAGACAGTGACAGGCACTCCTAGGACTGATTTTATTGGTCCTGGCTGTGATGAAGTTTATGTAGAGCCAGCTTCTGAAGACTGGATTAAATGCGATAAATGTGATATGTGGTGGCATGAAAACTGCACTTCATACAGTGGCAGAGGGGCTTTTAACTGTGAAGCATGTTAAGTCCCTACCATTGTTGTGAACCAAAGTGATGTTTTTCACCTTATTTGTATACCTACATACCTCCAATGTTTTGTTTTGTTTTTTTTATACCTACCAGTTTTCACTTACCATTAAGTACCTACTTATAGTATTGTGGTCGATATTTGGTATAGATTCCTATGTGCCAATATTTCCAAATAATGTTCCTCATATTATTCTACTGAGTTACCTACATTTATTTTTTTAATGTTCAAAGTTCCTGTCCAGCAATAAAAATTGATGATGTTCGATCACATTTTTCCTACCCTATTTTATACTTACGTACCTATAGTTGGAAGCTAATCTAGTGGATTTTTTCCTTTTTTGATAACGTTGCTCGAGTGATGATTGGTTTCAAAGAACCAAGAGATAGGTACCGGGAAATGTGCCGGGAATGGAGTGTTCATTCACTGGAATTTCAGGGTTCATTCACTAGGAAATAGTGTTCATTCATGGGGTGAAATACATTAATTCCTTTATAGTGAAAAATTAGCTATAAAAATCATCTTTTCTCATTTTCTCGCATGCTATTCTTGTTCCTTATCTAATTTTAAACAACATCAGACAAATTCAATTAGTGTAGTACTGCAACTTCAAGTACTATAAACATTCAAGTTCGTCACTAGTGTGCTAAGAGCTTAAGTGTTCATTCATTGGGCGAGTCACCCTACTAGAATTTTTTCTAGCCTCAACCATAGGGAGGTGTTTGTGATAAGGGGAAAAAAGGGAGGGGATGGTTAAATGGAATAATTTGGTGATCATCGAACGAACTGGTGATCTGATGTTCGGACGAATGAAATTGGATTAGTCTGAATGTTCTTTTGGGTTACTTATCAAGAATATTTTCAATCTGAAATATGGGAGGTGTTTATGGGTAGGGAGTGGGGGTTGATCTCAGTTGGTTGGTCCTAATAGGTAATTTATAAGTAAGTACTTTTAAGTAAGGACTTTTTTGAATCAGATCCATAGGGTCGTCCCACAATGTGATGGGTGAGGGAGGGCTTGCGTATATTCAAGTCAACCAGTGCAACGCACGGGTGAACCAACTAGTTCGATACAAACAATAGCATGATACACATTGCAGGTTCCACGATGTAGAATTACAGTACAAGTTGAATCAGTTCGAGAGATTTGTGATATAAATTAAATATAAATTGTTGATTCACAGTTGGAGTTGTTAAGAAATCTGAAAGGGGAACAAACATTTACTTGGTAGTAATCGACGGATTCCAGACATGTTGACTACGATAACTAACATCGTATAAATAGAATTGAATTATTCAGAGAGCAAAGAACCATCTCCATATTTGATATAGACGATTGGGAATAGGTTAAGGCAATAATTTTTCCTTGCAAGGAAGCTGTATGCAAAGATCTCTGTTAGGATGAAAGTATCGAGGCAAACGACATTTTTGTTTATTAATAACTCAGAAATCACTCAAATGTGAAACTGCTTACATTATCTCCAACAGAGACTAGTGGTGAGCATTTTATGAGCATCATATTACCCAATCTCAAAATGTTTTTACTTAAACCAAGAAAAGGTGCTACTACGAATAATCGTTGTTAGATAAAATCTGTCGGCATTCACCGTATGCTACCTATCAGCTACCCAATGCCAGAGCATGAGAATGTTAAAACTAGGGAGGATTCTGGAGTACAATGACATTTCCAATAACAAGGAAAAACCTGACACCATTTTAAAACTTCAACTAAAAATAATTTTAACATGGAAACATAGAACATGTTTTTGACATCATAACCGTGACAAAAATGTGACAAAATTACGGTTACGTGACATTTAGAGCGTTACGAGAGCTCTAAAGCCATTTTCTCTAATGTTTTCTGATGGTTATCGCTTACAACCAAATCGTTGCTATGGAACTGTTAGGCATTGTCATAGTACAAAAGAGAAGTTTCATTTCCCCAGCAACGACTTGGTAGTACGAGAAAATCAAAAGAAATTAACAAAATCATCAGAAACGCTTGCATACGAGTCTGCAACACATTGGGACATTTTATGTCTAGTTGCAGACTCGTATGCAAGCTCTAAGAGCCACTCAGTTGATCTGGACCCTGGGCATCGTCAAGTGAATGTCCTTAAGAGGCTACATACGAAATTACAGCTTCCTTGAAAGTAAAGCATAGAAATTAGCTTTAAGAGGCACTCATCTGATCCGGACCCTGGGCATCATCAAGTAAATGTCCTAAAGAGGCTACATAAGAAATTACAGCTTCCTAGAGAGTCAAGTATAGAAATTACCTATTAAAATTATTTAACCACCGCTTCACAAATCAAACCGTTCTCGCAATATTTGGATCACCTGCTATGAATCAAATCATCGAATCACCAGCTCAACGAAATCATCAGAAATTAACAAGCGGTTGCAATCATGTTCACAATATCAATTATTGAGAATGATCACCTGTGTGTAAACAATTATTCAAATAACTATACTCATAACTCAGCTTGTTGGCCACGCACTTCGCAGTAGTTAACATAATATGGTTGGATAAATCGAGAGCTTTCGAACGAATGGTCAATGAATTTTGTGGGATGAAAAACGACGAAGTACCATTCCCCTAGCAACGACTCGGTTGTAAGCGAAAATCATCAAAATATTTTCGTGAGCGATTTTCCGTGACTTTTTTTAGTTCATGTGCCATAACAAAGACATAAAATGTCAAAACAACACCTAACTTGTTTATTGGTTGCGTGACGTTTTTAACGCAGAATGTGTTTTAGCCATGGACTAACTAGCCGAAAATGGAACGCGGGATGGTAACGAAATGTGTGACGGATGATTTTCACGTACAACCGAGTCGTTGCTAGGGAAATGGTACTTCGTCGTTTTTCATCCCACAAAATTCGTTGACCATTCGTTCGAAAGCTCTCGATTTATCCAACAATATTATGTTAACTACTGCGAAGTGCGTGTCCAACAAACTGAGTTATGAGCATGGTTATATAAATAATTGTTTACACACAGGTGATCATTCTCAATAATTGATATTGTGAACATGATTGCAACCGCTTGTTAATTTCTGATGATTTCATTGAGCTTGTGTTTCGATGATTTGATTCATAGCAGGTGATCTGAGTATTACGAAAACGGTTTGATTTGTGAAGCGGAGGTTAAATAATTTGAATAGGTAATTTCTATACTTTACACTCTAGGAAGCTGTAATTTCGTTTGTAGCCTCTTTAGGACATTTACTTGACGATGCTCAGGGTCCGGATCAGATGTGTGGCTCTTAAAGCTAATTTCTATGCTTTACACTCTAGGAAGCTGTAATTTCGTATGTAGCCTCTTTAGGACATTTACTTGACGATGCTCAGGGTCCGGATCAGATGTGTGGCTCTTAAAGCTAATTTCTATGCTTTACACTCTAGGAAGCTGTAATTTCGTATGTAGCCTCTTTAGGACATTTACTTGACGATGTCCAGGGTCCGGATCAGATGAGTGGCTTTTAAAGCTAATTTCTATACTTTACACTCTAGGAAGCTGTAATTTCGTATGTAGCCTCTTTAGGACATTTACTTGATAAATCGCTCTTGATTTATCACGAATTTATTTCGTATTTTTTTTCGTAGTTTCATACTATAACTATATAAATTGATGTTATAAATGAATAGTAAACAATGACGCTTGTTTGGTTGTCACTTGGTTGCGCGACAACGCAAACACATTCTGTGTTTCAATAATTTCGTCCGAAGTATGTAAATAGAGGTAACCGGGGGTCCAGGGGGCTTGCCCCCTGGCGAGGCGCGGAGCGCCGAGTTTTCTTTGCGTAACAAAATTTCCGGTTGACCCGTCGTCTAAGACATTTTCAATGTCAAAATAATTTTAACATGGAAACGTGGAACATGTTTTTGACATCATAACCCGGTCAAAAATGAGACAAAATTACCGTTACGTGACATTTAGTGCGTTACGAGAGCTCCAAAGCCATTTTCTGCCATATTTTCTGATGATCATCGCTTACAACCAAATCGTTGGTATGGAACTGTTAGGCATTATCATCGTAGGTACAAAAATCGTTCGCTAGTCGTTGGAAAGCTCTCGATTGACCTAATATAACCTTATGTTAACCACTGCGCAGTGCGTGGTCAATAATCTGAGAGCGTGGTTGTCAGAATAATTGTTTACATACAGGTGATCCTTCCCAGTTAATTTTGTAAACATGACTGCAACGACTGTTAGACTGGAAAGAAACTTTGAAGTTGAAATTTGATAGGGTGACTCTAGGAATTTAAGAGACACTTAAAATGATGGGCTCTTTCATAATCAGCTGAGTGAACTAAACCCAAGGAAAATGTTCCATGTTCTGCCAAGATTTAGCGCTTAGGACTAATTTTTTTTAGTGAAGTGAGCTCTAGGATATTCTATAAGTATGAAATACTATACCCAAACGGTAAGTATATTATAATAACCACTAACTCTAAGACTGAGGAGCAAGTCAATGAATTATTGAACATTTTTTGCACATCAATATCTTCAACTGGTTCGAACACCGAATAAGAGATCTTTTTAGCGTAGACCCCGATTATTTTAGTAATTTATTGAATCAGTATTCAATATTAATGGGCTCAATATTGACAGCTGATAGCACTACCTGCTAATTCCAATATACCGATTTTGAACAGTCTTTTCTGAATATGAATTTAAATCTAACTAGAAGATGAAGTGTCTATTTTTTCAGCAGAAACGATTAACATAATTACGGAAAAAATTAAATGAAGCCTTTCAGTTCTTTTTTAGTTTTGATATTTGAGAGCTGCTGGGGACAACGTAGAGGAAACAGATAATGTCCTTCTTGACAAGAAAGTTCATCCGAAATTTGCCCTGCTAATTCTACTTTTCCAATTTTGAATCGTTTTATCTGATTATGAATTTAAATATAGCAAATAGATAAAATGTTGCAACGAACAATAAATTATGGAAAAAATTAAATTAAAACTCAAAGTTCGTTCTGGGTTTTGATATTGACGGCTGTTAGTGACGACGCAGAAGACGCTGATGTTCGTCCTTCTTGACATGAAGGTTCATCCAAAATCCGCCCTGCCAATTCCAAAATGCCGATTTTGAATCGTCTCTTCTGGTTTCGTCCCATGTCCTTCATTTCCGGCAGAAGGCTTTTTAGAAACGCCAAATCTGATTCTTCGGATTTTTTCTCTTCTAGAAACGCTTTGCTGTGCACAATTTCGGTTTCGTCAGTCCTCCGTTCAAAGGGATCGGAGACGTCTCTGGCGATTTTGAGGCGTTTGTACGGCGGAGGAAGCTCGGTCTCCGTCCGGACGTCCGGACTCGGCTCCGGGTCGTACGTGAAGCCGCCGGGCGACAGGCTCGTGCTCCCGTCGTCCTCCCCGTTCTCCTCGAGCTTGACGGTCGGCTCGAAGGAGGACATGGCGGGCTCGAGGGCCGAGAAGTACTCGACGGACTTCCGAGACTTGGTGTAGTTGAGGAGGAAGTTGAGGGGTATTGTGATTTCAATCAAATCACAATAATTCTCTGATGTTTTTCTCTTTACCTATAACTATTTGTACTATTATAAAATCTATTATTTTTTCTCTCTATCTATAAAGAACTAAGTAGACTCTTTGGTGTTTCTAGCGAGACTAACTTTTATTCATAAACAAACTCATGCAACAAAAAAACACATGTGTAATTAATAATTTCCATTCAGAAATTATTAATCACAAACTGAAGTTTGAAATACTAAAATTCGCGACTCTGCGACAAGGGGTTCGGCCAGATAATAGGGCTGTTTCTTCCCGCCGTTTCCGGGCAAGTTCAGAGACTTCAGGTACCTCGTGAAACAACCACGGATATTTTTCCATCTCTCTTTACAGTCGGTAACTGAAACAGTTTAAAACTCAAATAATCACCAAAATTAGCTTAGAACAGGTTTACTCAACATAAATTAATACCAACTCATTTGTTCATCATAGAGAATAATGTTTGTGCATCATATATGCAGGGGTGCCCCCCCCCCCCCCACCAACTAAAAAATTTATTAAATAGGTAATGATAAAGAATGTTGTATTTCTTGTTTTACAAATGTAAGTAATTAATTTGTTAGTATTTAAATCTTATTACTTGTTCATAAAAAAAATTTAAAAAATACTCATTTTTCTAACCCCCCCCCCCCCCCCCCCCAAATTTTAACGACGCAGATTGCGTCGTGACCCCCCCCCCCCCCCCCCCCGTGGGCACCCCTGATATATGTAAAGTATCAGGAATAAGAGAATAAGTACTTATTAATTCCCTACAAACATATATTAATTATCTTTACTAACTAATGAAACATATAAATCTGAACTGTGCATGCGCGTCTAGATGAGGCATCTTATTGACTTATGGTTTCCTCTGTATCACAATGACCTTCCACTTAGATAGCACAATATTCATCCCCTGAACTCATACATTCTTCAAGCTCCAGCGAATGATTCGATTAAATGATATTAATAACTCTGATAAAACTGATTTTATTTGTGGTATTTTCTTTAGAAATATCTCCAGCACGTTTTTGTGTGCAAAAAAGTTACAATAGTGATGCCGAGGAATTGTGAAAATGGAAGTGCTCCAAAATGGATGTCCGTGGTGAATAGGAGGTCTAGATGGGTGTTTTTGGTGTTCACGGAAATGCAGCTAGACGAAACTATCTAGTGAAGTGAGTAGACTATAGCAATTTCTGTGTGACTACACCACCTCACTCTACCTAGTGGCAGCTCAGGACCAAACAGTCTAATGTAAAGAGTAGATAGCCCCACCATCTCACACTTTTGTGCGTCTCCCAACATATTTGCTACACATCGGATTTCTTGGAACATTAAAGTCAAAACGCAAACTCACTCTATTAGTAGCGGTGGGTAGTGGTGGGGAGAGAGATAGAGAGAGAGAGAGAGAGAGAGAGAGAGAGAGAGAGAGAGAGAGAGAGAGAGAGAGAGAGAGTGATAAAGTGAACACGCTGGGGGAGAGAATAGTACAGCACATAACTAAAATGCTAAAGTAAGGTTTGAAAGAGAAAATATCTACATATTAGACTGAAGCACCAGCGAAAATCAGTTTTGAGAATGAGATGAGAAAACGCATCTTTCAGATAAATCCCGTTATTATATTCCTTCTAATTTTTTACATAGATAGTAAACTTTTGAATTGATTGGTAAAAGAATGGAAAGAACTTTTAACTTGTCTGACTGATGTTATGAGCTCGTACCAGAAAAACCGAAACCGAGAAATCCGAAAATGCTCATTCTCGGAATGCCCTGGGTCGCTGGATAGATGGGTGTGACGTCACCCCCCCCCCCCCTCCCTCTCACTACTCCGTAATACGAGGAAGCGTTCATTTGGGTTCTGAATTTTGAAAAGAGAAAAA
Organism: Adelphocoris suturalis; assembly: GCA_030762985.1. NCBI lineage: Eukaryota > Metazoa > Arthropoda > Insecta > Hemiptera > Miridae > Adelphocoris > Adelphocoris suturalis. Next base: position 48,938,179 of record CM061044.1, read on the forward strand.
AAAGGAACTAAATTTTTTAAAAAAGGAGAAAATTAATTCCTTTTTTTTCATTTTGGGTCTACATGGTGTCCCGTATGAGGACTTGAGTCGTTACTTCAGGGATAGACTCCAGAGCTTATTTCTGATCAAAGTTTTATTTTTTTCGCGTAATTCAATGTTTAAGATTTCTTCGAGTTTTGACCTTTTGTATCTAAAACGATCATAACTACCATAATTTGCTGTGTAAATTCAAATTTGAGGATACCGTTGAAAAAAAAAGCATTAAATTTCCTATTGGGTAGATGCCTGAGCGTTTTTAAGAACTAAGGTTTGAGACATGAAAAAGCCCTCTGAAACGCAAATTTTTAACTAATTTGGGATACCACGAGTTTTTTCAATAGGTAATATAACTATGAGAACCAATATTTTTTCAAGAACTGTAAAAACTGCGGCAAAATCTCACCTTTTTAACGGTGTAGTCAATTTTACTTTTAATTAGCTAATTAGGGGCAATTATGGGGAACGGGCGGGGGGTTTTTACTTTCACATTGCTATGTTTTAATATTGAAAAACATGGTTCTTTCATTGAAACCAAGGTTTTTCTTGAAAAATTACGTTCTATGAAAATATTTCTAGAGTTCCGAAACCTGAGCGGGGTACCAGAAAATCAACCTCAGCTAGAAATGTGGGTGAATCTATCATTCAAGACAATTGTATGATATGTAGAGCATTATATCGGCCAACAGGTCTGATAAGTTGGCTTGGGAGAAACAGTAAACACAAAAGTATAGCTATCTTGAGAAAAATCTCATCGTCAAGGTTCATCAGCTCCAATCCGAGAACAGAATAACATATCACGATTCTGGCTTCACCATCGTGTTCAGCACTAAAAAAACCATTAAAATGAGATGTCGCTCAACAAAAATAGGAAATTTTATTTCCATGTACCCTTTAATTAGTTCAAAAACTTGAGTTTTTTCTAATTGTTATTTGCTTAAAACTAAGTATCAGGTACCCCAAAAATGCTCTCCAAGTTTCACTTCAATATCTCAAAAATTGTTGAAAAACATAAGGGGGGGGGGGGGGGGGGGGGTTCTGGGACACCCTGTATATACAAACTCTCTTTGGGATTGAGATGAAAAAGGCTCTTTAAAAAATCACTGAGATCGGCAAATAACTGGCTAAAAATAATTAAAATTCATTTGCCAAAATAATAGTCAAAAGAAGTTTATCAACTACTAACTAGAAAATTAACTAATTCATGCACAAAACTATGCCGAAAAATGTACTTAAATTCCATTAATATGTGCTATAAAGAATCGATAAATACTGGAAAAATTATTTCTTAAAATAATCACTTAATCTTAAAATCTAAAATCATTGTTTGAATAGCAGATTATTATTTAGAACAAGGTTTTTTCAATAACATTGATAGTTGACCGGTTCTTTGTCCTCAATCTGATCCATATTCGAAACAATTTAATATAAAAATAATACGATGATTCGCGGAAATTCGCTCATACGATCATGCTGCATGACTTGAGCTTTTTAAAATACTGATGTTCCGTTCGACCACTAAGGATCAGGAATTAATCCAGAGATAATCCACTCATCTTGCAACTGATTTGAGGGATCCAGACCCTGGATTAACTATTCTTTGACTCTCTATGGTGGAACGGGCCCTAACCGATTAATTAGGACCTATTAATTAAGAATACGGAAGTTAGTGAAAAAAAAAACAAAAAAAAAACGTATATTTCCACGAAAAATAAAGAGTTACAATGTTAAATCGATTTCGACGGTTAGGCCATTATCAGTAACAAACAATAACTTAAGTAATTAAGTTATTAAATTTGAGTTACTGTTTGCTACTGATGATGGCCTAACCGTCGAAATCGATTTAACATTGTACCTCTTTATTTTTCGTGGAAATAGACAACGTTTTTTCACTAACTTCCGTTTTGAAATGGGTTTCCACAACTTCGTTGCGAGTGATTTATAGCTTTTCCAAATTAAAATAAACATTTTCCAAATTGAATGAAACATTTTACAAATTAAATGAAACATTTTCCAAATCGAAATAAACATTTGTATTATTGCAGCTCACGCTAGATTATGGACCGTTATGTTTGTGTATATGTCCCGTGATGCTAAGTACCCAGTTTTGTAATCGATTGTTCGTTAATTTTTCTTTGTTTCATATTTAATGTTTCATTTCTATTAAAATTTCATATTTGATATTTCTATTTGAAAAATGTATATTTCTATCTGTAAAATGTTTCATTCTATTTGGACAATGTTTCATTCAATTTGGAAAATGTTTATTCAATTTGGAAAATGTTTATTTTAATTTGGAAAAGCTACAGTTCATATTAATTAAGGTTGACACGGGCGTACCTGATTCTTTCACTTCATTGGCAACGGACTCCCAGGCCTTCTCCTGGGCGGCTCTGTTGTTGTAGTCGGCGGAGTCGCAGGCGTAGAGGCAGGGGTGCTTCTCGATGATCCCGACGAACGTGACGTTGAAGACGGGGTCGGTCGTCCTCATGGCGGACCGTCACGTGGGGGGACGAGCGGGAGCCGGCGTGGACGTGACACAGGTGGCGAGCGACTGGCGACTGATCTGGCAAAGGGGTGACACGCCAGGAGGGCGGAGATCGTGGTGGGAGACCCCGCCGGAATGACGAGTGGCAACTGACATGCATCTGGCTCGACGCCCGCTCCGGGGACGCGTCACGCTTCCGCTGGCCTGTACGGAGTACTTTGACAACCTCAAATTCACGATCTCTAATAATCAAATTTCTTATGCGATTCGCGATTTCAAATAAGGATGCGAACCTAGCGGTACCGAAACGAATTAAGTAGAACCGACTCGTGTCCCTTGAGTTTGAATGTCAATAAGACAAAATACCTTGTTTTCTCAAAATCTCGTAGTAGCATGTCATAAAGATCCATAATTGCAATAGTATAGAACAGCGGTTCCCAACCTGTGGGCCGCGGGCAACTTGGTGCTGGGCCGTGGATGCTGGTCAAAAATATAAAAATATATTTAAAAAAAATCATCTGAGTTTCAACAATTAATATCGGAATAGAGATGGAAACAATTAAATTTAAACCATGCTCACTTGAGTGTTAGCAATAGTCAAATTATTCAATTGCATTTTTATAACAAGTGAGTTTACTAGCATCGCTTTTTAAAACAACTCCATAGTTCCGTTCTGGATTAAAGTACGCGAAGAATATTCGGCAATCGCGAAAATTGCACTGAAGCACTTGATGGGGTTTTCCACAACATATTTATGTGATTTATGCCTTTTTCAACATTGGTTTTTTGAAAAATAAGTACAGGAACAAACTGAATGTTGAAAACGATTTAAGACTAAAACTGTCCAGTTTCAATCCTGACATTGATTCACTCGTGGGAGAAAAACAATGTCAAAAATCCCATTGAGTTTTTTCTTATTACTTTGAGCACTTGTATATAATTGTTTTTCATCATGTAACAACTAAAAGTGAATAAAGTACAGGTGTTTTCTTTGCTAATACTTGAGATATTTTTTCCCCTTGTATATATCTTTTACCAATTACTAACATGTTATATATATATATATATATATATATATATATATATATATATATATATATATATATATATATATATATATATATATATATATAGGTATATATATGTATATACAGGGTGATTCCCTCGCAAATGCCAAAAAAAAAAAAAAATTGGGTGAAACTACATCAAAAATGGAGTAAAATGCCGCCAACCGCATATTTTTGTCTCAATCCTTACTCGAGATATGATTTTTTAAAGGTTTTTTCAGGAATACCGTGTTTTTTCATTTTAAACTCGGATTTCTCCACTTTGCCTCATTTAATTTTAACTTTCAACCTCATTTTCGGTATCAGCATTAAATTTCCTATAAGAATAGTGTACTTGGGTTCTTAAAAAGTACCATCCGAAGACCCTCACATCAGCTCAAACATTGACGATTTTGAAAAAATAATATTTCTGAAAATCTTTAAAACTTTACTACTCTTTTAAAAAGAATCCTGGAAATTGGCGAATCTCATGAAAACAGCTTCATCTAATATGCTTTCCAAGGGTATTATCAATTTTACTTTTATTTTGTTATTTAGGGGAGAAAATAATGTTTTAATGTTAAAAAATGTGGGTTTATTAATGAAATTGTTCGTTTTCTCGAAAGAAGACCCTCCATGAACCAACGAGTATGGGGTCGGTTTCTATGTATTTTTTCTCGCTGGATCAAATGGAAACTCTTGCAGATCTCTCAACTACGTTATAATCGAGTTTTACACTTTAATTAACTAGTTTCACCCCGTAACACGCAT